>CM060908.1:57537216-58769716 GCA_030737815.1 Allium fistulosum
CGCCTTGGATTTTGTCAAAAAGTGTGACAGATGTCAAAAGTTCGCTAAGATTCCGTGGCTACCAACGACTGAGATTACTCAAATGACCAGCCCTTTGCAGTATGGGGAATTGACTTAATCGGCGAGCTGCCAATGGGCCGAGGCGGGGCCAAATATGCTATAGTGGCAGTCGACTATTTCACCAAATGGGTGGAAGCAAAATCTCTGAATTAAAGTATCTTCAACAAAAATTATTAATTTTTTGATCAAAAATGTTCTGTGCAGGTACGGAGTCCCACTCAAAATCATATCAGACAATGGGCTTCAGTTTGACAGCGAGGAATTCGCCGACTGGTGCCAAGAGCACGGAATTCACAAAAGCTTCTCATCCGTAGCGTATCCCCCAAGCAAACAGACAAGTCGAGGCCGTCAACAAAATTCTGAAAACTCTAATAAAAAAGAAGCTCGAAAAGTCAAAGGGCGCTTGGGTGGACGAACTCCCTACGGCACTGTGGGCCTATCGCACATCTTTCAGAACATCGACGGGGCATACTCCTTTCTCTTTGGCATACGGATCAGAGGCTATGCTCCCAGTTGAAACCATTGTGCCTTCCCACCGTAGGGTCCACTATAACCCAGAAGAAAACGAAGAACTCCTTTACATGTCTTTGGATCTAATTGAGGAGAGAAGAAATAATGCAGCCCTCAAAGCAGCAGCCCACAAGCAAAAAGTGGCAGCACAATACAATTCCAAAGTCAAGCATCGTACCTTATGAGAAGGGGATCTTGTCCTCAAGCGAATCTTCCCTCGCCCCGGAGCACTAGATCCAATCTGGGATGGTGTAATTCATAAAGACCTCCACAATGGAGCTTATATTTTGTCAACAGTGGGCGGGGAGGTGTTCCAGAGGGCATGGAACATCCAACACCTTCGTCGATACTTTTCTTAACTTGTACTGCCCATATGAAGTGAATTAACAAAGAGAATCAGTGGACGTAGGCATTTTCGTGCCGAACCACTTTTAAAAAAACTTGTCTCTTTTTAACTTGTTCCTTCATATCTTGGCTGCTTGTTAACTTTATCCTTTTCTGTTGAACAAAATCCTGTGCAAATAGCATTTTCATTCAAGGCGCTCCACAGTGCGACTTCTCCTGGACAAGACCTAATAGGTACTATACGAATCTATGCCCTCGCCAATGAGACACTTTTGCTCCGGCATCCCTCTGCTGCGGGTTAACTCATTGCTCGCGACGGCCCTTAAAGCCAACTGTAATGAGCCGATTATAAGCCACCGAGAAGGCCGACTATAGCCGAGGCAGCTCATTACGGCGTTCGGCTCGCCGGCAACTGTGAACCGATTATAAGCCCCAACATAAGGTGTGGCCAGCCAGGGGCAGTTCACGGTTGACGATCGGCACCCACGCTAGCCGGCTATAGTAAATCGAATAATACCCACGATTACGGGCCATAATGGCCCGGGTAGTTACTGTGCGCGATCTCGGCTCCGATGTGTCTTAAGTGCGGCTGTGGTAAAAAAGAATTAACTCCCCGCGGAGGCGTAAGATGGGTGACAAATGTCTCCAAGACCCACAGCTAGGGAAAGTGACTACAAAGCCCGTTTGCCACGAACTTAAGCACATCGAAGGCCTTCCGTGATTGGAAATTTTACTATTTCACATATTTCAATTTTACTTAAGAAACTTTTCTCCTATCCTCTATAACAATCCCTGAAGTGCAGGACACAAAACAGGAGACACTCACTAATAGAAGCGGATACTCACAGCAAGATACTGGACCGCATCCCTTACTCGGTCACACATGATATTCAAAGCTGCCATCTACAAGCAAAATATAAAGGGTGGTATTTCCTTCTTTCATATATGCCTATAATTTGTTCACACCTCACGCTAACACTGCAAGTCATGAAATTATGTTTTAAACAAGAACTTGACGTCAAACACAATTTAATTACATGAATATGCATAGCTATATTTCTCATACATCATGTCAAGATAGCAAAAACATTCAAAAGACAACAGAATCAGCTTAAGTTAAAGAATTACACGTCAAGAATAGTGTTGTTTATTACAAGTAGCATAATTACAACCTCAGAGTTACGTTACTGTTTTGAGACTAACATATACAACAATGTCAAGTCCACAAAATGATATTCAGGTCCAATCAAGGAGCCGGCTGCGTCGGAGTTTTCTCCTTGTCCTGTTGCCCACCTGTCCGGTCAGAGAAAGAATTCATTAGTGATCAGCAACCAAATTAACGGAAAGACTAGAAAGGAAGATTTACCAGCATCTGCTCCTTGATCATCTTGATCATCATCCTCTACTTGCACACCTGCCTCCTCAGCTGCAAGCAACCGCATACCCTCCTTCACCGCCACCTTCTCCTCCTTGGTAAACTGGGCGGTAACCACATCCATCCTGAAGGCCACACCACCCTCCTTATCCGCCTCAGCCTTGGCCTCCTCTAGAGCCTTGAGATAGATCCTAGCCATAACCCGGGGGTAATCATCCATCCAGGACAAGTTACCCTGCCTCCAAGTACAAAAATACATATCCTGGAGCATCCCATCCATCATCCCCTCGTTCTCTTCAAACTCCCTCATTCGGACCTCAGAAGCCCGCAGCTTTGCAACAACAGCATCCCTCTCCGATCGATACCGTAAACGGTCAGCCTGAAGGGACCTCCTCATCGCCTCCATCTGCTCCTTCGACTTGGCCTGAGCAAGCTCCGCGGCCTCAAGTCTCCCCGATAGTTCCTCTACCCGCTCGAGGTCCGCTTGCCGAACCTCATCCACCGTGGCAATGGCCATGTCAATCCGCTCCTTACAGACGGCCTCCATCCTCCGCAACTCCGCCCTACTAGCCTCTTCAATAGTCTTCCTCAATTGTCTGGATGCGGCCTCATGTTGGGAGATTTGGATGGCTTGGTCGGCGAGTTGTTTAGCCTGGTCGGAAACCATCAACCTTAGCCGAATGTTGGCGCTTCCTATCTCTTCCCCAGCCTTGACCAATCGAGAATGGTGCCCTATCAATTTTCTGGTCTCCTTAGCAACCCGGTCCATATTTGCCTTAGCCTCGTCCCCCAGAGTTACGACCTAGGTAGTAAGCAGATCAAGGTCCAGGGACTTAGCTTCGTCAAGCACCCGTACCATAGGATTACGAGGAAGGAGATGCTCACTAGTAACCTCATCGAAGGAGATGTCGTGAGATGCCGGGTCCAGGTCCGGATGACCCGCAAACGGATTGCGAACTAAGACAGGATGATCTATCGGGATGACGGTTGGATTCTCAGATAGATGGAGGGAAGGTATAAACTCGGTGTCCTCCTCCTTAATATCATGAATAGGCTGGAGTGGGGCCAGAGGACCAGGAAGAGATTCGAATGTAGACCGACTCCTCTTCTTCTTTTGTATATCTTCTTCAATAACTCCAAGAAGAGGACGATAATCGACTACGTCTCCAGGATGGTTAGTAGGAGGCTTCGGCTTGGCGGAATCTTTGAGGAGTTTGTATTGTTCAAGCCTGTGCCAAAGATCTGAGGTCTTGGCCGTTTTGCCCGCTCTTGGAATGAAAACCCAGTGTCACCAACATGTATTGAGCCATCATTCAAGAATTAAAAAGAGTAAAGAGAAATTCACCTTGAACCGCAGAAGTTGCCTCGGTAGAAGCACTCCCAGAAGATAAATCGACACCGGTCCCAGCCTTATCAGCTTTCTTGGATTTCTCCGTTTCGTCCAACTCTTCGAAGGCTTGGCGGAGAGCGTCATCTGTCCACTCTTGAATCACGCCTGCCTGCCGAGGGGACAAAGCCCCGGTGCCATCACCACCATGTCCTTCGCCACCATCATCACCATGGCGATCACCGTCACCCTCACTACCACTTCCGCTCTCCGCCTCACCCTTTTCCCCCTCCACTTTTTGCTCCTCCTGAACATTCGGATGTGTGCTGGGAGAGGGTCCATCGGATTTCTTGAGTTTCTTCCCCCCGGCAACTGGATGCATCGATAAGGGTCTCCTTTTTGCTGCTTTTCACCGTGGCCTCTCCTGTAGCTTTGGCAGCTCTCTCCTCCGCCGTGTCTCTCTGCTTAACCACGGACTGATGTGGAAGGATCAGGTTGTGCCCCAGAAGTGTAGCATTCCTGATCAAGTAAGAAGCCGACCTATCCCTTCCCGTAATGGCCTCCATTTCCACTGCCGTCTGAACCAGGCGATCATTCTCCACGACTGCAAAGCCACCTGTCGCTAACAAGGAATAAAAACACATGAGAAGAAGCATTGTAGTCAGAACAGAAGTCATAAATAAACTTCGACTTACAGCCTGAGGTGAAGCGACGGATGGAAACAGAGTCATCCTTAACAAAAAACCATTCTTTCTTAAACATGCTGAACTTCGAACATAAGTCCAGGACTGGCTTGAAAGATACGGCTGATTCCAAGCTAATGTTTGGAGACCCCTTCTTATAGCCTCTCAGATTGTACAAATACCGGATCTCCCGGTTGGAGGGAGGACGCCCGTATCTCCTTTGGAAAATGACAAACAGGCTCACCAGAATGGCGTAAGAGTTAGGCTGAAGCTAGAATGGAGCCACCTTCAGATATGTGACAAAGCTGGCTATCCATGCATTGAGAGGCGGGATGGCACCACACATAGAGTGATACCTGCTGTAAGCAAAGTAGCCTTCAGGGGGGTCATACGGCATCACTCCCTCCTCCGTAATAGCATGCGTGCTTTGTCAATCCCAAATGAGCGAGAAATAAGATCAAGCTGCTCGCCTTTGAGTGAGCTAGGGAAACAATCAGGAGGCGAGTTCGGAAGCTCCTGAGGACCATATCCATCTACCAATGATCTCAGAGTGGGCCCATAACGTCCCGGTCCTGACTGGACTAGGGGCACGGCAGAAGGCTCTTCTCTATCCTGGGATTTCTTCTTTTCTGATCGGGTTTCCACTTTATGAGACATTTATCTGCAAACACAAAAAAGCACGTTGTTAGAACGAAAGATGTAGAAATATAAAACAAGCAAGTGTATGATGTCTGAAGTTTAACATGTAGTTCGAAACATAAACTCATTCGGTATTGAAAGTTTTCATGTCCATTCGGCATTGAAAATCTTTAGGTTCATTCGGTAAAACAAAGAAATTCAACCTTAAAAAGTCGTTCGGCAGAAGAGAACTTACCTGTTCCGGCAGCTAAGATTGGACCGGCACAATAATTGGTTCGGCAGTTCAGAATTTAACTCAACTATTTCGGTCGGTAAGGAATGACGAAGGCATGTGGCTCCTACTTATAGAGGAAGGTTGGATAGCCGGACCAGCCGGTTCGGTCCTCGGGCCGAATATGGTCGTCCAAACTGAAACAAAGCACGACATATGCTAGCATATGCCCTACTTTGGGGGGCAAATGTTGGGTACGTTTATACCACCACCGAATCAGAATGAGGAAGTAGACACGGAACCATTCGGTACCGAACCGAAGCAAGGAACGAACTACCGGACCAGAAGCATGCTACCGGACCAGATCTCATCTCCCATCTCCCACCGGACCAAGGTCCCACCGAACCAACCATCTACCACCGGACCAAGGTCCCACCGAACCAACCATCTACCACCGGACCAAGGTCCCACCGAACCACCTGCCTCCGATCCATCTCCACTGCCTACCGGACCAGACTTCACCGAACCAACTGCAAAGCATCCCTACCGAATCAACCTCCACCGAATCAGAGTTCTACCGAACCAGCCACCCTCCATCCACTACCGATCCAAGCACTGCCGAACCAAATTTGCCAGGCCAGATTGTATCAGCCCAGGCCCATCAGCAGCTGTATACATCCAAGACCCCTACCCCCAGCCTCACTCTATAAATAGAGGGGCAGGGGTACAACAATGGGGGACAAGTTTGAGAGCTCAAGCACGGAGAGAACTTTCAAACAACTTTCTTTTACTTGTATCAAAGCTTTGTACTTGTAATCTAAACAAGAGAAGAGAAATAACATATAAAGTGGACGTAGGCACATTCTGGCTGAACCACTATAAATCTGCGTGTCTTTTTACAGTTTAGCCCCTGTTTTTCATATAGTTGCATAAATCACCCAAATCACTAAGAACAACATAAGATCTACTAAATCATACGACTTTGAGGTGTTTGCCCATTTTTTGTGCAAACACCAGTCGCTAGGATAGGTTTCCGTATAAGATAACTCTTGGTGGTTTAGGCTTTTAAACCCATTCCCCTCGATGTGCAGTCAATTTTCTCTCTTGATAAACCTTTAGTAAATGGATCCGCTAGGTTATCATTTGTTCTCACATAATCTATGGAAATAGTTCCATTTGAGAGTAACTGCCTAACTGTGTTATGGCGTCGACGAATATGTCGTGACTCTCCATTATACACAAAGTTGTACGCTCTACTTAGCGCGGCTTGGTTATCACAGTGTATGCATATGGCCAGTGTTTAGGCCAAAATGGAATAACTTCTAAAAAGTGACGAAGCCATTCTGCTTCTTCGTCTACTTTATCTAAAGCGATGAACTCCGATTCCATAGTGGATCGAGCTATGCATGTTTGTTTAGTAGATTTTCATGACACTGCTGCCCCTGCTAAGGTAAAAACATAACAACTCGTTGGTTTAGATTCCTCTGAATCAGCAATCCATTTTACATCACTATATCCTTCTAAGACGGCAGGATATTTTCCATAATGTAAGGAATAATTTGTGGTATTTTCTAAATATCCAAGCACTCTCATTAGTGCTTTCCAGTGTTCCTTTCCTGGATTGCTTGTATACCTGCTCAGTCGACTTACTGCATAAGCTATATCTGGTCTTGTGCAATTCATGAGATACATGAGACATCCTATTACACGAGAGTATTCCAGTTGCATTACACTCTCATTAGTGTTTTTATTCAGTACATCTGATGGATTAAAAGGTGTTCTCGCTCCTTTAATTTCATAGTCTTGGAATTTTTCAATCACTTTGTCTACATAGTGTGACTGAGACAATTCAATTCCATTTGGAGTTCTTATTATTTTGATTCCCAAAATAACGCCTGCAACTCTAGATTCCATGATTGTATTTACATGAATATCAGCTATATCAGACTTGAATACCAAAAATCTATAGGCACTGCTATTTTGGGCCGGCCCTAAATAGTAACAATCTACTGTTTCTGGTCCAAGTTTGACTTTCTTGGGAGGCGGAACTGGAACTTTTGCCAAGCACCCCCACACTTTGAGGTATTTAAAACTTGGTTTGTGTCCTTTCCATATCTCATATGGAATTGTTCCTGTTTCCATCTCTGTTTTAGTGAAAACAGAAAAATTCTTAAGATGTTATACGTCTAGTATACCAAAACGGAGAATAAATAATTATAAACTCGTCGCACAAGTTTATAGCTCAGATTTCCACTACACTGGAATTCTGTATTAATTATTATAACAATATGAATGTTGTAAATAAATTACAACAGCAGCGTTATACTATTTTGAATAAATAGTATAACAAAATTAAAGGATAGAATGAAGAATAATAATTCTAACCCGATTATGTCTGAGGCTCGTCGTAACGATTTCCTTAAGAATTTTATTTCAAAATTCTCCCAAGATACAACAGACGTATTCTGCTCGAGATTGTAGTGAGTATATCACTCTGTGATTTAGAGTATAGCAGCAGAAGAGAAGAAGAAGATTTGGATTTCTAAATTGGTTGGGAAAGTGATCAGTTTTCCTTCCTATTTATAGTTGGTCCGCATCTCTTCCGAACGGTCGTGTCTGCACCCGTTCGCTCAAACAGTCGCGTCTGTACCTCTTCGTATAGTCACATCTGTTCGCCCGAGTCGCTGCCCTTTAACGGGTCGCACCCGCTCATGCCGCATCCATTCGCCCGCGTCTGCTTCAGTCGGGTCAAACCCGCCAATGTTCGCGCCTATTCAACCCGCGTCCGCTTCTCTTCAAATTCCAGGCCCAGCCCAGTTTTCAGCCGAAGCCCAAAACTGTTAAACAATAGCCTAGCAAAAAGAATGGTCATTTAAGACCTCGTACCCGTACCCGGCCCGGTTCGGTTCGGTCGGACGGACAGCGGCGGTGGCGCGCGCGTGTGTGGTGGTGATGCATGATCTCCCTCCTCACAACGAAGCATACATTTGGGAGCCCCAGGCCCCCAACCTCCTCATGAGAAAACCATATATAAACCAATATAGCTCTCAACAATTTGGCGATGTGGGACTTTGGACTTTGTATATTTCTATTCATCTTTAAGGAATTCCAACAATCCCCCACATGAATGATAATATACATATACCCCACACAAAGCGAAATATCACAGAGTACATATGGAATAATGCTTTATTGTGGATAAGTAGATATTTCACTTTGAACTTTCCCTAGTTAAAACTTATCGGATCTACTTGGCTAATCGGTGAATTATTTCATCTTAAACCGTCGGCCTTTATTGTATATCCAGACAATAAGCTTTACGAAGCATTGATTCCCTTCTCATCCAATCTCTTGGTTGTGTTCATTTTGGTCCTGAACAATTTTTGGTTCTGCGAGTGTTATAGAGAATAAAAGCCTTTTAATATTCTCATAGAGCCGACCCAGCTCACACTAACATAGGTGATCGCAACCATTAAGAGTATCCTACATATACCCCACTTGTTATTTCCAAGATATGGTCATCATTAAAAAACATAGTTTTAACCTTTAAATACTTCTGTAGGCATGCATTTATATTGTGCACCATAGGAATGGAGTTGGGCTATGTCCACGCAAATGCATTACGTCTTGAGTTATTCAGAACAGGTTTGCCTATTGATCCTAGTCCGTGGGATCTCCAGTCGCTAGGATAGGTTTCCGTATAAGATAACTCTTGGTGGTTTAGGCTTTTAAACCCATTCCCCTCGATGCGCAGTCAATTTTCTCTCTTGATAAACCTTTAGTAAATGGATCCGCTAGGTTATCATTTGTTCTCACAAAATCTATGGAAATAGTTCCATTTGAGAGTAACTGCCTAACTGTGTTATGGCGTCGACGAATATGTCATGACTTTCCATTATACACAAAGTTGTGCGCTCTGCTTAGCACGGCTTGGTTATCACAGTGTATGCATATGGCCAGTACAGGTTTAGGCCAAAATGGAATATCTTCTAAAAAGTGACGAAGCCATTCTGCTTCTTCGCCTGCTTTATCTAAAGCGATGAACTCCGATTCCATAGTGGATTGAGCTATGCATGTTTGTTTAGTAGATTTCCAAGACACCGCTGCCCTTGCTAATGTAAAAACATAACCACTCGTTGGTTTAGGTTCCTCTGAATTCGCAATCCATTTTGCATCACTATATCCTTCTAAGACGGTAGGATATTTTCCATAATGTAAGGAATAATTTGTGGTATTTTCTAAATATCCAAGCACTCTCATTAGTGCTTTCCAGTGTTCCTTTCCTGGATTGCTTGTATACCTGCTCAGTCGACTTACTGCATAAGCTATATCTGGTCTTGTGCAATTCATGAGATACATGAGACATCCTATTACACGAGAGTATTCCAGTTGCATTACACTCTCATTAGTGTTTTTATGCAGTACATCTGATGGATTAAAAGGTGTTCTCACTCCTTTAATTCCATAGTCTTGGAATTTTTCAATCACTTTGTCTACATAGTGTGACTAAGACAATTCAATTCCATTAGGAGTTCTTATTATTTTGATTCCCAAAATAACGTCTGCAACTCTAGATTCCATGATTGTATTTACATGAATATCAGCTATATCAGACTTGAATACCAAAAATCTATAGGCACTGCTATTTTGGGCTGGCCCTAAATAGTAACAATCTACTGTTTTTGGTCCAAGTTTGACTTTCTTGGGAGGTGGAACTGGAACTTTTGCCAAGCACCCCCCACACTTTGAGGTATTTAAAACTTGGTTTGTGTCCTTTCCATATCTCATATGGAATTATTCCTATTTCCATCTCTGTTTTAGTGAAAACAGATAAATTCTTAAGATGTTATACGTCTAGTATACCAAAACAGAGAATAAATAATTATAAACTCGTCGCACAAGTTTATAACTCAGATTTCCACTACACTGGAATTTTGTATTAATTATTATAACAATATGAATGTTGTAAATAAATTACAACAACAGCGTTATACTATTTTGAATAAATAGTATAACAAAATTAAAGGATAGAATGAAGAATAATAATTCTAACCCGATTATGTCTGAGGCTCGTCGTAACGATTTCCTTAAGAATTTTATTTCAAAATTCTCCCGAGATACAACAGACGTATTCTGCTCGAGATTGTAGTGAGTATATCACTCTGTGATTTAGAGTATAGCAGCAGAAGAGAAGAAGAAGATTTGGATTTCTAAATTGGTTGGGAAAGTGATCAGTTTTCCTTCCTATTTATAGTTGGTCCGCATCTCTTCCGAACGGTCGTGTCTGCACCCGTTCGCTCAAACAGTCGCGTCTGTACCTTTTCGTACAGTCACATCTGTTCGCCCGCGTCGCTGCCCTTTAACGGGTCGCACCCGCTCATGCCGCATCCATTCGCCCGCGTCTGCTTCAGTCGGGTCGCACCCGCCAATGTTCGCGCCTATTCAACCCGCGTTTGCTTCTCTTCAAATTCCAGGCCCAGCCCAGTTTTCGGCCGAAGCCCAAAACCGTTAAACAATAGCCTAGCAAAAAGAATGGTCATTTAAGACCCGTACCCGTACCCGGCCCGGTTCGGTCGGACGGACGCCGGCGGCGGCGCGCGCGTGTGGTGGTGATGCATGATCTCCCTCCTCACAACGAAGCATATATTTGGGAGCCCCAGGCCCCCAACCTCCTCATGAGAAAACCATATATAAACCAATATAGCTCTCAACAATTTGGCGATGTGGGACTTTGGACTTTGTATGTTTCTATTCATCTTTAAGGAATTCCAACAATCCCCCACATGAATGATAATATACATATACCCCACACAAAGTGAAATATCACAGAGTACATATGGAATAATGCTTTATCGTGGATAAGTAGATATTTCACTTTGAACTTTCCCTAGTTAAAACTTATCAGATTTACTTGGCTAATCGGTGAATTATTTCATCTTGAACCGTCGGCCTTTATTGTATATCTAGACAATAAGCTTTACGAAGCATTGATTACCTTCTCATCCAATCTCTTGGTTGTGTTCATTTTGGTCCTGAACAATTTTTGGTTCTGCGAGTGTTTTAGAGAATAAAAGCCTTTTAATATTCTCATAGAGCCGACCCAGCTCACACTAACATAGGTGATCGCAACCTTTAAGAGTATCCTACATATACTCCACTTGTTATTTCCAAGATATGGTCATCATTGAAAAACATAGTTTTAACCTTTAAATACTTTTATAAACATGCATTTATATTGTGCACCATAGGAATGGAGTTGGACTATGTCCACGCAAATGCATTACGTCTTGAGTTATTCAGAACTGGTTTGCCTATTGATCCTAGTCCGTGGGATCTCCAGTCGCTAGGATAGGTTTCTGTATAAGATAACTCTTGGTGGTTTAGGCTTTTAAACCCATTCCCCTCGATGCGCAGTCAATTTTCTCTCTTGATAAACCTTTAGTAAATGGATCCGCTAGGTTATCATTTGTTCTCACATAATCTATGGAAATAGTTCCATTTGAGAGTAACTGCCTAACTGTGTTATGGCGTCGACGAATATGTCGTGACTCTCCATTATACACAAAGTTGTGCGCTCTGCTTAGCGCGACTTGGTTATCACAGTGTATGCATATGGCTAGTACAGGTTTAGGCCAAAATGGAATATCTTCTAAAACGTGACGAAGCCATTCTGCTTATTCGCCTGCTTTATCTACAGCGATGAACTCCGATTCCATAGTGGATCGAGCTATGCATGTTTGTTTAGTAGATTTCCATGACACTACTACCCCTGCTAAGGTAAAAACATAACCACTCGTTGGTTTAGATTCCTCTGAATCAGCAATCCATTTTGCATCACTATATCCTTCTAAGTCGGTAGGATATTTTCCATAATGTAAGGAATAATTTGTGGTATTTTCTAAATATTAAAGCACTCTCATTAGTGCTTTCCAGTGTCCCTTTCCTGGATTGCTTGTATACCTGCTCAGTCGACTTACTGCATAAGCTATATCTGGTCTTGTGCAATTCATGAGATACATGAGACATCATATTACATGAGAGTATTCCAGTTGCATTACACTCTCATTAGTGTTTTTATGCAGTACATCTGATGGATTAAAAGGTGTTCTCACTCCTTTAATTCCATAGTCTTGGAATTTTTCAATCACTTTGTCTACATAGTGTGACTGAGACAATTCAATTCCATTAGGAGTTCTTATTATTTTGATTCCCAAAATAACGTCTGCAACTCTAGATTCCATGATTGTATTTACATGAATATCAGCTATATCAGACTTGAATACCAAAAATCTATAGGCACTGCTATTTTGGGCTGGCCCTAAATAGTAACAATCTACTGTTTTTGGTCCAAGTTTGACTTTCTTGGGAGGCGGAACTAGAACTTTTGCCAAGCACCCCCACACTTTGAGGTATTTAAAACTTGGTTTGTGTCCTTTCCATATCTCATATGGAATTGTTCCTGTTTCCATCTCTGTTTTAGTGAAAACAGAAAAATTCTTAAGATGTTATACGTCTAGTATACCAAAACAGAGAATAAATAATTATAAACTCGTCGCACAAGTTTATAGCTCAGATTTCCACAACACTGGAATTTTGTATTAATTATTATAACAATATGAATGTTGTAAATAAATTACAACAACAGTGTTATACTATTTTGAATAAATAGTATAACAAAATTAAAGGATAGAATGAAGAATAATAATTCTAACCCGATTATGTCTGAGGCTCGTCGTAACGATTTTCTTAAGAATTTTATTTCAAAATTCTCCCAAGATACAACAGACGTATTCTGCTCGAGATTGTAGTGAGTTTATCACTCTGTGATTTAGAGTATAGCAGCAGAAGAGAAGAAGAAGATTTGGATTTCTAAATTGGTTGGGAAAGTGATCAATTTTCCTTCCTATTTATAGTTGGTCCGCATCTCTTCCGGACGGTCGTGTCTACACCCGTTCGCTCAAACAGCCGCGTCCGTACCTCTTCGTACAGTCACATCTGTTCGCCCGCTTCGCTGACCTTTAACGGGTCGCACCCGCTCATGTTGCATCCACTCGCCCGAGTCTGCTTCAGTCGGGTCGCACCCGCCAATGTTCGCGCCTCTCTTCAAATTCCAGGCCCAGCCCAGTTTTCGGCCGAAGCCCAAAACCATTAAACAATAGCCTAGCAAAAAGAATGGTCATTTAAGACCCGTACCCGGCCCGGTTCGGTCGGACGGCAGCGCACGCGTGTGGTGGTGATGCATGATCTCCCTCCTCACAACGTAGCATACATTTGGGAGCCCCGGGCCCCCAACCTCCTCATGTGAAAACCATATATAAACCAATATAGCTCTCAACAATTTGGCGATGTGGGACTTTGGACTTTGTATATTTCTATTCATCTTTAAGGAATTCCAACACTTTCTTGCAGTACTATACAAATTTGTTAGGTAATGCTAACCTTCATGTCCATGTCTTAGATGACCTCATTAGCACTAAGCTTCCCATGCTAGATAATGTAGTTGTTGATGTCTTGTTAGCAAAAGCAACTGATAAGGAAATACAATTTGCCATTTTTAATATGAATAAGAATTCATATAGGGGACCTGATGGGTTTAATGCCATGGTCGTCACTCACTATTTGAATGTTATTTCTTATGATTTACATAGGGCATTTCATAATTTCTTCAACCATAGCAGGGATGTTAAGGGGTAACAATGCTACAAATATTGCTCATATCCCAAAGTCTATGGATGCTAAGTCTATTTTGAATTATAGTCCTATTGCTTGTTGTAGTATTATTTACGAATGCATATCAAAATTTATTGCTCCTAAACTAAAGTTAGTTATTCCTTACCTAGTTTCTCCAAATCAAACTGCCTTTTTGCTTGATAGGAGTATACTTAATAATGTATTGCTTGCTAATGAATTATTAAATGAATATAATAGGACTAATATTTCTCCTTGAGCCATGCTCAAGCTTGATATTAAAAAGGCATTTGACACACTACAGTGAAAAGCAATAGTAGCTGTTATAGCTAGAATGCATTTTCTCTGCCACTTTGTGAGCTGGATATATTATTTTATCTCTACTGCTTCTTATTCTGTAGGGTTAAATGGTAAAAATGTAGGGTATTTTAGTGGTGTGCAAGGCATAAGACAAGGGGACCCGATGTCCTCTTATTTATTTATCATTATTATGGAGCTATTCTCTCAACTAAGTATTAAAGCTGTTGATTATTAGCTTTCGTATGTGAGACGGTTCTAAACAAACACAGATCTTATTCTTTCTGTGCTCTGCATCTCAGCCTTTCATCTGAAGGCTATCCTATGGCTGCTATTCATTCTCTTCTTTGGTTCGGATCGCCAGCCTGTACTTGGGCTTTTGGCCCAAACTGCTTTGTTATTATAAATACTTGTATCTGTACGAATGTAATACAGTTTTGTAATAAAAGAATACAGATTGAAATACAAAAGTTATCTTTTCATTCTTCAATTCAAACTTTAACATGGTATCAGAGCAGTTCTAAAGCTTAACAGCTATTCAAATCATTTCCCATTTCACACCAACCGTTTTCAAGAATCACCATCCACTGTCACAGTGTCATCTGGTGTTCTATTCCCCATCAGATTCAGTCTCATCATTTGGGGTTTCATATAGTTTACATCAAGAAATCGAGTGCCATCCTAAAAGAATAAAGTTCTTGGTTGCATCTAAGACTTCTTGAAAGAAACTATATTGAGGAAATTATACATAACAAGTATTCACTTCTCTAATCAAGAAATCAGAAATCAGCCAGTGCCATACCTGAATCTTAAAGAAATTATCTTCAAAATTGGTTGCATCTGGTCTTGAAATTGTTGATTCATCACATTTCTTGATTAGTTAAAGATTCATACATGCCTGTACTATCCCTCTTCACTGTCTCACTTTCCAACCTTTTCATCAATCCATCATGTCTGATGACAGCAATTCAGAAGTTGGTAATGTTGGTAACACTGTTCTTCCAGATCTGACCACTGAAGCAAGTAATCTGATCAAGACCATCATCAGCCCTCAAAGCCAATTGATTACTGTTCAGCTAGATGAAGACAATTATCTTCTCTGGCGAGTACAAGTTGAAACAGCCATAGAAGGCTATGGCTTGGAAGGGCACATTCTTGGCACTCTAACCATTCCTCCTAAATTCATCACTGTCGAAAATAAAGTAGTCAGCAATAATGAATACACAAAGTATCATAGGCAAGATAGATTGATAAGTTCATGGCTCATGGCATCCATCACCCCCAAGCTACTACCTCAAATAATAAGTTGCAAAACTGCAAATGAAATTTGGCTCACTACTGAAAGGGTGTTCAACACACAATCAGGTGCAAAGCTAATGCATTATAAAAGAGAACTCCAAAGCATTAGAAAACAAGATGAACCCATGAGAGAATATATAGCCAAGATCAAAAGGCTATATGATCTTCTTGAAGCTGCAGGACGAAAAGTTCCTGAAGATGAACAAGTCTTGACTGTTTTAAATGGATTAAGTACAGACTATGAATCAGTTATAGCAGTTCTTACTACTCAAAGAACTATTCCTGACATGCAGTTCGTTGAGTCTACCCTTCTTGCACATGAAGCAAGAATTGATCACAAAAGGACTACAGATTCTGAAATATCAATAAACTACACTACCAAAAGTAAGAACTTCAATCAAAATAAAGGTGATCAACACAATCAGAGAGGAGGCCTTACTAACAGATCTAGAGGCAGGGGGAGATGGAACAACAACACCAGACCCAAGTGTCAAATTTGTGAGAAAATGGGTCATACTGCTGCAAAATGCTATTTCAGATTTAATCAGAACTACATACCTGGACAGAATTCAAACAATCAAAGGAACAACAACAATGGTAGTGCTAATCTAGTCCAAGCTCAAGGTAACTCTGATTCAAATGATGTCAAAAGCTGTCAGCTAAGTGAAGGCACTAAATCTGATCAGACCCAGGATGATGCATGGTACCCAGATACTGGTGCTACCAATCACATAACCAACAGCCTGGATAATCTTAATGCAGGCAACAGGGAATATAGAGGTACTCAATTAATCTCTTTAGGTAATGGTGACTGTATAAATATCACACACATAGGGGATGCACACATTAAAGGAAAAAGAATGATGTATTTGAATAATCTCCTAAGAGTACCCAAAATAAAAAAGAATCTCATTAGTGTGTCCCAATTTGCTAGAGATAATAATGTGTTCTTTGAATTTTATCCCAAACATTGCTTAATCAAAGATATGCTAACTAGGGAAATTATATTGCAGGGTGAAGCTGATAGAGGATTATACAAGTTTAATTCTGTAAACTGTAAAAAGTCTATAGCTGAAAATTCTTGTAATGTCTCAATGTTGAGCAAAACTGATGGACATTTTGATGTAAAACCATGTCAAAATATATCAACTTCTGAAGATAATGTTTGCAATAACTCTATGATATCTAAAAGTAGTGTTAACACATTTGAGCTATGGCACTACAAATTAGGACACCCTAATGAGAAAATAGTTAAGAGAATACTCTTAGAAAATAAAATTTCCTTTAATGAGTATGCATCACCTTATGTATGCACTCATTGCCAACTTGGCAAGAGTCATAAACTGCCATTTGCAAACTCAGAAACTGAGTATAAGCAACCTCTTGATCTGATTGCTTCAGATCTATGGGGTCCAGCACCCTATAGTTCTGACTATGGGTACAATTACTACATTTCTTTTGTTGACTCCTACTCTAGATACACTTGGATTTACTTTCTTAAAGCTAAGTCTGACACTTATAATGCTGTTGTTCAATTCATAACTATGGCTGAAAAACAAACAAACTGTCAGCTAAAAACTTTTCAAACTGATGGTGGTAGTGAATACAAACCACTTGATGATTTCTTTAAAAGAAAAGGTATAATTCATAGAACTACTTGTCCTTACACTTCTGAGCAAAATGGGTTAGCAGAAAGAAAACACAGACACATTGTAGAGTCTGGCTTATCACTTCTTGCACATGCTTCAATACCTCTTAAGTTTTGGCCTGAAGCCTTTAGTACAGCTGTTTATCTAATTAACAGGCTCCCAACTAAAGTATTGAATTACATGTGTCCTATAGAGAAATTACTCAAAACAAAACCAGACTATAAAATGTTAAAAACCTTTGGTTGTTTGTGCTTTCCATGTCTTAGACCCTACAATAAGCACAAGCTAAACTTCAGATCAAAGTCTTGTACCTTTCTTGGATACTGTACAAACCAAAAAGGGTACAAGTGCCTGGATGAAAATGGAAAAATTATCATAAGCAGACATGTAGTATTTAATGAATTTGTGTTTCCTTTTAGTAAGACAGATATAAAGACTACTGCAAAGGTTTACAATCCAAGTAAATCTATCCCACATTTACCTTTATATACTGACATCCAAGAGGATGTCAATGATGATGATGCCAACGAAGGTGCTTCAAATCCACAACACACTGTACCATCTAAGTCAGGTTGTGAACTGCAAGGCCCTTCAAGTCAGCACAGATCTGTCACAACAGAAAGCAACAACAGTCAAAGTGAGGATCAAAACTTAGCTGAAGAAATTAGCAGTTATGATGACAACATACAGCAAACTAATCAAGCAGAGTCACCACTCATGATAAGTCAACCAACTGCAGGTCATCCCATGATTACAAGAGCCAAAAGTGGCATTTTCAAACCAAAGGTCTACACTATAACATCTTCCCTTGACAAAGAGCCTGAAAACTTCATTCAAGCTGCTAGTAATGAAAATTGGAAAGCAGCCATGGATGAAGAATTCAATGCCCTTATCAAAAATAAAACCTGGAATTTGGTCACACCCCCAGGTAATAAAAACATTATTAACTGCAAGTGGACCTACAGGTTAAAGAAAAATCCTGATGGCACTATAAGCAAGCACAAGGCTAGACTTGTTGCAAAGGGGTATACACAAGAGTATGGTTTTGATTTTTGTGAAACCTTTTCACCTGTGGTAAAACCCTCTACCATTAGACTTGTACTTACTATTGCCTTACATAGAAACTGGTACTTAAGGCAACTAGATGTGAATAATGCCTTCTTAAATGGTGTCTTGCAAGAGGACATTTATATGAGACAGCCACAAGGCTACATACAAGACAATAGTCTTGTATGCAAACTCAACAAGGCTATATATGGTCTCAAGCAAGCACCTAGAGTATGGTTTGACAAACTGAAAACCACTCTAACCAATAAGGGTTTTCAATTCACCAAATCTGACAACTCACTTTTTATCAAAATCACAAATGAATCATCTATATATATACTAATATATGTAGATGACTTGATTATAACAGGTGATAACATTGATGAAATAAATGAGTTAATCAAGTATCTTCACAAGCAATTTTCCATCAAAGATTTAGGTGAACTGAATTACTTCTTAGGTATAGAGGTCTTAAAATCATCCTCTACAGATATATTTCTCAGTCAAAAGAAATACATCTTAGATATCTTAAACAAAACCAAAATGGATGGTGCTAAACCTCAATCTACACCTATGATCAGTAACCAAAGATACTCCAAAAATCAAGGTGAGTCTATATCAAATATCAAACAGTACATGAGTATCATTGGTGCACTGCAATATGTCACTATAACTAGGCCTGATATCACCTTTAGTGTTAATAAATTATCTCAGTTTATGCAGAATCCATTGGATAATCACTGGAAAGGGATCAAAAGAGTGCTCAGATATCTTAAAGGCACTATCAATTTTGGGCTTCATTTTAAAAAAGGCAGAGATCTAAACCTAGTGGGTTATAGTGATGCAGACTGGGCTGGAGACTTAGATGACAGAAAATCCACTACTGGTTACTGCATATATCTTGGTGGCAACTTAATCTCATGGAGTTCAAAGAAACAATCTACCATTTCTAAATCCAGCAGTGAAGCAGAATACAGAAGTGTAGCTAGTGCTACAGCTGAAATTATGTGGCTACAATCACTCTTATCAGAACTTAAAGTTAGCAATAATGAGAAAGCAACTTTATGGTGTGATAATCAAAGTACAATCTATATGTCTGTCAATCCAATTCAGCATTCCAGAACCAAACACATAGAAATCGATCTACATTTTGTTCGAGAACAGGTAACTAAAGGAAAGCTACAAGTATGCCATGTTCCTACATATTATCAAAAAGCAGACATACTCACCAAAGCCTTATCGAAGTCAAGCTTTCATAGGCTAAGAGAAGATTTAAAGGTCAGAGAAATCAAACCAGTAAAAGATGCAGAAGTCTTAGCTGAGTTCAAATCAAGCAAATCCCCTGATCGGAACAAAAGATTTCACCTTGTCGCTGAATCGCCTCGTCGCCATGGCTCTAAACCTAACCCTAGTTTGAATTGAGGGGGAGTATTAGCTTTCGTATGTGAGACGGTTCTAAACAAACACAGATCTTATTCTTTCTGTGCTCTGCATCTCAGCCTTTCATCTGAAGGCTATCCTATGGCTGCTATTCATTCTCTTCTTTGGTTCGGATCGCCAGCCTGTACTTGGGCTTTTGGCCCAAACTGCTTTGTTATTATAAATACTTGTATCTGTACGAATGTAATACAGTTTTGTAATAAAAGAATACAGATTGAAATACAAAAGTTATCTTTTCATTCTTCAATTCAAACTTTACAAAAGTTATCTTTTCATTCTTCAATTCAAACTTTAACATTGATGGCAGAGAGTTACTTTGCACCCAAAGTATAAGGATCTACATATAACTTCCCTCACTTTTACTGATGACTTAATTATTTTCACTAAGCCCACTGAAGTATCTTTGCATAGCATTAACAAATTTCTGTGTTATTTTTTCAGTATCACTGGTCTTCAAATTAAGATTAATATCGACAAGTCTAGTATTTACATAGCTAGTGTCCTTGAAGAAAGGTGTAATGCTCTCCATGATATAGTTTATGTGCCCCCAATGAATCACTGTATGAGTTATTTAAGTTTACCTCTTTCAACTGGCAAGATTAGGTACTCTGATTGCCTCCCTTTGTTTGAACAATTAACTCGAACCAGGAATTGTTGGATGAATAAACACCTTAGTCAAACACGAAGATTGACATACATGCATTGACAATGTATTGGAGTAGGGCTTTTATTCTCCCAATGAAGCTACTAAACCAAGTGAGACAAGCAATGAATCATTTTTTGTGGACTTTCAACATGTATTGTAGAAAGTTGGTGGCCCTGGCTTTTAATAAGGTGGAAAGAACTCGTAATTATGATGGTCTTGGTATTAAAAACACAAAGATTTGCAATAAGGCTGCATTATCTAAGCATTTTAACAATCAAATAAACAATAACCCTAACTTATGGGTCTTGTGGGCAAGAAATCATCATCTTGGCAATAAGAATTTTGTGACTGTGGAATCTTCTCCTTTATGTGGCTGGGTTTGGAGGAGTATGATAAAACTCAGAGAAATGTTTCCGCCACATTTGCAAATCAGGTTATCTCTAGGAGTTAATGCTAAATTTTGGTTTGTTCCTTGGGCTTTGCAAATACTAATACTATGTAGTACACTCTATTATGATAAGAGGTGTCAATCTGGAATTCCATTGAAAGCTAATGTCAGTGATTATATTCAAGATGGAGTTGTTATATTGCCTTTCACTAGTAGTGTGACAGTCAGAGCTGTTTGGAGCAAGCTACATGGCACTAAGATGCATGTAGGTAGTGATAAGTATGTATGGAATAGCAAACATGAAGGGTACTCTATTTGCACTATGTATAAAGCTTTAATAACTCAGGATGGTGAAAGAAAGTTCAGGTGGAACTCTAGGGTATGGAATTCTTTCAGTTCCGAAAAGCTCAATTTCTTTCTCTAGAAGGTGATGAGGAATTGCTTAAATAATTTATCTAATCTATAGAATAGAGGGATAAAGGTTGTTAATGCCTGTGTTTTCTGCAGTAAGCATGAGAGAGGATGTTTTACACCTATATTTTCAATGCCCTGTCGTTATTGAATCATGGGGTAGGACCTTGTTGAAGGGAAACTTACGTAGGTCTAACTGTGATAGTAAGGCAGAATGGAACATAGTATTTAAAACCACTAGATGGAGATGTAAAGAATCTTATGTGCTCTTGTTAATTCTAAAGATCTTCATTTGTGAAATCTGGTGTGAAAGAAGTTTTGGGGGTTTTGAGAACAAAAGAAAACAAGCACTGTCATTTTCCAGAGTGTTCTGCATGAAGTTAGAACTGGATTAAGCAATTCTAATATAGGGCTTCGCGGTTGAACTTTCAGCTTGGGATTGACTTTGTCGTTCGTTCCTCCTCTAGTCTTGTTATTTGGTTTCTTTTCTTTTCTCCTTTTTTCCCTATTTTGTCTATCTTTGTTCTCCTTATGCTTATTTGTGTGTCTTTTTTTCTTTCTAGAGTATAAGCAAGTTAATACTCATTTCTTCTCTTCTTTATAAGACTAGAAAGGGCCTGGTAAACCCTACTAGCTTTGCTAAAAAAAAGATTATAGAATTTATATATTAAGAGAAAAAATAACATTTTTGCTCAAGGATTGAACAACATAGATATGTTTAATAAAATGGAATAAAATAAATATAAAATGAGCAAAACTAATTGAAGTGGGAAGACATATAATTGGATTTATTTAAATTAATTACATGAGAAATTTTTGAGCTAAAAATTACCAAATTACTAAAATTTAAATTTAATTCCTCTTAATTCTTTTAATAACCAGACACAACTTGGACACCATCCAGAGTTTTTTAAAAGATCTGGCCCAACATCTAAACACTTTCGTGAACAACATGAACCAAGTATCAATAACTCACCACATGCAAAATGTCGAAAGCATACTGTAGATATGGAGTTGATATACCTCCAAGGGTTAGCTAAATCCAGGATCATGCATCCTGCTCTGTCTTTAGTCATATATCGATGAGGAAGTAACATTCAGCTTCTCAATACATGAGCCATCATCATTTGAATAGATCACGAATCCCCAAATGGATTCTACCATCTTAATCAAATCACGAACCTCTACATGGGTTCGTGCATCTCAAACAGATCTCGAATCTCCACATAGATTCCAACATCTCGAATAAATCCACTTCTAAGAAATTGAACACGTATCTCAGTCTTAAATTGGTTTTGGATAAGTAAAACACTTACCGATCTTAGTCACTTCAAGACTAGTCGACGAATTTGATCATATTCAATAACAATGAGAACGATCGCACATGAAACCAAGTCTTATATACTTATCACATTTCCAAGCTTATCAACTTCCGATATCTCTCGGTTAAAAGTGAAGCCCGGTAGGTTAGAGCACTATTGCTTCTACACCCTACTCGAATCATCATTCTTAACTCTCATGGATAGAAACAAGTCTACTTTGTCGGCTTTAGTGCTAAGTACACGACTAAATACTTTCCATAAACAAGTAAACACACAAAGCACGATAAAGCCACACAAACGAATTTTAATCCCCAATTTATTTAATTAACCCTTTGCTGATTAAAACCTCTTTTCATTTGTAAAACTCTTAATTAATTAAAACTTCTTTCATTTAATTAAAACTTCCTTATTTAATTAAACTTCTTTATTGATTAAACTTCCTTATTAATTAAAACTCCACTTATTTTAATAAAGTTTTTATTTATTAAAACTTCACTTATTTAATTAACAACTTAACTCATAAATTAAACTTATTATTTATTAAAACTTCATTTATTTAATTAATAACTTAACTTATTAATTAAACTTCTTATTGAACTTGTATATAGATTTTGATTTCTCTTTATAAAAGATATATACTTGTATTTTACTATTCACGTATTACTATTCATTTGTACTCTTCTCTATAGTTCAAAAGTATTTATATACTTATCTCAAATGGTATGTATATTCACAAATTATTAACAAGATTTACTTACTTTAAAATATAATTAAAGAGGTCAAAAACAAATGTTACTAAAACATGGTTACTATAAAGACCTTCCCTTTTATAAATTAAACATATAACTTTTCCATCTTTATTTCAAAAGATTCTATACTTATTATTATTAAAATCCCATTATTAAAGATCTAATTGTATTTTTTATATTTTTTCACTTTAAAATATAATTGAAGGACTTAAAATCAAATTTTATTAAAACATTGTTTACTACAAACCCAAAACACTTCACACTTAATCAGTTTCTTTAAAACTCTCTTTTAAAGATATAATTACTTTTATAAGAGTTTAAGACAAGGTTACTCAAACATTTCCACAACAACCCAAAACTATTCGCTTATAATTATCTTTAATTTGCTTATAAGTAAAGTCCTAATTATATTTCTAATTATTATTAACAAAGATTAAAAAAAATGCTGCTCGAACATTGTTTACTATAACCCAAAATCATTTACTTATAACTACTTTAAACTATTCATTATTTCATTTATCAAATTATATTCCTAAGTATAGCTAATGAGAGTTAAAACAAACTTTATTAAAGCAATGTTTACTACAACCCAAAATCATTTACTCATAGTTATCTTTAAATTATTCATTTTAAAGATCAAAGCATATCCACACTTATTAATTAAGGTAATGCACTTTTAATTGAACTTCTCAAAATAATTTATTTTAACATAGGTGTTAAAATCCAAACTTCCTTTACTGCATTTATAATAACTTAACTTACTTTTTACAATTTATATATATTTTCTAAAAACCTTTTTAAAATGATGCATATATTTATGTGTATACTAATTTATTTATAAGCTAATATAATTAATAAATTCTAAAACAATTTAAAAGATATTATATTACTGTTATCCCGCCTTTTGGCAAGGCCGTGACACAAAGAACTTGACTAGAAACTAATGACTGCTCATCTTAGAGATCGGTTATACGCAGGTTCACCATGGATATCGGTGAATTTTGTCCGAGTCCGGATCAAGCTACAATCGACAAGACACGACAAGGGAAGCCATAAAAGTCAACGTTCCAAATTTCAAGTCAATCTGAGTTCGTATGCTCAAGTTACGATCGATGCAAGATTGGATGAAAACCAGCCACTATTCGAATCGATCGAGTTCGAATCCATCAGGTAACCACTGTTCGAATAGATCGAGTTCGAATCCATCAGCAAAGCTTACTTCGACTCGATCAGCTCCACATCGATCACCAAGGCCTACTTCGACTCGATCAGCTCCGCATCGATCACCATAGCCTACTTCGAATCCATCAGTGTCACATTCATCACCAAAGACTACTTCGCATCCATCGCCTGAAGAGCTTTGTTCGAATCCATCAAGCTTCTATAGTTCGTATCCATCAGTTGACCTTACTTCATATCCATCGAGGAACCACTGTTTGTATCCTTCGAACCCAGTTACTTCGTATCCATCGAGAAGTCCTTGTTCGTATCGATCCACGTTATGGTTATTCGTATCGATCGATGGCTAACAGTGTTCGAGTCCACCTGGCCACGTCAACTTTGTATCGATCAAATGGAGCCATTTCCAATCGATACGAGCAAGGCCAGGCAGTCGAATTATTCCATATGTTCTCCATCGATACGAAACAAGGGCCACCTTCCATCGATTCGAACAAGACAAGTGCCTCGATACGAACAAGGCGAAAGTCCTGGAAATGACTCGTTTGACTCGGCGAAAAATATGGATCGATGCGAAGGACACGCGCCACGTCAATCTGCTAGCGCATGCCGCCATCGATTCGAAATCATCGAGTCGAAATGATCGATACGAACGAAACAGCTAGCCGAAAAGCACCATTTTGTATCGATCATATCTCCTAATCTACAAGTCCAAATGCTATGAAATTTTCACAGGAGCTTACGTGCATGTTGAAGAATGTCCACGCCAAATTTCGACTCCATCGGACACAATCTTGATCGATACGAAATCCGTTCGCATCGATCACGGATCGGACCGAAACTCCATGGGCTTGGTCGCGCGGGCCTACTCACGTGCAAGAAGGAGTCTCCCAAGATCTGAGCGAAATATCAGCCTCCTACACCTATAAATAGAGCCCCAGGGCATACAAAAAGGGGATCTTCTTCTTCTTTGAATTCTCCAACGCCCAGACTCTGCCGGATCCAGTTCTAAACTCCATTACTGCTGCTATTAACGAAATTCCTGCTGTAAATCATTATTATCTGCTGTAACTCATTGAAATCTATTGTAATCATCAAAGAAACATCAATAAAGCAATCAACTTCATAGTGGACGTAGGCAATATGCCGAACCACTCTAAATTCTTGTGTTTCTGTGCGCTCTTATTATTTTCCTATCTGTTTTCTGGAGTTTTTGTTAGATAATCCTCCTTTGCCATTTAATTTCTTCATTTTATCTCTTCAAAAACTTCTGAAGAGTGTTGTGCCCAATTTTTGTACAAACACTTTGGTGCTTTCACTGAGAAAAAACCCAATTTTTCTCCTGCTCCTTGGATCTCCTATCGATACCGGATTGCATAAATCCAAGAAGAAGATCCAGATCTCAGACTTTGAAGCCCTTCCATTCTATTCAGATTTGGATCAAATCTAGGAAAGGACTTTCATTAATTCACCATGGTAAGTACACGAACTACCTCTACAGCTACTGATCAGGGAGGACGGGACAGGCAGAATCCCGCGCAGTTGCCTCCATCCAACCAAGATGCCGCCAGACCTTCAGATCCATCAGGCCCGATCACCAGACAAGAGTTTCAGATGCTGCTTCAAGAATTGACCCAGAGTCGGCAACAGCTAACTGAACAACTGCGCGCCAACTTAGAGTTAACCAACCAGCTGAATCGCCAAAGGCGCAGAAGATCCAGAAGAGATCAAGGTTCTTATTCTTCCACGGAGAGTTCCGCCTCATCTGACGGTCATCATCGATCCACATGCCCACGGCTGGATGTAAGCTACACCCAGGCCACAGGACACCAACCTGCTTCGAATCTTGGACAACCCAGAACTGGACCATCCACTAGTCACCGTACAGGACCTTCATCTCGAGGAGGTACTTCTCCTTATCATGTCACAGGCAACCTCGCTACCACCACCACTACCGAACAAGGAGGTGATGCTAGAAATCAAGCTGATCCTCATCGTAACCAACGGGAGCAGACTCCAGAGCCTTATGTCCCAGAAAATGTTGAACCGAGGAGGCGAGACACGGACCGTCGACCGCATTCGGTCCAGACTCGCGCTGTGGAACCCGACCACACCTTGGCACAGCATGCTCCTAATATCTGAATGCCGAATATACCAACAATGATTCGTCAAATGATCCGTGAAAGTCAGGGTCTCACTAATGACGACTGGGGAATCTCCCGGAGTCATACCCCTTTCACCGATGACATATTGTATGCTGAACCACCTCGGCGCTTCAGGATGCCAACTTTGCCCGTATATGAAGGAAGTTCTGATCGCAATCAACATATCCTAAAATACGAATGGTTGATGAATGCTGCGAGAGCTGATGATGCAGTAAAATGCCGGAGTTTCCCCATTTCCCTGAGGGGCATTGCAACTATGTGGTTTACTCGTTTGCCACCGCGATCTATTTCTAATTTTGACCAGATGGCCACCAAGTTTGTTGAACAATTTTGTATGCATGTAGCGAGGCCTAAAGATGTTAACACTTTGTCTAGTGTTACTCAAGCTCCTGGAGAAACACTTAGACATTACTTGGAGCGATTCCATGATACGTGTGCAGAAATAAGCAATCCCAATGATAACTCTATCCTGATGGCATTAACTAAGGGGATTGATCCTGATTCCGAGTTCGGAAATTGGTTAGCTGGAAAACCACCTGCGTCATTGGACCATTTCTATTCCAAGGCAGCCCAATTCTTAAGAAGAGAGGATCTGAAACAGTCTAGGAAGCAGGATGACGCAGGGCCCAACATCGAAGGAATTCAGAGTAACATCGCCGTTAAACAATCTGGAGAGAGTTCTGGAAAAGTTCAGTTGAACATACAAAATAAACAGAATCAGCAGAGGGATAGCAGAAATCAAGGCAAAAAACAAGATCAGAATCGTGGCCCACGACGTAGAGCTCCCATGTACGATAATTATACTCCATTGAACATATCGTTGGAAAATGTGTATTTGCAGACTTTTAACACCATGCAATACAAGAAGCCTGCCCCGAAACCATCAACGGAAAGACAAGTCCAAACAGGAAAGTTTTGCAGATTCCACGAAAGCTATGGCCATAATACAAACGAGTGTCGTCATTTACAAGATCTCATTGAGAAATTGATACGTGAACGGAAGTTGGATCAGTATGTGCGGGCGCCGCAGTCAGGTGGTGCGAGCCCATCGAATCAGAATCGTGCGCCAAATCAGGAAAGGCAGGGGGAACCCGCTCGTACTGGCGGGAGGTTGGTTATTAATACAATAAGTGGTGGTCCTCATCCAGCAGACCAAAGCTGGAAGGAAATGGAGTCGTATGCCAGCTCTATCAGGCATGCGGACTTCGAGTGTTATAATAGTTTTGATGAAGGGGCTCCGGCCAAGCAACAGAAGACGAAGACAGATGACATCGTGTTCAGGGACAGAGACGCTGATAAAGTCGAAGCCCCCACTATCGATCCACTGGTCATCTCAGCTCAAGTAGGTCCTGCTTGGATGAAGACGATCTTAGTTGACAATGGAAGCTCTGTGAATATTATGGTTAAACGAGCTTATGATCAAATGAGAATGGAAGCAAAGGACTTGAAACCTTGTCAATCTCGAATCCATGGTTTCAATGGAAGTGCTACTATACCCACTGGAGTGGTGGAACTGCCAGTGGAATTGGGAGTTGGAGAACGCCGGAGAGTACGGATGTTACAGTTCGTTGTGTTGGACATAGACTCCCCTTATAATGCTTTCTTGGGCCGACCGGCCCTCGCTGAATTCAGGGCAGCCATTGCCCCGTGGTGTTTGACTTTAAAGTTTCCCACTGATCGTGGAGTTGGAATCATTCAGGGAGATCAGGCTGCTGGAAGAGCTTGTTATGTTGCGGAGCTGCGGGAGGCGCAGCGAAAGGAGAAAGGAAAGGGCGTAGAGGAATCTCTCTGCGTTCGCTTTGCTGATAATTGACAATTAATGCCCGGGCCTAGGCCCGGGCACCCCAGCCAATTCCAAAGGGATCTTGACCCAAGAGAAACTAAAGACGAAGGAGAATCTAAAGAAAGTCAAGCATCCCCGGCCGAACTGACGATTGATGTCCCAATTGACGATGACGATGATTCGAAAATGATAAAGATTGGATCTCAGCTAAGCCAGCAAACTCAAGAGGAATTGGTTGAATTTCTATGGGTGAATCTTGACGTATTCACTTGGACGCATTCTGACATGTGTGGGATCTCGCCGGACATCGCGAGCCACACTCTGAATATTGACCTGCGGCATGTCCCGGTCAAACAGAAAAGGCGTGGTATGGATCCAGAGAGATCTGCCGCCCTTAAAGAAGAAGTAGAAAAGCTTAAAGCGAACGGGTTCATTCGAGATGCATTATATCCAAAATGGGTGTCGAATCCCGTGCTCGTTCGAAAGTCAAACGAAAAGTGGAGAACATGTGTCGACTATTCCGATCTAAATAAAGCTTGTCCCAAAGACAGTTTGCCGCTTCCCAGAATTGATCAGCTAGTAGATTCGACAACTGGGCATGAGCTCTTATCCTTCATGGACGCGTATTCTGGCTACAATCAGATACCGATGCATTTACCCGATCAAGAACATACCAGCTTCGTAACCAATCTGGGACTTTATTGCAACAAAGTTATGCCATTCGGACTCAAGAATGCCGGGGCTACTTATCAACGATTGGTCAATCGGATGTTTGCCAATCAAATCGGGAAAACCATGGAAGTATATATAGATGACATGCTCGTGAAGTCACGATTTTCCACTGACCATATTAAAGACCTGGGAACTATGTTCAACATACTTCGAGAATACAGAATGAAGCTTAACCCATTGAAATGTCATTTTGGAGTTGCATCCGGAAAATTCCTTGGGTTTATCGTCAATGCTAGAGGGATCGAAGCTAATCCATAAAAGATCTGGGCTATCAGAAATCTTGAAACTCCAAAAACTATAAAACAAGTCCAGAGTCTCAATGGGAAAGTAGCAGCATTGAGCAGGTTCATTTCAAAGTCCACTGACAAATGCATTCCCTTCTTCAATCTGATCCTAAAAGGAAAACGAAACTTTGAATGGACCACAGAGTGTGAGGGCGCTTTCCAAGCACTAGTTCAGCATCTATCTACACCACCTATCCTGTCAAAGCCTATTGATCATGAGAAGTTGTACATATACTTGGCGATATCAGAAAATGCTATCAGCACTGCCTTAATTCGAGAAGAAGACAGGATACAAAAGCCAGTATACTACGTCAGCAAACGATTGACTGGAGCTGAAAGAAATTATCCGAAGCTAGAGAAGTTGGCTTATTGCCTTGTAATGCATCAAGAAAACTCCAACCATATTTCCAGGCACATCCTATTATTGTTTACACCGACCAGCCGTTACGACAGGTCCTTACGCGGCCTGAGACGTCTGGTAGGTTACTCAAGTGGAACATCGAACTAAGCCAGTTTGATATTACTTACACTCCAAGACGAGCGATTCAAGGACAAGTCCTAGCCGATTTCATAGCTGAATTTACCATTCCAGAGGACTTGCCCGAAACCAGTGAATCTCCTGAATATGTCTGGAAGCTGTATACTGATGGTGCATCAAACGACCGGTGTTCGGGCGCTGGTGTTGTACTTGAAACTCCCAAAGGACGATCTATATGTTATGCTTTGAAGTTCGATTTTCATGCAACCAATAATGAAGCTGAATATGAAGCCCTCTTAGCTGGACTAAAGCTTGCCAGAGATTTGAGAATTATCACTGTGGAAATTTACTGTGATTCACAGTTAGTTGGGTGTCAAGTACGGGGAGAGTACCAAGCGAGAGATCGAAGGCTGGCTGCTTACTTAGCTCGAGTTCAGGAAGTACTGAATCAATTTGATTATTATGCCATTTATTGTATACCTCGAGAACGCAACCAAAAAGCCGATTTATTGGCAAAGCTAGCCAGCACAGGTGAAGCTCAGCAAATGGGACTCGTTCCTGTAGAGACGTTATCTTCTCCAAGCATTGACCGGGCAGAAATAGACTGGGTATGCGAAACCGTCCCCAGAAAGGATTCATGGATGACTCCACTCGGAGATTACATTGAGCACGGAACCCTGCCGAAGCGCAGGAGTGAAAATAGACAAGTCCTTCGGAAGGCCTCATGATTCACCATCCAGAACGGAATCATGTACAGAAGAGGGTACTCTGTTCCTTTACTCCGGTGTATCGCTCACGATGAAGTTAAATGAGTATTGCATGATGTACACGAGGGAGAATGTGGCGATCACACCGAGGGGCAAGCACTTGCCAAGAAAATACTTCGATATGGATATTACTGGCCTACTGTGAATCGCGACGCGTCGGATTATGCAAAGAAATGTGATAGGTGCCAAAAGCATGCTCGAATTCCTAGAGCCCCTCCTACCGAGATAACGCAAATGGTCAGCCTATGGCCGTTTGCAATGTGGGGCATCGACATCATTGGTACTCTACCTCTGGCAAAAGGTGGTGCGAAATACGCCATCATCGCAGTTGATTACTTTACAAAGTGGGCTGAAGCTGAAGCTCTTGCTACCATAACGATGAATAAAGTAATCAACTTTGTAGTCTACAACATCATTTGTCGATTCGGTCTTCCACACACCATTGTTACGAACAACGGAACCCAATTCGACAGTGCTGAATTTAAAGATTTCTGCAAACGATTTCACATCCAAAAGAAATTCTCTGCAGTTGCACACCCTCAGGCGAACGGACAGGTCGAAGCGGTTAATAAAGTTATAAAATCCATTCTGAAGAAACGACTGGAAAAGGTTGGGGGCAAGTGGGTCGATGAACTTCCTATGGCTTTATGGGCTTACCGAACAACCCACAAGTCCGCGACCGGTCACACTCCGTTCTCTCTTTGTTATGGTTCAGAAGCTGTTATTCCGGTCGATCTAGAAGTACCTTCTCATTGTGTGACGTACTATGACCCAAAGACTAATGCTATCCTACTTGCTGAATCTCTCGATTTATTAAATTAGAAGCGTGAAGAGGCGATTTGAGGGCAACCGCGCATCGAAGCCGAGTCACCCGATTGCACAACGCCAAGGTCCGTCCGCAAACCTTTGAACTAGGCGATCTCGTCTTGAAAAGAATCTATCTAGTTCCTTCGCATATGAAGCTGACATAGGAAGGACCGTATGTTATTGAATGAAGGCTCGGAGATGGCACATTCAAATTATCGACCGTTGACGGTCTTACTCTGCCAAGAGCATGGAATAGCGAGAGTCTTCGTCGCTACTACACATGACTGGCTATGTTTATTCATTTAGTTTATTTTCCATTTTGCAATTTGTTTCTGCATTTCAAAATTAGAATTTGTAATAAGGCAACTGACTTTGCCATATTTTCTTATTTTAGCAATAAAATGCAATCTCTTCGAGCCAGAGCTGTGATTTACTTGAAATGGTTCATATGATCATCACTATGCACGGAGAGCTAAGTTTCACCATACGGTGGAATTTATTCAAATAGGGAGTGACTGTTATGAAACCGGTCACTCGCTAAGTGAAACCTGAGCTCGGGGACAAGCCATCACATCAAAGTCAAAAATGGATTGATACACGACAATCCCTCACTTAACTCCCGGTTCCCAGAGTGCGAACTGGAGTATTAAAATACGTCTACGAAGAGGGTGGATCCGTCCGCCTACCGACTTCGTCCGTATCTGAACCAAGTTTGAGGAGGGTGGACCCATCCATCTAACGACCTCACTTGTTAACTCAGGGTGGATGTGATCCGACCATCCATGATCCAGATACACCTTTCGTTCCCAGAGTGCGAGCGAAATCCAAAAACATATGGCAGATGTGACTGACCGTCTACTTACCAACTTCGAACTCCCAGAGTGCGAGTCGGAGTATAAACATCAACTCTGAATTACCAGAGTGCGAAACGGAGTATAAACAATAACTCCAAACTCCCAGAGTGCGAGTCGGAGTATAAACATCAACTCCGGATTCCCAGAGTGCGAAACAGAGTATAAACAATAACTCTGAACTCCCAGAGTGCGAGTCAGAGTATAAACATCAACTCCGGATTCCCAAAGTGTGAGTCGGAGTATAAACATCAACTCTGAATTCCCAGAGTGCGAAACGGAGTATAAACAATAACTCCGAACTCCCAGAGTGCGAGTCGGAGTATAAACATCAACTCTGGATTCCCAGAGTGCGATTCGGAGTATAAACATCAAACTCCAGATTCCCAGAGTGCGAAACGGAGTATAAACATCAACTCCGGATTCCCAAAGTGCGAAACGGAGTATAAACATCAACTTCAAGCTCCCAAAGCGTAAATTGAAGTATAAATATCAACTCCAAACTCCCAGGGTGCGAGTCGGAGTATAAATGTCGATTCCGAGTCCCTAGAGCGCGGACGTATGATTTAAACTTAAGCCGGCTTGACCAACCGCCAATAAACAGATGATAATCCCCGGATTGCGGATATGATCATCGATAATCAAACAAGCATGGACAAACCGCTCAATCTTCACTTGTCTCAAACATCCGTTCAGCGACACTAGACTCAACGTGTTATAAGTGAGATGCAATCGCTGGCTGATGTTGTACAACTCACCCCCAAGACTGGGGGGCATGACTTAAATGCCGACCATTGACTGAAGCGGTGCGACGCCGAAATTCAATTCACTTCCTGGTCGTGAACCATGTCCACGGTTTCTGGACCTGGCAAGCAAAAACAAACTTGACTCGAAAGCTGAAACTTCACAACTGCACTTCAGATATTGAAACACTTAAGCAAATACACAATAACTGAAAAGAAGCCAAAAAAGAGAAGTTTCATTTCTATTGTTTGAAAAAGAAGTCCATGCACAAGTTTGTTCCAAAAAATTCTTACTAGCTGGGGCCGAACCCGCATCTATACACGGCCAGCAAAATGAAAATCAAAATAAACCAAAGAAGTGTGTATAATCTTTCTTCTTCCTCGGCTTCCTTTTTGGTGTAGACCCGCTGGAGCCGCCACTACCCTTCCTCTTTGAGCCTTTGCTTTTTGGTGGTCAGTCTCTAGGCGGGGGCATGATCTCAACATCCTCCTCCGAGCTCGTATGAATAGGAATGCTTCCTGTGGGCGGAGTCGGAGGAACAAGATCAAGTGTAGAAGGTGGAATGGGCACGCTGGTGATGAAAACTGTACCACCAGGAGATATCATTCTGAGCGGAGCTGGACCGGGCGCCGCCATCCCACCTCCAAAGCTGCCACCATGAGCCGCTGCTTCCATTTTAGCGTCGATTTGTGTGAACATCTCCTCTTCAGTAACCGCTCGAGCCCCACTGGGGGCATCAGTAGTTGGCATTGAAGAACTTGTAGCAGGAGCGCCTCCACCCATAACAAATGGCAAGTCGGCAAGAGGATCGTCGTGACGGCGAAAGAGTTCTTCCATCAGCTGCTCATCAAACACAAGCGTGCTTCCCTTCGTCTCGTCAAGTGGGGCAGTTGTAGTTACAGTGATCGCTTCGGTAACAATAGCCTCCTGCGTCTGATATGATTCTTGAGTAACAAGAGGCCCGACAGGTGCAGCATCGATCACTGGATAAAGAATAAGATAACTGTCAGAATTTAATTCAAATAAAGATTCCGACTTAAGGCAGATGTGCGGAATGTTCAGAATACCTTCCTCGGTTTGACTTGTAGGCGGCAGAACGGCTTCAGTAACTTGCACTGTAGCCGGAGACATCTGCGGCTGATCCGGATTGTAGGCAGGAACAGCTTGGGGATCGACCGCAGACGAGGATTCAGGCTGGGTTGATGCTGGAACTGCAAGACTCGCCTCATGATGGTCAACCCCTGAACCCTCTCCTACTTCGAAGTGCTGGGCGCCGAGTCTTTCCTTTTCATGCAGAATCATTGACTCGTGAAGAATCTTCCTTTCATCTTCATTCAGAATGCGATTCTCGAGTTCAAACTTATCCACGGACTCACCCAGATGCGCCCCCTTCTCCTCTTCAACTAATCGGCCCCAGGCGTTATACAGATGCGCCGGATAATCATCGAGCCAGGCCAGACCCCTATGCCTCAGCACGTTAGCGTTGTAAACAACAAGAAGGTCTTCGATATCAGCCTCTAGCCTGGACTCAGCCGACTTCACTTTCTCCTCAACCTCAGTCTCCACCATGCGGACCTTAGCCACGGCCGCGTTCCTTTCACCCCTAAGCAGAACAGCTTGTTCGCACGCCTCCTAGGCGGCGTTGTTTGCATCATACCTTTCCTTGGCCATGTCGGAAAATTTGGTCTTGATCTCGTTAAGTTCCTTGACCGCCGCATCCCGTTCAGCGATAACTGTAGTATTCCGATGGCCCATCTCCTCCACCAAGGAAACATGTGTCTGCCTCAACCTCTCCATTGCCACATTCGCCTCGTCAGCTTTTTTGGTGGCCTCAATTTCAGATTTCCGAGAAGACTCGGCCTCAGCAGTGAGCACTTGAATGATCTGGTCCCTTTGAGCGAGTTCAGTCTCCATTTTCTCAAGCGCTTTGGCTCGCTTAAAGGCCACCTTGGAAGCTTTCTCTACAGCCTTTACCCACTCTCTATACTGGGTGTAGATGTCATGAATGTAATCATGCATCGTGTTTTCCACTCCAGATGGGATTCTCTTTAAGTGAGGTGGAAAGACGTAGCCATCGAAGCATATGTTCGGAAACTCCTTCCTCATCTGAGCAATTTTAACAGCCCCTTCCCCCGTGGGCTCAGTAATGGCCTGTTCTACAATTATGGGGGGCATGGTTTTAACTCACTGATGATGAGTTTTAGACCTCGAAGTTTGAGAGGATGGTCTGTGACGAGGAGGCTCTGGCGGGTGTGGAACAAGAACAGGAGGTGGAGATGGAAGTCTAAGAGGAGGAGAGCAAGATCTAGATCGATGTCTGTATTCTCTGTCCCTGTCCCGCTCGTACCTCTCTTGATTAGAGTACCCGCGATCGCGGTCTCTATCAGAGTCTCTCCTATGGGAGTCATAATAGGTAGAAGACTTTTGGGCCGAGCGAAGATTCCCAAGAATTGATCCTCTTCCGGACATTATACCTGAAAATGAGAGACGAAGGAAAAGTTAGTGATTTCTTAGGTTGGACGATTTACAGTTATGAATCATGTAGTGCAGTGAAGTGTATGTATGTGCAACCCCCCGACCAACCGGAAATGCCGGCCGCACTCATAGCAAGCGACCCGCTCAGTTCAAGAGCATTATCAAGCTCCTCCATCCCGGTGTCGTGTTGAAACAACACATAATCCGGAATTGGAATATCATCAAGCCCTTCAAAAGGATTCTCTACTTGCGGGGGAGGAGCCTCCGAAATTCTAATCCCCGGGACGGGCAAGGACACAACCACGGATTTTAATCTCACGGATTTAGAACGCTTGTGAGCAACTGCCTTGCCTTTTCTCCTTCCTCCTAAATCCTGGACATCGAAAGAAGGCCCAGCTTGGAGCTCGTTATCAGTAGGCGTTCTCTCCGGGTCAACTTCTTCAGCTATTACGACTCCGGGCGCCTTGCGTTTCAACCGCTTCTTCAAGACCGCTCTAAGTGTCCCTTACAGCCGTATGCTTTGCTTACGTTCAATCAGCCCGACAATTCTCAAGTTTCTGTCGGTTAGAACCAAGTCAATGTGCCTCTCTTCACCCAGAACCGCTTGGAGGATCCGAACTAGCTCTCTGAAATATCTACCATCAGGTCGAGAAATTGCAGCTGTAAAAGAAGAGAAGTATGTCAGTTTTGAGGTCAGTTTTATATTGATAATTCAAGAGAAAGATTGCAACGCTTACGTCTATCCAACCATCGCCTAGCGAATCCAGGGGGCACCGAACGTAGAACCATTCAGTTTTAAAGTAACTCATCCTTCCCCAGGACCCAGTTACTATTTGACAGTTCCTGACCGCTTCCAAGAAGGTGAAAGAAGGGTTGTCTCCACGACTCTTAATGTTAAATAGATATCTAATCTCGATCGGCTTTGGTGGTCGAAAGAGAATCTCCATAAACAGAATGAAGGTGCTAATTAACAAGGCGTATCCGTTGGGGTGTAGCTGGGATGGAGCTATTCCAAGGAATGATAACATCTCCCTAATATATAGATTGAAAGGAGGAAGTGTCCCCGCTGTGCAAGCATGACGATTAAAAGCAGTAAACCCCTCCGGGGGAACATGTGGCCTGTCATCTGGCCCAGGCAGTAACACGTCGTCAAGCGACAAGCCATGTCTTAAACAAATCTGTCCTAGTATATCTTCGGAGATGCCGGATAGCACAGAATCTTGTGGACGACATATGAACCGGGCGCCTGGAAGCTCGTCCGTAGCTGGATTTATAACTTCTGCTTCAATGACCGGTATCTCGATGGTTGAAGGAATTGAACTCGGGAGTTCCTGCTGCTGTGAACTTGAAGGTTCCATGACTAACTAGCTTATGAAAAATCATTGTTAAACAGACAATAACGCTCGTGCATCCCCCAGTGTGAAATGTGTGAGTGTGTTGTGCAGTGCAGTACTGTATATCACTTGTGGATTTCTACAGAATTGGAGAAAGCATGTAAACGACGAGACTTCGAAATTCAGTCCGAAGGACCGTCATCGCTGACCGTCACAACCGTGCCATCCAAATATTAGCAATCAATCCAAGTTAAAGTTTGTTAATATTTTGTTAAAGTTGTAGTTCCATCGACGAGCTTCGAAGGGAAATCAAATATGCAGTTCTACAATTAAGTCCAATCATGCAAGTTTGAAGCTTGCCGGAGTCAGTTTTTCAAGTGTGCGAGAAGTTGCAAGTTATTTAAGGTTCGATTCATATCAGTCACAAAAAGTCCAGTTCGTCACGATAATTTGTGTCCATCTACATGCAAGTTTGAATCGGTTAAAGCTGAAAACTTCGAATCGATCCAGGAAATAGTCATTTTGAATTGATCCAGGAAATAGTCATTTCGAATCGGTCCAGGAAACAGCCATTTCGTATCGATCATAACTCGGCCTCCATTTCGTATCGCTCACTCTATCCTTCATTTCGCATCGATCAGAGATGTGCCATCTTCGCATCGATTGGTGGCGATCCAAGGAAACTGATATTGAATGGCCACTCCACGATTGGCACGAGAGTGAGATCGATACGAAACGCAGTACCTTCCTCTTCACCAATCAATTGATATGAAGATCGAACTGCCATCGTCTTCTCCAAAACGGCATAAACACCATTATTTTTTCTATCCTCCATCCCTCGACCATGCCCCGAACCAACTCCGACATCGACATCGCCAGGATTCAGCCATGTTCGAGAATGGATGAGGAATTGAACTCAAGTCTCATCGTTCTTAAGGCGAATTCGTCAATTGATTACCTAATTTTGATAACTAGTTTTAGGGATTGAAGGATTTGAATCGATCCGAAGGCAGGAGCAGTTTTCTTTTTCCATGTCTCTGGAGCGATACGAAAGTAAAAGGGTAAAAAGTGAAAAATTCCTAAGTCCGGAATATTTATATGGATGCGAAGTGTGAGGGAAAGGCGTTTCGTCTGCCGGTAAACACGACCGGTCGCAATGGGTCCGACTCAGAATCGATTCGAAACAGCTACTCAAATTCATGAACTCGAGTCTGTATTGACTCGAAGTCATCACCAAACCCATCGATACGAAATCCTTGTTCGTATCGATCATTTTCAACTCCATCCCCAGTGCATCGATACGAACGAACGTTTCATATCCACCGAACCTCACATCCATCGATGCGAAATATCCATTTCGTATCCATCAAAACAACGTATACCGATGCAAAAACAATGTTTTAACCTTCTACACCGATTCAGGAGAGGATCGATATGAAGGAACATTCAAAAACGACCATCGAGCGTTGTTACAATTCGAATCTCACATCAGTTCAGGAGAGGATCGATACGGAATTCGATACGGGATAAACTGACAACGACTCGTGAACGTACAAACGTCAACGAGAGTCAGATTAACATATATGCATATATGTCAGACTAATCTTCAATATTCCAGATTTAGAGGAATTGGAAACTCATTTGATAACGATTACAACAACAAACGGCTAATTACTAGCATACAACAATCAGTTGCGACAATACAGGGTACAGCAGTTGACAGTCAACAGTTTACATTATCGAGAAAATCAGTCAAAGATTACAGCTTTCATCGAAAAGACGATAACTATTCAGAATGAAGATTGCAGCATTTCAAAGCACATCATGTTTCCACAAGACGTACTTTGGGGGGCAAATGTTATCCCGCCTTTTGGCAAGGCCGTGACACCAAGAACTTGACTAGAAACTAATGATTGTTCGTCTTAGAGATCGGTTATACGCAGGTTCACCATGGATATCGGTGAATTTGGTCCGAGTCCGGATCGAGCTACAATCGACAAGACACGACAAGGGAAGCCATAAAAGTCAACGTTACAAATTTGAAGTCAATCCGAGTTCGTATGCTCAAGTTACGATCGATGCAAGATTGGATGAAAACCAACCACTATTCGAATCGATCGAGTTCGAATCCATCAGGTAACCACTGTTCGAATCGATCGAGTTCGAATCCATCAGGGAAGCTTACTTCAACTCGATCAGCTCCGCATCGATCACCAGGGCCTACTTCGACTCGATCAGCTCCGCATCGATCACCATAGCCTACTTCGAATCCATCAGTGTCACATTCATCACTAGAGACTACTTCGCATCCATCGCCTGAAGAGCTTTGTTCGAATCCATCAAGCTTCTATAGTTCGTATCCATTAGTTGACCTTACTTCGTATCCATCGAGGAACCACTGTTCGTATCCTTCGAACCCAGTTACTTCGTATCCATCGAGAAGTCCTTGTTCATATCGATCCACGTCATGGTTATTCGTATCGATCGATGGCTAACAGTGTTCGAGTCCACCTGGCCACGTCAACTTCGTATCGATCAAATGGAGCCATTTCCAATCGATACGAACAAGGTCACGCAGTCGAATTATTCCATATGTTCTCCATCGATACGAAACAAGGGCCACCTTCCATCGATTCGAACAAGACAAGTGCCTCGATACGAACAAGGCGAAAGTCCTGGAAATGACTCGTTCGACTGGGCGAAAAATATGGATCGATGCGAAGGACGCGCGCCACGTCAATCTGCTAGCGCATGTCGCCATCGATTCGAAATCATCGAGTCGAAATGATCGATACGAACGATACAGCTAGCCGAAAAGCACCATTTCGTATCGATCATATCTCCTAATCTACAAGTCCAAATGCTATGAAATTTTCACAGGAGCTTACGTGCATGCTGAAGAATGTCCACGCCAAATTTCGACTCCATCGGACACAATCTTGATCGATACGAAATCTGTTCGCATCGATCACGGATCGGACCGAAACTCCACGGGCTTGGTCGCGCGGGCCTACTCACGTGCCAGAAGGAGTCTCCCGAGATCTGAGCGAAATATCAGCCTCCTACACCTATAAATAGAGCCCCAGGGCATACAAAAAGGGGATCTTCTTCTTTGAATTCTCCAACGACCAGACTCTGCCGGATCCAGTTCTAAACTCCATTGCTGCTGCTATTAACGAAATTCACTATTGTAAATCATTATTATCTGTTGTAACTCACTGAAATCAATTGTAATCGTCAAAGAAACATCAATAAAGCAATCAACTTCATAGTGGATGTAGGCAATACGCCGAACCACTCTAAATTCTTGTGTTTCTGTGCGCTCTTATTATTTTCCTATCTGTTTTTTGTAGTTTTTGTTAGATAATCCTCCTTTTCCATTTAATTTCTTCATTTTATCTCTTCAAAAACTTCCGAAGAGTGTTGTGCTCAATTTTGGTACAAACAATTACATAAGCTACTTAATACTTATTTAAAATCTTTGACAAATTTTCTAAAAGCTATATATATTTAAAAATACTTTAAAATACTTATACTATGGTTTAAAACATTTATTTTAAATATTACTCAAAAATAATTATTTTATAATTTATTTAAAAACCATAAAAAGCAAGTTTTATAATTTAAAACCTTTACTTTAAAAATTAATAAACAATTATTAAAAATTTATTTAAACTTTGATATTTTTTCAATAATAAATACCCTTATCATACTTGTTAAAAATACAAACAAAGCCCTAGGATGTCTTTCAAAGTTGACTTTGAAAATTGCCGAACACAAGGTATTTTCAAAATGCATCTATAGCAACCTTTTTTATTCTAACTTTCACAACTTCGTTTTATTATTTCTATAATTTTCTAAACCAATTCCTTTATGAACATACCAAAACGTGTGTAGAGAACAACCAAATATATATTTTCATAGTATATTCACATTTTAATCAAACATATGTCAATTACAAGGGATTTCAAAGTGTGTTTATAGCGGCTATTTCGCTTCAACCATTTACAGCACACTATCAAACATGTAAACAACAAATCTTGGTCATGATACATGTTTTAGAGGGTTATAGGAGATATTATACTACATGTATATATGTTGTCACTTTTTTACAAAGCAAGAAGGGGTATAAATGAAATAGCTTGCATGTTTATCAACTTTTAACTTATATTTTAACACAACAAATATATACACAACAATATACAAACTAAATGGTAAGTTAAGTCACCCAAGCCCAAGCCTAATCAAGATGTAGATAACCTTGCTATGAGTGCAACGACGAGGTAGGCGTCTCGATAAGACCCCTTGTGCAAAAGTTATTGATTTTATAAGATTGTGAAATAAATAGTTCAATTAATATGCTTAATTAACTTAATTAAACTTAATTACCTCCACTTACTCATCATCCCCAAATTCAAATCGCTTATACATGCAAGCATACACACCCACTTGCACACGACTTCTCTCCACCTTATCTCCCTCTCTAATGAATGAAATCTCGAATCGTCGGTTGCTATGAGCTCAACCTCACATGCTCTCCGCCTTGGTCACCACCATGTAAAGCTCGACCAATGCAATCAAAATCCGACCTACGGCTTGCTACTATCCCTAAAAATATCGCAACTCACTAATGACCACCAGATCAGAATCGGCCACTACCATCATGTTCCCCTTGCCGCCATGAGTCCATTCATGCCATCACTTCAAGCTTCAGCCCACTATATTAATTTGTGACCTAGCAATTTCCGTGTGACATCAAAATGTCCCGATTCACCATAGACAGCCGCACCTCACCAAATAATCACCACCCACTCGTCTCCACATGAGAAGCTTAAATCTATCATCACCTTGGCCAAATTTAGCGTCTAGCTTCAACTAGCCTCAACTCTAGGTACAACTAGAAAATTTCACACATGGCCAAACACGACCTGACACCCCCAATGCCTATACCGATACGAAGCCCCCCTCACCACGATCCCAACGGATCCAATGCCAAGCTCTAACGTTGCTTAAAGCTCCATGATTTATTCATTTTAAGCAGCTTTTGTTTTTTTCTTTGTTTACAGATAAAAGAGAAAGAAGATAGTGAGAGAGAGGAGTGGAGGAAAGGGTTATTTATAATAACATAAATATTATATTTAATTCTTAAATAAAAGTTGTAAGCGAATTTCGATCTCGCACGACCACACAGTACATCCGATTGCCACGATACTCATCGGTGTACATCATTTTATTATTGCAGTCCCGATGACACTAGTTTCATCAAAATCAAAGACAATGCCCTAGGATGATAATTTCATACATTTTGAGGTCGTTATCGATAAAACAATCTTCGATCACATTATCAATATTTATTCAAAATATTTATTTTTGTAAACAAATTTTTTACCATTAGTTATTATTTAAATGTGGGTTAATAAGGTTGTCAAATCAATTTATTCACATTAAATCCAAGATTTAAATATTTAAATACGAAGTGTTCAAAATTCCAAGTTGTTACATATGCCATTGCGACCAGCTCATTTTTCCGATCAAAATGGTATATATGTTTTTCCAATTTGAAGGTCATATGAAGGAGATATAAACATATTTGAAATCATAACCCTAACTAACATCCAAAAAATACACCTCAAATTATACAAAAAAGTAAACTAGTTTAATATAATTAGAGTTATTATTTAAAAAAACTAATAAATAATTAAAATCACTTTCAATATTTTAATTGTGCATCTAAAATCATGATTTGTACTTACTTTTTAAAAACAATAGGTGAAAATTATTATACAAATTAATTGTTACTTATATGCATGGAAAAGGGAGAAGAAAGTAAATTATAAGTATTTTGTACCTTTCTATTCTAAAATATGTTACAAACTTTCCTATCAAGACAATAAATGCAATTTCAGCGAGAAATGAAGATTTGTGATGATTCAAAGAAAATTGTTCATGGATGTGAAATATAAAAAAATGAACCATACATAGAGAATAAAAAGTGAATTTAGTGGGAAAGAGAGTTGAATATCATCCATATTCAAACCTTATCATCATTTTATATGACCTTCTTATGATTGAATTGTGCAATTGAAATTTCCATATCATATTATGCTCTTGTGCAGCTAAAGATTTAAGATAAATCATAATGAAAAGAGGAAACAAAAAGAATAAAGATTTTATTTTTGATGAGAAGAATGAAACTTATGCTTAGGATTTGAATTTCATACTGCAATAAAATAATATAAAATTGTATAGAATGAATAGAATTAATAAAAGGGGAATTAAAAGAGACATGTTGTTACCACTAAAAATTTTGAAGCTTGTTAAATGAAATATTATAGTGGAGTAAATGTGAAAATATACGCATGAATCATGGAGAAATAAGGAATTTAATTCTAAAATTCTGATAAAAAAGCAATAGGATTAGGGGAGATTCATATATATATATATGTATGTATGTATGTATGTATAGACACACACACACACAGATATATATATATATAAGAAGTAAAGAAAGAAATTATAGAAATAAATAGGAAAAAAGAATATTCTTGCTTAAGGATTGAACAGCGTAGATATGTCAAATAGAATGGAATAAAATAAATAAAAAGTGAGCTAAACTAATCAAATGGAGAAGACAAAGAAACAACTATAGCATTTGGATTTATTAAAATTAATTACATGAGAAATTTTAGAGCTAAAAATTACTAAACTAACAAAATTTCGATTTGATTCCTCTTAATTATTTTAATACCCAAACTCTACTTGGACACCATCCATAGTTTTTCAAGGGATTTGGTTTTTAGAATTTAACTTTTAGCCTTCTTTATTTTCATTAATAATTACCAGTAATTAGACTGTGCATATTTGGAGAATAAAAAATCCAAAAATAAATTAGTAAATTACACCCAAAAGTAATTTTGTTTAACAGAATTGAGGATATTCTTTGGAAAATAACCAATAAATGTTTGAAATCATTTTCAACATTTAATTACACATATAAGATCTTAAACTAAACTTAATTTAAACAATCAATGAAAATACATTATACGAATTAATTCTAACTTATTTAAAGGGGAAACAGGAAAACAATTCTAAGTATATTGTACCTTTTGATTCTAAAATATTTTACAAACTTATCTTCCATCAAAATATAAATGAAAAGTGAAGGCCTGTAGTGACAAAGAGAATCGTATATAGATATGGGATATAAAAAAATAAATTATACATAAAGTAGGAAAAAAATTAGGTGAATTTAATGGGAAAGATACCATCAAAATTTAAATGTTACCATCATATAATATGATCCTTTCTGATGATTGAATTGTGCAACTGAAATTCTAGTATCATTTTGAGCACTTATGGAGCTTGAAATTAAAGAGAAACCACAACTATAGAAGGAGGAAATAAAGTGAATAGAGATTATTTTTTTCTTTTTTGGCGAGTAAAAAAATCTTATGTTTAGGGTTTGAACTTCATAGTGAAATAAAAACAAATGAATTAAACTAATAAAAGTGGAATATAAAGAGATATGATGTTATAGTTGAATGTATCGAAGCTTGTTAAATGAGACATTCCAAAGGGGTAAACATGAAAATATACGCATAAATTGGTGAAATAAGGATTTTAATTCTAAAGTTTCGGGAAAAAAGCTAAAGTATCATGAGTGAACCAACTTTAGAGAGTGTGTGTAAACATTACAAGATAGTGTAAGTGTGCGCTTTATTTACTTTATATAGAAAAACAACATTAATAGCTAAATTTATATATTGTCTTAAGAAAACACAGTGAATCAAAGAAATAACTTAAAATGAAAATTATTGCTCTAGACCAAATAGATATGTCTATTTCTCGATCATTATGTTTTGTCTGACAACCTATAGTATTTTTTATTATAATTTGCTGAGAATCAATGAAATTCAAACATAGATCATTTTTATTTACATAAATTAACTACAAATAGCATAGAAGGATATATTAGTGGTTGAATCTGGATAAATCAAGGGAATCATTTTATATCTAATAAATTACAGGAGATCAATGATTGAAATTAACAATAAAGCTTAACATAGAACTATAGCTTTGAATATCTATGTGTATGTGTGTGTGGATATGTTGATTTCTAATTATTATACTTTTTATTTAATTCATTGTTCTTTATTGTATAATATATTTTTTGCTTTATTTCATTTCTATTAATATTATCATAAATGTTCGAAAATATGTTTTTTTTAATACGGTGTACCTTCCAAAGAGCATAACCAATGATATTTGAACAAAGATCACATTTACTTATTTAACATATATAGAAACTATAAGGTTGTATGAGCTGAGCTTAGATTTTGATAGAATTTTAAAAGTAGTAAGAAAATTAATAAGAAAGAATAAATATTTTTAAATGAACTAAGCAATTATAAGTATATTAGGAAAACCTAGATTCGAACCTGGGTGCTTGAGATAAATGTGAATAAAGAAAAGTGGGGTTATTATACAATATATTAGATTTTATTTAAGTGTGGTTCGTAGGACTTGAACTTGGGAACTTCTTGACAGTATACTCAATCAAGGAGAATTGAGTATTTAAATTCTAAAATGATGAGAAAAATGGAAAATCTTGAGTGAGATGCGACATTAAGATAGATAGTAGAAGATATTTCTTGGTGCTTGTTACACTGTAATTTCTACAAAGTACAAATTACTAATATTCGAAGGGGAAGTTCCTTGGCTTGTAATTCCAAGACCTATCTTTTAGCTCCCAACGAGAGAGCCTGCAATCCGAGAGCATGAATCAAAGTGTCAACCAAAGGCAGGATCATTATTCAACTGAGATAAGAAGCCTGGCCGAGAGCATCAGTTGCCGAAGCACCAAAGCAATTCACTAATAACAATGATCAACAGCTTGGATAGCCCAGACCGAGACCAATAGTTAAGATAAATAGAAGATATCTAAAAAGCTTTATATGAAAGTGTCACGTCAGCAATCCACGTCCAATTACACTCAACCAGATGATTACAAGCATTCAAATCAAGACCACTTATAGCAAGCCAGATCATCAATCCAAAGAGAAGGTGCTTAACCAATGGCATCACGGCTTATTGGCTATAAATAGGAGGCAATTCCAAAGCACAGGGGATCTATTGGCAGAAAAAAGGATAGAAACAAAAATAGTACTTTCCTATATTGGAGCTCTAATCAAAAACTGGTTAATGGCGGAAACACTTAGATTCAATGTAATAAGCATGTCGGCTATATAAGAGTGACTAAATAGGAAAGGACAGTGGATGTAGGGACTTTCAACCCAAACCATTATAAAAGTCTCGATGTTATTTACTTTCTGCATGTTACCCTTTCGGTATTGGTTTTTGTTTACTTACATTTTAACATTTCATCTTTCATGTTCAATTATATTATATCTCGGCGATTACCTCATTGAACTCAATATTCACATTAGCTCCGGAGCTTTAGCTTCGGATTTCGGAGTGTTGGTGTGGATGAAATTCTACGCTGACATTTTTTGCGCTAGAAGAAGGGCCCCAAACCTCCGCATTTCTTTTCCTTTCGGAGATCCAACAAGAGCCTTTCAATCAGTTATATCTGGTCTCGAAAACAAAAGAGTCATCTCGAAACTACCCATCATCACATTCATCTTATTGAAGAAGACAACAATGAAAGATTAGTCACCCTTATTTCACAGAAACATAATAGTAAAGAGTATGATCCTGTCTATGAACTTCAGGCTTCCCAGATCAAGCAGCTTTCGGAATACATCCAAGAATCACTTCATGAATCAGCCCGGCTCCCAAAGATTGTCAAGGCCCTGAATGATGAAGTTAGGGATCTGTCCATCGAATTATTAAAATATGAAGGTCTAGTTTCTTCCAATAAGATAGCCCTCCCGGATGCTCAAGACGGTGAGTTTCGAAAGAGGTTGAAGCATGATCAAGACCTTACTCCACTCAATCAGACTTTGTCTCGGATATTCATGGAAACGCATGACGACCTCTCCTACCTAGATTACCTCCCTTTAAAGAAAGAAACCTGAAGAGTGAGAGGCATTGCGCTTACCACTTTATGAATGGGCATGAAACGGATCAATGTCGAAAGCTCTCTTACGTGGTTGAAAGATTTATACAAAAAGGGAAGTTAATTGAATTTATTAAACATCAGACTGAACATCTTGTTAGAATTATCCACTTTATCTTGTTTCAATAATTCCAGGAAAACTCCGTGTAATCTTCATCAAATGAATACAAGAGACGTCTCTTCAAAGAAGAAGTTACAAGAAGAATTCTTTTCATAAGTCAAATTCCTACACACAAATAAAAGGCCCCTATTCCATTATAGTGCTTATCTCAGTTATAACTTCAAAAGTTCCAACTCCAAAGGGGAAGGCACCTCATAGTTTCGGATCTCTGAAAGCTTAATCAGTAGGTCTCGTTACATCCATCTTTGATAGAACCTTATCCCGGGTTCCGATTCTGAGGGAATATTCAAGTCTCGGTATTCACGGTCTCCCTTTCGGTATGTTTTCTCTTCTTAAGAACTTTTTCAATCATACTTACATTTAGGATTTAAAAACTAAAATTCCCTATTTATACTTGCATTTATGATTTAAGGATTGAAACCCCCATTAATCTGACGAGATCAATAAAGAGTTTCATTTTTTTCTAAAACAAATATATATATATATATATGAATAATAATAATATTTCCATCAACAATCTTCTTTCTCAAGCTCGAATCAACTTCCTATTTAACAGTGTGATTTAAAAACTATATAATTTGAACAATCTTTACAAAATAGTCCAAAAGAATTCTTTTCAAAGACCCCATATTTCCCATCTTTCAAGCTATAATTAACTTTTAGTAAAAATGTTAGATTAAAATAGATTTTTAAAGGCTGACACAAGCCAAAAGTGGTTGTAGATGGCCGACACCATCTAAAAGTGGTTATAGATGGTCGACGCTAGCCATAAGTGGTTGTAGACTGGGGCTCAATGATAAGTTAGTATACCTCACCATAAGAGCAACCCATAATGATGCGTAACAAAGTGTAAGGCCGATATCAGCTGTGTTTGAAAAGACATCAAAAAGTAAAATGCAGGCTGATAGTGAGTCATGGTCAGTGGAATCATGCTCTAGGTAGATCCCCGGTTAGATTAGAATATATGGTAGATTCCCAATAATAATGAGCCATGGCCAAGTAGTATCATGCATTGGATAGATTCCCAATTAGATTAGAATGTTAGATAGGTTCTTAATTAGATTAGAATGTTAGGTAGATTCCCAATTAGATTAGAATATTTGGTAGATTTTCAATAATAGTGAGCCATGGTCAAGTAGTACCATGCATTGGGTAGATTCTCAAGTAGATTATAATGTTGGGTAGATCAGAATGTTGGGTAGATTCCCAATTAGATTAGAATGTTAGGTAGATTCCCAAATTAGATCAGAACGTTGGGTTGATTCCCAATTAGATTGGAATGTTGGGTGGATTCCCAACTAGATTAAAGAGTGAGATAGATTCCCAATGTTGGTGAGCCATGGATGAGAAGTGTCATGCATTGGAAAGGTTCCTAGTTATATAGGAAGTGAGTAGATTCTTGTTACAGATAGAATGTTGGGAGAATTTCTAAGTTAAGACATCAAGTAGATTCTCGGTAAACTGAAAAGAAGTAAAGGTGAACATAGAATCAGAATAAGATGAAATTCTTGATTGTGTTACTAGGTTGGCTCAGGACAAGAACCCAATCATAAAAGTCGGTTGGGTCCGAAATCTTATTTAAACGGAAATATGCCCAGGGGAAAAATATACCCCATAGAAGGAAAGTCCTAAAAAGCACACTCAAGCAAAGCGACAACATAAGAAGTAAAGTCGAAAGGGATAGAGATTATTCACATATGGTTTATTCAATAAAATGTTACAATGATAGGTCAAAAGGAACGCCTAAAGAAATAGTATTACAAAGACTGGATTACTAAATTAAGAGCATCAAAGGATCAAGTATAAAAACGAAAGGATGAGATCCATCCAAAGGGGCAAGCCAAGGTGGCAAGTCAGAGCTCATCGAAACAACTCCGGTTCTATAGTCTAGAAAGGGATTCTTTAGCCCCATCATCCTTAGCCTTCTCTCCTCCCCTCATTTAAAAAGAATGACAATATTCGCTCTTAAGGACATATATCGGTTCAGGGCTCACCCCTTCTAAAGCGAAGCATCTATTAGATTTTAGACCCAACTTTGACTCAAATTAATCAATCTTAATCTCAAAGGCCTTAGGGGTTGCTTTTAGCTTTTGGATTTCGACAACCTTGTCCTCGTAAGATTGGTGAAGAGAAGCATAGTCTCGTTGGATCTTTGAACAGTTCAAGGAGGATATTCCCAAAGAAACATCAACTCAAGATTAGTCGAGATAAAAGACGGTAACCAAAAAAGGACTTCATATTGTTGGATCTTAAGTTTTGATTACTGACAAGAAATTCAAGCGACACAACGATTCATGAATCTACGACTACTACGAAGACCGGACTCAATGACTCGATGTATGGTTCATATATACTATATATTTAATCTAGAGTCAACTACTATATATATTAGGGTCTAGTCTAGTTGCTTTGTCAAAATCCTTTCCTCAAGTATCATCACTCCCTCTCGCATACACATATGCATTGCATTCGTTTTAAATATTTCCATTTTCAACATGCTTGCATTCAGGTTTCAGAAAAGACACAGTTCGGTCGACTGAACCGATGCCCTCAATCGATTGAACTTGTGCATAATTTTTTTTAAAATTTACACGAACCGGTCGACTGAGTGCAACATTTAGTCGACTTAATCTATGCATTTTCAAATACATGTGCACTTTTTAAATTCAGTCGACTGAAGCTATCTAGGCAGTCGACTGAACACTGTATAACTGTCATTTTTTTTGAAAAGACACTTCCTTTTTTGAATAGCCTTCTCCCTCACGAAGAGTTGCAGCCATTGCTATTCGTTAAGATCTTTTCACCAGAAGTTGCAACTCCTTATCTACTATATATATGCTTGAGTTTCAATGATCAAATAACTCAATTTACTTTTCTCTCTTGGTCTACCTTTAATTATATTCTCTGAATCTATTGCTTTCTTAAATTCATATATTCATTGCTTACGATCACAATTCTATATTTTACAAGCAATCTAAAACTTCCTATTTTTCATATACACACAATCATAAACATCATTCTTCAGGAAAAGATTATAGGAATGGTGTACTACAAGTGAAAACTCCGTGTTATTAGAATACACAAGGTCAAGACAATCTACTTTGTAATCAAGTCCTGTTTGGTTGCTCAGGCACTCGAGTCCTGTTCGGTTGCTCGGGCACTCAAGTCCTGTTCGGTTGCTCAGGCGGTCAAAGTCCTATTCGGTTGCTCGGGCGGTGTAAACATGTTCCTCCGGGTTAAGTTAGGGCAGCTAGTTTAAATTCCAGAAGGAGTCTAGGACTGGACGTAGAACGGGAAGTTCGAACCAGTATAAAAATCTCTGGTGTCAATTTTACTTTACTGTTATTTTATTTTACAGTTATTTTCTGCACTAGATTATAAGTATAAATATATACATATTACACGATCCTATAGCACAGTCACTTTCATTTGATATCAGGGCCTGGGATTCTGGATATCGTAACAACGTCCTAGAATAAATGGCCATAAAGAGATCTAGTCAAGGCAATAGGAGGAGGAAGAGCAGTAAAGAAGAATCAAAGGAGCAAACAAACAAATGCTTCATGGCTAAACTCAGATCACAATTGGTATGCTTAGATTCTTTATATAAAGATCTTTAGTTAGCACATGATGAATTATTAAAAGATTGTAAAACTTTGAATAAAGTTAACAGAATTTCTTTAGCTAAGTTAAAAGATTGTGATCAAGAAATTTCCAATTTAAAAGAGGAAAATAAATTTTTGGTAAAACAAACTAAATGTTTTGAAAATACCATAGAAGAACTTATTTTACAAAAAGATTTCCTACAAAAAGAAAATGAGCAGTTAGAAGATAAAAACAATGATCTATTGGAGGAAATCAATGTTTTGCAAAATAAAAATACATTTTTGGAAAATTCTTTAAATAATTCTAGTTCTTTAATTTTGTCTCTTGAAAAAGAGAATGAAGCTTTAATTAAAAAGAATTTAGAATTATCTCAAGAATGTGAGATTTTAAAAATAAATAATAATATTTTGCAAAAAGAAGTTTGTGATTCTAAAGCAATTTTTGAAAGATTAAATACAAAAATCATAAATTTTAACAAAGGTAAAGATATCTTATCTTCCTTTGTTACAAATTCAAAAGCTCACAATGATAAAAGCGGTTTAGGCTATTAACAAGCTAAAACTAAAAATAGTACTAGATATGCATTCCTGTATACTAATATTAGTGCTAGTAATAATAACCAAGATAGTTTTAAAACCAATTACAGTCATAATAGTACTTTGTTTAGAAATGATAGAAATTATTTTTCAAGTACTAAGCTAATGACTAATAGTATTAAGATATGGATTCCAGCTAATATGATTGATCATGATAAACAACTTTATATTAGCAACTATTACAAGAATGTGATTTGTAATGAAAACTATATCTATAAAGGTTCAACCACACCCAAATGGGTATGGTTTCCTAAAAATTAGGAAATTATAAGAAACTTGGGTATCGCATGCTTTGAATGTTATTTTTTTTCGATACCTTAGATTATAAGTAGTAGTTATTTTTAAAAATTGTTTCATTATTTTTTTAAAGGGTACAACCACACCTATTTTGGTAAGGTTTTCATCCTATGATTAACTCTTAGGCCCTAACATAGTAAGGGGGTACCAAAATAATAATTATTTTTTACAGGTACTTGGAGAAACAAACGGAAAATGATAGATTTGGGAATTTTAAAGGATGTTCCATATATTATGTCGTCATATAAACCTCTTTTTTGTCGATGACAAAGGTGGAGAAAGATATTGTTCTAACACTATTTGCAGCAGGAATAAAAGCATAGATTCAGGGGGAGAAACAACAAAGATGAAGCTAGCATATATTCAAGCGGAGATATAGAACAACAAGGCACGAAGCAATATTGTTGTGATTCATTCATATCAAATGGAGTTGTCATCATCAAAAATGGGAAGAATGTTGGATCTTAAGTTTTGATCACTGACAAGAAATTCAAGCGACATAACGATTCATGAATCTGCGACTACTACGAAGACCAGACTCAATGACTCGATGTATGGTTCATATATACTATACATTTAATCTATAGTCAAGTACTATATATATTAGGGTCTAGTCTAGTTGCTTTGTCAAAATCCTTTCCTCAAGTATCATCACACCCTCTTGCATACACATATGCATTGCATTCGTTTTAAATATTTCCATTTTCAACATGCTTGCATTCAGGTTTCAGAAAAGACACAGTTCAGTCGACTGAACCGATGCCCTCAGTCGACTGAACCTGTGCATAATTTTTTTTCAAATTTACACGGACCAGTCGACTGAGTGCAACATTCGGTCGACTTAATTTGTGCATTTTCAAATACATGTGCACTTTTTAAATTCAGTCGACTGAAGCTATCTAGGAAGTCGACTGAACACTGTATAACTGTCATTTTTTTTGAAAAGACACTTCCTTTTTTGAATAGCCTTCTCCCTCGCGAAGAGTTGCAGCCATTGCTATTCATTGAGATCTTTTCACCAGAAGTTGCAACTCCTTATCTACTATGTATATGCTTGAGTTTCAATGATCAAATAACTCAATTTACTTTTCTCTTTTGGTCTAACTTGAATTATATTCTTCGAATCTATTGCTTTCTTAAATTCATATATTCATTGCTTACGATCACAATTACATATTTTACAAGCAATATGAAACTTCCTATTTTTCATATACACACAATTATACACATCATTCTTGAGGAAAAGATTATAGGAAGGGTGTACTACAAGTGACAAATCCGTGTTATTAGAACACACAAGGTCAAGACAATATACTTTGTAATTAAGTCATGTTCGGTTGCTCAGGCAGTCAAGTCCTGTTCGGTTGCTCATGCGGTCAAGTCCTGTTCGGTTGCTTAGGAGGTCAAAGTCCTATTCGGTTGCTTAGGCGGTGTAAACCTATTCCTCCGGGTTAAGTGAGGGCTGCTAGTTTAAATTCCAGAAGGAGTCTGAACCTGGACGTAGAACGAGAAGTTCGAACCAGTATAAAAATCTCTAGTGTCAATTTTACTTTACTGCTATTTTATTTTACAGTTATTTTCCGCACTAGATTATAAGTATATATATATATCATATTATACGATCCTATAGCACAGTCACTTTCACATATCAACTACTCTAGTTTGAAACATTATGTGACAATTACATCAAGTCGAATGAAAATTCATATATAAGTAAGTCATCATGGAAGTTTCGTTCAACAATTCATACAAGTCAAAAGTTACAAAAAGTCATATTATTACAAAGACAAGTCACGGTATGTTTCTTTCATCAAGAGTATTATCGGATGTATCTTCTTATACCTCCTTGCCAACAGAAGTGACCCATTCCTCTTCCTCTACTAGGGTTTTGGCTTCATGGTATCTTTCTCCTTCTGACACTTCTCATTCCTTTTTAGTGAAGTTGGCTTCTACGGTGGCTGCATGGTTTCTAGGATAAGCTAGAGAGAAAGACATGTTCTGATCCCGGTAGTGAGCATAAGCATCAAATAAAACTTGAAAGGCTCGCCTACTGTCTTCCCTCTCATGCTCATCTCTAGCGATGTAACGTTCTTTGTCAATCACCCCAGCCATGGCTTTCTTTAGCCTCTCGTCCCTTAAGGGCTTTCTCAAGGGTCTTGATCCTACGATCCTTCTCTCCTGTAGTCCTACCTGATTCCTCAACTTGAGTATTCGCCTCTTGAACCTTAGCATTGAATTCCATGAACTCCTTTTTTGTCGCTTTGGCGCAGCCACTATCTCCTCCATTTTCAACCAACCATGTTGAAGGGCAGAGATTTCCGCCACAGTCTAGAAAAAGCAACAAGGTAAGGACAAATATTGAAATAATAAACCTTCACAAGAACTTCTTTTTTTACTTTGATACTCTCCCAGAGGCTATATTCGAGCGTCTTCCGAATGCCTAAAGCAGAGGTTGGAGGCCTGGTACATGCTTCAATGATGGTAGAATAAAGGCCACCTTCAAAAGCAGCCCTTGCAATCTTAATGGCCTACTTGTTCTTTTAGGAAAACAGATCCAAACCTTTTTCCTTAGAACTTATGGCTTGAAAAGATTTAGAAACCTTTTGTTTCTTCAAGTCGATAGTCTCTTTGTGAAAAGGGGGCAACCTATACCATTTCTTGATTACTTTGCCCTTATCTTAGGAGCCAACTTTCTTAAAAGGTATTTTAACAGGGAAAAGAAAATGGGGTTAAAATCAAGATTAAGACTAAAGTTATACTAAGAGCAACAAGTAAGCAAGTCAAATGGATAAAGAGTGAAACCCTCAGTTTCGCTTTCCTTAGGGCTAGATTTGGCTTCTTCTCCACTATTGATGATTAAGAAGCTTTCTCATACTTCCTAGAAGGTTTAAGTCTAGCAAAATTAGTAGAAGGAGGTATCAACCCTAGAGCTTTCTGTCTACTTTCGGTAAGAACCAAATGCCTGAACCTTCGCAAGGGTAGGATCTTCATGACTTCTTTGTATCTATCCTTAAATGGATTGATTATGGCTGGATCAACACTCTTCTCGGGTCTCACTGTTTAGAATTTGATAAAATAAGGAAACATGACCAAGAATAAAAAGGGGAAAAAGAAAAGGAAAGATATCCATAGACATACATACACTATTGGAAGAAGTAACAATTCAATTAGAAGGGGCCTTTACCAGAAACAATCGACAGGGAGTTATTTTGCTAAATGGATCATTCAAAGGAGACTGCCTTAAGAATTTGAGGGAGTACATAGACTTGGAATCCAACAGATTGAACATATATTTGATCTCGATAGAAGATATGTTCCAGCCTTTTTCGGAATAAAGAATTATCGTAGCAGATAGAGTTGAATAAGAAGTAGCCAGAAGTTGGAAAGGATTAATCTTGTAAAACTCCAAAACACTAATAAATAAAGGGGTTAGGGGCAGAAAGACCCTATCTTCTAAATGTTCTATGGACCACATAAAATACCCTTTGGTAGGATCACTAAAATGCAACCCGGACTAGGGAGCAAGCGTTTTAATCTAGTAATCCCATAAGAAAACAAATTTTCGTTAAGAGTTTGCTGATCACCAATGGGAGCATCCATTTCTAGCCTATGGAAAAGGGGGAAAATGTCCAAAAACAAAAAAGGAAAATCGACATTATTTTCAGGATAAAGATTACACAAACTAAAACCGAATTTAATTCTTGGATAAACAGTAAAAGGAAGGATATTAGCTATTATATTGGTAATCTTAGTAAGGAAAATAAAGTTAAAAAGAACTTACTATATTGGGGGCACATATTGAAAAAAGAATCGAAGAGAACTTGAGGATATTAATGGTGGTTTTGTGATTCGAGTAGGTAAAAAAGGAGAGAAAGAAAACGAATTATTTATATTAAAAAGAACAGCATAGATCGAAGAAGAGAGAAGTCTTTCCTACTAGAGATCTTTGCAACACCCCTAATTTTAAATAGTATTATTCAGGAGATTTAATTAGATAAATTAAACAGAATAATGTAGAGACTAGAGTAATAAGGGAATTAAGATTTGAAAACTAACTAAGGTCGTGCCTTGACTAAATGAATCTATAAGAATGGTTTATAAGTTAAATACTTAAGAGAATAAGGAAAGGGTAATATGGGAATGGCCGAACCCTATAACCCCTAAAACCCCTTACAACATTCTCATTTACATTCTTATAGAAAAACAAAAATATAAAAAAAAGGAAAAATAAGGATGGCCATAACACTAGGTGAAAAGGAGCTCAAAAATCAATTAGAGGCTAACATTCAAGCTAGGATGATTAAAGTGAAGAACAAATCTCAAATTCCTTGCAAGGTGAATAATGATCAAAACAATCTCATATAAGTCATCTTGAATGTTTTAAATTTGGGTTTGAGGTTTAAACCGTATGATTGGATGAATGAAGATATGTTTTGATTTAAATGCCATGTTATAATTTAAACAAGGTTGTGGAGTAATTTAGTTCGATTTTAGGGCTAAAATCATGCAAACTGATTTCCAAATGCCATGATTTTTTAATATGTTATGTAAAACATTATTTTGGAGGTGGATTTAAATTTTCATAATATTCCAAGCTGTGGATAAATTATTATGAATTTCCTATGAGAGAAAATAGTGAATTTTGGGTTAAATTATTTAAGGCAATTAAATAATGTTTTCAGGTCTGAAATTTACATATGCTAAAAAACATATTTAATCTGAATTATTTTGATTTTTGATAATTTTTCCTAAGTGTTTAACTATGGTTAATAAATTATTTAAGATAGAGGACTTAAATGTTTAAACGTTTTATTAAGTAGAGGGGCTTAAGTGTTAAAATGTTTTCAATTGTTCAATGAAGATTTCGGCAGCTTTTTAGAAAAGAATTTTGGTTAAGTATTGGCGACCAATCATATTTTGGTAAATAATGTAAGTTAGGTGAAAAGGAATTACTTTGAAAAGCATAAAATTAGTTTATACCGAATCACAACTTCGCCACTTTCATTTGCTTGCTTCCGTCACCATACTCCCATTTATAGCCTTTCGCATCCATTCGAAAACAATGCATATAGTATTAAGCATTCAGTACGTAGTGTATTGGAGAATGGCGGAAGGAAAGAAAGGTGTCGAAGGCATGCTTGCGAAAGGGTCGAAGCCGCTTTTACTTACTTTCGAACCCATTGGCCCGCCCTCGTTCTAAAGGTAAGCTTGCGAAAGTGTTGCCGTTTTTGAACCCCTTCGATACCCATACTGCCATACCTATACTTCCTGAAGCTCCAAAGCATCCATAACTAAATCTAAAATATACTTGGGCTGACCCGAGCATTATAAGAAAACAACATCCGGATCAGTCTGGTAAACCATCATGAGAAACACAAATCATATGAATTTTTACCGTTATAAAACCTTTCAAAATAAAGGTATCTCATAAGACCACATTGCATATAAACACGGACGGGTATTTACCTTACGATAACCAAACCATTTCTATTAGAGAATCCATTGAAATTATAATCTTGTCTAAAATGAGAATAAATAAGAAATAGTTGTGTTGCATATGAGTGTACAACATAGCAATAACAGGTATACAATCAAAACCACTAAGGCGAGTTCGCTAATTGTGTATGATTCCACGGAGGTGCCATCGGTACCTCGAGAACGGTCCCCCTACACAAGGATCAGAGATATCCATCCGAAGCATTGTACATCTCTAGCTGATGCACCACAGGAAATACATAGTTGGCCACACATGGATCAAGTGCACCACTCACTGCATGCATAAACTATAGGTATCTCTAGGGTAGAGTCACCTGCATCCTAATGAGTTAGCTAAACCCCCTGGCTATGCATCCTATCTTTGGTATTAGTCATCTCCGCTGGTGAAGCTACGTCCGGCATTTTGGCACATGAGTTACTACTTGAACAGATCTTGGAACCACACATGGATTCCCATATCTCAACAAATCTCAGAATCACACATGGATTCCTAAATCCTGAATAGATCACGAAAAACTACATGCCTTAAAGCATCTCAAATAGATCTCGAATCTCCATATAGATTTCAACATCTCGAACCAATATTGAATCTCTTCCAAAGCATAGAGCCCATATATGGTTTTATAGTGGTTATGGTTTTAAGTCATCTCATATAACTGCACTCCTCCGCCTACTGGGCGCTCCAAAACCAATCGATAATTTTCTGGTAAACTCGGTTCCGGTTCTGTGGGAAATAAATAGAAAATACATAAGAGCGAAGATCACCTCCTAACCATTTAAGCGGACGGATTCCCTTATCTTTTGTCCTAGAAGAGCAAAACGAGTTTATGTGTATAGTATAGCATCACCGAAGATAACTATACCATATAATTTCCGTGTTTCTTCTAGATATTTCCAGAGTTATATTTGGTCCAGATTTGATAGTCGGTTATTTAACTATCAATAAACAATCAATCAAAACAGAGGTTTAATTCCACATGAAACCAAGCACAATTAAGCACATAAGCAACCACTGGGCCTTTTTAATTAATCCTTTCTTTAGTTAAAACCACTTTGTAAATACTTGTATCAAAATAATTTTACAAAGATATACATAAGTATACTACTCACTCACTATTCATTTATACTCTTTCAATACCTGGAAAATATCCATATACTTATCTCAATGGTATAAGTATATTCATAAGTCACTACACTTTAAATACTTAGAAAATGTATCCATATACTTTTCTCAATGGTACAAGTATATTCACAAATCTTAAGACAAATTTCCTCTTTTCTAAATTCATATTTTAAATTGGACAAAAACAAATGTTATTTAAAACATTTTACAATAAACCTAAACCACTTCCCTTTTGGTGCTAAGAATGAAAAAAATATTTTCCATACCACCATAAGTTAAAATGATTATTTATATATATCAAATCTCATTCCTTTTATAAAATTCATTTTATAAACTCATTCCATATTTACTAGTCCTTTTATAAATCACCAAATTAATTTACAAACTTCTTTTATAAAGCTCTAAAATTATTTATAAAACTCCTTTAAACAAATCTCTAAAATTATTTATAAAACCCCTTTTATAATCCCTAAAATTATTTATAAAACTCTTTATAAATCCCTAAAATTAGTCATAAACCTTCTTTTATAAATTTCTAAAATTATTAATAAAACTACTTTGATGAATCTTTAAAATTATTAATAAAACTACTTTTATAAATCTCTAAAATTATTTATAAAACTTCTTTCATAAATCTCTAAAATTATTTATAAAACTCCTTTTATAAATCTCTAAAATTATTTATCTAATATACTTATCACAAATCTTTGGTTTCAAGATAGAACCCAATATTTTCCATTAAAGATCACATCATATATCACTATAAATTCACAAATGTGATTTATTATTACAAATTATCAAAATGATATCATTTTCTTTTTATAAAATAACATTTATAAATATATTCTTTTAATTATAAAATACTATTTAGAAATCTACCTTTCTATACAACATTTTAAACGAAGTGTTTCACAAATATTTTTCATAAATATTTCCATCTTCTTTAAAAACGGAATCACTTTATTATAAGAGATAGACTCCTTGTCTTTAGAATAAACATTATATAAACTTTTCTGTAATATAAATTCTTCCTAAAATACTTTTAAAACTTCTCCATACATGTTAGAAAAGATTAACAAAAAAGGTTGAAGTAAAAATAGAGATATTCAAAAACCATTTCTAAATAAAAGGTCATCGAAAATTCCAAAGTCATTTTTAAAATCATCCTTCAAATCAAAACCATTTTCAAATCAAAAACAACAAATAATAATATTTCGAAGTACAATAACGAGGTCCAGGGCTACTATAAGCTTAACCAATGTTATCACTATTTTAATTCTAAAAAGAGATCAACTTTTACGACATATCAAAGTCACATCCAATATGGCCAGGTTATCAAGCTTGTGGCACTCAACAATTAACAATCAATAGTAACCCATCATTTATCCAATATTAATTAATTCACATATTAATTAACCTCAAAAATCATCATTTTACTTTGCAAGCACAGAATGGGGATTTATTATGTTCAATAGTTGTCCAAAATAATGTATTTAATTTAATTATAGCAGAATGGTGTTTTATTCTGCCAAATAAATATCACAAGCGAAGTATAATTAATTTAACTACGTTATTATTTAAAACAACATAATTATGTCCAATCCTATAATTTTATCATTAAATTATACTCGTTAAAACTATCAATAAGTTATACTATAATATTGTACTCATCAATACTAGTCTAACACAAAAATTCACGGGTTAATCGGATTTAAAATGAACAGGATATCCAATTTTAAATTCAATACATTTAGTTAATAATTAAACAACTAAATAATTTTAATTTCTCATCAAAAACAAAAGCCCAAACCCGCAAGTACTTCAAACCCAAACCCACTACCTATAGTACTTCTCCATTCCAAAATCAAAAAGAAAATTGCGCCCAAAAACACAAAGTTGAGCACGTCTCGACCCCCTCATCGCCGCCACGCCCCTTCCTAGCCCACGTCACCACCACTATCAGAACTGCAATCCTACGCCTTACCCTCGAGCCAACCCATGTCACACTCGACGCTGTCAATCGCCGTCCCCAACCCAAAAGTCGAACCCTGAAAAAACAATCAAAACCCTAGATGAGGTCGCTGCCGCTACCATGGTCCATCAAACAGCCCCTAGCTCTGCCCATGACCTCGTCCCGATGCAAGCTTCGCTTCAGTGCACCCATATCTCCCCTAGCTGCCTACAACACCAGCCATTCAATAATGAATGGAAAACGTTCATTCTCCACCCACGCCCAATTTCGGCCCTCTAAAATCTTGAAATCATCACCAAAACTCACATCTCGATGATACAAACCCAACCATGCTCTCCGACCTCCATTTCTTCCAACATTATTTGACAACTACTGTTATTGGCCAATATCCACCACCACATTCGATGAAACGACGAGCGGCTATTTTTAAAAAAATACAAGGAGTCATAACAAACAACTTTGATGCTGGGAGTTTTGGTTGAAAGTGTATGGATTGAGAGGTAGTGATTTTTGAAAGGGGAAGATGGTATTTTTTTCTTTTACAGGGAAAGAAAAGAAAAGGAAGAAGAAAGGAAGAAAAATGAAGGGAAAGAAATGAATTGAAGTGAAGTAATGATGTCTGCATACTTATTACAAAATCAATTAATTCAAACTTAAGCAAACTAAAACCCAAAATTCAAGACCCTCATCACATCAAAAAGAAAATCAAAATTTATGGCTTGTTGTAAAAGCTTGTTTTTGATTTGATTTGTTTCAAGTACTCTGCTACACAATACCCTGTTCGCGTACGAACCACGAATGAAAGAAATAAAAATAAGATCGCGCACGACAATGCGCATGATCACAAAACAATAATAAAATACACTGGTTATCTTATTCTGTGAAATTTCAAAAATACCAATGTTTGCCAAAAAATACGTTAAACGACAATTTAAACATTTTCGGAATTAGAAATTATGGAAAAATCCTATAAATTCATTTAAAATACGTCGTTAAAAATCAAGTCGTTTTATTAACAATTTATTTTCTTATTATTTATTATATTCGAATCAAATTTGAATATTTAAATAAATTAAATATTCTCATTCGAAACGTTAAAATTTTTGGGTCGTTACATATATCAAGATCATTTGTCGAACCTAAGTACAGAGCTATGGAAAACACTTGTTTGGGTTAGCATGGTTGCTTTAAATTTTAAAAGACTTAAATTTCACAAAACTTTGTTGCATCATTAATTTGTGATAATCAAGCGGCACTACATATTATAGCTAATCTTCTATTTCATGAATGCACAAAACATATCGAAATAGATTACCATATCGTGCGATAAAAGCTATAAGAAGGATATATTAGTCATTCATATGTGATAACTAGTTTACAAGTTGCCGATATTTTTACATAAGCTTTGGGGAAAGACCAGTTTATCATATTATGCAACAAGTTGGGACTTCATAATATTCACCCCCCAACATGAGGAGGAGTATTGAAATGGGATATTATTATCTAATTAATTATTGTAATAAAGATTGATTTTGTAATTAATTATTTCCATCTCCATATTCCATTAAAATGGAAATCTTTATTACAAATCTATCTATTATCTATTATATCTATATATCATATATCTTCTATTATATAAAAAAGAGAATAAGTGACCATTTGCATTCTTGACTCTCATTTCATCCGATCCTAGATACCGCTTTCTCCTTGATTTGAGCTCAATTTTAGCTTATGACCCTAGAGGTTTCTAGTATTCCAATACTAAAAAAAGCAATAACTGTACCAAATAATAAATGTTTCATATTTACAAACTCTAATAGCACATCCATTCTTCTTCCTCTTTCCAAATACTAGTAAAAATCAATTCTATATGAAATAACCATTAAAATAAAAATTATCCTACTATATTTTAAAGTTTCTACCATTTATAAAAGAATATACAAACAAGTGTCATTTTTATTTTCCTCTTATAATTTATTGTTTTATCTTATATAATGTCAATTTATATGGTTTATGTTTTAGAAGACATAAGCCCTAATTTACTCTATTAAGGTATATTTTCTCTCCTCCAATGCTTCTCATGTCTTTAAATTTAATTCGTTCACCATATAATTCTCTTTTAGTTAAATTTGATTGTTTATTATGGTACGGTAATGTAGTTTCATAATTGGTTGGAACGAAATGAATATATACATGATGTATGGTAACCTCCATTCGTCATTCATCTTTCCTTTTTTTCTTTAAGTCAATTTTTATTATCATTCTATGTTGTGATTATTTTTTTTGATGATTGCCTAATATATTTTATTCTACTTTATTTAAATTTTTTATCTGTTTTCAAAGAATGTACGATTGAGCTGCATTTTAGTCCCCATCCCATGTAATTGGTTGTTTTCCCATATTTTATGTCTCCCCGTTTGGTTTATGTAAAGAGAATTAGAAACCATTTATATTCTCGACTCTCATTTCATCTAATCCTAAATACTGCTTTCTCCTTGATTTGTGCTCAATTTTACCTTATGACCCTAAATGTTTTTAATATTCCAATACTAAAAAAAGAAATAACTGTACCAAGTGATAAATGTTTCACACCTACAAACTCTAATAGCTCATCCATCCTTCTTCCTCTTTCCAAATACCAGTAAAAACAAATTCTATGTGAAATAACCATTAAAATAAAGTTTATCTTACTATATTTTAAAGTTTCCACCATTTATTAAAGAACACACAAACGAGTCTCATTCTGATTTTCCTTTTATAATTTGTTGTTTTATCTTATATAATATCAATTTATATAGTTTATGTTTTAAAAGACATAAGCCATAATTTACTATATGTTTTCTCTCCACCAATGCTTCTCGTGTCTTTGAATTTAGTTCGTTTACTACATAATTCTCTTTAAGTTAAATTTGATTGTTTTATTATGCTATGCTAATTTAGTTTCATAATTTTTTGGAGCAAAATGAATATATACATGATGTATGGTATCCTCCATTCATCATTCATCATTCATCATTCATCTTTCCTTTTTTTTCTTTATGTCAATTTTTATTATCATTCTATGTTGTGATTATTTTGTTTGATGATTGCCTGATAAATTTTATTCTACTTTATTTTAAATTTTTTATCAGTTTTCAAAGAATATACAATTGAGTTGCATTTAGTCCCCATCCCATGTAATTGGTTGTTTTACCATATTTTATGTCTCCCCGTTTAGTTTATGTAAAGAGAATAAGTGACCATTTATATTCTTGACTCTCATTTCATCTAATCCTAAATACTGCTTTCTCCTTAATTTGAACTCAGTTTCACCTTATGCCCTTAAAAGTTTTTAATATTTCAATACTAAAAAAAGAAATAACTGTACCATGTAATAAATGTTTAACATTTACAAACTCTAATAGCACATCCATTATTCTTCATCTTTCTAAATACCAGTAAAAATCAATTCTATATGAAATAGCATTAAAATGAAAATTATCCTACTATATTTTAAAGTTTCTATCATTTTTCAAAGAATATACGAACGAGTGTCATTTTGATTTTCCTTTTATAATTTGTTGTTTTACCTTATATAATGTCAATTTATATGGTTTAAGTTTTCGAAGACATAAGCCCTAATTTACTCTATTAAGGTATGTTTTCTCTCCTCCAATGCTTCTCATGTCTTTGAATCTAATTTGTTCTCTACATAATTCTAATTCACTTAAATTTGATTGTTTTATTATGCTACAGTAATATAGTTTCATAATTGTTTGGAGCAAAATGAATATATACATGATGTATGGTATCCTCTATTCATCTTTTCTTTTTCTCTTTAAGTCAATTTTTATTGTCATTCTATGTTCTGATTATTTTGTTTGATGATTGCCTGGTAAATTTTATTCTACTTTATTTTAAATTTTTTATTTGTTTTCAAAGAATATACAGTTGCATTTTAGTACCCATCCATGTAATTGGTTGTTTTATCATATCTTATGTCTCTTCGTTTGGTTTATGTTTTACAAGAAATAAACCATAATTTACTCTATTAAGGTATGTCCTCTTTCCTTAGATGCTTCTAACCTCTATGAATTTAATTTGTTCTCTACATAATTCTTTTTTAGTCAATTTTTGTTGTTATATTGTGTTGCAATTGTTTGGTTTGATAATTGTTTGGAATAGTTTGAATTTACACACGATGTATGGTATTCTTCATTCATAGTTCATATATTTTTATTCTTATTCAATAAGTTTTTGTTGTGATTATTTAGTTTGATGATTATTTGAAGCAACCTGAATTTGTGCATGATGTATGGTTTCCTTCTTTCATTATTCATTGTGTTTGTTCCTTAGGAATTATTTTTATTAAAGTTGTTTGGAACTTTTTGATCACACTTTATTAGTTTCTGAATTTACTCATTATGTATGGTTTTCTTCATTTATTATTCATTTTTGTCAATTTTTATTGTTTTATTATGTTGTGATTATTTGGTTTGATAATTCATTTGAGCAATATGAATTTACATGTGATGTATGGTATCCTTCATTCATTATTCATATTTTTCTAATAAATTTTCTTTTAGTCAATTTTCATAATTGTAGTTTGTTACGATTATTTAGTTTCACAGTTGTTTGGTTAATTTTATTATACTGCGTATTTCATTCAAATTACCCCTTTATAATTGTTGTTTTACCATATTTAATGCTACTCCATTTTGTTTTTTAAGAAATAAAACATAATTTACACTATTAAGGCATGTTCACTTTATTTAACATATTCACTACATAATTCTCATTTAATAAATTTCAATCATTATATTATGTTGTTATTACTTGGTTTGATGACTTTTGGAGTAATTTGAATTTACACCAGATGTATGGTATCCTTCATTTATCGTTCTTCTTTTTTTGGGTTCCTTATGAGTTTTTTAAGGCATATTTGGATGGTTTTTTGATCTGTCTTTGTTCATGTGGATAGTTAAGTGAAACTTGAGCCATGAGTCATATTTGATTTTAGCTACAAATTAATGCATGGTTCTATTTGTAGTTAACATCAATTCTCAACTTTGGATTCTTTTTCTTGATCTAATAAACTCAAAGTTAACGAGTGGTTCTTAGCATCGTAAGAGAGTGTATTTGTTGATAGCCGAAAAGTTTATACACTTGTTGTATGGCCCTTATTGTCATTAACAGTTTTTATTATAAATAAATGATTCATGATAGTGAACCATGAGGAAGAGTTTGTGTCCTTATTTATTTTATTTTATCAATAACATACCCTGATGCAAATCTAAGCACGGATACAAGATTTATGAAGCATAAGTAGTTTTGATGGAGTTGAGTCGGATAATCGAAAGTACAATATTAAGAATAAAAGTATTATTCTTTCATTTATCCAAACAATATATGATATTAAAGTATAACTTTTAAGATACATTGATATATAAGTTGGATATTTTTTACATCAGTACACTCGGTAATATATAACAATTAACATATATTTCTTAGGAACCGATTTGTTATACTTAATCTCCTATTCCAACATAATTTCCTATTTAAATGAATTCAATGTTTTTAATAGGATTAGACATCTTATTGTAATTGAAACCCATTGGAGATAATTTCCTAATTAAAAGCATGCATTAAAACAACTATGATGCTACATAATGTCGAGATTGTTGTATGGCTATTCAAATTCTTCTTGATTGGTAATTTATAATTGAAGACAAGTTCATTTAGATTCATGCACTGAATGAGAGTGAAAGTTTGTATCTTCAAACTCCTGGAAATGTTAAATGAATGCTTTACATTTATTGGACTGGGTATTTAAAATGTATAATCGGGTGCCCATAGTAAATTACTTTATATTTAAACTACAGTAAATTATAATCCTAATTTGTATGCATTTATAGTAACTATAGACTTATATCAGTCTTATCTATTCTATTAGATATAAAAGACAATATGAGACTATTTGTATGCTTATCTTTCATTTAGTTTGAAGCCATAAATTCATCCCTCCCTGACTTAAGGATTTTTTTTATGATTATTATCTTTTCTTTTCTAATTATAATATGTATATCTATTTTATTTGATGTTATTCGATATTTGTCCTTTTACATTCTTCTACTTAAATTTATTTTATCTATTCTATTAAATAAAAAATTGAAGGTATCTAATGAAGAAGGTCGTATATTCTTGGAAGTGAATAAAGCCCTGCAGCTGGAGGTAAGTATGAAAAGCCAACAACTACGCAACAAATGGTATGAAGAAGGTGATAAGAACACTAAATTTTTCCATGACTCGCTAAGGGTCAAGCATGCCAGAGAAAACATTTACAATATAATGGATGAACATGGTAATGAATTCTCTACTCCTGAAACTGTGGATCAAGCTTTTGTTGATTATTTCTCTAAAAATTTTAGCAATTCTTCGGGCTTCTCTCCTGACCTTAGCCTTATTTCTTCCCTCCCGCTGCCGTGCATAACTGTTCTTCAAGCTGAAGCATTAATAAAACCTATTACGGATGAAGAAATCAAGACTGCCCTCTTCTCCATGAACCAACATTCTTCTGCCGGACCTGATGGCCTAAATGTTACCTTCTTTATTGCAACATGGTCCGTGCTTGGCCATGAATTTTGTACAACTATCCATAATTTTTTCAACAAGTGTAAAATGCTGAGAGAGATCAATGCAACGAATATTGCCTTAATCCCTAAGGTTTTTCCACCTAACAAAGTTTCATCCTTTAGGCCTATCTCGTGTTGCAATGTTCTGTACAAATGTATTTCAAAAATTCTTGCAACTAGGTTAGTTTGTGTTCTTTCAACAATTGTGTCTCACAATCAAGCTGCATTCATTCCATCTAGAAACATTCTTGATAATGTTCTTATTGCCCATGAATTTATGAAAAGTTATGGAAAATGTAATGCTACTCCTGCTGCTGCGCTTAAAATCGATATATCAAAAGCTTATGATTCCATATCCTGGGAATCTATTATGAGGATTATGGCAATGATGGGCTTCCCCAAAATCTTTGTTTCTTGGATATATACTTGTATTTCTTCCCCTACATTCTCTGTCATAGTTAATGGAAGGCATGTTGGCTACTTTGGTTGCCAAAAAGGAATAAGGCAGGGTGACCCAATTTCATCATATATATTTCTCTTAGTTATGGAAGTGCTCAATGTTATTCTTCAGAACAAATACACTCAAAGACTCATTAAGTACCACCCGAAGTGTTCTCTGCACAACCTATCTTCCATCATGTTTGCTGACGATGTGATGATCTTTACAAAACCGGAAGCATCCTCTTTAAGTGAAATCCTATGTGCTCTGCATTCCTTTTACCATATGACTGGTTTATCCATCAACAGGACCAAATCCTCCTTGCTTTTTGCAGGAATCTCTGATGTTCAAGCAGCTGGCTTGTATCAGCATAGTGGGTTATCTAGTATGCACGCTGACATGAGGTACCTAGGCCTTCCCATCATTACTAAAAGAATTTCCATAGCTGACTGTCTTCCCCTTTTTAATAAAATTACTTCTGTTATGAATGCTTGGGAAAATCGTAGAATGTCCCAAAGTGCTAGGCTTGTGCTTATTAAATCAGTTGTTTTCCCTTCCTTGGTATATTGGGCACGCTCTATTATTCTACCTAGTAAGCTACTGCACCTTGTCCGCTCTGCCATGAACAGATTTTTCTGGACAGGCAGTATGTTCAATAAGAAACTATTGCCATGTTCATTTGCTAATTGTGAAACTACCCTTCAGTTGGGAGGTCTGGGCATTATAAATGCTAAAAATTGGAACAGAGCTGCATTCAGTAAACATTTCCATGATGTAATAACTAAGAAAAACAGTCTATGGGTCAAATGGATATGGACGTACAATATGAAGCATAGGAGGTTTTGGTTGATGGATATAGCTCAAGACAGTAGTTGGACATGGAGGAATATTCTTAAGCTCAGGGAAGTGCTCCTGCCCATGATCCAGTACCATGTTCGCGATTACACTAGTACTAGTTTTTGGGATGAACCCTGGGTTAGTCCAGGTTTGATTTTAATCTTCATATATAGATCATGTTATGATAGTCCAATCTGGAGTTAATCGTGAAGCAAAAGTCAGTGAGTATCTTAATGAAGGAAGAATCCATCTTCCTTACAATAGTAGTCAAGTTGTTAGGCAACTGTGGAACACTATCCAGAGTACTAGCTTCAGCACAGACCATTCATTAAACGTGACATGGAATAAAAAGCCCCATAGTATTAAGTGGGTCTACAAACTCTTCAGTAATGACAATGTCTACCCTGCTGCTAAATGGTTCTTTGTGCTTTGGAACAATGATTCACCCCCGAGAGAAAACTTAATGTTCTGGAAGGTTGTTAGCAAAGCACTCCTCACCAGACATGTTTTAAACAGTTATGGGATTAGTAGTACCCCTGAATGTGTATTTTGTGAGCAGTATGTTGAAACAGTAGATCATCTTTTCTTCGACTGCCCTAGATTAAATGCTCTGGTTGTTATGATTGTGAGTAGTCTTCAAAGAACTGTTGCTGTTCCCTTTTTAGCAATTGATTGGAATATAATTCTGATGGCTACGAAGTGGAAGAATAGTGGTAACAGAGTATTGATCATATGCATTAAAATTTATATGGATGTGATATGGAAAGAGAGAAACACTATAGTCTTTGAAAATAAAAGGAAAAGCTTTAGTACTCTTTGGTCTGAAGTTAAGAATAGAACTTACATGCAACTGAAAAGGAGGGAGTTCCATATCCCTGGCATCATGATTGATTGCTGGAGGTGATTTTTGTTTGTTCTTTGTTTTTCCTTGTTGTCTTCTTTGTTTTCCTAGTACTTTCTTTTTCTGATTCAAAGTCTGTTTTGAGTCATTTTATTGTGTTGCAATAAACTGGTAGGGGACCAGTTAACCCCGCTGGCTTTGCCAAAAAAAAAATTAAAGTGAACCTTTTATTTTCTACATCCATAATCAGTCACATTCTATGTGGTGGTCAGTCATTCATGTACAATTTTACATTTTACTCCTAGCCATAATTTTACTTTCATGGTAATAACCATCCAACTTTTCATTTAATTTTTTTTCATTTCTCAAATTTAATTTATCCTCACTTGCCTTTAATTTTCTAGTTCACATCTATAAATCTTCTTCTTTCCCCATTCAAAACTTAATTTTCTATTTCAAATTTTCTCCTCCATCATAAATCCATCTATTTTAATCGATATTTTCCTGTGATATTGTCCACCATCACGTCGAGAATGTGTTTCATGTTTTTTGAAATTACTGCTATTTTAATCTACTTTGCAGTTTGAAGGTTTGAATCAGATTTTTAGTACTGTATAGAGGCTTTCCTGATGTGTTTTGAGGGTTGCTTGATGTTTACGAAATCTACTACATCTTTGTCTCTTACTGATTTTGTTTATTCTAGTTTTATTTAGTTGACTAAGATGTCGGTTATCATTCAATCGACCGTGCCTATTTTTTGGAAAATGAGGACTGGTGGCATTAATGCGCTATATGGTATATTTAAGGATTGTATTTTTTCATTAGGCAATAAATATAATCATATTTTTTTCCATATGTGTTTGTGATTTCATGCTATTATTTTCTTATTTTCCTTCTTTACTGAAAATTCCCTAACAATTCATGATCTATGTTCCCATTTTCAAGCACTTCATATTTCGTTTTTTGATAAATATATCAGCTGTAGTTTTTTGCGATATATTTCTTATAGCTCGATTAAATATTTTGTAGTGGCTACAATTACTACATTATACTTATATTTTTGAAATTTATATTATATCTACGTAAATTAGACGTGAAATATTTGTTTTTGTAAACATATAATTACAATTATGTTGCAATAAATGGAAAATTTAATATACATTTGAATATTATTGGCAAATAATTTCTTTTCTTTACCTTATTATACAACACATTACCCTAATCCCTATTCAAAAGCTTTCATCATTGCAGGTTTTTGAGATTAGTTCTCATCATTGATTGCCAAAATGAATTCAAATCATCTAATTTATATGTATGTTTATCTTATTTATTATTTATATCACACCATATAGCAAGAATTTAGCTGTATATCAAAAAACTGTTTCGAAAATTAAGTTGTTATTTCATTTAATATTGCTTAAGCTCATTTCATTTTATTCATTAATATGTACTATATGTTTATGTAATGAAATTTGTGTATTTTTTGTTGATTATGTGGATCTTCCTTCCGTTAATGCATGTATAATCTTTTATATATATTGGGGATACAACTTTCTAGGTACTAAATTAATAATTTTTTTTTAATATTAGTCATTATATTTGAAGCTTTTTATGCATATTTCAGTTTATCAAATTTTGTTGAATGTTCGGATATTGACTTATATCATCTTCTTTAACCAATATCGTTTATGTTTATAACAAATACTTTAAAGCCATAACTTACGGTCATGTTGTTGTCTTTGTACCTTTTGTAGTTGTCATTTGATAAGAAATTATACCTAAGAAACTTAAGATTGATACAATGAGTTAAAAGATAAATTATTTAAGATAAACTTATTAAGTTTTCTATCCACTCCAAGGAATTATGGTGCCTTTTAAAATTGTAAATCTTACTTAAAAATAAGTGACTCTATAATGACCCTGATTTTGACTAACATTATTTAGAACATTTAATTGAATAAATTAAATGAGATAATATAGATAGTTACGGGATTAAGATTTGTTAATTAAGACGGAGATGTGCCTTAATGAATGTATTAGTAAAAGAGAATTAAAAATAACTAAATAGGAGGAATATGGTAGTAAAATGAGAATAGCATTGTTCTTATACCATAAATCTTTCTATTCTTCATGCCTCATTCATTTTAGCTATCACAAACAAAACTAAAACCCTAAAGGAACTCGACCGACCACCATTAAGAGGATTCAAGGAGAAGAAAAACTAGGATTCAAGTAGAAAGCTTAAGCAAATCAATCTAAAGGCAAATCTCAACCTTCTTAACACAAAGCCAAGGTGAATAATTAGTTTACATCTCTATTTTTTGATGAATGATTTTGGTTTAAAGGTAAACCTGTTTTCTTTTGCAAGTATATGCCATGTTACAGCGATTAAATGATTATATGCTTTAAGTTGATGATTTACGGAGATATAATAAGAATTTTATGCTATGTTTAGATTAGAGAATCTATCACATGACATCCAAATGAGTTGTGTTTTTGATATATGGTCAAAAACATAATTTTAGAAGTGGGTTTCAAGTTTCATAATTTTCCAAGTGAATATGGATTTATCATGAATTTTTTATGGGAGCAAATAGTTAATTTTGAGTTTAAATTATTTAAGACAATTAAATAATGTTTTCGAGTCTGAAATTTATATTTGTTAGAAAGCATATTTAATGTGAATTATTATGATTTTTTGGGAATTTTCCTAAGTGCTTAATTATGGTTAATAAATTATTTAAGTTTGAGGACTTAAATGTCTTAGCAAGGAGAAGGGCTTAAGTTTTAGGTTGTTTCAAATCTAAATTTGATTTCGACAGTAGAATCTGAAAAGGGAATTTATAAAGTTTATCGAAACCAATAAGATTTTGACAAATATTAATGGTAGGTAAAAAGAAATCACTTTAAAAGGTTAAAATGCAGTTTTAATCCAAATTACACCTTCGCCACTTAACCCTGCTGGCTTTCGACTTCATACCCTCCTCTAACCCTTCCACATCCATTCGGTACCAATATACATGGTATCAAGCTAGTGGTACAAAGTATATTGGACCTATGCAAAAGGTATCAAAGGTGTTGAAAGTATACACGCGTAGGAGTGAAGTTGTATTTCCAAGTTTCGAATCTATAAACTTGCCTATGTTTTTAAAAGAAGCTTTCGAAAGCATAGCCGCTTTTGAACCCCTTCGATACCCTAGCTACCGCATTTGTACCCTTCGCTTTAGTAAGAAGCTGCTTTTATAACCCTTAGATCAATGAGTGCGAAAGGTAGGTTTTGAACCAATACCCTTCCACAACCATTGAAGCCGTTTTGCTTTCAACTTATACTGCCTAAGGGTGGGTGCCGCTCCCATACCTTTCGACATGGTTGAAGCCGCTTATTTAAACCCAAGTATATATCGGGAAGCATGCTGCCGTCACCATAGGTCTTTCATAGGTCTTTCGAAGGGATAACTTTCGAATGAGTTCACTTTTTATACTTTGTAGTTTTTTTTTGTTTTCAAACTATCGTTTCGAAAGTAATGCTTTTAAATGGTTATGAAGCTATGTTTACACAAATTCTTAATTGAACCAAATGCTTTCGAAAGGTATGTTTTAAGTGTTTCTAAAGGAATGTTTCCAATGGTTTCGAAAGATATGTTTACTGATTTCGAAAGAGGATGTCTAAGGTTTTAAAGCAATAATTTCGAAAGGGATGCTTTCAATGATTTCGAAAGGGATGCTTTCTATAATTTTGAAAGGGATTGTTTAAGGTTTTAAACAATGGTTTCGAAGGTACTGTTTTGGCTTTATAGCCTAATGTTTTCTGAATTAAAAAGGGCTTTAACTTATTTCAAAGGGATGGATAACCCTATTGATTTTAGGTTTTCATCAACCATGTTTTGTAAAGCATATATCATGGCATAAGTGTTTTGAGTAAAGCAAAGAGTATAATTTCCTTATTTTATAAAAATATGATTTCAAGGGTAAATCATTTGTAAAGATTATTTTCAAGGAAATGAAATTTGAATAGGGTAGTTAACCCTAAGTATATGACTCAGATATTAGAAGACCAGATGAAACTGGTATGTGGTCGCACCCTATACTTTAGCCAGTAGCACCTAGCTAATATAAGTCCAAAATTTCAGTGTGTAGGGCATTGTCATAGGTGAGACAAAAATGATGTTACACATAGAAAGTAATATACAGAGTAAAGATAGGTTATTTGCGAGTCCGCAAAACCATTAGGATCAGTTGACCCTTGGAGAAGTAAGTTAAGGACAGATCGTCTATTGTATCCAACAGAAGTTAGAATATTTACTATGTCTGGTAGCCCCGAGTCAGTCGGTGGTTAATAGTTAGCCAGATAAAACTATAATGTTTGGATAGATAGTCCATTGATTAACTGATTTATATGCATATATGTTATTGATATTGTTGTTATAATCAATTTGATTGCAGGATTTTGATTTGCAAAAGATATGATTTTAAAAGGATATTAATGAGGGGAAACCCGTTCCGCTAAGCGGCGTGGTCTCACTTAATATCAGTAAACCGAGATGTAATAAAATTATTCACATCAGGCTTTATGTCTGACTCGAAGTTTATGTTTTCCCCTTAAATTCTCGGGTGCTCAAAATTAAATTTGAGTAAATGGAGAGTTAAGGACTTTTCAGGTTTAGTAGGTTGGATGAATAAGCTTCCGAAGACGTGCAGGAGGTAAAGCTAGCTATGTAGGAGTTATTTAGTTTTATTTCCGCTGTGATGTATTCATGACTGACATCTTCATATGTCGCTCTTGGCGTAATTTGTAATAATTATATTTGATCAAAACCTGAGAATCGTTTTGGGATTATGTAATTAAATATGAAATATTAATTTTAAATGTAGTCAGAAAAGCTATTTTTGAAATCTGTGTTGATTTTATTTCATATTCATGTGCTTCTGATATTATGGATATCATTAACATTACCGTATTTTGTCACCATAAGTTAATACTATAGATGACTGCAGCATCTGTAGCGCTTAGCTTTGGGCCTCAAAATAGGAGATGTTACAGATTCTTTAACCATTTCGTAAATGTGGGCATCTACTCTGCATTTTTTTAAACATAGTTTTTTCAACATTATGTTATTGGTATTACTAAAAGTGTTTAAAAACATTTGGTTTTGTTGATTTGGAAGTTGAAACTCTTAAAATATTATTAGAATTAGAAAGGCCTAAAATAGGACAGAAGGACTTAAAAAACTAAATTATGTGCAATTACATTATATAATCTATAAAATAGCACATGTAACCGAATAATAATAAAAACAATAATAGCAAATGTAGTAATTAAATATGGAAATTTTTGCAAAAACACCCATTTTAAAGTTTCGAAATACCCATTGTCCCTCCTCAAAAAGGGGTCTAAAACAACCTTTATTTTTAAGTTTCGGGAAATTTTCGAAAAACTTTGCAGTTATTTGCAGAAAACACTGCAAATATTTGAATTTTTTTGAAAAAATACAAATATTTGATGTCTCTGGACTACAAATATTTACAAATAAATCTACAAATATTTGTATTTTAAGAAAAAAAATCAAATAAAATTGTTTTGATCATAGGAACATGCGATTGATGTTTATATTTAATTTCCAAAAAAGGGTATGGATAAATAAAATTGTTTTCAAAAAAGATATTATACTTTTGTTGTAGTTCAAACCATCTCTAAAAGGTATGGATAAAATCTGGTTGGCCATATTTATGTTATGAAATATTTTACTTACTGTGTAAAAAGTTAGTAATGGATGAGTATTAACATATCGCCACTGTCTTGGTGAGCTGACTCATCTTAGAAACTTAAAAAAGTTGAAATAAACATTACTTTCTACTTATGAATCTTATGAAAAAATATCTTCATTCTTCTAGGAAAAACATGTTGGATACATCCGTAGGCAAAGCATGAGTTCATACTAGTTCAATATTTAAAATTGAATTCGCATCGCGTTAGGATCAAATTAATTTTAGAATCCTTGTATAAACGTATGTAGTTATCAAGGTAATGAATATGAAGAACCATTTTCTCATTATCAAGTTTTTTTCTTTCTTCCTTCTTCCTCAAAATTAACATCAAATAAAATTGTAACAAACTTTTTTTTTCTTATAGTACACATGTTAACCATTGACAAATGCAATACCAAAACATGATACAACTCCTTTGTATCAAAGTTAAGCTCGTGGGTAAGCCACACTACCATCAACAGTTTATGGATTTAACTCTGGTATGAAGACACACACATTTGGAAATAAAAAGGTAAGCAAATTATGTATTGACATGAAAGTTGGTAAGCGTTTGACAAACTTGAGATATATTCATATTTTATTTGCACATTCGCAACGCACGTGTGCGTGGTTTTTGACTATGCAATTATCAGTCTTTTCTGAATCTGAACATTCATCAGCGAATTATCATAGGGATAAGTGTTTTGTATAAATGGAGCTATAAAATTTAATTTGTTTAGTAAATGGATGTATAGTTTAAAGAACTGCACGGCTGCATATTATAATATATCAATATAATTAGAGTTCACGAGATCATGGTACCGATGCTACAAATAATAGCCAATATACCTAGCTATATAGCAGATACAAAATATAATACAAATAGTATACCTACACTTGCAACACAACCCTGCCAAAGGCACAAGATATTAATACATATATAATATAAAAGAGCAAGAACAACATCATATATGATTCAGAATATTGTTGGGTTAATTTAAAAAAATACTTAAACTCTAAATTTTGGTATAACCTCTACACATACTTAGTGGATAGAACAATACATAGTATGACAAGCATACCGGTACACGAAGGTATTATCAATGCATAAAGGCATGATAGCCAAATGCTTAAAGGCATGACATATGTCAAGTATGTATATGTATGTATGTATGTATGTATGTATGTATGTATATGTGTGTGTGTGTATGACATGGTGCAAATATCAAAACTGATAAGTCATAACAAAAATAAATTAGTTTACATATACTATGTGCTTACGGAGTACTGAATAGATACATCAAGTACAATATATAATCTCATACACGAATAAAGTATCCGATACACATGATTATACATGGGCTAAATATATAAATAAGCAATCCCTCCATGTTTCCCAAAAGTTCAGTTATCTAGCTAGCATGCCCCAAAATAAACCTATCACTTAGATTACTCGTAGGAGTAACCAAAAGTTTCCATATAGGAACTAAAAGAGAGAAATGAGGGTAAGAAAAAAGTCTGGCGAGGGGAGATTGTAAGAACCACAGGTATTGGTTTTGATGATAACAACCAGATAAAATATCAGTACCGATTATTTTTAAAGTTTGTGTATGATATAGTACAAAAAATACACGAATATATCAAGATATATTACATGATAATCAAGTAGAGATGCAGTACATTAATCAAGGTAGATTAATACAAAAACTCTAGTACAAGACTGTGAATTTAGAGGAGTCAAGGAGATCAAGAGGAATCAAGAAGATCAAGAATTGAGAGGAATCAATGAGATCAAAAGGAACAAAGGAGATTCAAAAGAAAAGCTAGGAGAATATGGGAGACTCAAGTAACAAAGGATGGAATATATGTTCAGATATCATTCCATAAATGACCTGCTCGGTTCGGTTGGGAAAGCTCTGTTCGGGGCCAATTGGTCCGGTGGATGGATGTGGACGTCTTGATGGCCAAATTCTTCCATGTCCCCATGTTCGGTCTTGCTCACCTTATCCTTGTTTGGCTACAAAATGGTACTGAACACAACATTCTATTTGGCATCATTCACGATACTAGTATGCATCAGACAACATTTCTGGTCCGATGAATAACGTACTGAACAGGAATTGATGTTCGATGCTATGACCTACCGAACAATGATTGTTGTTCGGGTGCACTAACCTACCAGACATCAATTGTTGTTCGGTGCATTAACCTACCGGACAACAATTGATATTCGATGCTTTAATCTACTGAATAGCGAATACTGTTCGGTGCTATGATTGCCAGACAGTAGTGGTTGTTCGGTATATTTTCAAAGCCAAGTAAGGTCGTGGCTAATAAGTATTTGATTCCTCTCACCTTTTGTTATCCTGTAACATCACTAGCTTAGTCTACTATATCGAGTCTCGATCCCTTGGGCGCAAACGCCCATAGTAGATGTATTTGACGACAAGATTATCGATGTGACTACATGATTTTGAGTTACTATATGATTTGGAACATAGTAATATTTTTTAAGTGTTTGGAAATTATTTTGGGTGAAATAAAGGGGAACTTGTCCATTTAAAGTGAATATAATAAATTCTCTGAAGAAATAAAGCAACTTGTGTAAAAATGTTTTAATTTCGACAAATAAGTGAAAAAGTTATTTGTTTGGAAAAATAAGTATTGTTTGGATGAAAGACTCTCGATGAATCATTCTTTAGTTGTTCCGTAACAACCACAAGTACGTAGTCTCTTAGTGCTCTTAACTGTCATGAATAAATCACTACCCATCTTATTGATAACATTACGTACACTAGCCTTGTCCATGTATTGATATCCCATTCCCAAAACACGTATGGTTAGAATAATTTTTGGATAAATTTATATTCGTACGATCCAATACTTATGGTCATTGACTAGACACTTTATCCTAGGAATTTATAATTATATGTCATAATATACTCTTAAAATATTGTACATATACATGCAATAGAACAAAAACCAAAAGCATATTTTTATTTAGAATATGATTCGTTATAATGTTAAATTATGTAATCATACTATATAATTTCCCTTAGAGCATTCCTTAACTCTATCAATTAGGTAATGTGTATCCTTATACGATGGATTACTAACTTGTTGTAATTTATTTAAACAATGTGAAGGCTTAATGTTTGTAGAGGGGCATAAGAAATCACTTCGGGATGACTTTGTTTTATAGCGACATAGATAGATTTTGATGCAAGCTCATGGATGAGAGTTTGTGTCAGCATTTAAGGAGAGTTCACATGAGGTTTAGGGAGAGGTATTTTGAGAAGTTATGTGTAGCAACCGAGGTTGCTACACATGTTTGAGTTGGGGAAGTGCTTCGAAGTTGGGAGTGGACCAAGAAGAAAAATGACGTGATTTTGATTATTAGGAGGTGGTTTTGCGTTGAGCTAGGTTGTTCTATGGTAGCAATAAGAGCTTTGGGATGTCATTCTAGGTGGAAAAAATAAATTAAAGGATCAAGCTTTGATAGTCTTTAAACAATGTGAACCTTGGGGATAACGGTGCATTTTGCCTAAAAATGCCTCTTTCTTTTGACATGTTATTTGATTCGAGTTGCTACTTCTTTGAGTACTTATTGTTTCATAGGATCGCATCCATTTAAATTGATGAGGTGTGTTGTACACTTTGATAACTAACGCAAATCTCCTTGAGAATACTGGTGTAACAAACACCTTTTTTCTTTTACACAAATTGTACGCCTCAACAACATATTACAATAAAATAGCTGTGGTTTCTAACTAGCAATTAGTAGAAATTATTCAACAATAATGCACATCTAAACCATCACTCGTCTACCGCTAGCTCCATCGTTCCCCCACCATTTCACCAAAAATTATTCTAATTGCTCTCAAGCTGCTATGGTTATAACATAGAGATAATTAGACCTTTGATTTTGTAGAGAAATGTGGAGATTTAGTAGGCTAATTTTTGGATGTTAGATTCAAGAATGAATTAGGGGTTTCTGACCTAGACGAAAAGATCATCCATTCAAATTTACAACGATTTGAAATATGTATTGTTAGCGCCGAAATTAGTTACTAACACCCAAATCCAAGCGAAAGCACCCAATCACAGTCACAGCTCACAGATAGGATATATGTAGAGAGTAATAATGTGAAGAACAGTCAAAATTCAAATGAAAGCAGTAAAGAACAACAGATTTTATAGTGTTTCGGCTAACTCCGGCCTACGTCCACTCCAGAAGTTTCCTTTTTATTGCTGTAATAATCGATTACAGTTACAAAAATGGTAGAGTAGCCTTAGCCTTAGAAAGTAGAAAGTCAGAGAGCAGAAGAGAAGATCCCCTTTTCTAAAGCCCTGCATGCTGTATTTATAGATAAATCCCGAGTTACTGGGCTTCTTGAGTAGTCCAGGCCCATCAGGACCATAGCCGAGCCAACATCCTTCACCATGGTACGAGCGACTTCCTATGGCGATTTCCTGTAGCGACTTCCTTCACCATGGTACGAGCGACTTCCTGTAGCGACTTCCTGTGGCGACTTCCTGTGCCGAGCGACTTCCTGTGCCGAGTCGACTTCCTGTGCCGAGCGACTTCCTGTGCCGAGCGACTTCCTGTAGCGACTTCCTGTTAAGCCGACTTCCTGTAGTGACTTCGTATAGCGACTTCCATGCCGAGCGACTTCCATGCCGAATGACTTCCAAACATGCTGCGTTACCTATCCATCCAGTCGACTCAAACCTACCACATTCCATCCTTGATAACTGAGAAATCGACTTAGTTAAATCCGCCTGCCTACAGCCTTGCCAAAAGGCGGGTTAACACTTTGCCCCCCAAAACATGCCTTGCTATTGGAAGGTGTGTTTTGAATAGCCTCAAATCCGACATCTGAAGTCCATATCCCGTTCATGACCATATTATTAAATTCATGACCTCTCCGGGTTTCACCTTGAATCCGTAGACCTCGCCGGGTCACGTTACCCTGTTCCAGCCTCAACTCTTCGATCAAGGGCTTGTAAGTTCTCTGGCCTCAGTCTTCCGGCCAAGGACTTCGATATTCACCGGTCTCGGCTCTCCGGCCAAGGATTTTCATATTCTCCGGCCTCGGCTCTCCGGCCAATGACTTTGATATTCACTGGTCTCGGCTCTCCGGCCAAGGATTTTCATATTCTCCGGCCTCGGCTCTCCGGCCAAGGACTTTGATATTCACCGGTCTCGGCTCTCCAGCCAAGGACTTTCATATTCGCCGGCCTCGGCTCTTCGGCCAAGGACTTTCATATTCAGCGGCCTCGGCTCTCCGGCCAAGGACTTTCATATTCTCTGGCCTCGGCTCTCCAGCTAAGGACTTTGATATTCACCGGCATCGGCTCTCCGGCCAAGGACTTTGATATTTACCGGCCTTGGCTCTCCGGCCAAGGACTTTCATATTCTCCGGCCTCGACTCTCCGGCCAAGGACTTTCATATTCTCCGGCCTCGACTCTCCGGCCAAGGACTTTCATATTCTCTGGCCTCGGCTCTCCGGCCAAGGACTTTGATATTCACCGGCCTCGGCTTTCCGGCCAAGGACTTTGATATTCACCGGCCTCGGCTCTCCGACCAAGGACTTTTATATTCTCTCCGAGTCCATTCCATCGCTCTCCGATGAAGGGACTCATAACTTGCGATCACTGCCCCCGTCTCACCGGTCGGGACCGTGATCGCGAGAACTGTATTATTTATTACATTGATCCAAGTCCAATTGTTACAGAATTCAGTTATCAAAGCAGAAGTTCGTACAATAAAAGGAATTAAATGTCAAAAATGCCACAGAAGAAACCAGAGTTTGTAGAAAAATATAAAGAAAATATGATTTCATAGACTCAAGTAGTACGGTTTTTTGTCATCTCAGAGCACGCCTAGGGACCGTCCTCGATCCCGTACGTGTGTAAGTGACCTAGCCGTATTACTTCGAGTTCTATTACTTATTCAAAACCATAAATTTATTTAGTTGATAATGAGCTGACGTTGCCTAGGCTCAGTGCCATCTTCGTTCGAGGTAGGCGATGGTCGCTCATGTCCCATTGCCACAGCTCGATTCCTTACATACTGCTATAGATGACCATTCCTTACATGCTCCTCAATGATATCTTTCAAATGCCTGCAGTTGTTTGTATTGTGCCCATCCAGCTCATGGAATAGGCAATGCTTTCCCGATGCCCGCTCGTATTCAAAAGGCTCTCTCTTTGCCGACCTTCGATATTGGAGGCGCCCTCGAGTATCCAAGTAAATCCTTTCTAGAGTCTCAGTTAAATCTGTGTAAGAAGAAAACTTTGACTCCCTTCGAGGCCTCTTCGAAGTGCCACTGTTGCCATTTTTTTCCCTTTTTCCTTTATCGTCTTTACTTGGATCCTCCCTGGGTGGACCTCCACCCCTCAATGCATAAGCTTCATCCTCTCTCCCTACTCTCTCAGCATGCGCATCTTCCTGCCTTAGGAACCTTTCCGCCTCATGGTAGAACTCTTCGAGATCCCTCGGTGGGTCCCGTTCCAACGATATCTTGAAATCCGAATTATCTGCAATTCCTGAAACTACTACCATCAAAACCATCGACGGATCAGGTCGATCCACTGAAGCTACCACTGCATTGAATCTGGTTAAGAAATCCCTGAGCGACTCTCCCTTCCATTGTTTCATCGATGTCAAGGTCATTACGTTCTTAGGTCTGACTATATGGACCCGAAACTGCCTCATAAACCTTTCAATCAACTCCGTCCAAGTGCCGATAGAACCATTCTCCAGCTGTCTGAACCACATAGCTGCGATATCCGTCAAATACAGAGGAAAGCATCGAGCCATGACCTCATCTGATGCCCCCAGTACCTCCATATGCCTCATCTACCTTTTTAGATGAACGGCGGGATCTGTTCTCCCATCATACATCTCCAACGTTGGTAGCTTAAAATCCGGTGGGTTCCTAACTTGCCTGATAGTAGGAGTAAAGGGACTCCTATTCACATCCTCTAAGTCTTTATTTACTAATCCACCTCTCACAGCCCGTCTGACCATCTCCGCTAATCTGTCATTGTCGCCAAGCTGTAATCCTTGTCCGCCGCCTCTGGTCTGTCCCCCGAGTTCATGAGGGAATCCTAGCTCATACTCCTCATTACGTACCCCTGTATTCCTGTTGGCGTTTGGCCGTGCAGCATCATCCGGTATCCCTCCATGGATTGGCCCAGCATTACCTGGTGGTGTGCCCCCGAGCCTAGGTCCATTCAGATTGACAGCTGTTTGCTGATTGGGGGCTGCCCCCTGCTAAGCCACTCCCTCTGCTTGCTGGTTGAGCGCTTCTGATCCAGCTCCACGGATCTGAGCTCCTGCATTTCCTGCTTGTGCAAATTGTCTGAGAAGAGCCTGCATCATCTCATCTTGTCTTTTCAGCATCACTTCCATCTCATATTTGGTGATGTAGATGGATGCTTGACCTGCTCCAACTCCAGAGGAAGCCTCTTGACTTCCCTCTTGATTGCTCCTTTCTGTCACTTGCTTCCTTGTTGGTGGCCTAGCCATTACTTCCTAGAATCCAAGTTCCTAAGCTTTTGAATCCAAAATCCTAGCTCTGAAATCCCCGAGTGCTTGCCTCTCAGTGAAAGCACCAAAATGTTAGCACCGAAATTAGTTACTAACACCCAAATCCAAGCGAAAGCACCCAATCACAGTCACAGCTCATAGATAGGATATATGTAGAGAGTAATAATGTGAAGAACAATCAAAATTCAAATGAAAGCAGTAAAGAACAACAAATTTTATAGTGGTTCGGCTAACTCCGGCCTACGTCCACTCCGGCCTACGTCCACTCCAGAAGTTTTCTTTTTATTGCTGTAATAATCGATTACAGTTACAAAAATGGTAGAGTAGCCTTAGCCTTAGAAAGTAGAAAGTCAGAGAGCAGAAGAGAAGATCCCCTTTTCTGAAGCCCTACATGCTGTATTTATAGATAAATCCCGAGTTACTGGGCTTCCTGAGTAGTCCGGGCCCATCAGGACCATAGCCGAGCCAACATCCTTCACCATGGTACGAGCGACTTCCTGTGGCGACTTCCTGTGCCGAGCGACTTCCTGTAGCGACTTCCTATACCGACTTCCTGTTAAGCCGACTTTCTGTAGCGACTTCCTGTAGCGACTTCGTATAGCGACTTCCATGCCGAACGACTTCCATGCCGAGCGACTTTCATGCCGAACGACTTCCTGGAGCGACTTCCTGTAACGATTTCGTATAGCGACTTTCATGCCGAGCGACTTCCATGTCGAACGACTTTCATGCCGAACGACTTCCAAACGTGCTGCGTTACCTATCCATCCAGTCGACTCAAACCTACCACATTCCATCCTTGATAACTGAGAAATCGATTTAGTTAAATCCGCCTGCCTTCAGCCTTGCCAAAAGGCGGGTTAACATGTATTGTTATTTAAAGTTTCATATCGCAAGGCGCTAAAACAAACGAGACAAGTTACCCGATTTTGCAATAATAGAAAATATTACTCATATTCTTCAAAAGATGCACCTATTGGATGTTCTTGCCAATTTAAAACCCAAACGTGCATCACTTGCATTAAACATTTAGCCACATGGGTGTAATGTTACAAGATAAAGGCAGAAGTAATTAAGCATTCAAATGCATTGTCCAATGCCAGCATCAGTGCCACTTATCATCGGTCTTTCTCATCACTGCCGTGCTTGCTTCCCAACTCATCCAAAAGTTCACCTTCCTCTCCAATATCGAAAAACTAATAAAATCCCTAGCCCCGATCATGTTGGCAAAATACCCTCCATTTCCATCGCTGCTCATCGAAACCCTAATCCTGAAACATCCTTCCACGAGACTTCCATAGAATCCCTAATCCTCTCCCTCCACGACATCGAAGCAATCAAATTCAGCACCTTCACCTTGAAATCCGGCATCACTTCTCCTATCTACATCGATCTCCGCCTCATCGTCTCCTACCCATCCATTTTAACTCAGATTTCCTCACTCCTCCACTCTCAAATCTCCACTTCGGCCTCTTTCTCTCTCCTCTGTGGCGTCCCCTACACTGCCCTCCCCATCGCCACCGTCCTCTCCGTATCCTACTCCGTCCCCATGCTCATGCGCCGGAAAGAGGTCAAAAGCTACGGCACCGCTAAGGTTATTGAAGGTGCTTTTCGTAAAGGTCAGGTATGTTTGATTGTGGAAGATTTGGTCACCAGTGGTGCCTCGGTGCTAGAAACTGCTGCACCATTGCAGGAGTTGGGGTTGGAGGTGAGAGATGCAGTGGTGGTGATTGATAGAGAGCAGGGCGGCAGAGAGAATTTGGAGAAGAATGGGATCAAATTGCATAGTCTGGTTACAATTAGTGAAATGCTAACGATTTTAGTGAAAAATGAGAGGATTGCTGAATATAAGGCAAAGGAGGTAAAAGAGATTTTGAGGGTGAATAGAAGTGTTCAGGTTCCATCTGCGGTGCCGGTTAGGAATAGGATGTCATATGGTGAAAGGGCGAAGATTGTTAAAAATGAGAGTGGGAGGAGGTTGTTGGAGATTATGGAGAGAAAGGAAAGTAATTTGTGCTTGGCAGCTGATGTAGGGTCTGTGAAGGAGCTACTGGAGCTAGCGGATATGGTTTGTGATAAATTACTGTTTTTAGTGTTCCTTTGTTGATATTATTAGATAATTACTCAATGTTCATGTGCTTGTTTATTAGGTTTTTGAATGCGATTTATTGTAGATTTTATGTATTTTTGTTTCGATAAAGCTCACTCCCCATATGGTCATGTTGATATCATTAGTCTTTTCATAACATTAAACGTGTATTTGTACTAAAATGCTACCTACCTGTGGCGTCAAGCGTGTCTGAAACTGGATCAAGGATTAGCACCATTCCCTCGAAGGCAGGGAGATGAGCTGTTGCTGTTAGACGTAGAGGACGCAGTTCACTTTTTGGCGCCAACACAGTTTTTTTGAATTCCCTACTATGTATTAATCTACCACCATACTCTTTCTGCTAATCCTCTTTACTTATTTATTCAGCGTAAATTTCAAAAAATATCTGATGCTAATGAGTCGGATCCTGGAGATGTGATAGAAAAAAGAAAAAAAACTTCTGTATATGCATTTAATTTAAAATTCCATGTAATATGCTAACACACAATTTTGAAACTCAAGTGAAAGTAATCATTGCTTTAATGACTACTTATAATTCCATGCAAAAATACAACTACACATTTTTTACGATATGATGTTGATCTTGATCTTATTCCATATAAGTGCATTTAGAAATGCTAATCTTAAAATGCCTATTCCCAAAGAAAATGAACAAAATACATGAAATACGAAAAAAAATGTTGATATTTCTAGATACCATAAAAGGATTAGTTGCAATATAATTTCGAAGAATTGTTGTGTTTATCACTCTAAACACATTTTTATATGAAGTTTGAAATTAGCGTATTTGTATCATTCTAATTAGTTGATGAATTGATCATGTGTTATTAATTAATGAAAGTTTTGTTATTTGATTTTTATAAAACATGCATTTATTGCAAAAGACATACAAAAAGTAATATCAATAACATCAGGTTAATCATTAATATTAATTAAAACATATCATTAATTTTTTATTTTTTTGAACATATTCATTAATGCCAACAAATGCCGATCTCTGGGATCAAACTCGTGATATTTGATTTCGCAGTTTGAACTGCCAAGTACTGAGCAGACCCTGTTGGCACATATCATTAAATTAATTATTTCCTTTCATGATCCCGTTGTCGGCTTTCTTCAAAGTGCAAAACAAAGATTACGAAGCGAGTCAACTGTATACAATAACTGTTAACGCAAAAAGCGTGCGCTAACACCCCCGTGTAGATGGTAATCAAGTGAAAGCACCACCCGTTTGTACGGGAACTAAAAGTAAACAGAAAATCGCAGAAAAAGTAAAAGAGACAGCAATTTTTATAGTGGTTCGGCTCAAAGTCAAGCCTACGTCCACTTCACATCCTCTATCACTGACTCGATTACAAACTTTACAATCACTCTCCGATTACAACACAATTAGAACAAGCAACTTTTTAATCATTCTTTGATTACAACACGATTAAAACACGTAGATTACAACACCATTAAGACGAGTAGCCAGAACATCAATCTAGAAAGGCTCTTTTATCTTCATGTTGAATGATTTAGATCTTATCCCCATAGTTCGTTGAAGCAAGTGAAGAAGGAGTCGAGAAAACAGCAGAGTGTCGGCCTCTCAAAGTCTGGAAACTCCGGAAAAAGGGTCCAAAGTCCCCTTTCAGCTGGAGCAGGCATGGTATTTATAGGGAGAACTGGGCTTAGGTCGGCCATGTCTTAGGTCGTGAGCGACCTAAGGAGTTGCGACCTAGGAGTCATCACGAGGTAGCCTAAGTCGTTCGCCAGTTAGTGGAGTAGTCCTGGTTGAGATATATGCCGTGAGCGACCTGAGAGTTATCTCAGCTTGTTTAGGTCGTGAGCGACCTAAGGGAAGAGGCAATGCGTGTGCAGTTTAGTTTTGAAGCTTGCTAAGTCGCTAGGTCGTTAGCTCGCTAGGTCTCTAGGTCGCTGCCTTTAATGAACCGCTAAGTCACTAACTCGTTGAATAGCAGGAATCTTTAGGTCGCTCTTTCCTTAAGTCGTTAGGTCGTCAGTGCTTTTTAAGTCGCTGAGTTGTTTATACCTTGGATAGTTAAATCGCTTAGCTCGTTGAAAGTTATTGGAAGGTTAAGTCGTTAATTTCATTGCAATGCTAGTTCGCCAAATGCTATAGGTCGTAGGTCGCTGGGAACAGTTAAGTCGTAGGTCGCTGGTTCATGGCAATGTTAGCTTGTTGAATGCTGTAAGTCGTAGGTCGCCCTTTAATCTCGTTAGGTCGCTTGCTTTCCTTGATTCATTAAGTCGCCGTTCAGAGAGGGGTTAATACTTGCCCCCAAAACATGCCCTGCAATAGGAAGATGTGTTTTGTAATGCCATAAGCTGGACGTTCATATCATGTTGATGACCTGTGGTACAACCTGCAAAGAGTTTGATAGTTTTATATGACCTCAAATGACGACCGTTCGCGATCGAGCCATTTGAGGTGGAATGCGACCGTTCGCGATCAAGCATTTTTACATGACCTCAAATGACGACCGTTCGCGATCAAGCCATTTGAGGTGGAATGTGACCGTTCGCGATCAAGCATTTTTATATGACCTCAAATGACGACCGTTCGCGATCGAGCCATTTGAGGTGGAATGCGACCGTTCGCGATCAAGCATTTTTACATGACCTCAAATGACGACCGTTCGCGATCAAGCCATTTGAGGTGGAATGTGACTGTTCGCGATCAAGCATTTTTATATGACCTCAAATGACGACCGTTCGCGATCGAGCCATTTGAGGTGGAATGCGACCGTTCGCGATCAAGCATTTTTACATGACCTCAAATGACGACCGTTCGCGATCGAGCCATTTGAGGTGGAATGCGACCGTTCGCGATCAAGCATTTTTACATGACCTCAAATGACGACCGTTCGCGATCAAGCCATTTGAGGTGGAATGCAACCGTTCGCGATCAAGCATTTTTATATGACCTCAAATGACGACCGTTCGCGATCAAGCCATTTGAGGTGGAATGCGACCGTTCGCGATCAAGCATTTTTATATGACCTCAAATGACGACCGTTCGCGATCAAGCCATTTGAGGTGGAATGTGACTGTTCGCGATCATGTGCCGTTCGAGGCGAGTTGTGACCGTTCGCGGTCGAGTTCCGTTCACGGCGAGTTTTTTTTTATGTGTGCCCGGGGGGGATTTAGTACCGTCAATACCAGATTCACGTTCGGGTGAGTTTCTGGATTGTCTGTTGTGGCGGTTTATCACCAACTCAGAGCATGCCTAGGGACCGTTCGCGATCCCGTACATGTGTAAGTGGCTTAGCCGTTATGGAATCACAAGTAGCATTTTTTCATTGAAAATAAGTTTTTTGGCAGAAATGTCAAACAGAATCAAGTCTAAGCATGAAAAATGGAAAACAAAAGCAAAACAGAGACGTCAAAGTGCAAACACCTACTCCGATGCGATTAGTAGTCATATCAGAACATGCCTAAGGATCGTTCGCGGTCCTGTACATGTGTAAAAGACTTAATCGCGTTGGTGTGGAGTTTGCTACTTATTCGTCATTACACCAATCAATTGATGACAAGTTAACGTCTCGATCCTGAGGCGTCATCAGTAGATGCAGGTGGTGGCCGCTCCATCGTTGTTGCTCTCCTTTACACATACTGTGATAGTAGACCATTCCGGATCTGCCATTCAACTTCATCCTTCAAGTGTCTGCAATCATTAGTGTTATGACCATTTAACTCGTGGAATAAGCAGTACTTGTCTGACTTTCTTTCATTGCTGGTCGGATCCCTCCTCATTGGTTTGCGATAAGAAACTTGTTCTCTAGTATCTTGGTAAACTCGTTCCAAACTTTCATTCATTTCGAATAAGTGGTGAAACGCGGCTCCCTCCGCACTTGCTTCGACCTATCATCATTATCCTCCGCTTTCCGCTTTCCTTTATCTTTGTCAAAATCATTTTCAAGAGGTTTTCCGCCTTTGAATGCATAAACTTCTATCCCTTCTCCTTCTTCTTTTTCAGCATTTGCGTCTTCTAATCGTAAGAATCCTTCAGTCTCGTGATAAAACTCCCCTAGATCCATAGGGGGATCTCTTGTCAGTGAATTTTTGAACTCTGTGCCATCGGCTATGCCCGATACAGCTGCCATTAAAACCATGGATGGATCTGGTCGATCCACCGATGTTGCAACTGCGTTGAATCGTGTCAAAAAGCTTCTCAAAGATTCTCCAGTTCTTTGCTTCAGTGCCGCCAAACTCATCACATTCTTGGGCCTCGAAATGTGGACCCTGAATTGTCTCATAAACCTTTCAGTCAAATCATACCATGTTCTGATAGACTCACTCTCCAGTTGTCTAAACCATAACGCCGCGATATCTGCCAGGTACAATGGAAAGCACCGGGCCATGACCTCCTCTGATGCCCCCAGTACTTCCATATGCCTCATATACTTTGTCAGATGAACCGTAGGGTTCGTCTTCCCATTATACATATCCAATGATGGCAACTTAAAATCCGGAGGGTTCCTAGCTCGTCTGATTGAAGTGTTAAATGGACTCTTATTCACATCCTCCAGGTCTTTGTTTACCAATCCGCCTCTCATAGCACGTCTGACCATCTCTGCTAACCTGTCATTATCTCTGAGCTATAGTTCTCGTTCATTGCCTTCGACCTGCCCCCCGAGCTCACGAGGGAATTTCGGAATCTGTTCTTCTGGCTGGGCTTCCGTTCCTCTGTTAGCTCTCAGTGGCCTAGTGTCAGTTGGTGTCCTGCCTAAGGTTGGATCAACACACCCCTGGGGGATGCCCCTAGCTCAGGGGCTGTCCCTGATGGTCCCGCTGTATCTGGTTTATGCTTTTGCGCTCCAAGTTGCCCGATCTGTTGAAACAAATTCTGGATCATTTCTTCTTGTCTTTTCATCATTATCTCTATCTCATTCCTGGTGACGAAGACTGAGGTTTGGTTCGCTCCTGAGGAAGCCTCTTGACTCCCCTCGTGTTCATTTCTTTCCGGTCTTTGCCGTCTATTTGATTGCCTTGTCATAGTTTTTCAGATCTAAACTCTTAAACCTTCAAGCTCAACTTCCAAGTAGTAGAATCCCTGAGTTCAAGTTCTCAGTGAAAGCACCAAAAATGTTAACGCAAAAAGCGTGCGCTAACACCTCCGGTGTAGATGGTAATCAAGTGAAAGCACCACCCGTTTGTACGGAAACTAAAAGTAAACAGAAAATCGCAGAAAAAGTAAAAGAGACAGCAATTTTTATAGTGGTTCGGCTCAAAGTCAAGCCTACGTCCACTTCACATCCTCTATCACTGACTCGATTACAAACTTTACAATCACTCTCCGATTACAACACAATTAGAACAAGCAACTTTTTAATCATCCTTTGATTACAACACGATTAAAACACGTAGATTACAACACCATTAAGACGAGTAGCTAGAACATCGATCTAGAAAGGCTCTTTATCTTCATGTTGAATGATTTAGATCTTATCCTCGTAGTTCGTTGAAGCAAGTGAAGAAGGAGTCGAGAAAACAGCAGAGTGTCGGCCTCTCAAAGTCTGGAAACTTCGGAAAAAGGGTCCAAAGTCCCCTTTCAGCTGGAGCAGGCGTGGTATTTATAGGGAGAACTGGGCTTAGGTCGGCCATGTCTTAGGTCATGAGCGACCTAAGGAGTTGCGACCTAGGAGTCATCATGAGGTAGCCTAAGTCGTTCGCCGGTTAGTGGAGTAGTCCTGGTTGAGATATATGCCATGAGCGACCTAAGAGTTATCTCAGCTTGTTTAGGTCGTGAGCGACCTAAGGGAAGAGGCAATGCGTGTGCAGTTTAGTTCTGAAGCTTGTTAAGTCGCTAGGTCGTTAGCTCGCTAGGTCTCTAGGTCGCTGCCTTTAATGAACCGCTAAGTCACTAACTCGTTGAATAGCAGGAATCTTTAGGTCGCTCTTTCCTTAAGTCGTTAGGTCGTCAGTGCTTCTTAAGTCGCTGAGTTGTTTATACCTTGGATAGTTAAGTCGCTTAGCTCGTTGAAAGTTGCTGGAAGGTTAAGTCGTTAATTTCATTGCAATGCTAGTTCGCCAAATGCTATAGGTCGTAGGTCGCTGGAAACAGTTAAGTCGTAGGTCGTTGGTTCATGGCAATGTTAGCTTGTTGAATGCTGTAAGTCGTAGGTCGCCCTTTAATCTCGTTAGGTCGCTTGCTTTCCTTGATTCATTAAATCGCCGTTCAGAGAGGGGTTAACAATAACCAATTTAGCTTTTTGTCAAATCGATCTACAATAGAAGCCATACACTTAATAAGATGATTAATCGAGCAACTTAGGAGTAAACAAAAAGATTTTGCATATGATATTCATGCATGTATAGAGAGACATATGATAGAGTACCAAGAGATGTAATTTGGTGGGTGCTAAGAAAAAAACAAATTTCAACACACATGATAAAGCGAAGCTTCGAGATGAAAGTAAGATCCGCATGTGAAAAGGACTATGAAGTCCTAGTAAAGGTAGAGAGTTACACGGTTCTATGTCCATATTTATTTGTGTTAGGTTTGGATGAAATAATTAGGTAATTTAGGATGAGATACCACGGTATATGATGTTAACGATGACGCTGTGTTGATTGATATTTCAAAAGAAAAGATGGAACATAAACTTGAAAAATGGAGGATTATCCTAGAATCAAACTGGCTTAAGCTCAGTAGGATAAAAATGGGCATATGTCATGCAATTTTAAACAAACTAGAGAAATTGATACGATAAAAATACATTATCAAATGACTACAAAAAATATGTTTAAATATCTAAGTTCGATAATCAAGATTATAAGAAAGAGATATAACATATCAGATTAGCACACAATGAATAGAATGGAGACAAACAGTGTCATTTTATGTGATATGGAGATAACGAAGAAACTAAAAGAATTTTTTTATCGAACAGCGATTAAACATGCAGTGTTACATGGTAGAATGTTAGACTTTAAAAAAGAAACATCAAAAGTAAGTTAATTGTAGGGAAATATGAATGCTAAGAGGAATCATTGGAATGACAAGAAAAGATAGAATCGTAAATAAAAGTGTGAAAGAGAAACTAGACGTGACACCTAATAATAGGCTAAGATGATATGAACACATACGAGGAAGACAAATGATGAACGAGTAGGGAGGTGATGTAATATTTGCATTGAAGGAAAAAAATAAGGGAAAAAAAAATCTAAATTGACATGGTAAATTGACGTTGTAAATTAGTATGGGAAGAGAGCATTAAAAATGATCATAAAAAGTTAAATCCAGCTAAAAATATAATCCAAAATGGAGAACTATGGAAATTGAGAATTTATGTGGTCGACCTCAACCATTTGGGAATAATGTAGCGACGACGACGACGACACAAACAGTACCTTTTAACTTCCTTTCCCCAATACTTTTCAGATGCTTTTTTCACTTCACAAGGAACGCTAAATTGTTCAAGGTTTTGTGTTCTATTCTATGTGCTTGTTCTTTGTTATGGTACGGAAGTACAAACGATACATGTTGTTTATGGTCTATTTGCACTTTAGCTTGTAGTAGGCTTACTTGAATTGTATTGTTCAAATAATATTAGGTTAATTAACTGATAGATAGCAATGCCCTCAAATGATTTAATAATACATACTAATGATGTATGTGGGTTACTATGTGTCTTGTCAGTTAATCTGTATTACTTGAGATAAGCATCTAATATAAGTTTGACTTAACTTGGTGTTGATTAGATTTTTTTTATTAGAATTTATTGTAAAATATATGCACTTTTGTTTGAGGAGAACTCTCTCGCTATATAGCTCGGTTTTTCAAAAAGCATGCAATGGAAGTAAAATGCTACCATGTTGTGGCGTTGTGCATGTCTAAATCTGGATCAAGGATTAGCCCCACTTCCTCCAATGCAAGGAGATGGACCGTTCTGTGGGGGGGGGGGGGGGCAGTGAATGTTTCAACATCGACGTCATTTTTTAACAAATTTCATTCTATAAATAAATCTATCGTCGTACTCTTTCTTCCACTCCTCTTCAATTCTTTGCTCAACATAAATTCCAAAAAATATCCAATGTTAATGTGTCGGATCTTATGGATGTGACCGACGAGCAAAAAAACATTAGGTATATATGTATGTTGTAGTTCTAAGGAATATTTCAACACTGTTTTGAAACTCCAGTGAAAGTATTCATTGCTGAAATGGCTTTGCATAAATTATGCAAAAAACACAACAGCGGTGACACATTTTTTCCATATGATTTTGACCATGATCTTATTCAAAATTACCAATCTTAGAACTTTTTTCGCCACAGAAAATGTGCCACACTGAAATAATAATAATAATCAAATATCAATATTTTGAGGTATCATACAAAATGGATTCAGTTGCAACAGGATTTCAATGAATTATTGTATTTGTATCACTGTACGCATATTTTTAGGAATTTGTTAAAGCGAGAATTAAATTGGATAAGGAGAATAAATTTTATAGAAAAAAAAAACTCAAAATGTACAAAGGTTAAAAAAGTATGACTGTTTATATCCTTTATACCATAAAAACATTAACACTTCCAAATTTACCATTCATCATTTTGTTCCTGTTCTCTTGCTTCCACATCATGATATATTTCCCCCTAAAATATTCATTCCTCATCTTGTGTTGGTGAAGATTTTGATGAAGATTGAGAAAGTCAAGATTGATATTGGTTCCGGTCCATGATCTTAATTTCAACGATTCTTTTTTTAAATTTAGAGAACTAGGTTCTAGGGTTTGGAGATGAAAATAAATGTATTTTTGGGAGGACAAATGTTAGTGACAAGGAAAGAAGATTATAAACATGGTACTGCAGTAACCTTTCCTAGTCTCTATAAGGGGAGAATTAATGATTTGATTCTCCCTTAATAATAAATTTTGATTAAAAAATTGATTTATTTTGTTTTTCTAATTCAAATCGATTCCCCCTTTAACAGTTCCTTATTTTTTGATTATTATTTGTATCTCTGTATTATAATTTGAAATTTTTATATATGTATTATTGTAATTAATGATCGAATGAACCAAGCGTCATTAATCAACGAAAATTTTGTTATTTAAAATTTGTTTTTTATGCAACCTATAATCCCAAAAACATACATACATAATATAATATCAATAACATCAAATTAGTCATTAATAACAATTAACTAAAACACATCATTAAATTAATCAGTTTCACCTTTCCCAACCTTTTTAAAGTGCAGACAAACACAGTACCTTTTCACTTCCTTTTCCCTTTTTCAACACCTTTCGCGTGCCTCGTTCACTTTGCAAAGAACACACCATAAACTGTTCAAGGTTTTGTGTTCTATTCTATATGCTTATTCTTTATAATGGTAAAAATGTACAGACTATATGCATGCTGTTTTATGGTCTATTTGCATTTTAGTGCGTAGCAGGTTTAGTTGAATTGTATTGCTCCTTAAATAATATCGAGTTAATTAACTGATAGATAGCAGTGCGCTCAAATGATTTAATACACACTAAAGATATTTTGTGGGTTACTTTGTGTCTTGTTAATTGATCTGTATTACTTGAGATAAACAGCTGATATATCTTCACTTGATTTGGTATTTGCAACTGCTTATATAAAATTAGCTCAAAAGCTCTTTTTATAAAGTACTCAAGATTCTAGAAATCATAAGCAACCATTAGTTGCTTATGAATTATACTAGACCATTGACTTAATAAGCTGAAATAAAGAGAAGCTATTCCAAAACACTTTTTGTTAAAAAAGCACCTAGACATTAACATTTAGGGTACTCAATTTGTCAAACACTGATTTTTTGTTGTTTAAGAATCACAAGTGGACGACACTTTTTTTAAGGAGTTTTCCATAAAGATCTGTTCCCAGTTCTTGAAAGCTTATATTTCACTTTTTTTCCATAAAAATCTCTAATTATTTAAGGTGCTTTAGTTACTGTGGCTATTCAGTCTTTGTTTTTGTTATCACAGTAAGAAATATTGCTGCTAAATTGCATCGAGTTGTTGTTTGCTGATTTTTCAATAGGACAATCCACGCTGACCACAATAGAAATACGTTTGTAGTATTATGAAACTGTAGACAACTGTAAAATGCTGATAGCGCATCTCCAACTATTGGACTCTGCATTTTTGAATTTTTTTAATATATATATTTCATTCTCTATAATCTTACGTGGGAAGTATATCATGAATAATGTTTCAACCACTTCCCTGAATCATACTCTTTGTATCAAATCCATATTATGTGAATAAAACCATTACAACTCAAATACAAGTCTCTTTAATTATTGTCTCCATACAATGAGATAATTATAGAGAGCATAATATATTTAGAGATGGGTTTGAGGTGTAAGAATCAGAACACCTGTCTCCTTATACATATCTATAGACTATTTTAAGTGGTTATATATTGATCTTCCCTTCTCTGCCCACCTTCATGTTCTGGAATTTTATTTTGGAAATGTTGCATTTTTCAAAATCAATTTATAAATATAGAGATTTGTGAAAGAGTATATGAAAGAATAAGTAGCTTCTATATTTCATATTTTATATAATAATACTGTACTATTAATAACCTATTCTTCTTCAAGTAAAAAAGCTGTGTTTTCCCCACTATAATTATCTAACTTTTTTTTATAGGATGTGTGAATACCATTTTTTATACAAAATTATTCTGTAGCAATATCACTTTTTCTTGTGTTTTATGATTCATTTATCTGCAACTTCATCTTGCTCAACTTTTTCTGCAGGTTGGACCAGAGATTTGCTTATTGAAAACACACGTGGATATATATCCTGATTATACACCTGATTTTGGCTCACAACTCCGTGCAGTAAGTTCTATCCTTGAAAGTTTAATTCGTTTTTGTTTATTATGGTTTCACTTACAGTAACCCATATATTGATTTCAGCAAATATCAGCCAGGTACATTAATGTGCTAACCATATTATGTGGGAAGTTCCAAATAAATGTAACTGATGCTGATATCTGTAGCTCACTTAATCAGGCATAAAAGTTAAGTTTTTTTTAGCTTGTTGAATCAAAACCAAATTTTCTTTTCGATTATTTAGAGGATCCATCGCTCTTACTTTTGATATTCCATGAAAACTTGGTGCACAAACTGGTTTCACCGTCTAAGTTGCTGCTATGAATGAGTTGTTTGACAATCATCCATATTATATGTCTTCAACAAGCATTTTATGTCCTCTAATCTTAATTGCCACACCTATTCCATTTAAATCCCAGTCATAAGTATGACCTTATTACCTTGCACAAAATCATGTTGCATATCTAAAAGGTACTTCAAGTTTATTCTTATTAGAGGAAATTAGGATCCACTCCTTATTTTCAAGTTTCGTACGTGAAGCGCCCTTCTCAAAAACATGTTTTAATTACACCTCTATTTTTAATTTTGGCCAAAGAAAACGTTTTTTTAGAAATAAATCCGAATAATTGCATCTTTCTACCATCAAAACTGTTTTTTTGTTTTTTTTTTTGAAAAAATGCAAATATTTGTATATTTCTCTGCGAATATTGGCAGAGTTTTTCTGCAAATATGCTGAAAGTTAAAAGTACGAGGTTTTTAAAAAACTTGTTTTTGAGGAGGGACGACTGTGTATTTTGAACTTAAAGAGAGGGTGTTTACAGTAGTTCCCATTTTTTTTGGATCCTACTTATCTTTTAACTGGATTTGTGCAAAAAAATAAAATAAAATGGTAGCATCATATATATGTCATCACTTGTCATTGAACAAAAATTTACTGCTTTGATGCTAATCAACCATGTCTGTTATATAAGTATACATTATGCCTAGAGCGGTGTACTGAAAGCGGTAACTGATTGCAACTTCGTTGCAGATTGCAATTAAGCACAACTTTTTAATCTTCGAGGACCGCAAATTTGCTGACATTGGAAATACAGCTAGTATGCAATATGAAGGGTGAGATACCACTAAACCAGTAATTACATATGACATCTATTTTGTATTTGTGGACCATTGAATGTGATGATGTTAGTAAAGATAGTATTTACCAAAATTTTCAGAGGCATCTTCCACATTTTGGATTGGGCAGACATTGTTAATGCACACATAATCTCTGGACCTGGAATTGTGGATGGGCTTAAGTTAAAGGTTTTTTGAGCTTTGACCAACCTTCAATTAGATAAATTGCTCATAAGCCCTTGTGTAGCACTTTAAATTGCATGTATACTCTGAAAAAAATTAGCATGGGTGCTCATAAGTAAATTGATAATAACTGGGGTGATATTTATTTGCAGTTTGCAGTTACTGTAAGGTCTAGGTGTTCATAGTCATACCATTATAAGTTTTCACTACGTAATATCGTAACTGTTTTTGCGATAATACAGGGTTTGCCTAGAGGTCGGGGATTGTTGTTGCTTGCAGAAATGAGTTCTGCAGGCAACCTGCTCACTGAAGAATACACATCTGCTGCAGTAAAAATTGCTGAAAAACATTCAGATTTCGTTATTGGGTTCATATCAGTAAATCCTGGATCATGGAAAGATGGACCTGGGAACCCTGGATTCATTCATATGACTCCAGGTGTTCAGATGGTCGAAGGTGGTGATTCATTGGGTCAGCAATACAACACTCCTTATTCTGTAAGTCTTTATTTCAGGTTTTATTTTATTGATTTATGATCCATATCAAGTGTTACTTTTCTCCCTCAAAAACTAAATGCAAGCTTGTAATTTGTATAGATTGTTCATAATGTTTGTCATTCCAACTCATCCCCGCACGTATGCATGAAACAGGTGAACCTTGTTAAATAAATATTGATTCAAATGATACTATGTGTGTGTCATCCCTGGTTCTAAATTAAATGTCACACCACACGCCCATAAATGTCCGATACCATGTTCATATCGCTTATAATGGGATTTAGACTTGTAATCGGTTTTTCCTGCATTTTTTTTTTTGCTTATTTCTCCACTTTTTTTTTTTTTTTTTTTTTTAGATTTTTGGTTTATGTTTTCTCCCATCAAGACAGTCTCAGAAGAAATTCTCTTTGAAAATTGTTGGAAAAAAACGGGAATTCAATTTCATTGGAATTTCACTACCGATTTAATTTTAGCAATGAGGAACTGAGTTGCAAAATACATTACAACCACACAATATATTTATGCTTGACTGCAAATTTCTTGGAAATGCCTTTATGTATTTATAGCAGTATACTGATATACAGTAATCTGGTGATATCTAACCTTCGTTATGCGATTGCTAATTCATAGTTTAGAGGTGGGTATGAAAATTTTCTGTACCTGTTGACAGCCTTTTCGTTTCTTTCTAAAGTTGATGACATGCTGCTACCCGTATTGTGATATTCAGATAACCGAAAAGTGGAAACAGAATGGAAATTCCATGTTTCCAAATTCCAATGGTTGAAAGTTGAAACCCATGTTTTTCCAAAATATTATTAAACTTTGCATTAGTTAATTAAACATATAGTTTGAATGTGAAACAAATCATGTTACTGCAGCGTTGTTGTCAAAATCTTAAAATCTTACGATTTAAATCCTGATTCAGATCAGATGTCTTCCTTTACCATTCGATTTATACTTCGATTCAAACATAGTTAAAATCACAATTAAAAAAAACATTCAACTTGGACTGACATATTTAACGTACTTCTTTGGATTCACAATTTCAATTATAATGTTTTCAAAATAAAATAAAAAGGAAATAAGAGAGCAAATTGATTTTTAAGTTTAACTGTACAAGTTTAAATATCAAAATCAATTTCAAAGTGTGTGCACAAACCTTAAAATATGGATCCTTTAAATCTATGATTTACGATTTGAGTTCTGTTTCGATTTAAAGTTCGAATATTACGATTTAAATCCCATTTTGAAAACCTTGGACTGCAGTACCACTGTAAATTAATGCGTATATATCATTACAATGAATATATAAACAAAGTTGAAGCAAATGTAGATTCTATACTTTCTGTTTATTATTGTTATATATGTGTCGTATTTATTACTGCAATAAATAGGTCCTATGTTTCTTGCAATAAGAAGATTAATTGAAGATTATCATTTCTGAAGGTAATATATAAAGTGGAGCGTTCAATGTCACTATTTTGCAGCATCCTGTAGCTCCTTGATTTTGGACCACACATTCCGAATTAAATAATAGTGTGATGTGGAAGAGAGAGAAAATACCATTATTTAAATCGGAATACACGGGTGCTACAAAATAGGGGTGTCATTGAATGCTCTTCTATATAGAATGAGTATAGTTTTAACCAATTGTAAGGAAGCTATGGGTTGATGGTTCAGGCGATTCATGATAGAGGCAGCGATGTAATCATAGTTGGTAGAGGAATTATAAAGGCAGCCAATCCCGCTGATGCTGCTAGAGAATACCGAGTTCAGGGATGGAGTGCCTACAAGGCCCACTTGTGCATGACATAATTTACTTTCAAATATGGCTGGCCCAAATAAAAATACAACAAGCTTCCTCTCCCTTGCTTGACTTCTAATTTGCATGGACTTGCATGGCTGGTCCTAATAACTTTTAGTTGTGCAGCTAGAATACATGTAATTTTTTTTGTTTATTTATTTACTTATTTTTATTTTTGGATTTGAATTATGTTGGTGTTAGTTTTAAACGAAATTTATTCTTTAATTTTGTGCAGATCACTCTTATTGGTATTAATATGTGATGGTGAGCTGTAGAGGGAAATGTTGTAAAGTCGATGCTACAAATTTGAATATTTTGTCATTGAAGAAACGTTTCTGATAAATTTTGAGGAGCACAGGTTGTTCTTTTGGAGCACTGAGAGATTAAATGGAGCTCTATTAGCACTTATGATTGGCACCTTGAGAAATTGATTTTATTTATGCATTGGACTAAACGTATTTATAATAAATATTTATGCATTGGACCGAAAGTATGCTTACCTTTTTGCGCACAGACCACATGCACATATACAGTGCTTTTGAGCAATAAATTTAAATTCCTCCATTGATGCTAGCTGTATTTCGAGCACAGGAAAATATTAATCAATCAGTAGGAATCGAGCCAGTAAACTTATTTGCTAAACTAAACCATTAGGAAATCTAAAATATCTCAGGTTAACCGTAGGACATCGACCGACGGCAACATAACCGATCTTAATTGACGATGAACCCATTAATAACCCATATTATAGCTTGTAAGTCCTAGCCATCTTGTAAAAAAAAAGAGCCATTAAAATAAACAGCAGATCTGCTATTTTTGCATCTTCTAACGAGGAGATAACCGCTGAATCCTAAAACACTACGGCGTTAGCAAGGAAGAGAAAGACTGAGTATAATAAAGTTCTAAAATCAATTCCTTGTTTACTTGGATATTGATTTATTTTCAGTATGATTCTTTCGGTTCACTAAAATAAATTCCATTGTATGATTTTTTCGACCTATAGTTAAATCATTAGTACAATTACTTGAATGTTGATATGCTTGCTTGTTAAATTTTGCATTGTTTAATAGTGAAACCACAACGACTAGTTGTAAGATCGTTTAAACTATTGTGTACAATTTAGAACCATGTTTCAAATTATAAAACCACGGTTAGGGATTGTTTGTTTGGGAAAATCGCTCCTTGAATGTTGAATTGAATGAGTGATCAATGTTTGGTAAAAAAGATAAAATTGATTTTATATTTTCAAGTGAACGAATCAAGTGACGAAATTTGTATCGTGTGTAGCTCATATTTTTTGGGTCAAATTTCACAACAAAAACGTTTTAATCCGATACACGAGCTAGAAGTTATAACTAAACGAAAATCAAATTTGAATAGGCTGAGAAAGTTCAAGGCTCGATAGGGTTAAACGTAGACTAATCAGTCTCATAACTACTACGGGAATTTCTCATTTCATCTCTCTTTTCCCAGCATGATCCAGAACATAACTGAATCCTAGATTTGAAATTTCTTAATAAATCCTTCACCAAATTCCATAAATTTAGAGTTTTAAGTATATTAGAACGAAGAGAGCTATACATAGGTAACAATGTAAAAACGATTCGCAGAGTTTGGTGGCTGGAACAAGGTTTAGATAGCGAAGGAGTTTCTAATCAAAGTTGGGGGTTTTCTCGAAATTTATGAGTGTGGATCTATTTGCTATGCTGCATAAATCCATATATGTTTTTAATTCATTATTTATAGTCTATCGTAGATTGGTCAGACTTGATATGAATTATATGTTGTTATATGTCATTCTAAAATTAGGATTAGGATTGCATAGTTGGTTATTAATGATGAATTATGTAACTTTAGGTTAAGAAGCGCGGAAGATGGTGAATGAATAAATGTAAATTAATGCAATATTGAGATTAATAACTCGCACGATTGTTATAGCTACATGAATTTGGAAATAAATAGTAAATATGATAAAAGAACCCTTAATTTGAAAGATCGAATGCTATAATAATGAGGAAAAGAAACGTAGTAGAAGATGCAGTACAACTATAATGGAAATATGATAATAATGAAAAAACGATGAGTTAGGGAGAGGTAGGTTAAGAAGCGCGGAAGATGATGAATGAATAAATGTAAATTAATGCAATATTGAGATAAATAACTCGCACGATTGTTATGGCTACATGTTTGGAAATATATAGTAAATATGATAAAAGAACCCCTAATTTGAAAGATCGAATGCTATGCAGTACGACTATAATGGAAATGATAATAATGGAATAATGATGAGTTAGGGAGAGGTTCATATGATGAACTTGATATATAAACGATGTAATACGTTCTGATAATGTATATAAAGATAATAACAATATAGCTTCAATGAAGAGCAATAAAAAGTTGAGTGAAGCTTAATAAAAAACCGTAGCTAATAGAAAAACGGCTGATTGATTAATAATAGTCAATTGACTGAACTTTTATAGTGTGAACCTGAAAATTTGTTCATTTTTAGTGTTTCAATCGTTGAATTTGGGAACTATGCGATTGAATTTAGGGTTCGGTCGATTGGTTAGCTGAAGGATGCAACCAGTCGACTAATGAACAAGGATTAGATGAAGACAGTTGGCTTAACACCTATTGTGAGCACATATTGAACCTGGACCCTATAAGGCCAAAATGGATGGTTGATGATGCTTTGTATTGATCGAATGATAACGATAGATCATTGTGTGATGTAAATGAATAGGTATATAATGACACCCAAAGATGATGATAGTTGAGAGTGCGCGTATCGGTAAAGGTAAATTGATGATAAAGAGAAGTTTAATATGATTGATATTAGACGAGTTTTTTACTATATGTGGCCCTGTTTTATCACAAACATGTGCATAGATTGAAGGAGATAGAGACGTTTATCTAATTCACTATAGTAAGTATATTTGAATCTTAGTTTTACTAGGTCGGCTATAGTAGGCACAATGTTTGGCATACGACCAACCTTCATATAGAGTACATGGTAGACCAAAAATAAAATATGTCAAGGTATGTTAAATAGTTGTAATGCATATCAATATGGAGGTGAGTTTGGAGGTGTTGTTGACCTTTGTTGTCGTTTTAATGACTAGCAAGGAATTTGGTCGACCTTTGTGTTGTCCTATTTGTTTTGCATACATTGAAGTTATGTGATATGATCCTGAGATTAGTTTTCATTACAATGCTACGATAGACTCACTAGATTGATAGAGACAAGTAACTCTGAAAATGACAAATGTGTTGGAACCCGGTCCATTTCATAGTGGGTGAAATCGGTAAATTTCACAAAAATTCCCTATTTGGATCTTAATGGACCTATGAAGTCTATTAACTCCCATTAGATATTATTAAATAAAATCATAATTTATTTAAATTTGCTTTATATTTATTAGTTAATTATATTAAATGTTTATTCGAATATATCATGTATATATTTAATAACATGGCGAGATAATATAACGAAGTATAAACATGTGTATAACTATATACATAAACATATAGATATTGAGATTTATATCTATTCTATATACATATATATTATACTTACATATGCACATGATAATTTGATATGAATATCGAGAATATAAAAGTCAAAGTATGTACGTACGTTTGAATACTATAATATACGTATATGGTTTGTACACAAATTGGTAATACCATATATATAGTTTAGACATTTATATTTGTACACACACATCTCCATGTATTGCCAATTATTTTGTTTATAAACATAGTTTGAAATTAAAACTATATGCATTAAATTTGATATCTTATGCATAGTTGAAGATTTGAGATTGAATAAAAAGGAAAGTATTCAATAAGATGCCTTAGATATAATTAAAGATTCGACGATTATATAAAAAGGAAAAGAAAAATCGTCCTTCTCACATAAAGTTTTTTTAATTAAACAAGATCAAATCTGTAACAACCTGCTAATTTCGGACCTTCGATTTCGACACAAAACAATAAATTTAACCAGAAAAGTCGAAGTAACGGATCGTTAGGTAATTGGTACAAGGAAAACAAAACAGAAACTACCTATTTGTGTTTCAGAATTCATATTGGAAGGAACACAAAATATAATAATCAAATAACACCATGTCGTTTCCAAAACAACCTATGCATAGTTTTTCACACGTCGCTGATATGTACAATACAAATCCAAACCCATACAATACATCAAGTGTCTTATTTATATATATCATCATACATACGTACTATAATACATAACACGCCTTCATCACTTAAGCCTCCAATGTCGTCATAACAAAACCTGTCTCCATCAACCTATCGCATATCATAAACAAGGGAAACATGGTGGAAGGGGGTCAGACACAAAGTCTGTTGGGTGAATATAACTGAGTTCAAAATTTACTATACTTATTTCACAATATAATATGATCAAAAATGATAAACTACTATATCATTATACATTTTAGTTTATATTCAACTCGTATCGAATCCGATATACAATCCATGTTCACAAGGTTTCATATAATTCTCAAATGAGGTGACTAAATTTACATTCCTACGTACAATAAGTTGTATGATCGTATCACGGATAAACGGTGAACCCCGCTAAATGCCCAATAATACTTGCGTTGCAGCCAACCCACAATATCCAAAGTCATGACTCCCTCACATTCCTGCTCTATTCTAAATCAATAACAAAAAACTAAGCTGCATACTTTTAAACATCGCCCCTCTATGGCATGCGATATCCGTGTACCAACACTCATTGCAATATAGGTTAGGGTACATCATCCACCCCTTCACTCAAGCAGAAAACACTCAGGAAATCCGACACGAGCCTTTAAATCTATAAGTTACGGTTTGGAATAGGTCCAGGTTCAACATGACAAAACTGCTCAGCGACCGGTACACCGATATGGACCACTAGTCCACCAATGCACTAGTCCACAGCAAATCCTGGGTTATTCCATGATGCATATTTTTCTACAATATTGTATATTTTTAGTTTTAACTCTTTTTTCTTGTGGTTTCTTTGCTTTTGATCTCATACTTATGTGATATACAATCATAACATATCATACTATTTTCCTCAGAAATTTTGTCATAATGTACCATTTTAATTTATAATTTCTTTAACTTTCATATATATAAATACATTATATAAATTCATATATATAGTCTATATTCGAAATAAAAATATATTTCATGCTGAAATATGTGTATTTAATCTTTAGAAATCAAATCTTGATTTTTAAACAATATTTTATATGTGTAAATCATATATACATTCATATATAAGTGTTATCACCATTTAGTGCACTTTTCACTAAATAAATCGTATTTATTCATATATATCTCTATAAATCAAAAATAAAGTTTCTAAATTCAAAAAAAACATGTACTTAAACTTTAGAAATCAATTTTATTCCATTTTGATGTGATTATATACATCAAATCATTAATATGTAAATTTGGGCTGATTTTCATAATATGAAATTTGTACTTATAAATTTATATAAATTGAATTAAGTTACATAAAATACTTTGTAGACCTGATACCATCATATCAAATCTCAGAAAATAGTTTTATATCAATTTGACATATTGAAATGGCCAAAATCATTAAATTTGTATTTTTTGATCGTTTGTGCACAAAAATGTGATATTTTTATATTAATTCATACAAATCATAAAAATGCACAAAATTTATTTTTTAGGTATGTAAATGCCACATTCCATCTCAGAAATTTATTTATCAAATTTTAGTTTGATTTACCCATCATTTCACTATTGTTTTCCCAGCTTTATGCCTCGTTTTCGCCTAGTTTTGCATATAGAGTCTACATATATATTATATAACTCCATTAACTCATTAAATTACTCAAAATAATTCATTAATCAAGGTAGCCAAAGTTTCCATAAGCCATAGAGCCTAATTTCAAATTTAACCATTGAATTACCAAATTTAATCATATTAAATCATGAAATCAAGAAAGTAAACATAGAAATTAGTTAAACCCACTCACTCTAATCGAAGCCTCTAGCCTCACTTTCCTTCGATATCTAGAGATAGAACTCTCTTCAATTCACTGTGTTGACACCTCTAGTGACCCCTATGCATTCATCCTTACTTCTCTCTTCGATTCGGGGGCTTAATTTCTTAATTTGGTCCTGATTTTAGGGATTAGGGTTAATAAGAAAGTTGGAGAAGAAGAAGAAAGAAATGGAAATTATTTTTTTGAAATGAGAAAATAAGATACATATTTCAATTTTGAGTCAAAGGAAGGAAACAACTACCCGTCCGCCAAAATTCAATTTTCGAATTCATATCGCGTAGCGCCCATTCAACTCGATGATGTTGCCGGTCGGACCTTCTTCATACGAACTCCAAGAGACACAAATAAATATACTGTGTAAACCATAAAAACGAGACGGCCCCAATGGCTCTTGTTTCATCACCAAATCCTAATATCTTAAAATGGTCATTTTGCCCATACTAATTTTTAATTAATTTAATTAATTCCACTATTTTTATATTATTACATTACTATTAGGTAATTAAGATATTATTCGAATTTTTAGAGTGTTACATTCTCCTCCCTTTAAAAGAATTTTGTCCTCGAAATTCATAAATAACAAAAAGAATGTAATAGTCGCTCTTAGTTATTCATGTTAACTCATGTCACCTGTGTCATTTGTTCATGTGCACATTCTCATATAAGAAAACAATCAACAATTAATAGCATATATGAAATGTAGTATTTAGACATGTATGAATATGATATACATATATCGAAATGCAATAATGCAATTCTAACTTTGGTCACTTATATGAATGCAGTTTATATAACATATCAGACATGATGCATAACACCCTAATAAGCATACAAGTCCTATATGAATGCAGAAAAGACAAATAACAACATAGGCTAATATATTTTAACCTATTTTATCTATGGTCAACCAATCAATCAATACCCAACATTACAACTATGTATCTAAAGTAGTCCTAAAGATCAAATATGCGTAAGAAATGTACCGGTAAAGAGATGTTGATGGGAAACTCACATCCTCTCCTCTAGTTTCCATGTACACTCTATCAGATCATTTCCCCACAGGACCCCTACCAACTTCACAACCTTGTTATGCAGTTGTTTCACTCTGTTAACCCACCTTTTTCCAAGGCAGTATATAGGCGGATTTAACCCAATAGACTTCGTGATTATCGAGGCCGATGAGTCTAGAGTGATGATTATGGGACCTAGAAGTCAAGTACAAACGATCATATGAAGTCAGAACTGAATGGATTTGATGGATAAGCAGTGTAAGATGCTTAAAATATGGAATATAGCTCAGTGACTGGAAGGGATTGGTATGGATATGCTCAATTTAGAGGGATCGTTATGACTAATTGAAAGGGTTCGACATGCTTTATTGGAAGGTATGGTTCGGCATACTTTTTTGGAAGGTATGGTTCACCATGCTTCATTGGAAAATATGGATTGGCATGCTTCACCGAGGGATGGATCGGCAAACTTCATTGAATATGGATCGACATACTTGATCAAGAGGGATCGGTCGACTTCACTGAAGGGATCAGCAACCATCAAAGTTCAAGTGAGGGATGGATCGACAAACTTCATTGAATAGGGATCGGCATACTTGATCAAGAGGGATCAGTTGACTTCACTGAAGAGGGATCGACATCCATCAAGGTTCAAGTGCATTCTTGCATACAACAATCAATATCTAAAGATCTACAAGTCCAAAGCATATGAAATTTAGAGAGCAAGGTATATAGACCCTAGAGAACCTACCCTAAGGATTACATGTCATTTGGAGGGGTTTGGAGGGATCGACACTCTTCCCTTGGTAGGGATTGGTACCCATCCCTATTCAGAATTGGTTTAGTTGGATTTGCAACAAAGATTGATCAATAACTCATGTTCTACTAATCCAATTGGCATGAAACTTGGAGACTAATCATAACACAATATGGAAAAGCTCCCCTAGGTATTGCATGACCTTTGGAAGAAGTTGGAGGGATCGATACCTATCCCTCCATAGGGATTGGTAGAAATCAGGATTTAAATAACACCACTTCACGAAAAACACGATATCTCACAAACCGTAAGTCGAAATGACATGAAATTTGGAGGGCAAGTAGTTAACATCATAGGGAACCCTCCAGAGGGATAGCACCCTATTTGGACACCAAAATAGGGGTCGGTACCGATCCCTATTGTGGGCCCCAATGGGTTTGGAAATTAATGGATGGTCTCGTCTTGGTCTCCCGAACCTTTTGCTAAAATTTTAGCCCAATCCGTGCACGTCTTCCCCTATAAATACAGCAGACATGGCGTCAAAAAAGGGGTCTACTTTCTGCTTCTTTTTATCTTCAACCTAGGCCACACTCTACCAATTTTACTCTGGGATTTCAGATTGTAACGGTAAACAAACATCTTATTTGAGAGTGGACATAGGCCAGAGTTAGGCGAACCACTATAAATCTTGTCTCCTTTTACTTGCTTTCTAATTGTTTTAATTTTGTTCTTCATTTATTTCTATTCATATTTCTGTGATTGGATTGGATATTGGTGCTTTCATACAACTGGGTGTCGGTGGCCAATTTTGACCTCAACACACTCCATGCTCAACAATCCATGTAAGACCACGGGATGAACTCACCTCAGGTTCCAGCTTCACTTTTTCCAATTGACTAGGTTTGATCATAGTAGATGGATCGTGCACACATTTTCAACAATGTGAAGCATGAAACACATCATGTACACTAGCCAACTTTTCAGGTAGTCACACTCTATAGGCCAGACTTCCAATCCGCTCTATTGAAGGGAAAGTTCCAACAAATAAGTGTGCCAGTTTTCTCGAATTGCCAAACCGAACCACTCTCTTCAACAGTGACACCTTGAAAAACAGTAAATCACCTACAACAAATTTCAGTTCTACCCTTTTCATGTCTGCATAAGATTTTTGTCTATCATGTGTTGCTTTCATCCGTTCCCATATCAACTCCACCTTTTCTAAAGTGTCTTTGATAATCTTTGGTCCAAGAATGACCTTATCCGTAGACTTCCACCAACATGATGCTGATTTACAAGGTCGTCCATACAAAGCTTCAAATTGTCCCATCCTAATACTTGCTTGATAACTATTGTTATAAGCAAACTCCACAAGCGGTAAGTGATCTTCCTATGCTCCTCTAAAATACAGAATACATACCCTTAATAAATCCTCTTACACCTGGTTTACCCTCTCCGTCTGTCCATCTATTTGCAGGGTGATATGATGTACTCAAATTCAACTTCGTTCCCATAGCACTTTTTAGACTCCTTCAGAACTCACTCGTAAAAAGTGGGTCCCAATCACTTACCATACTATTTGGTAATCCATGTAGTCGAACTATCTTCTTGATATTCAAAGTTGCCATTTTTTTTGCGGTCCTTGTACTCTTTATCGAAATGAAATGTGCGCTCTTTGGAAGGCGATCCACAATTATCCAAATACTTTCATTACCCCCTTACTCCTTGGTAATCCGTTGATGAAAATCCATAAAGATGTTTCCCCATTTCCACTGAGGTACTTACAAAGGTAATAATAGTCCTCCTAGTTTCTTCTGCTCTACTTTAACCCTCTGACATGTCATACATTTAGCTATGAACCCTGCTACATGTCTCTTCATACCTGGCTAGTAGAAAACTCTTTTCATGTCTCGATACATTTTATCTCCTCTTGGATGAATGGTCATGCCCAAGTGATGACACTCATCCAATGCCCTATCAGCTCCTTTACCTATGGTACGTATAACCTACCACCGCATCACAAGTAGCCTTTCTTATCTTTAGAATAGCAGTAGCAGTCCAAATGACTTGACCTCTCGCGTCTCTCCAACTTATCCATAATCTCCACCAAAGTAGCATCCTGCCCTTGATTTATGTCTATACAATCCATCCGTGCGGGTCTGACTTCTAAAGATGCTAATAATCATGGTGCATACTTCAATATAGGTTAGCAATCAAAATCAGACATGTACTCCAACCACCTTATCTCTAACATCATTGAGTTTAACACTGCATGCTTCCTACTCAAAGCATCCGCCACAACATTACCCTTTCTAGTGTTTATGCGATCTCGAAATCATATGATGCCAAAAATTCCATCTATCTTTGTTGTCTCAAATTCAATTCTTTCTAAGACAACAAATACTTAGAAGACTTGTAGTCATAAATAACTCAAGTATTTCTCTAAGACTTCAAAGAAAACACAATAGTAGCAACCTCAAGATCGTGCATTGGGTGGTTCCTTTCATGAATCCTAAGCTACCTCCTAGCATAAGCTACCTCCTTCTCTTGCATCAAAACAACTCCTAACCCGGTACCGCAAGCGTCTGAATCCTAAGCTATCTGCTAGCATAAGCTACCTCCTTCTCTTGCATCAAAACAACTCCTAACCCGGTACCGCAAGCGTCTGAATCCTAAGCTATCTGCTAGCATAAGCTACCTCCTTCTCTTACATCAAAACAACTCCTAACCCGGTACCACAAGCGTCTATATACATGGTATAAGGTTTGGAACCATCAGGTAAAGTGAGAACTGGTGCAGATGTTAATAACTCCTTCAATTTGACAAACACCCATTCAAAAACATCATTCCATGTAAAAAAAATTCCTGGTAAGGCGTGTAAGTGGTGCTAAGATCTTTACAAAGCCCTTGATGAACTTCCAATAGAATCCAGCCAAATCAAGAAACTCCTAACTTCAGTTGTATTCCTAGTTGTCTTCCATTCTCTTACGGCTTCTACTTTTCCTAGATCCACAAATACACTAGCCTCTGATACCATATGCCTAAGGAATAAGACTTCCTTCTTCCATAAGTTACACTTAGAAAAAATTTCTTTCAGCTGATTCCTTCATAGAATATCCAAAATTTCCCTCATGTTATTCCCATGCTCCTCTTAGCTTTTCGAGAATATCAAAATGTCATCCACGAAGACCACCATAAACTTATTCAGCTTCTCCTGGTATACTCTACTTATTAAATCAGCAAAATACATGGGAGAATTAATTAGTCATGCCAAACGGCATGACTACCCACTCAATCCAACCATCGGGTGTTCAAAATGCAGTTTTAAGAATACTATCTTCCACTACCCTCAACTGATGGAATCTTATAGTCAAATAAATCTATGAGAAAACCTTGTCCTAACCAGATGATCAAATAAGTCATCGATATGCAACAAAGGATATCGATTCTTCCTCGTTAGTTTATTCAACTCTCGATAATCAACACACAACCTTAGGAAGCCATCCGCCTTCATGACAAACACTACAGGTCCTCCTTGCTCAGAAATACTTCTCTTAATAAAGCCTTTCTGCAATAACTAAGAAGCCTGCTTATCGAATTCCCTTCTTTCTTTTTGAGCTATATGCCTAAGAGACATCATGATAGGCCTAACATCTTTTTTGAGATCTACCCTGAATCCAATCTCACATTGGGGTAGAGTACCAGAAACTTCTTCAAATATCAGGAAATTCTCGCACAAGAGGGATAGGTGAAAGATCTTTCGATGATAGGCTAAGCGAACACAAATAACTCGACATTACAGACTTACTAGGCATACAACACACACCAGGTCACGCCCTCCGCCGTTCCTCAATCAAACCACCCTCCTATTATAGTCCAACACTACTCCATATCGTGTCATCTAATCCATCCCTAAAATAAATCCATACCCGGCAAATCCTAATACATAGGCATCACAACGATACATCACACCACCGACTACCAATTGCAATCCATGGAAAATCTTAGTAAGAATAATTTATCCTCCAACAGATTTGCTAAAAAAACAGATTCATGCACAATGTGAGGTTTTAGGTTCAACCTTTCTACTAATACACTTGATATAAATAAATGTGATATGCCAGTGTTAAACAATGTACGAATAGGAGAACCAAATAATAGTAACACACTTTCCATTATGATCTGCTTTCCTTTCCTTGTAGTAGTCGAAGGAACAATTTTGATAGTATAAACAGCCTCTAATGCGTATGCCTTAACCATATGCCCATCCTTCTTTAACGCTGGGCAGTTAAACTTGATATATCCCACCTGATTGCATCCATAGCACTTAACTCCAAAGAGATCCATCTTGTAGTGCTTTGCAATATGTCCAATCTTATGACACTTAAAACATTTTGCTCCCTTCTTATCCTTTCCTCATTGTTGATTATTTCCTTTATGTTTCCCAAAATTATTCTACTTCGTCTCCTCTTAGGTTGCTTCTTAGCAGCCTCTCCCTTCATAGCATTCAGTAAACCAGCTTTGACCAAATTCTTATAGATTGCTCCATGTGGTACTTGGTTTAATTCCATCTCCCTCAGTGATGCATTCAATCCATCAGCAAACTTCATTGCCTTTTTGAATGGGGTATTAACTAGCTTATACCCAAACCTTGATTCTTCGCTACACTTGTTTACATGCTCAAAAACTGTCATCTCACCCTGCTTTAGGTTAGTGAACTTCTCCAACCTACATCCTTTCTCCACCTCAGAAATTAAATTCACCTTAAAATTCCTCATGAATAGATCCTAAGTGATATTTTTCTTATTCATCTTAGTTGCAACAGTCCGCCACCACACACTGGCTTCCTGCTTTAGATACCATGCGGCAAAACACCTCTTCTCTGCATCACTTGATCCCAATAATGTAAAAATCTCCTCACATGTACCTAGCCATGCGTTAGTCTCTGCATAAGACTCAATTCGATTAAAAACCTTCCCATCTAGGGTGGTAAAGTCCTTACACTGCTTGTCGAAATTTTCAATAGGTGGTTAATGAGGGTGAACTTCAATAGTTGTAATAGTAGCAGGCACAATTGGAGTCTCGTTAGCTAAACTCAAGGCTTGCACCTTGCGGTGGAACCAAATCAAAATGTTCATGCTAAAAATGTTCAAAAGGTCAAGCCCGACTTTAGCTTCAACTGTAGCCTCTATTTTAGTCGTTTTGAAGAGTACTTGTCCTTAAGTATTTGAAAATTGGGATCCATTAGTACTTTCCCATAAATCAGATAATAGACTGGGACAGTAAAAGGGTGTATATGTATGTATTTCTATTTAACATACAATTACAAATATGCTCTCTCATACGTGCATAGTCTTATAGTTTAGCTCTAATACCAAATGTAACAACCCGCTATTTTCAGACCTTTGGTTTTCGGTATAAAACAATAACTTTAACCAGAAAATTCGAAAGCAATGGATCGTTAGGTTATTGATACAAGGAAAACAAAATAGAAACTATCTATTTGTCTTTTAGAACTCACAGCGGAAGGAATACAACTATAATAACCAAATAATACCATATCATTTCCAAACCAATCCATATATAGTTTTACATGTCACTGATATGTATAATACAAATCCAAACACATACAATACATCAAGTGTCTTTTATATATATATATATATATATATCATCACACACACGCACTATAATTAACGTGCCTTCATCACTTGAGCCTCCAATGTCATCATAACCAAACCATTCTCTATTAACCTATCCATAAACAAGGGAAACATGGTGGAAGGAGGTCAGACACAAAGTCTGGTGGGTGAATATAACTAAGTTCAACATTTACTATACTTACTTCACAATATAACATGATAAAAAATGATACCCTACTGTATCATTATACATTTCAGTTTATATTCAACTCATATCATATCTGATATACAACTCGTGTTCACAAGATTTAATATAGTCGTGTTTCTATGCTCGTTCTAAAATGAGGTGAATAAATACACAATCATACATATATTATTGTATCATGGATAACCGGACAAACCGTAAGCCCTGCTAAATCCAATAATAATTATGTTGCAGCCAACCCACAACATCTAGAATCATGACTTCCTCACATTTTGGCTCTATTCTAAACTAATAACCAAAAACTAAGTTGTATAACTTATAAACATCGCCTCTCTATGGCATGCGATATTTGTGTACTAACACACATTGCTACATAGGCTAGGGAACATCATCTACCCTTTCACTCGGGCTGAACACACTCAGAAAATTCGACATGAGCCTTTAAATCTATATGCTGCAGCCTGGAATAGGTCAAGGTCAAACATGTCAAAACTCAAAGATCGGTACACCAGTGCGAACCATCGGTCCACCGATGCAATAGTTCGTGGCAAATCCTGGTTTATTCTAGGATACATATTTTTCTATATTATTGTATTTTTTTTTAACTCTTTGTTCTTGTGATATTTTTACTTTTAATCTCATACTAATGTAAAAAACATTCATAACATATCATACTATTTGTTCCTCCGAATTTTTATCATCATTTACTATTTTAATTTATAATTTCTTTAACTTTCATATATAGAAACACATTATATAAATTCATATATATAGTTTAAATTCAAAATAAAAATATATTTATTATTGAAATATGTGTATTTAATCCCCAGAAATCAAGTCTTGATTTCTAAACCATATTTTATATGTATAAATCGTATTTACATTCATATATACATATTATCACCATTATTGCACTTTTTACTAAATAAATCATATTTATTAATATATATCTCTATAAATTTGAAGTAAAATTTCTAAATTCATACAAACATGTTCTTTAACTTTAGAAATCAATTTCATGCCATTTTGATTTGATTATATACATCAAATCATTGATATGCAAATTTTGACTAATTTTCACATAAGATGAATTTTGTATATATAAATTCATATAAATTGAATTAAATTTACATAAAAAACTATTTAGACCTAATATCCTCATATCAAATCACAAAAATTAGTTTCATATCAATTTTACATATTTAAATGGCCCGAATCATTAAATTTGTATATTTGGACTGTTTGTACACAAAAATGTAATATTCTTATATTAGTTCATACAAATCAAAAAAAAGCACAAAAATTATGTTTAGTTCTAAAAACACCATATTTCATCTCAAAAATTTATTTATGTAATTTTAATTTGATTTATCCATCATTTCTATATGATTTTCACAACTTTATGCCTTATTTTGGCCTATTTTTGCATATAGGGTCTACATACATATAATATAACTCCATTAACTCATTTAATTACTCAAAAACCATTCATTAATCAAGTTAGACAAAGTTCCCAGAAGTCGCAGAGCCTAATTTCAAATTTAATCAGTTAATTACCAATTTTAATCATTTAATTACCAAATTTAATCATAATAAATCATGAAATCAATTAAACGTAGAAATTAGTTAAACATCCTCACTCTAATCGATTCTTCCTAATTCCAAGCCTCTAGCCTCACTTTCCTTCATTGCCCAGGTATAGAAGCCCCTTCAATTCGCAATTCTAACACATCCGGTGACTCTTATGCATTCGTCCTTGCTTCCCTCTTCGAATAAGGGCCTTAGTTTCTTAATTTGTTCTTGAATTTGGGGATTAGAGTTAACTGAAAAGTTAGGGAAGAAGAAGAAAGAAACAGGAAGTAAATTTCTAAAATGGGAAGGTGGGATACACTTTCCAGTTTTGAGTCAAAGAAAGGAAACTACCTCTTGTTCGCTAAAATTTAAATTCGAATTCAAATCACGTAGTTTTATTTGGCTTTGGACCAAGGAGCTTTCAAATGGATCTTGATGTCTGGATAAAGATGTAATGGTTCAAAGACTTGGTGGTATGCTTAGAAGGATAATGGAAGGGGTTCAGGAGTTCGTAGTGCAAAAGGAGACAAGAAAATAGGTAAGTTCCGACCTCATTTTAGGTCGGTACTGAGCTCTTTTCTTGCACTCTGAGGTGCTCTGAAGTCACAATCAATGGATAGCTGGGTAGGGCGATCATTTTGGGGCTCATTTTTGAAGGAATAGGTGAACAACTCTCAAAAGCTATGAAGAAAAGGAAAAGTATGAGAGATGTTAAAACCTCTCTGCAATGACATGATTTCTAAGAAAAAAGTGTTCAATGCTGCATGGATCGAAGGTATAAGACCAAGTAAAGGAAGATGGCACGATCTGCCATCATAAAATCAGATCTACACCGATCACTTTTGATTGGAACCGAGATGATTTTATTGGTTAGGGGACTTCGTCTCCCTTTCTACATTCTTAGGTCTGGAGTTAGACTTGGTATTTTGAGATCCAATGATTTCGTTGGACGATTTCTCTATAAATAGCAAGCATATGATAACTCAGAAAGGACTTTTGGCACTTCATCTTCTTCACTCTCTTTCTCTACACGACCTTATCACAGAGGAACCTTCATTTTTCTATTCTAGGCTGTTAGAACTTGAAATCCCTCGTACTTGTGACAATAATCTCTAAGTCCAATGAATCCATCCAAACTAATATGCATACCTGAACCAGCTAAGAAACTACACAAAAAAGCATGAGCAGAAAATATATATATGTATATAAATACAAATAAATATATATTTATGTACATATATATATATATGCAAAAGTAAAATTATACAATCAAAAAATAAATGAAATAGGATAACCAACTATTATAATTAACACTATATAATGAATAATAAATAATATTAAACAGAAAAATTACATTACATTCTAGTAGAGGCTAATATCCTATTAAATAATAGATCAAACATAGGACAAGCAATTTAGGATTTGTTAAAGAATAATGAAGGTCTACATTTAAGACCAGATCATCATGCTTACAATAGTTTCAAAACGCACCAAAACAAATGTGAATTTTTATTATTCTTTTCTTTCGTTTATTGTTTGGGGACTAGGGCAAGATAATAGTGGAATCAGTTTTGATTTAAGAAAAGAAAAGCGAGAATGATTTTGGAATGGGCTGGTTTGGACTTTGTCTTTAGTTTTGTTAAGGGCTAGATATTACTTTTACATTCTAGTCCCCTAAGAAAGAAATAACTTCAATTTGCCCTTTTTTCCCCTTTTTTTAAAATAACTCTTTTAATTATCTATAAATATATTAATCTAATTGAAATTAATCTTCACTTCATTTTACAAAATAAATTTTAATAATTTACACAATACTTAGATTCAAGACTTATTCATCTTTGTTTATTTGTTTCTTACATAATATTGAAATAAAATTTCATTTTAACTATTTTAACCATTTGAAAATTAGTTACACTTTCAACATATTTTATGTTCGTTAATTTTTTTTATTCAACTTCAATATATCTTTTGAAAAGAATTTTATAAATTAATTCAATTTATTTAAAAAAATATTTATCTGATAAGTTTTAATTTAATAAGAGTATATTTTAAAATTAAAATCACTGAAAATCGATTGCGAGCATTTCATTTTAATTAATTTTATTTATTGCTATTGCATAGAAAGCAGGGTTATTACACGAAAACAAGTGAATCAATGATATTATGTTTTGTTTGGTTTATGGAATTGGATTATCTTATTGGATTTTCTTGTGTCTAATGTAATATTAAATAGGGATATTAATTGATTCCCTAAGATGCTATCATTGTGAAAAATAAATAATGAATTTTATAAATTAATTCAACTTATTTAAAATATCTTCATCTGATAATTTTAATTTAATAGGAGTATATTTTAAAATAAAAATCATCGAAAATCAATTGCGAAATCATTTTAATTAAATTTATTTATTATTATTGCGTAGAAAGTAGGGTTATTACACGAAATCAAGTGAATCAATAATATTATGTTTAGTTTAGTTTGTGGAATTAGATTATCTTAAAATGAATTTTATTTTATTATGTCTAATGTAATATTAAATGGAGAAATTAATTTATTCCATAAGATGTTATCATTTTGAAAAATAAATTCATCATCTTAAAATATTAATACAAGTTAAAAGAAAAACAACATTGTAAGGTTAATAATGAATATAAGAACATTCACATAAGGTAAAATAACATAGTTTTTAATTTGGACTGATATGTAGCTTCGAGTTCCAAATATTAAAATCCAGAATTGACCAATACCCCAAACAAATTAGAAATATAAAACATAGCTGACCAACTAACTAATAAAATAAACAAAATAGACCAAACATATTTGGTTCCATTGCTTTATGTGGTTTGAATTATTAAATGTGCATGCCTAGCAGTACTTCATACCGTATGAGTTAATGTTAATAAATACTGTAATACTACTATAGAAATTATTGATGATAATTTAAACAAAAGGTTTGTATATACTTATAACACAACTAATAATCAAATCTAGACCATTTAACATAATGCTTTTTAATTATTAATTTCTCAGTGAATGTTAATATCAACTATAATTGTTCTTGTTCACTCCTTTATATCATAAGATAAAAGGAGAATTATTTCTACCTCAATTTTGTAAATAATAGAATTATGTGTGATGATTTATTAGATTTTTATTACTCTAAAGATGATTAAACTTATATTGAAAGTAAAATTTTAGTTGGAATCATATATACTTTTGTAAATTCGTGATATATTATTATATTCAGATCATTATTCAATAATAATAGTTATGATTAATGGCTTATGATACTACTAATTATATATATATATTTATTATTAGACCAATGGTTTTACATTAGAATATTTGTATATCAAGCTAAAAAATTAATTTTATTATGGCTAATTCTGTCACCACATACTCTTTGCCATTCCCACCCCATAGAAATTTATAAACATTTAAAGACTATTGACTCTTCTCGTTAAATAATAAGGCTTTTTAATGCTCAACAAATTTGTACATGCAAAGACATCGCATAATTTAAGTATTTAACAAAAACATTTGTTGTAGGGATTAATTTTAAATGAAATAGATGAACATACAGACCTCATTGCAAGTGCAGAAAACTAAAACCCAAGTGTAAGATGGATGTAGTCAGTACACAAACTTCATTTAAAGGGAGGTTTTTTCTTACAAAATAGTAATTGACTTCACACCATTATCAAGATTCAAAATATATAAGTATATAATCAAAGCCGCACTTGAAGTAAATGTGGATGTCTTTTACTAAGTTTAGTGTAGTGACCCGGAAATTCGAACACTTCATCTTCGAATATCAAAACTTTTTGAAATACAATTATGTGTTATAAATATGATTTTATAACCATATTAAACATCATTTAATTAATGAATAATGATAAGAAATTTTTTTTTAAAATTTTCTTATAAAAATATAATCTTCGAAGAAAAATCGATAATGTGACCGAAAATCGGTTTATCGGTAACAACTTTTCGATCGATATAAGTTGTTCGAACTCTTGTCACTTGACTAATGATCAAATGAACACATTATCAAATAATTAACACACACACCTCTTCATAAAGTTTGGAATGTTCTAGAAGCTTCCATAATGATAAGAGATATTATCATGAGAGGGGTATAATGGTAATTAACATGAAGAAAAAATTGACTTAAAAGAGAAGTGATGGGAGGCGAAGCTTCAATGGAATGGTCGTGGGGAGGGGGGTTGAATGAAATATTAATGAGCACTATTCTTATGCCTATATAAGGAGAGGTATACCTTAGAGTATAATCATAAATTCAAAGCTAAAGCTATCATAAAATCAATGGCTACTTCTCCTTCTTCATCCCTTATGTTCTAAAGAAAATTATTACAAATCAATTCCAAATCCACTCAAACTTGGAGTAGAGCCTTGGGATAATATTACAACACCTTACACCATGTTAAATATTGCAGAAGCAAAGCCAAACTCCCACAATCCTTGGAGGCCGTGAGCTATTAGGGTGGTTTGGAAGCAAGGTAAGGCAAAAGCAGGATGGAAAGGAGGAAGGAAAGGAGGTTGCTAGCTTGGGTTTGGACTTGGGTTCTTGGATTTTGGTTGTTGTTAGGTTAAACGTGAGATAATCCTCACTTTGAATAAAAATATAACACATACATATGTTGTGTTGATTGTATATATGTTGTTTGAATTGTTATTAACTTATGTTAAAATATTGGTTTGAGTTCTTATTTTAAAAGTAAGTGACATATGTGATCCATGTATATGGACTTGAATGAACTTGTATGACTTATGACTAGACCTTGAACAAAGCACATAAGTTATAGATGGACTTTGGTTTAGATTGGACTTTGATTTGAAAGTGCACTTATAATGATAGTCACTATAGATGCAGTTGGGATTTGCCTTGTTTTTAGCAATGTTTATAGAACTTTATAGAGAGATCCTTAAGGATTTCTCATGATATTTATAATTTCTTATGTATATGTTTGTTGCTATTCAAAGATTGAATAGTAAAAGGTTAAGTAAGATCTCAAAAGCGTCCAAAACTTCACTTGTGCAAAACTGCCCAATTTATCTTTGATTTTTGGACTTTAAAAGTTTGAAAAGATATTTAAATTTAAGTATTTTGTTTCATTCTTTTTACAAGTGTTTACTAACTCATATTAGAGTATTTCAAAAGTAGTTTGAAATATTTATGATTTTTTTAGAATTAGTTGTGAATTTTTAAAGAAATGATATTTTGTTAAAAACATGTTCTTTTCAAGTTTTAAGGAAAATTATAAACTTGTTATTTTCAAGTAATATTTTGGATAAATGTTTTAAAACCTATTTCAAGTATTTTAAAAGTATATATAGACGTTTTCGAAAAGGGGTTAGAATTGCTAAATGGCCAAATGGTTAATTGTTTAAGTACTTGTTTGAAAAGTAATTAACTATGTGTAACATCAAAAGCCGATGAAGTAAAGCTTATCTATTTATGAGAGTTAAGATTGATGTTGAGTAGGGATGGAGCAATAGAGCTCTAACCTACCTGGCTTCCCTCTTGATCGAGGAATATTAAGTTGGAATGTCGAAAATGCGTTAATCGTGTCTATTTCTTGTTATTTATGGAAATCATTAATACTATACTTAACACTACAAGCCGACGAGGTATACTTATCTATTTATGAGATTCAAGAATGAAGTGTCTAGGCAAGGTTTTGATGCAACCAGTGCTCTAACTTACCTGGCTTCACTCTTGAACGAGGAATAGTTAAGTTGGAATGTCAGAAACGAGTTAAGCGTGTGAATTGTGATTTGTATAAGCAATTGTTTTGACTAGATATTTGATTAGTTGATTATCGAACTTGACCAAATATAGAAGTTATCGAAAGGCTATGCTTCACAGCCGACATTGAATCCCGATAATTCTTCCTCATCTTCTGCATCAAGTAGTATCGTACCAGCTGTAGGTCATCTGATTGTACATCAACTGCGTCCTACATTTCATGATAAACAAGCGACAAAAAATTAAACAATAAAAGGTGAACAATAAATAAGCGACAAAAAAATTAAGAATGAAAAACAGAATATTATACTTACAATGAGATCCTGCCATATACACTCCAGGTGTGGGAAGGGATATTATCCCACTTCGGCCAACAAGTCATCATTCTACTCTTGTATGAATCTTTGGACACTGATAGAACTACAGCTAATGGCTGTAGGTCAAACCCCCTGTGTTAAATATGATATAGATTATTATATCGTACACAAAATATTTAAGATGTTGAAAAAAATTTAATACTTACCCCTCCGCTCTTGGTACCAGATACACAACGGGACGCTGTAGCGGCTGCGATGGACCGCTGCCATCGCCTCCTGAAGAATGGGAAGAACTACTCCTTCTGGACGACATGATACCTATCACAGACACATCATTTTAAAAGAGAATAATAACATAATAATGAAATATATTTTATAGTTAAATGACATAAATGAGATAAATTACATAAATTGAAAAGTGTACCTGATTCAGATTGCATCTCATATACCGACGATAAGCAGAATACGTTGCATTTTTAACATAAATTGTTAAATAAATGACAAAAACGGTAATGACATAAATGATGTAAATGATGTAATGACATAAATGATGCAAAATAAATCTCATCAATTACATAAATTGCATAATACATCAGAATTCAACATAATATTTATATCAATCCTCATCGTCTTCTGATTCGGATTCGGTCTCATACTCTACGTTATTTTCCTCCCTAGTCTCGAATGCTTCTACCAAAACGTTTGGCTCATCGTTCAGAGGTCCAAATCAGTACGATCTTATTTATTATTATTTCGTTGCTTTGCTCAAGATCATAAGCTTGTTCATTTGGAATATTCTTCCCATCAAACGTAAATGTTGCTTTTGTTTTAAAAACTGCTGACCAATCTGCTTTATCTCTTTTTAGAGACTGGTAAGGAGCGTAATAAACTTGCAATACTTGTGGCTAGTACAAAAGGGCCGTACTTATGATAATGCGATGTGTGCTTTATTTCAATAAGATTATAATCCTTGTGCACATTAATTCTAGAATCTGGAACATTGCTAAACCAATTGCATCTAAACAGAATTACCTCCTCCGCGGGTCATGAGAAATATGTCAGTTGCAAAATTTGAGCTAAAACGCCATAAAAATCATTTATGTGATTTTCTAGATCATCACTACATTTAACAAATACACCTGTATTATTAGCTAATTTTTCTGCACCGTATTCTTTGGTGTTAAATTTATATCCATTGACGAAATATATTGGATATGTCTTGACATTTCTTTTTGGTCCCAACGCAAGATGTTTTAACCTTCCGTCGACCACACAATTTCCGGTTCATAAACGTACTTTGAAAACCAATCAAAAAATTCTTTGCTGAGATCTCCGTGTGGATGTTCACTTTCATAAATACTGCATATATGAATAAAATATTGCATTAAATTCTACACGTGCATGCATTATGGAAATGAATAAATCATAAATTATTATTTCAGATTACCTAACAAATGGTGCAACCTCAGCACAATTAAGAAGAATATAAGTGTGTGCTACATGAAGATCTTTATCGTCTAACCATACTTCTACACATTTTCCAGAAGGTCGACCATGTTGTCTAAAAATAGATAATATTGTTTGAGAGAACTCTTGTTCGTCGCTTTCATCATTACGAGAAACACTTTCAAATGATATGTTCACATGGTCACTGAAATAGTGAGAGAAAAAGAACGAAGCTTCTTCTTCGATGTAAGATTTATATATTGAATCTTCAACTCGTGCTTTTGCCTCACTTTTTTCTTAAGATAATTCAAGTATCTATGCAAAATTAATTTACATTAACTTTAACTTCCGAATGTAATTAAATTAATAGGTAACATATTTCATACCGCTCGAATGGATACATCCATCCATATTGCACAGGACCTCGAAGTCATGCTTCAAATGGGAGATGAACATCCATTACATTAAAAAAACCTAATGGAAATATTTTCTCCAAATTGCAGAGCAATATAGGAACATCTTCTTCAAGTTTATGTAAACGTTGCACTTTTAAAGTATTCGAACAAAGCTCTTTGTAAAATAAACTAAGTTCCGTTATTACCTTCCAAACTTTTAAGGGCAATAGTTCTTTGAATAGAATGGGTAATAAATTTTCCATCATTATGTGACAGTCGTGGCATTTCATTCCGTTCAATCTACCGTTTTTTAAGTCAACACATCTACGAAGATTTGATTAAATCCCATCAGAAAATCTTAATCCTTCCACCCATTTTAACACAACTTTAACTTGATTATTATCTAACTCGTAACACGCTTTAGGTTTTTTACTGTCATTTGGTTTCATATGAAGCTCGGGACGTTTGCATAATTCTTGTATATCACATCTTGATTTCAAATCGTCCTTAGTCTTCCCATTGACATTCAAAATTGTGTTAAAAACATTATCAAATACATTTTTCTCGTTGTGCATCGCATCAATATTATGACGAAGCAGAAGATTTTTCCAATAAGGCAACTTCCAAAATATACTTTGTTTGCACCAATTATGAATAATCGATTTGCCTGCAATTTCTGTTTGCACTCCAGTTTCATATATCTTTGGATAGTCCCGTACAAGTTCGTATATGCCTTCGCTTGACCATATCGTTGGTGGTTGTCTGGTTTCTACTCTATTAGCTAAAAAGTTTTTTCTATCTCCTCTGAAGGGATGATTGACATGGAGAAAATATCGATGACAGTCAAATAATGAAATTTTCTTACCATTCGGTAAAGAAAATGCCTGTGTTTCTTCCATGTAATAAGGACAAGCTAGACGACCGAATGTACTCCATTCTGAAAGCATTACATATGCAAGAAAATCACTTATAGTCCACAACAAAGAAGCAAACATATGAAGAAAAAAATTTCTTTGAAACGTCGTATGTTTCTACTCCTTCGTTCCATAGTGTTTTTAACTCCTCAATCAACGGTTATAAATAAACATCGATTCCTTGTGTCGGATCGTCGAGGCCAGGAACGACAACACTAAGAAACATATATTGCGTTTTCATACACATCCACAGAGGTAAATTATAAGGTGTGGTGATAATGGGCCAAGATGAATATTTAGCACCAAATTGAGAAAATGGTGAAAAACCATCCGTACATAATCCAAGTCTAACATTACGACTCTCCGCTGCAAAATTGGGATAAGTTTTGTGGAAATGCTTCCATACTTCTCCAATGGCTAGATGTGTCAACGTACCTTCTTCCTCTGTTCTCACACTATGCTATCTCATATAAGGTGCAGTTACAGAAGATGCGTATAATCTTTAAAGCCTAGGAGTGATAGGCAAATAATGCATACGTTTGTATGGAACTTCATTTTCCTTCTTTTTTCTTGGTTTGTACCTTTCCTCGTTACATATTCTACACTTCCTAAGAGTGATGTCCTTTTCTCAAAACAACATGCAGCCATTTAAACATGTATCTATTTTTTGATAAGGTAAACCAAAAGCCGACATAAGTTTTTTAACTTCATAGTGATTTTCACACATTAAATTATCGGGCGGCATATGTCTTTTTGTAACTTGTACAGCGGCTGTAAATCTGACTTCGGTGATGTTGTATTTTGACTTCATCGCAATGTATTCTGAGGTTACTGATAGCCGAGTGCCGCTTTTACAACCATACCAAAGAGGTTTCTTAGCAGCATCTAGTAAATCATATAAAAAATGCTTCAATATTTGGTTCTTCAACATTTACATCATCATCGTCAACTTCAACCATAGGGAACATTGATCGTGATGCATCTTCAACCATATTTTCTATATGATTCGTCGTAACAATTTCATTACCAGCAATCTCTAATTCACACTCTACAGAAGTATGTGCTACAACTTCTCCATGACAATCTCAAACATAATATTCCGGTACGAAACAGTTTTTGCACAAGTGGACTTTCACAATAACGGGTAACAAATACTTCAAATGTTTACACCTACTACACGGACAACGAATTTTTACATCATTTCCGTTATTACTTAAAGCAAATTCAACAAATACGTTTATACCATTATAAAAATCTTATTTTATTGAGCCTCTCAATCCCCTTCTTTGATACATCCATCTCCTCCTATCAATAAAATAATCTATCATTTTTTCTATTTGAAAAAATATGTCGCAAATTCAAAAATAAATATTGGTCATTTTACGAATTGACATTTTATTTTTCAATCTATCGATACATAAACTTATACGCGCCAATTTTACCCCACTTAAGAATACAATATAAAAATGTTGGTTTATGGTTGTCTTTTTTCCTGGTTAGTCATCCTACTTCCCATTACAAACATAGTAAACACTTACATTTCGTACATTATTTCGTTTCAAATGATTCAACAAAATTTCGGCAGCACTTCCCTTTGTTTCCTACATTGTACACAAATGCGTGTACATAGGAAACAAAAAAGATAAGCGACGGTGAAATTTTGTGAACTGTTTGAAACGAAATAGTGTACGAAATGTAATTGTTTACTGTGTTTATAACTTGTCCAATACAGGGACAAATACAACAAGTATTGTACCAGATGACTATAAATATCTGTTTTGTGACAAAAACAAATATTTATATAACGATCATGTACAACACTTGTCGGACGGGGCCAAAAACTCTCTAAGGGACGTAAAAAAAGTAGTTTACAAAAACGAATATGTACTAATTTTATATTCAAAAAATTATTGATTTACGACATTTATTCCGTGTATTTTATCGAATAAGGTTGCTTCGATATTGTTGTTATTTTCCAATGCAGTCAAATTTTTTTGAGACTCATGCATTCATTGTTATACAAGTCAAGATGTTATACAATTCATGACTTATTTCAAATAACACAAGACAATGGTAGAATTGGTTTATACATACACACAAAATCATAAATTATACATACTCTTTAAAATTTTATGATAACATATGAAATATGTATACCATGGGATACTATAAACCATTATTGGACTATTAGAAATAATTACAATCACTAATTAGCCCTACTTTATCAACTTATGCAAATCTAGATTTAGGGTGAAAATTAGATTTTTCGCGAAAATAAGAGATTATACCTGAGAATAAAAGCAACAGAGTGTGATTAGGCAACCGTGGAGGATCCAAAAGCTTGAAATTGGAAGCTTGAAATTGGGATTTAGGGGTTTTGATTTTATTTTTTTCGTTCAGCCAAGTGTGGAAGAAAGGTCTCGGCTGAGACCTAATAATCACGAATTTCCGACGGTTTCCGACGGCCGCCGACGGCCCGTCGGAAGCCGTCACAAACTTCTGTCGGTATACCAGCCTTTTCTGGTAGTGATAATAAATAGTCTAATTATATCATTATTAAAGCAGTAACAACAAATTTATATTTTAGCAAACAAGTAGCAGCAAGGATAAAGATTAAGTTTGGAATCAGATTATTAGTTCGTTATTAGTAAATCAAAACACTAAACAAATGAATGAAGGATGGAGATTGGAATTTTTTTTATTGGAAAATATGGCACTAACAGCAAATCTGAAAACAAGTATTGGTTTCTTACTCTAAAATAATACAGCGACAAATTATTTTAATAAGTGGTAGAAAAATTATCATATTGCAGCAAATTAAATTAAGCCAATGGATTACAAAAATAATAATCCAAAGATCTTGTACCTTTGAAGAATCATGAGAAGCAATTTGAATTTTTTTTCTAAAGAAAGCGTAAAAATCTACTAGATTTTGGAGGGAAAGAATCACCAAAGCAATTGCAAAAATCATTTTCACTTTTGATCAAGTGGCATGATTGTAAATAGGAATTGCAATGAAGTGAGCTAGGGTTTTATTTTCTGGGGTTTATTTGGTTTTTGGCTCAGGTTTATTTTTTCTGGTTTTTTTGGGTTGGGCAGTTGCCCACCCGAGCCATAAGCTGGTTACGTCATTGGTTTTGGTGATTGAGATTTCTAGTCAACTTTTAGAGATTTTTCTTTGTACTCTTTTGATGATTCTAATAAAGTTTGTTTGGAGAAAGTAATTTGTCTATTGTTTTCCTTCACTTCTAATCTCTTTTTAAATCTAATTGTATAGGGATCATTGGGATAACTAAAACATATAATACATTTACAAGAAATAGAAGAAATAAGTAGTGAAATTATTGATTATAACGAAGGAGATTCATCTTTACTACTAATAAAAAGAATTCATTGAATAGATTTACTCGGTGTCTTTTTGAAACTCCAAATATACCCTTTTGCATCTCATAGAGAAATAGTATTCAATTATGGGGATATAGCATGTTATTTTCTAAGTACAACTGTTAGTCACTATGGAGAACTATAGTATGCGTTCACAAGATGAAGTATCCGAGTGTACCATATTGTCTGTAATTTAGGTGGGATTTCATTGGTCGAAGTTTTGCATGATTCCAAGTTAGTATGAAGAAGTTATTGCAGTCTGAACAAAAGAAATAGCGGCTTCTGCACTAGGCGGAGTTCAAATATGGGAATGTGGTAGCCTGTTATTTTCTAAGTACAACTGTCAGTCCCCAAGGAGAACTATAGTGTGCGTCCACAAGATGAAGTATCCGAGTGTTCCACATTCTCCGTAATTTAGGTGGGAGTTCATCGGTCGAAGTATCGTCTAATTTCGAGTTAATATGAAGAAGTTATTGCAGTGAACAAAAAAATAGCGGCTTCTGCACTAGGCGGAGTTCAAATATGAGAATGTGGTAGCCTGTTATTTTCTAAGTACAGCTGTCAGTCCCCATGGAGAACTACAGTGTGCGTTCACAAAATGAAGTATCTGAGTATTCCATATTGTCCGTATTTTAGGTGGGAGTTAATCGGTCGAAGTCTCGCCGAATTCTGAATTAGTATGAAGAAGTTATTGCAGTCTGAACAAAAAAATAGCGGCTTCTGCCTAAGCGGAGTTCAAATATGGGGATGCTACTATCAAATCTACTTCCACATGTACAACTAAAAATGCATTCATGTTGTGATTAAATGCAGGCTCACCTGAACGTGAATATGTACTCGTGTAAATAATGTAAATACCCCCAGTATTTTGAGTTTCACTGTCATTATCTCCCCATTAATAGTTAAGATAGGATTAATAGGTGCATCGACTGCTATTTTTCTACTGGTTTGAATGAATCCACTTTAGAGATTAAAGAAATTTGAACCCTGGGTACATATTAATAGTTTCAAGTTATTATTAAGTATGGAATGTTCTATTTTACTAAAGATGTCAATGAGATTTAATCCCACATTCCCGGAATAAAAAATGTAAAGTAGTCTACATTGAACTTTGATTAATTATTTCACTTATATAGTTTACATATGAAGAACACTTACAGATCGAAGTACAATTAATCTTGGCTTTCCGTCACCGTAATTAGTTGGAGTTACCTATATAGTACAGAAGATAGTATAAGAAAAACAATTTCATAAACTACTACATCAAAAGATGAATAATCTTTTTCCTAAAAGGATGGAAAAACATTGAGTGTTACACAATGCATGAAGCAACTAGATATCTAGCCTACACATAATTGATATATATGCATGTCTTTGTGTATATTTCAAAGATTTAAGATCATTACTTGAATAGGTATTAATTTATAAACGTTGATAAATATCGAGCCAATTAGTCTCGCACAATTTGCGCATTTAGCATCAATTTAAAAAACTACTTGTTTGATCATGGCCTCCCACTCCAGAATTTGATATATATGCAAAGCTTGTTTCATCAACTTCCACCTTTGGCTGCCAAACATCAATATTTGCTTGGGTTCCAGTAAAGATACCAGAACCCATAGTAGTTACTAACATATCCGATTGCTTCTTCATAAAAATTTAGGATCGGTTTTAGTCATAAGAAGACTTTATAGACACACATATGTATGTAAGTATACATACCCGCCGTTCGTAGCTCGATTGGTTTGGGAGCTAGGAGATGGGAACCAAAGGACTGTGTCCGGGCAGGTTCGAATCCCAGCGTCAAACCATCAGTGGGAGTTTCAACGTTAAACATCCGTGTGCGACGACTAAATAAAAGCGGGGTAGACACGCGGCATGGGGTTTACTTAAGTGAGTATCAATGAATACCATGATCTTAAGGTTCCCCATGATCTCAAACAAAAATGTGTGTAAGTATACATGCGGAAAAGTACAAATTTGAAAAAAAAGTGGATCGTACCATTATGTTTGTGTCACCATCATTCACTGCCAAATTGTATACACAATTATCACTCTCAAGTTCTTCTTTTTGCCTAAAATTACAATTTATTTCTGACAATTGGTATAGTTCCTTCGGGACAACTTCCATTTTCCTTCATGTTTGGTGAAAAATTTGAGATGATGGTTCCTTAAGGGCACTACGTTCGTTAGTCGAAATATTTTTTTATTCACTTTCTATTTAGAAAATGTATGCAAATAATATATATTAGTAGGCTAATTGTCAGTTTTCTATTAAACCAAAATACGCAAATAGTTTATATCATGTTTGTGAACCTTGATTTAGAAAATACGCATTTTGTAGCAATGGATTCTCAAAACTGGAAATTATGTTTTAGTGACCATTATGTGTACGATATTTTTTTTCAGGACAGGTGTTTAAAAAATTAAGTTTACGGGACATTTCTTTTTCTCGGTCGTTATTTTGTTAACTAAATTCCGCTCCTCTTCTTTACGTTTTCAGATTACCTTCGTTCTTCGCTCCTCTTTGCTTCTACATGGGTATGTAAATCCTTTCCGCTCCTCTTAATCTCAATTTCCTTTTCAATTTTGATTTAAATCTCGATTTTAATGTCGATTGAAAAAGTTTCACCAGATTTATAATTTCCGCTCTTCCTCCTTCCTTTTACTTTAAGTCCAATTTGTGTTTTTTTTAGCGATGTCCAAATTCCATTTTTGCGTGTGATCTGTTAAAATTATGCTGATTTGTTAATATTATGATGATTTGCTTTTGGCCGCAGGAAGATGATAAATATTGATGATCAAAGGTATGGAATGTTTTTATTGTATTTTTTGATTATTTTTTGATATTTTTGTATACTGATAAATTTTTATATCTTTTTTTATTTTTACACTCAGCACTGCAGCAACTGTTTTGGTTGTTTTTTATTTCAACAAAAACAACTTTAGTTTTAGGTTTTCTTTGGATTCTCCTATTTCTACTGTTCGAAACAAGATATGTGAAGTTTGGGATCAACTTTCTCCATTGTGCTTTGATATCTTTTATGTTTGAGATTCCAAGACTACTTTCATTGAGACAGATAATCGTGAATTAGGCAACCGTGAAGGATCCGAAAGCTTGAAATTGGAGATTGGAAGTTTGAAATTGGGATTTAGGGGTTTCGATTTTATTTTTTTCGTTCAACCAAATGAGGAAGAAAGGTCTCGGCTAAGACCTAATAATCGTGAATTTCCGGCGGTTTCCGACGGCCACTGACGGCTCGTCGGAAGCTGTCAGAAAATGGCCGTTGGAAGCCGTCACAAGCTTCTGTCGGTATACCAGCCTTTTCTAGTAGTGATAATAAATAGTCTAACTATATCATTATTAAACCAGTAACAACAAATTTATATTTTAGCAAATAAGTAGCAGCAAGGATAAATATTAAGTTTGGGATCAAATTATTAATTCGTTATTAGTAAATCAAAACACTAAACAAATGCATGAAGGATGGAGATTGTAATTTTTTTTTATTGGCAAATATAGCGCACTAACAACAAATCTGAAAACAAGTACTAGTTTCTTACTCTAAAATAATGCAGTGACAAATTATTTTAATAAGTGGTAGAAAAATTATCATATTGCAGCAAATTAAATTAAGCCAATGGATTACAAAAATGATAATCTTGTTGGAATATAAACTTGATTTATTAGTTTCTAGAGAATTCTTGTAAGGGGGGTAAGAGTTCTAGAATTATGTTTTCTTTGTAATCAAGTAAAAGTCTTTCTAGAATTATGTTTTCTTTGTAACCAAGTAAAAGTATTTCTAGAATTATGTTTTCTTTATAATCAAGCAAAAGTAATTCTAGAATGATCTATTAGGGACTATAAATAGAGGAGCTCTCCCCTCATTTGGAATCAAGAAATCAAGTAAATGAAAAATAATAATAAAGCATTATTTGTGAGAACAAGTTTCTTCTCTTTGTGTGTGAGTTGTGTGGATTAGTGAGAACAAATTTCTTCTCTCTAGTCTCCAATCTTTTTTTAATATATATATATATATATATATATATATATTCCAACAAAGTGGTATCAGAGCGAGGTTTAGGGATGACTTCCAACAATATGTTGCAACCTCAACTTCCTCGTTTGACGGGAAGAATTACAATCAATGGAGCATTCAAATGAAGGTCTTATATGGCTCTCAAGATCTTTGGGAGATTGTTGAAAATGGATATGAAGAACCGGAGAATCAAGCAACACTTTCAACACAACAATTGAATACTTTGAAAGAGATACGAAAGAAGGACAAGAAGGCTCTTTATTTTATCTATCAAGCGGTGGATGAAGCAATTTTTGAAAGGATCTCTTCGGCATCAACATCAAAGGAGGCATGGGACATCCTCAACAAGGCGTACAAAGGTGAAGAAAAGGTAAAGATGGTAAGGCTTCAAGCTCTAAGAGGTGAGTTTGATTTACTCAAAATGAAAGAAAGTGAATTGGTGGAGGAATTTTATAATAGAACTATTTCTATTGCTAATCAACTTCGAGTCAATGGTGAAGAAATTTCGGATAAAAGAATTATTGAAAAAATTCTTCGAAGTATGACAAGGAAATTTGAGCATGTTATTGTTGCTATTGAAGAATCAAAAGATTTGAATACTTTCTCTCTTGAAGAATTGTTGGGCTCACTACAATCTCATGAGCTTCGCATCAAACAATTTGATTCCTCTCCTTCCGAGCAAGCTTTTCAAATTCGAGACACCAACCGTGGTGGTTTTAGAGGAAGAGGTGGAAGATCAGCCCGTGGTAGAGGACAAGGAAGAGGCCAAATTCAAAGTGAAAATTCAAGCCCATCTCAAGAAGGAAGAGGATGAGGTCGTGAGGATACAGTGGAAGAGGAAGAGGTAACTCTTATAATATTCAATGTCATTATTGTCATAAATATGGGCATATGAAAAAGGATTGTTTTAAAAGAATTAATGATGAAAAAGATAATTCTAATTTTCTACATGAGAATTTGGAGACACAAGATGAAAGTATGCTTCTTGCTTGTAATGTTCAAGAAGCTTCTATTGATGATATATGGTATATTGATAGTGGTTGTAGTAACCACATGACCGGAAATAAAAGTTGCTTTGTGAATTTTGATGAAAGTGTCCAACGAGAAGTCAAGATAGGTGATAACAAAAGGCTCATTGTCAAAGGCAGTGGTGATATTCCGATACGGACAAAGCAAGGAACAAATTATATTTCTAATGTTTATTATGTTCCCGATCTTAAACACAATCTTTTGAGTGTTGGGCAACTTTTAAAGAAGGGACATAATGTGAATTTCAAAAATGATTTATGTGAGACCAAAGACAAAACTGGTGTTCTTATTGCAAAACTGAAGATGACACCAACAAAAATGTTTCCGTTGCAAATTAAAAATGAAGCATTTCCATGTTTTGCTAATATTGTTAATGACAAGTCATGGCTTTGGCATCTTCGTTATAATCACTTGAGTTTTAGCACTCTATCCAAGATTTGCAAAGATCATATGGTGAGAGGCATCCCAAATATTAGTAAACAAGATCAAGTATGTGAAAGTTGTGTTTTTGGCAAGCACCATCGAGATCCATTTCCAAAAGAAAACGCATGGCGAGCAAAGAATCCTTTGGAGCTAGTGCATTCGGATTTATGTGGACCTATGCGCACAAACTCTCTTGGAGGTAATCGGTATTTTCTCACTTTTATTGATGACTATAGTCGCAAGATGTGGATTTACTTTCTCAAAGAAAAATCTCAAGTATTTGAAGTGTTCAAGAATTTTAAAGCACTTGTGGAGAAGCAAAGTGGTTTTTCTATAAAGACACTCCGATCCGATCGTGGTGGAGAATATATGGCGGAAGAATTCGGAAATTTCTTAAAGGATCATGGCATTCATCATCAACTAACGGTCCGCTCAACCCCTCAACAAAATGGGGTGGCCGAAAGAAAGAACCGTATCATTATGGAACTTGTTCAAAGTATGTTGAAGACAAAACGATTGCCTAAAATATATTGGGCCGAAGCTGTAGCATGTGCATGCTATGTTCTCAACCGTGCGGCAACTAAAAGTGTTCAAGGAAAGACTCCACAAGAAGCATGGAGTGGTCACAAGCCATGTGTCTTCCACTTCCGAATTTTTGGAAGCATTTGTTACTCTCATGTGCCGGATGAAAAGAGAGGAAAACTTGATGACAAATCTGAAAAGTGCATCTTTATTGGCTATAGTGAAAGATCCAAGGCATATAAATTATATAACCCCATCACAAAGAAGACTATTATTAGTCGTGATGTAATTTTCAATGAGGAAGAAGCATGGGAATGGAAAAATGAGAAAAAGAGTACAAGTATCTTGCTTGATAATGATGCATTTGAGCCAATTGAAGAAGAAGGATCGATTCCACCTACTCCACCATCTAATTATCCTCCAAGCTCATCATCTTCAAGTTCAGAATCAACACCTAGAAGGACAAGACCTCTTGCGGAGATTTATGGAGAAACAAGAAGAATTTTATAAGATGAATTTGTTGATTTTGCTTTATATGCAACTGCGGATCCGGTTGATTTTGAAGAAGCCGCCAAGGAAGACAAATGGAGACAAGCCATGGATCAAGAAATTGATGCAATTGAAAGGAACCAAACATGGGAGTTGGTTGAAGTACCTGAAGGGAAGAAACCCATTGGAGTCAAATGGGTTTACAAGACAAAGTTGAATGCACAAAGTGAAGTTGAAAAACATAAGGCACGATTAGTTGTGAAAGGCTACAAGCAAAAGTATGGTGTTGATTAGAAAGAAGTTTTTGCTCCCGTGGCACGTCTTGAAACAATTTGTTTGATAATTTCATTGGCCACTCAAAATAAGTGGCAAGTTTATCAAATGGATGTTAAATCTGCTTTCTTGAATGGAGTACTACAAGAAGAGGTGTACATTGATCAACCTTCCGGCTATGTGATAAAGGATAAAGAGCATAAAGTCTATCGGTTGAAGAAGGCATTGTATGGCCTTAAGCAAGCCCCTCGTGCATGGTATAGTCGCATAGATGACTATTTTGTGAAGATGGGATTCAAGAGGTGTCCATTTGAGCATACTCTTTACATCAAGGAGAACAAAGGTAACATTCTCATCATTTGTTTATATGTGGATGATTTGATTTTTACCGGAAATAGTCTTGATAATATTGAAGAATTTAAGAGAAGTATGATGCAAGAATTTGAGATGACCGACTTGGGTCTACTTCATTACTTTCTTGATATTGAAGTAAAGCAAGATAATGATGGTATATTTATCTCTCAAGAAAAGTATGCAAAAGATTTGATGAAGAAGTTTAGAATGGAAGAGGCAAAGCCAATTAGCACTCCAGTTGAAGTTGGCTTGAAACTAAGTAAGGATGACAACTCTAAATATGTTGATCCAACATTGTTTAGAAGTCTTGTTGGGAGTTTGATGTATTTGACAGCCACTCGATCGGACATTACATATGGTGTGAGCTTGATTAGTAGGTTCATGGAGCAACCAAAGAAGACACATTAGGATGCCGGAAAAAGAATTTTGAGATATGTGTGTGGAATACTTGGGGATGGAATTTATTATCAAAAGATAAATGATCCTAAGGTGCTTGGATATTGTGATAGTGATTGGGCCGGAAGTGTTGATGATAGTAAAAGTACTTCGGGAAATGTTTTCTACTTTGGATCAAGTGCAATCACGTGGATGTCAAAGAAACAACAAGTTGTGGATCTCTCAACCGCCGAGGCAGAATATATTTCACTATCTTTAGCTAGTTGTCAAGCTTTATGGATTAAATGGGTGCTAGAAGAACTTAAGCATACTCCAAAAGGAAGTCCACTTATATATTTTGATAGCATTAATTCTGCTATAGCACTCACCGAAAATCCAGTTTTTCATGGGAGGAGCAAGCATATAAGAATCAAGTATCATTTCATTCGAGACTTGGTTGGGAAAGGAGAAGTAGTTGTCAAGCATTGCAAGACGCAAGATCAAATTGCCGATATTTTAATGAAGCCTTTGAAGTTGGAGATTTTCAAGGAGTTAAAGAAGAAACTTGGTATGCGTAAAAGTTTAGCTCAAAGGGGGGCAAATCAAGTTTAAAGGGGGGTGTTGGAATATAAACTTGATTTATTAGTTTATAGAGAATTCTTGTAATGGGGGTAAGAGTTCTAGAATTATGTTTTCTTTGTAATCAAGTAAAAGTCTTTCTAGAATTATGTTTTCTTTGTAACCAAGTAAAAGTATTTCTAGAATTATGTTTTCTTTGTAATCAAGCAAAAGTAATTCTAGAATGATCTATTAGGGACTATAAATAGAGGAGCTCTCCCCTCATTTGGAATCAAGCAATCAAGCAAATGAAAAATAATAATAAAGCATTATTTGTGAGAACAAGTTTCTTCTCTTTGTGTGTGAGTTGTGTGGATTAGTGAGAACAAGTTTCTTCTCTCTAGTCTCCAATCTTTTTTTAATATATATATATTCCAACAAATCCAAAGATTTTGTACCTTTGAAGAATCATGAGAAGCAATTTGAAATTTTATCTAAAGAAAGCGTAAAAATTTACTAGATTATGGTTGGAAAGAATCACCAAAGCAATTGCAAAAATCATTTTCACTTTCGCTCAAGTGGCATGATTGTAAATAAGAATTGCAATGAAGTGAGTTAGGGTTTTATTTTCTGGAGTTTATTTGGTTTTTGGCTCAGGTTTATTTTTTTTGGTTTTTTTGGATTCGGCCATTTCCCACCCGAGCCATAAGCTGGTTACGTCCCTGGTTTTGGTGATTGAGATTTCTGGTCAAGAGATTTTTCTTTGTGCTCTTTTGATGGTTCTAATAAAGTTTGTTTGGAGGAAATAATTTGTCTATTGTTTTCCTTCACTTCTAATCTCTTTTTAAATCTAACTATATATGGATCATTGGGATAACTCAAACATATAATACATTTACAAGAAATAAAAGAAATAAGTGGTGAAATTATTGATTATAATGAAGGAGATTCATATAAATAATGTAAATACCCTCGGTATTTTGAGTTTCACTGTCATTATTTCCCCATCAATAGTTGAGATAGGATTTACAGGTGCATCAACTGCTATTTTCCTGCTGGTTTGAATGAATCCACTTTGGAGATTAAAGAAGTTTGAACCTGTTATCCCGCCTTTAGGCAAGGCCGTGACACTAAGAAATTGACTTGTAATCGATGATGACCCGTCCTAGAGATCAGTTATACACGGGCTCACAATGGATATCAACGAATTTTGTCCGAGTCCGGATCAAGCCAAAATTCGTAGGACATGACAAGCTAAGCCATGAGAGCCAACTTTCCAAATCTCAAGTCAATCCGAGTTCGTATGCTCAAGTTATGAAGGATACAAGATTGGACAAAAATCAATTACCGTTCGACTCGCTCCTTCGACTCGCTCCCCTCGACTCGCTCCATATCCCTCAGACATCAACTTCGACTCGCTTCGCTCAGAGGCCTTCTTCAACTCGTTCATGTTCGACTCGCTTCACAGCCATCTGAAGTACCTACTTCGACTCGCTTTGCTCAGAGGCCTTCTTCGACTCGCTCCATTCGAACCACTGATCGACTCCATCAACTTCGACTCCATTGGCGAAGCCACTGCTCAAACCTTTCAGGACACTCCATTTCGACTCGCTCGACCAGTGCATACTTCGACTCGCTCGACCAGTGCGTACTTCGACTCGCTCAAAACAACATCAAGGGGAGAGTGAAATTCAAGCGCCACATCACCGAGTCGAAACAGAAGCGATTCGAAGGGAACAGAAGCGAGTCGAAGGAAACAGCCTACCGGAAACCCCATTTCGTATCGATCATATCTCTCAATCTACAACTCCAAATGCAATGAAATTTTCACAGAAGACTACGTGCATGCTAAAGAATGTCCACGCCAAATTTCGACTCCATTGGATGAAATCTTGACCGAGTCGAAATCTGTTCGTGTCGATCACGGATCAGACCGAAACTTCACGGGCTTGGGCGCGCGGGCCTGGTCACGTGTCAGAGAGGGTCTACCAAAATCTGAGCAAGATACCAGCCTCCTACACCTATAAATAGACCCCCAAAGCCAACAGAAAAGGGGTTCTTCTTCTTCTTTGAGATCTCCAACGCCTAGACTCTGCAAAACACGGATCTGAAATCCATGGCTGCTACCAACTACATTCACTGCTGCAAATCATAATCATCCGCTGTACTTCATTGATATTCACTTGTAAACATCAAAGAAAGATCAATAAAGAAAACTACTTCAGAGTGGACGTAGGAAAGATCGCCGAACCACTATAATCTTGTGTCTCTGTCTATTTCTTTCCGTTTTAAGTTTATTATTCTTCATTTTTATCCTCTATAATACTTAGATCTGAGATCTGTGATTATATATTACTGATTTGTGTTCATAAACTGGTGCTTTCACGATATTTGGGGTTTGTGACCAATTTTGGCGCAAACACTTTGGTGCTTCACCGAGAACAACTAGCACCCGCTTGAGGATTCAGATTAAGAGCTATGACAAGGCAATCAACAAGAAGACGGAGTGGAGAAAGGAGCCAGTAAGAGGGAAGCCAAGAGGCCTCTTCTAGAGCTGGAGCAGGTCAAGCTTCGATCTACATCACCGGGGATGAGATGGAGGCTATGGCGGATTCAATTCATGAAAGATTGTTGAAGAGTCAACAAGAAATGATGCAGAACCTCCTCAGACAGTTTGGACAAGCTGGAACAGCTGGAGCTTCAGGAGTTCAGATCCACGGAGCTGGAACAGAAGAGCCAAACAGGCAATCGAATGGAGCAGCTCAACAAGGCACGACCCCTAATCAGCACACAACCGCTAACCTGGATGGATCCAGACATGGGGGCACACCGCCCGGCAGCAATGGACCAATCCATGGAGGAATTCCAGGTGGCACCACACAACAAGATCCTGGAAGGAATGTAGGAGCGCAGGATGAGGAGTATGTACCATAATTCCCTCGGAGACTCGGGGGGCAACCCTTGATGGACGACGCTGGATTAGCTGAGATTATCAGACGAACTATGCGCGGAGGTTTGACAAACAGGGATCTGGAAGGGGTAAATAGGAGTCCGTTCACTTGTGACATCAGAATTGCTCGGAATCCACTAGAGTTCAAGCTACCTACTTTGGACATGTACAATGGCAAGGCTGATCCTACTGATCACTTGATGAGATACACAAGACATATGGAAGTGCTGGGGGCATCGGAGGAGGTGATTGTCCGATGTTTCCCTTTGTACTTGACAGATATAACCGCTATGTGGTTTAGACAGCTGGAAGAAGGGTCCATCAGGACATGGACGGAATTGGTGGATAGGTTTCTGAAACAATTTCGGGTTCATATCAAAAGGCCGAAGAATGTGATGACGCTAACGTCAGTAAAGCAAAGGACGGATGAATCACTCAGAGCTTTCTTAACTCGATTCAATGCAGCGGTTGCTTCGGTGGATCGGCCGGATCCATCGATGGTTTTAATGGCGGCAGTATCAGGAGTCAGAGAGGATTCAGATTTCAAAGTATCTCTAATACGGGACCCACCAATGGATCTCGGAGAATTCTTTCATGAAGCTGAGAGATTCCTTCGGCAGGAAGATGCATGCTCGGATATGAAGTTAAGAGAGGTGAACGCAGCTGAGGATGGTGGGCCATCCAGCGGAGGCTTAGATAAAGATAAGGCAAAAAGGAAGCCGGATGATGAATCAGGAAAAGCTAGGAAGCGATGGAAGGAACCAAAGTTTTCCACTTACATAGGATTAAACGAAACGTTGGAACGGATATTCATGGAAACTCGGAATCGCCTTCCCTATCGAAGGCCGGCTAGGAGAGAGCCCTAAGAACGTGAAAGGACATCAGGAAGGCACTGTCTTTTTCACGATTTAGATGGACATGATACCAACAGTTGCAGGCATCTGAAGGACATTATTGAGGAGCATGTAAGGAATGGGCAATTACAACAATATGTCGGGGCTCGGAATGCGGTGATGGAGCAAGAGCAACCGCCATCTACCTCAAACCACAATGGTGCGAGACCCAGGAATGATGGTCGATTGGTTATCAATTGACCGGGATAATATGAAATAAGTAGCAAACTACTGGCAAACGACCAAGTCGTCTACTCATGTACGGGGACGGAGATGGCCCCTAGGCATGCTCTGAATGATGATAAACCGGGACGCTATGGTTTGTGAAATCTGCTTTCTCTTTTGGTTCGGACATTTTCTTTTTCTGGTTCGATTTTAGAGTTTGGTTTGAACTCCTGGTTTTGTTTTCTTGTTTGAACTCTTGGTTTTGTTTGTTTTCTGGTTTGAACTTTCGTTTGGATGATTGCTTTCTGTTTTGGATATTGATTTGGATTTCTGATATGGATTTTTGGTTTTCCGATTTGATTTGGATTTTGGATTGGATTTTGATTGGGTTTTCATCTGGTTTTTGGGAAACGATCGTCGGGTATGGATTATGCCTGGCAAGGGATAAGTCTCTTCGTCCGAAAGTGGCGAATTGGCTTATTCAGATCGTCGAGCATGGACTATGCTCGACAAGGGTCCGGAGCGACCAGGATTTGGCCTAGGACTTAGGCCCTATATTATCGATTACTATTTCAGGTCGTCGAGTATGGACTATGCTCGACAAGGGTCCAGAGCGACCAGGATTCGGCTTAGCACTTAAGCCATGGTAATTATTTAACGCCCAGGGACACTGGGCCACGGTCTTCAAGTGTGGATTGCGCTTGGCAAGAACCCGGAGAGGTTACAGATTTGGATATCGACCTGGAGAGGTCCTGGATTCGGTTATTGGTTATTGAATGAGGATGGATTAGGACTCGGATATCGGGTATGGATGGATACGAAATTGGCTAAGGCTTTGGTTATTGGATCTGGAATCAAACGTCGACTCGGAGTAGTCAAGAACGATGCACTTGGATGATATGGCTATGGACTTTGGATATCGGATTCTGAACTATTCAAAACACACCTTCTTATCACAAGGCATGTTTTGGGGGGCAAGTGTTATCCCGCCTTTTGGCAAGACCGTGACACTAAGGAATTGACTTGTAATCGATGACGACCCATCCTAGAGATCAGTTATACACGGGCTCACAATGGATATCGACGAATTTTGTCCGAGTCCGGATCAAGCCAAAATTGGTAGGACATGACGAGCTAAGCCATGAGAGCCAACGTTCCAAATCTCAGGTCAATCCAAGTTCGTATGCTCAAGTTATGAAGGATACAAGATTGGACAAAAATCAATTACCGTTCGACTCGCTCCTTCGACTCGCTCCCCTCGACTCGCTCCATATCCCTCAGACATCAACTTCGACTCGCTTCGCTCAGAGGCCTTCTTCAACTCGTTCCTGTTCGACTCGCTTCACAGCCATCTGAAGTACCTACTTCGACTCGCTTCGCTCAGAGGCCTTCTTCGACTCGCTCCATTCGAACCACTGATCGACTCCATCAACTTCGACTCCATTGGCGAAGCCACTGCTCAAACCTTTCAGGACACTCCATTTCGAATCGCTCGACCAGTGCATACTTCGACTCGCTCGACCTGGGCACGCTTCGACTCGCTCGACCTGGCACGCTTCGACTCGCTCGACCAGTGCATACTTCGACTCGCTCGACCAGTGCGTACTTCGACTCGCTCGAAACAACATCAAAGGGAGAGTGAAATTCAAGCGCCACGTCACCGAGTCAAAACAGAAGCGAGTCGAAGGGAACAGAAGCGAGTCGAAGGAAACAGCCTACCGGAAACCCCATTTCGTATCGATCATATCTCCCAATCTACAACTCCAAATGCTATGAAATTTTCAAAGAAGACTACGTGCATGCTAAAGAATGTCCACGCCAAATTTCGACTCCATTGGATGAAATCTTGACCGAGTCGAAATCTGTTCGTGTCGATCACGGATCGGACCGAAACTTCACGGGCTTGGGCGCGCGGGCCTGGTCACGTGTCAGAGAGGGTCTCCCAAAATCTGAGCAAGATACCAGCCTCCTACACCTATAAATAGACCCCCAAAGCCAACAGAAAAGGGGTTCTTCTTCTTCTTTGAGATCTCCAACGCCTAGACTCTGCAAAACACGGATCTGAACTCCATGGCTGCTACCAACTACATTCACTGCTGCAAATCATAATCATCCGCTGTACTTCATTGATATTCACTTGTAAACATCAAAAAAAGATCAATAAAGAAAACTACTTCAGAGTGGACGTAGGCAAGATCGTCGAACCAGTATAAATCTTGTGTCTCTGTCTATTTCTTTCCGTTTTAAGTTTATTATTCTTCATTTTTATCCTCTACAATACTTAGATCTGAGATCTGTGATTATATATTGCTGATTTGTGTTCATACACTGGTGCTTTCATGATATTTGGGGTTTGTGACCAATTTTGACGCAAACAGAACCCTGCGTATATATTAATAGTTTCTTATTATTAAGTATGGAATGTTCTATTTTACTAAAGATGTCAATGAGATTTAATCCCACACTCTGAATAAAAAATGTACAGTAGTTCACAATGAACTTTGATTAATTATTTCACTTATATAGTTTACATATGTAGAACACTTACAGATCGAAGTACGGTTAATCTTGGCTTTCCGTCACCGTAATTAGTTGGAGTTACCTATATAGTACAGAAGATAGTATAAGAAAAACAATTTCATAAACTACTACATCAAAAGATGAATAATCTTTTTCCTAAAAGGATGGAAAAACATTGAGTGTTACACAATGCATGAAGCAACTAGATATCTAGCCTACACATAATTGATATATATGCATGTCTCTGTGTATATTTCAAAGATTTAAGATCATTACTTGAATAGGTATTAATTTATAAACGTTGGATAAATATCGAGCCAATTAGTCTCGCACAATTTGCGCATTTAGCATCAATTTAAAAAACTACTTGTTTGATCATGGCCTCCCACTCCAGAATTTGATATATTTGCAAAGCTTGTTTCGTCAACTTCCACCTTTGGCTGCCAAACATCAATATTTGCTTGGGTTCCAGTAAAGATACCAGAATCCATAGTAGTTACTAACATATCCGATTGCTTCTTCATAAAAATTTAGGATTGGTTTTAGTCATAAAAAGACTATAGACACACACATATATACATATGTATATGTGAGAAAAAGTACAAATTTGAAAGAAAAAAAACGTGTATCGTACCATTTTGTTTGTGTCACCGTCATTCACTGCCAAATTGCATACACAATTATCACTCTCAAGTTGTTCTTTTTGCCTAAAATTATACTTTATTTCTGACAATTGGTATGGTTACTTCCTTCGGGACAACATCCATTTTCCTTCCATGTTTGGTGAAAAATTTAAGATGATGGTTCCTTAAGGGCACTACGTTAGTTAGTCGAAATATTTTTTTAATTAACTTTCTATTTAGAAAATGTACGCAAATAATATATATTAGTAGGCTAATTGTCAGTTTTCTATTAAACCAAAATGTGCAAATAGTTTATATCATGTTTGTGAACCTTAATTTTGGCATTTTGTAGCAATGGATTCTCAATAGCTGGTTGCTCATAAATATTGATACAATCAACTTGATAGCCTTCTGTTTCCCTCTAAATACACACGTCATATATATCAAGGATAAGTAATATAAATAATAGATGTCTTTATCCAAGGAAGCAACATAACAGACAGGGAGAGAGTAAATATATAAAAAGCAATTTGAATAACAAAATAAAATTAAAGTATGATTTGAGACAACATACCCGAACTGTTCTGACATATGTATCGTTCTCCAATTTTTTTTTCCTTCATCAATGAAGAAAAGGAGTATGAACAGTGTTTGTATCAAAATTGGACACAACACCATTCGAAAGTGTTTGAAGAGATAAAATGAAGAAAGTAAATATAAAAAGAGTATTATTTAACAAACACTCCACACAATAATCATAAAAACAGCAAAAGAACACAGGGATTTAGAGTGGTTCGGCGTGTTGCCTACGTCCACAATGAAATGATTGACTTTTATTAACTTTTGCTCGCTGGTTACATCGGATTACAACAGTAAATTTCGAGTACAACGGTGATTTTTGAGTGCAACAATGGTTTCGGCAGAGCCTGGACGTCAAAGAGCTAAAAGATCTTTTTTCTGTAGGCTTTGGGGTGCTATTTATAGGCGTAGGGTGCAAATATCTCGCTCAGATCTCGGAAGACCTCTTCTGGAACGTGGGTGGGCCCACACGATCGATCCCACATGATTTGCACTCGGTACGTGATCGATACGAACGAATTTCGTATCGATCAAGATTTGGTCCAATCGAGTCGAAATTGGGAATGAACATTCTTTAGGTTGTACGTAAGCTCCTGCGAAAATTTGGTGGTATTTGGACTTGTAGATTGTGAGTTATGATCGATGCAAACTCGGGTTTTATGTGGGCTATCTTGTTCGTATCGATACCCTTTGTATCGATCAGTTCGAATCGCTTTTGAGCATGTGCCTGCAAGTTGACGCGGCGCTTAATTCTTGGATCGATCCACTTTTCGTGTCGTGTTGACTGCTTCCTCCCTCGTATCCAACGTCTAAGCCTTGCTCGTATCGATCTACCTCGGCCATGTTCGTATCGATCGGTCACATTGCTCTGGTCGTATCGATCGATTGCGTTCCACTTCGTATCGATAGGAAGTGTTGATCTCGTATCGATCCGTGGTTGATCGATACGAAGCATGTTGAAGCTTAATCGATACAAAATGGACTTTCGTGTTGCGGTTGATAGATGCGAAGTAGACAATAGCCGACCGATTCAAAGTGAGCCTGTCTGCTAATGGCTACGAAGAAGACTCTCTCTGGCTACTGATCGATACGAAGTGTGCTTGTCTGTTGATGGACTCGAATAGGATCGATACGAATAAGACCGATTCTCTCGATGGATATGAAGTAGTGCACCTTGATGGATACGAAGAGATACTTGCTGATGGATACAAACATGTTGAGGCTTGATGGATACGAACAACAGATGACGCCGAGACTTGATGGATACAAATAGATGGATGCGAAATGATGGATGCGATTGCGTTGATTTCCTTGACTTGTATCGATCATATCTTGAGCATATGAACTCGGATTGACTTTAAATTTGGAGCGTTGGTTTTCATAGCTTTGCTTGTCGTGTCATGTCAATTGTAACTCGATCCAGACTCGGACAAAATTCGTCGATATCCATAGTGAGCCTGCGTATAACCGATCTTCGGGACGGGCTGTCCTCGGTTTCCAGTTAAGTTCTTGGTATCACGGCCTTGCCAAAAGGCGGGATAACATTTGCCCCCTAAAGTACGTCTTGTGAAAACACAACGTGCTTTGAAAAGCTGCAACCTCCATTCCGAAAAGTTCCATCTGACTTGTTAAACAGTTATCGTCTTTTCGCTGAAAGTTGTAATCTTTGATTGATCCATAGAAACATGAATCATGAACTATAGACTGCCAATTGTTGTACTGTGTACTGTTGCAATCGAGCGCTGTACGAGTATTCAATTCCTGTGAATTTTAAAGATTGGATGTTAGTCCATTATACATGAATGTAGGTTAGCCTGACTCCCGTTAACGTTCGAACGTTCACGAGTCGTTGTCAGTTTTTATTTTGTATTTTTTTATATCGAATTCCGTATTGACCCTCTCCTGAATCAATGTGAAATTCGATTTGTAACAACACTTAACGGTTGTTTTGGAGTGTCCCTTCGTGTTGATCCTCTTTTGGATCGATTCGGGATGAATGAATGTAAATTTCGTATCGATGGAGTTGAATCGTCCAGATATTATTCTACAATGATCTTCGTATCGATGGCTATGAATCCCTGTAACCTTCAAAATGAGGGACACGAGGTTATGATTTCGTATCGATGGTTTTATGATGGGTACGAATAGTCCAACCGGTCCTCCAGGTATTATTCGTATCGATGCGTTTCAGGTGGATTCGAATTTCTGCAGGCTTGAAAGCAGTGGATACAAAACATGCGTTTCGTATCGGTGGGATCCAGTGATTTAGAAAAGTTTTTTTTGCAAATTTCGTATCGATAAGATCCGAGCCGATGGATACGAATAACTCCTTCGTATCGCTTTGAGGGGAAACCTGTGTGTCGTTTGCATCTATAGGTTATTGATGGATACGAACGAAGGCATTCTAGATCAATGGCAAATAGATACGAGCAGTTGCGCTCAGGACCAGTATGTGTAGATGGATACGAGCAGAACTTTCGTATCGATTACATCGAGGTGCATTTTAGCCAGTCATTTTAACTAGGAGATGAATCATTTTTTGCCTTTACCTCGTATCCATATAAATACTTTTGGACTTAACCAAATTTTTATCTACTGTCATTTTTCCTCTGGTTTCCGTATCGATAGAAGAAACGAAAAAAGATAACTGCCTTCATCTTCCATTCGAACAGGCCACTAACTTTCAACTCGAATCTTTGAATTAGGTAATTGACCAATCAAATCCGCTCTAAAATGATTCGACTCGAGTTTTAACGCCAAGTCGTCAAAGTCGTGGTCGATTCTGGCGTCGTTGATGCCGAAGTTGGGTCGGAGCGAGGTCGAGGAAGAAGGAAATGACGTGTTATCTGCTTGGGGAAGAAGAAGGGGTGATGGAGTGAGGGATATTAACAAAATTGCTCATATCGATTGTGGATGAGGGAGAAATTCGTATCGATCGTAGATACACTGGAGTTTCATATCGAGTGTACGAGTTGTCTCGTATCGATGGCTAAGTGTACGTTCGTATTGATCTGTCGATGGTTGGCATTCGTACCAATCCAGAGCGGTCGATGCGAATTATCGGGCCTGGCGATCGACACGAACCAAAGGACTTTGCATCGATACGAAATCAATTTTTGGTGGTCGATACGAAACGCAGTTTCATGATCGATACGAATTAATGTTTGCCATAGCCGAAACAAATTTGTTCTTGGTGATCGATTCATGATCAAACCATGACTGATAAGAAATCTTTGTATATTCGAACATTTGACTCCGATGAGCTTTAGCCTTGCATAATTGGACTTAACTGTGTAACTGCATATTTGACTGCCCTTCGAAGCTCGTCGACGAAACTGTAATTTGACAAACTCAACAAACTCCAGCATGGATCGTTCTCCGAAGTTAGGATGGCATGGTTGTGACGGTCAGCGATGACGGTCACTCCGGTTGAATCTCGAAGTCTTGTCATTTTAACATCCTTAGAACTTAAAGAAATTTAAAGCATTACGTAGCACTGCACTACACAACACATTCACGCACTTCACACTGGGGAACACACGGGCTTATTATCATCTAATGATTGTTTTTAATAAGTTGATTAGTTATGGAGTCTACGAGCTCACAACAGCAGGAGCTTCGGAGTTCATCTCCCTTAGTCATAGAGATACCGGTCATCGCGGCCGAAGTTATAAATCCAGCTCCGGACGAGCTGCCTGGTGCCAGGTTTATCATGAACCTACAAGATTCTGTGCCTTCCAACGTCTCCGAAGATATGCTGGGACGAATATGTCTAAGGCATGGTTTATCGCTGGACGATGTCTTATTACCGGGACCGAATGATAGACCGCATGCTCCCTCGGAAGGGTTTACTGCCTTCAACAGGCACTCATGTACAGCCGGGATGCTTCCTCCATTCAATCAATATAGTCGGGAAGTGTTGTCCTTCTTTGGAATTGCCACATCATAGTTACATCCCAATGGATACGCGTTGCTGAACAGCCTATTCGTTGTATTCATGGAGCATCTTTTCAGACCCCCGACCCCGATCGAAATCAGATATCTTTTCAATGTTAAGAGTCGGGAAGATAGCCCTTCTTTCTCATTTCTGGAGGCGGTCAGGAACTGTCAAGTCGTGACTAGTGCCTTGACTAGATTGAGCTACTTCAAAGCTGAGTGGTTCTACGTTCGATGCCCACTAGGGTTTGCTCGCCGATGGTTGGCTAGACGTAAGTGCTTCGACTTTTCTGGTAGTTAACAATATAGTTGCAACTGGCATTGAGACTAATACTCCCTTTCCATTACAGCCGCAATTCCTCGACCTGATGGCGCACATTTTAAAGAAATAGTATGGGTCCTCCAAGAAGTTCCAGGCGAGATGAGAGAAATCGAGTCGGTGCTCACCAATAGGAACTTAAGAATTCTTGGATTAATCGAGCGAAAACAAAGTATAAGGCTTGAAGGAATGCTTAGGGCAGCCCCGATAAAGCGGGTAAAGCACAAAGCGCCCGGGGTCGTAATTGCTAAGGAAGGTGATGAAGAACACACGCCTATAAACGACGAACCCGTGGTCGGGCCTTCTCACAGTCTTCAGGGTTCAAAGGGAAAGAGCAACACGACACCGGATTGGAAGGGCTTCAAAATGCTCTAGATTTAAGCGAGTCTCTACCCATCAGTGCGGCCGACATTACCGGTTGGTCGGGGGGTTGCACACACATTTACACTCACGGCACTACACGGTTTCCAGCCTTAAGTTGCCTACTTCGAGAATTCACTAACTCCGTTCTTCTTTTACTTTACAGATACGATGAATAGGCGAGAGTCTATGCTCGGTAGTCTCCGTTTAGTACACCAATCATCAAGCTCGTATTATGAGTCCCGTCGAAGGGAGGATGATAGAAACTGCGATCGCGGTTATTCAAGTCAGGAACGCTACAAGAGGGATAAAGATAGAGATTATAGAGAACAGAGATATCGATCCCGATCACGTTCTCCACCTCTCTGACTCCCTGCACAACCTTCTATTCACAGCTCACATCCCCCGGAGCCTCTACGTCAAAAGTCATCTTCCCATGCTCCAAGGTCTGAGTCTCAACGTCGTAGGACTGAGGCCGAACCTTCCACTGTTGCTGAACAAGCCATCACTGAGCCCACTGGGGAAGGGGTTATCAGAATTTTCCAATTAAGAAAAGATTTCTCGAACATATGTTTTGACGGCTTCATCTTCCCCCCTCACCTAAAGAAAATTCCATCGGAAGCAGAAACCACGATGCATGACTATATTCATGACATTTATACACAGTATAAGGAGCGGATGAAAGCTGCAGATAAGGCATCAGCGGTGGCTTTCGAACGGGCTAAAATAATTGAAAAGTTAGAATCTGATCTCATCTAGAAAGACCGCATCGTCCAAGTGCTTAACGATGAAGCCGAGTCCGCTCGAAAATCAGAAATAGAGGCCACCAAAAAGGCCGACGAGGCGAACTTGGCTATGGAGAGGATGAGGCAGACACACTTCGCTTTGGTGGAGCAGATGGGCCATCGAAACACCACAATTACCGCTGAAAGGGATGCTGCTTTGAAAGAACTCAACGAGCTAAAAGCCAAATTTTCTGAAATCATCAAAGAAAAGGATGATGCAAACAAAGCAGCCCGGTAGGCATGTGAATAGGCCGTAGTGCTTCGGAGTGAACGGGATGCGGCAACGGCTAAGGTTTGAGAGGTGGAGACTAAGGTCGAGGGGGAAGTCCAAATGGCGGAGTCTAGGCTAGAAGCTGATATTGAAGATCTCCTCGTTGTTTATAATGCTAACGTCTTGAAGCATAGAAATCTAGCCTGACTCGATAATTATCCGACACATCTATACAACGCCTGGGGCCGATTAGTGGGAGATGAAAAGGCTGCCCACCAAGATGAATCGATTGATGAGTTCGAGCTCGAGAGCCGGGTGTTGAGCGAAGACGAGCGGAAAGTTCTCCACGATGCCATGATTTCATATGAGAAGGAGAAGCTTGGCGTCCAGCATTTGGAAGTTGGAGAAGGTTCTGGCGTTGAGCATCATGATACAAGTTCTGAAACTCCCGTGCTGACTCAGCATGAATCCTCACCTGCGGTTGATCCTCAGCCCATTCCTTCTTATAATCCGGTTCAACCGCAGATGTCTCCAGCTCGCGAGCAAGTCTCTGAGGCAGTTCCGCCACCCGCGAGCCAAACTGAGGAAGGTACTCTGAACATTCTCTATGCTTATCTGAAATCGGAAGCATTACTTGAAGTAATTATTAACAGTTCTTCTTTTTCTTTTATCCAGTGATTGAAGCTACACCGGTTATGCCTCCTGCAACTCAAGAACCACATCATATGCAGGAGGCCATTATAACTGAAGCGACCACCACAACGACCACGACACCGACTGATGGAGCGCAAGGGAGCACACTTATTTTTGATGAGAAGATGATGGAGGAACTCCTCGGTCATCACAGTGATCCTTTTGTAGATTTGTCGTTCGTTATGGGTGGAAGTGCACCAATGACAAGTTCTTCGGCTCCAACTGCGGGAGTTCCTGACGATGCACAAAAGCTTCATGAGGAGGAAATCGTAGCTGAAATCAATGCTGAAATGGAAGCAGCCACGCGGGGCAGTGGTTTTGGCGGTGGAATGGCTGGACCTGGTCCAGCCCCTTTATGGATGATATCTCCGGGAGGAACGGTCATTGAGACGAGCGCGCCTGCCCCACCCCCTTCTGTTGATCATGTCCCTCCGACTCCGCCTGCAGGAAGCGTTCCAATACACTTGAGTTCGGAGGAGGATGTTGATACAATGCCCCTGACTGGAGATCGACCCCCGAAGAGCAAGGGTTCAAAAAGAAAACCGAGTGAGAGCTCCAGCGGGTCCACGCCGAAGAGGAAACCGAAGAAGAAAAAAAAGTAGACATGCTTCTTTGGTGCAATTTTGAGTAGATAGGAACTTCTTTTGTTCTTTTTGCTAGCCGTGTTTAGATGCAGGTTCGGCCCCTGCTAGTAGGATTTTTGTGATAAACTTGTACTTAGTTTTCTTCCACAAATAGTGAAATGAAATTCCATTTTGTCTTTAACTCAATTTTCGTTCATTTACTTAAGTGTTTCAGCATTTGAACTCCAGTCTAGTATATTTGTTGAGTTTCGACCTATTGGACCCAAGTTTAGTCATTAAGTCCTGAAATCACGACTACGAGTGATGACTGAACGTCAAGCTAGACTCCGACGATGCACTGTCTCAATCAGTGATTGACGCTTAAGTTCTGCCCCCAATTTCAGGGACGAATTGTAAAATCAAGTGGCAATTGCACTTCGCTTTCAACTCACCGAGCTTAACGTTGTCGAATTGATGCTAAAATGAAGTAATTCGAGTGGTCGAATCGCACTCGCTTATCCATTGACGATTGCATCCACACTTCGAGGATTCGCATTCGTACGTCTACGGTCGGGCTCGCTTGCTTGAGTTTCAAGGATACGTCCACGCTCCGGGGACTTAAGTCATTTTCACGGGTGGTCAGTCATACCCGCTTAATGTTTGCAATGATGTCCACACTCTGGGGACTTTAGATGGATTCGTGGGTGGTCAGTCACACCTGATTTGCATTTACACTCTAACCACGCTCCGAGGACTTAGAGTTGTTTTATGGACGGTCAATCCCAATCCGGTTTGTGTTCAAACTCCAATCCACTCTCCGGGGATTTTGAGTTAACGTTTATACTCCAATTCACGCTTTGGGAATTTGGAGTTGGTGTTTATGTTGACACTCCAGTTCACACTTTGGGAATCCGGAGTTAGTTAATGTTTATACTCCAGTTCACGCTCTGGGAATTTGGAGTTAGTCAATGTTTATACTCCAGTTCACCCTCTGGGAAATTGGAGTTAGCAGAAAGATGGTCAGTCACATCTGTTCAGGCTTTAGGATTTCGTTCGCACTCCGAGAATGATGAGTCTATCAGGATCATGGATGATTGGTTCACATCCACCCTGAGTTAACAAGCGAGGTCGTTAGATGGACAGATCCATCCTCCTCAAACTTGGTCAAGATACGAGCGAAGTTGTTAGGTGGACGGATCCACCCACTTCGAGATCGTATTTGTAAGTTTATACTCCAGTTCACACTCTGGGAATCTGGAGTTGGTTAAAGGATTGTCGTGTATCAATCCTTTTTTGACTTTAGTGTGATGACTTGCCCTCGAGCTCGGGTATCATCTAGCGAGTAACTGGTCGTATCACAGTCACTCCCTATTTGAATAATTCCACTGTCGAGTGGAATTTAGCTCTCCGTGCATAGTGATAGTTGTATGACGCATTCAATAAATCATAGCTCTGGCTCGAAGAGATTGAATTTTATTGCTGAACTAAGAAAATACGGCAAAATCAGTTGCCTTATTACAAATTCAAATTTCAAAATCCAGAAACAAATTGCAAATGAAAAATAGACTGGATAAATAAACAGAGACTGTCATGTGTAGTAGCGACGAAGACTTTTGCTGTTCCAGGCTCTCGAAAGAGTGAGACCGTCAACGGTCGATAATTTGAGTGTGCCATCTCCGAGCTTTCGTTTGATAACATATGGTCCTTCCCAAGTTGGCTTCATATGCGAAGGGACCAGATAAATTCTCTTAAGGACGAGATCGCCGAGTTCAAAGGTTCATGGTCAGACCTTGGCGTTGTATAATCGGGCGACTCGACTTCGGTATGTGGCTGCCCTCAAATCAGCCTCTTCATGCTTCTCATCCAATAAATCCAGAGATTCAACAAGTAATATAACATTTGTCTTCGGATCATAGTATGTGACACGATGAGAAGGCACTTCTAATTCGACTGGAATAACGGCTTCTGAATCATAAGAAAGAGAAAACGGAGTGTGGCCGATTGCGGACTTGTGGGTTGTTCGGTATGCCCATAAAGCCATACGAAGTTCATCGACCCATTTGCCCCCGGCCTTTTCCAGTCGTTTCTTCAGAATAGACTTTATAACTTTATTAACAGCTTCGACTTGTCCATTCGCTTGAGGGTGTGCGACTGCGGAGAATTTCTTCTGAATGTGGAATCATTGACAGAAATCCTTAAATTCAACACTGTCGAACTGGGTCCTGTTATTAGTGATGATAGTATGTGGGAGACCAAATCGGCAGATGATGTTGCGCACTACAACGTTGATCACCTTCTTTGTTGTAATTGTAGCAAGGGGTTCAGCTTCCGCCCACTTGGTAAAGTAATCAACTGCTACGATGGCGTACTTCGCACCACCTTTGGCTAGAGGTAGAGAGCCAATAATGTCAATGCCCCATACTGCAAATGGCCATGGACTGACCATCTGAGTTATTTCGATAGGTGGGGCCCTTGGAATTCTAGCATGCTTCTGGCATTTGTCACACTTTCTAGCATAGTCCGACGCATCGTGATTTACGGTTGGCCAATAGTATCCATATCTGAGAACTTTTTTGGTAAGGGCTTGCCCCCCGGTGTGATCGCCACATTCTCCTTCGTGCACATCATGCAACACTCGTTTGATTTCATCGTGAGCAATACACCGGAGTAAAGGAACAGAGTACCCTCTTCTATACATAACTCTATTTTGAATAGTGAACCGTGAAGCTTTCCGAAGAATCTATCTCTTTTCGCTCCTACGCTCTTGCAGGGTTCCATGCTCGAGATAATTTCTGAACAGAGTCATCCATGACTCCTTATCGCAAACAACCTCAAATATCCAATCTATCTTCATTCGGTTGATGCTCGGGGAAGCTAATGTCTCTACGGGAACGATTCCCATTTGTTGTGCCTCACCTGTGCTGGCTAACTTTGCTAATGAATCGGCTTTTTGATTGCGCTCTCGGGGAATGCAGTAGATGGCATAATAATCGAATTGATTTAATATTTCTTGAACCCGAGCAAGGTAAGCAGCCAGTCTTTGGTCCTTGGCCTGGTATTCCCCCCGAACTTGACACACGACCAATTGCGAATCGCAATAAATCTCCACAGCAATGATTTTCGAATCTCTAGCAAGCCTCAATCCGGCAAATAGGGCTTCATACTCAGCTTCATTGTTGGTCGCGTGAAAATCAAACTTTAAAGCATAGCATATAGATCGACCTTCATGAGTTTCAAGCACAACCCCTGCACCTGAGCAACGGTCATTTGATGCACCATCGGTATGCAGCTTCTAGATATACTTGGGAGATTCACTAGTTTCGGGCAAGCCCTCTGGGATGGTAAATTCAGCTATGAAATCTGCTAGGACTTGTCCTTGAATGGCTCTCCTTGGAGTGTAGGTGATGTCAAACTGACTTAAATCAATATTCCATTTGAGTAACCTACCAGACGTTTCAGGTCGCGTAAGGACCTGTTGTAACGGCTGGTCGGTGTAAACGGTGATAGGATGAGCCTAGAAATACGGACGGAGCTTCCTCGAGGAAATAACAAGACAATAAGCCAACTTCTCTAGCTTCGGATAATCTCTCTCAGCTCCGGTTAGTCGTTTGCTAATATAGTAGACCGGCTTTTGTATTCGGTCTTACTCCCAAATTAGGGCAGCACTTATTGCGTTTTCTGATACCGCCAAATAAATGTACAATTTCTCATGATTAATAGGCTTTGACAAAATTGGCGGTGTGGAGAGGTGTTGAATTAGTGCTCGGAATGCGCCCTCGCATTCCGTAGTCCATTCAAAGTTTCATTTCCCTTTTCGGATCAGATCGAAGAAGGGAATGCATTTGTCAGTAGATTTTGAAATGAACCTGCTCAGTGCTACTACTTTCCCATTGAGGCTCTGGACTTGCTTTATAGTTCTTGGAGTTTCAAGGTTTCTAATCGCCCAGATCTTTTTGGGATTGGCTTCGATTCCTCGAGCATTGACGATAAACCCAAGGAATTTTCCTGATGCGACCCCAAAGTGACATTTCAATGGATTAAGCTTCATTCTGTATTCCTCGGAGAATATTAAACATTGACTCCAGGTCTTTGACGTGGTCAGTGGAGAATCATGACTTGACTAGCATGTCGTCCACGTATACCTCAATGGTTTTCCCAATCTGATTGGCGAACATTTGATTAACTAATCGTTGATAAGTTGCGCCAGCATTCTTGAGTCCAAAAGGCATAACCTTGTAGCAATAAAGTCCCATATTAGTTACGAAGCTGGTATGCTCCTGGTCGGGTAAGTGCATTGGTATTTGATTGTAGCCGGAATACGCATCCATGAAGGATAAGAGTTCATGCCCGGCCGTTGAATCTATGAGTTGATCAATTCGAGGAAGTGGAAAACTGTCTTTAGGGCGGGCTTTATTCAGATCAGAGTAATCAATGCACGTTCTCCATTTCCCATTTGGTTTTCGAACAAGTACAGGGTTTGATACCCATTCCGGATATAATGCATCTCGAATAAATCCATTCGATTTAAGCTTGTCTACCTCTTCCTTAAGGGCGGCAGATCCCTCTGGATCCATACCACGCCTTTTTTATTTGACCGGGACGTGCCGTGGGTCAATGTTCAATGCATGGCTCGCGATGTCCGGCGAGATCCCACACAAGTCAGAATGCGTCCAAGCAAACACGTCAAGGTTTGCCCGGAGAAATTCAACCAATTCATCTTGCATTTGTTGGCTTAACTGAGATCCAATCTTTATCATTCTAGAATCATCGCTATCATCAATCGGGACATCGATCGTCAATTCAGCCGGAGAAGCTTGACTGTCTTTACTTTCGGTATCTCTCGGGTCAAGATCCCTATGGAATTGGTTGGGGTGCCCAGGCCTAGGCCCAGACATCAATTGTCAATTATCAACAAAACGGACGCAGAGAGATTCCTCTACACCCTTTCCTTTCTCTTTTCGCTGCGCCTCGCGCAGTTCAGCAACATAACAGGCTCGTCCAACAGCCTGATCTCCTTGAACGACTCCAACTCCACGATCGGTGGGGAACTTTAGAGTCAAACACCATGGGGCAATAGCAGCCCTGAACTCAACTAGGGCCGGTCGGCCTAAGAATGCATTATATGGCGAGTCTATATCCAAAACAACAAACTGCAGTATCTGGACTCTCCGGCGTTCTCCAATTCCTAACTTCACTGGCAATTCCACCACTCCAGTGGGTATAGTTGCACTTCCATTGAAACCAAGGATACGATACTGACAAGGTTTCAATTCTTTAGTCTCCATTTTCATCTGGTCATAGGCTCGCTTGAACAATATATTAACAGAACTTTCATTGTCTACCAAGATCCTCTTCATCCAAGCAGGACCTACTTGAGTTGATATGACAAGTGGGTCGATGGTTGGGGCTTCGATCCAATCGGCGTCTCTGTCTCGGAAGACGATGTCATCAGTCATCATATTTTGTTGCTTGGTCGGAGCCCCATCTTCCAAACTACTACAACACTCGAAGCTCGCATGCCTAATAGAACTGGCATACGACTCCATTTCCTTCCAGCTTCGTTCTGCTGGATGAGGACCACCACTAATTGTATTTATCACCAATCTCCCGCCAGTACGAGCGGGTTCCTCCTGTCTTGCCTGATTCGGTGTATGGTTCTGATTCGATGGGCCCGCACCTCCAGACTGCGGCGCCCGCACAAATTGTTCCAACTTCCTTTCACGTATCAACTTTTCAATGAGATCCTGCAAATGACGGCACTCATTTGTGTTATGGCCGTAGCTTTCGTGGAATCTGCAAAACTTCCCTGTCTGAATCTATTTCTCCGATGACTGTTTCGGAGCAGGCTTCTTATACTGAATAGTATTGCAGGTTTGTAGATACATATTTTCCAACGACGTATTTAGAGGAGTATAATTATCAAACATAGGAGCCCTACGTCGCAGACCACGGTTCTGATCCCATTTTCTATTTTGGTTACCATTGCCTTTCTGCTGATTTTGTTTATTCTGAATGTTCAATTGCACTTTCCCGGAGCTCTCCCCGGATTGTTTAACAGCATTATTACTTTGAATTCCTTCCATACTAGGCCCCGCATCATCCTTCTTCCTAGACTGTTTCGCATCCTCCCTTCTCAAGAATTGGGCTGCCTTGGAATAAAAACGGTCCAATGATGCAGGGGGTTTTCCGGCCAACCAGTTGCCGAACTCAGAATCGAGATCAATCCCTTTAGTCAATGCCATTAGAATGGAGTTATCATTAGGGTTGTTGATCTCAGCGCATGCAGCATGAAATCTCTCTAAATAACGTCTGAGTGTCTCCCCAAGAGCTTGAGTGACACTAGACAAAGTATTAACATCTTTCGGTCTTGCGACATGCATGCGGAATTGCTCAATAAACTTTGTTGCCAACTGGTCAAAACAAGAGATAGATCGAGGTGGCAAACGGGTAAACCACATAGTCGCTATGCCCCCTAGAGAGATTGGGAAGCTTCGGCACTTAACTGCATCATCAGCTCGTGCAGCATTCATCAACCATTCATACTTCAAGATGTGTTGATTAGGATCAGAGCTCCCTTCATAAACGGGTAAAGTCGGCATCCTGAATCGCCGAGGTGGTTCAACATAGAGTATCTCATCAGTAAACGGGGTATGACTCTGGGAGATTCTCCAGTCATCATTGTTAAGACCCTGACTCTCACGGATCATCGTCGGAATGTCGGGCATCTAGACATTTTGAGCAGGTTGGGCCAAGGTGTGGTCGGGTTCCACAATGCGAGGAGGGGCCGGTCGCTGTCGATGGTCCATGTCTCGCCTCCTTGGTTCTATGTATTCGGGGACATAAGGTTCGGGAGTATGGTTATGTTGGCGGTGGGTCGGATCCGCTCAATTTCGAGCGTCAACTCCCAAATCAGTAGCTGTGGCAGTACGGTTAGTAGTAATATGGTATGTGGTAGCGCCTCCTCGGAAGGATGGTCCAGTCTGATGGCTGGTTGACGGGCCGACTCTCGATTGCCCAAGACTCAATGTATGCTGATGCCCAGTAGCCTGTGTGTAACTTCCGTCCAATCGCGGGCGTGTGGATCTATGATGGTAATTAGAAGAGGCTAAACTCTCGGTGGATGAATAGGAAGCCCGATCCCTTCTGGATCTCCTTCGTCTTTGACGGTTTAGTTGGTTGGTCAATTTCGCATTAGCACAGAGCTGTTGAGTGAGCTGTTGACGGCTCTGAGTCAGTTCTTGCATTAGCATTTGGAATTCTTCCCTAGTAACAGGGCCTTGCGGATTTGATGGTCCGGCAGCATTCTGGTCGGCAGGAGGTGGTTGTACGGGGTTCTACCTGTCCCGTCCTTCTGGATCTGCAGCTGTATAAGTAGTCCTTGTGTTAACCATGGTAAATAGCGAAGCTCTTTCCTAGATTTGATGCAAATCTGAATAGGATGGAAGAACTTTAACTTGAAATCTGGATCTTCTTCTTAGATTTGTGCAATCCGATATCGATAGTAGATCCAACGAGCAGGAGAAAAACTGCGTTTTCTCAACGAGAGCACCAAAGTGTTTGTATCAAAATTGGGCACAACACCCTTCGGAAGTGTTTGAAGAGATAAAATGAAGAAAGTAAATGTAAAAAGAGGATTATCTAGCAAACACTCCAGACAATAATCAGAAAAATAGCAAAAGAACACAGGGATTTAGAGTGGTTCGGCGTGTTTCCTATGTCCACTATGAAATGATTGACTTTTATTAACTTTTGCTCGCTGGTTACAGCGGATTACAACAGTAAATTTCGACAGTACTCCTATGGAGCCCGTGACCATTATTAGGCGAGTCAGGAATGATGTATTCCTTGCTTTTCGTGGTCGGCCTTTCAGGGGACGCTTAAGTCCCGGTATTCGTCCTCTTGTGGATCTCCTTTCTATTACTTGTGCGTTGAGTTCCGCTAGAACTGGCGTCGGTTGAGTGTTCCTGTCGGGGCGTTGGTCTTCAGCCGACGGTCTTGACTCTACCTCCCACCTCCCCCCCCCCCGTTTTGTTTGTTTTGATGTGGTCGCTAGTTTTTCAGGTCCAGGTATTGTAGGAAGGTTTCATCCTTTTCTTCTCCGAGGATTATTTACATTGGTTGCACTTCAGCTTTCCGTTATACTTGTCGGATGTTGGTATCCAGTGCTCATCTGGTTTTGCTGTTTGGCTGGTTGGGTTTGTTTGAGGTCAGCTTTTATGGCACTCTTGGGTTAGCGTGTGTTGGCTTGCGGTTCTCTGTGGATTCTTGATCTCTATGTCGCTGGGTGGTTTTATTTCTGGTGGACTGGCCTACACCTTTCGGTGTAGCGGGGTTGATGGTTGAGCGGCTGTTTTTCTTCTTTTTAGCTTTGTATTAAGTTGCTTCCGTCAACTTAGCTTTTTTCTTCTATTTGGTTTTTCTGTTTCTTAGTTTAACGGGTTTGTGGGTCGCATACTTTGTATGTCGGGCCGTTTTTTGTGAGCCGTTGGAGAAAGGCTTGTTTCTCCTTTCTTATATAAAACTCTGGTTTTTTGGTAAAAAAAAAGAAAAAAAAAAGAAAAAAAAACAGTAAATTTCGAGTACAACAGTGATTTTTGAGTGCAACAATGGTTTCGGCAGAGCCTGGACGTCAAAGAGCTAAAAGATCCTTTTTCTATAAGCTCTGGGGTGCTACTTATAGGCGCAGGGTGCAAATATCTCATTCAGATCTCGGAAGACCTCTTCTGGCACGTAGGTGAGCCCACGCGATCGATCCCACGTGATTTGCACTCGGTCCGTGATCGATACGAACGAATTTTGTATCGATCAAGATTTGGTCCAATCGAGTTGAAATTGGGCATGAACATTCTTTAGGTTGTACGTAAGCTCCTGTGAAAATTTGGTGGCATTTGGACTTGTAGATTATGAGTTATGATCGATGCAAACTCGGGTTTTATGTGGGCTGTCTTGTTCGTATCGATACCCTTCGTATCGATCAGTTCGAATCGCTTTTGAGCATGTGCCTGCAAGTTGACGTGGCGCTAAATTCTTGAATCGATCCACTTTTCGTGCCGTGTTGACTGCTTCATCCCTCGTATCCAACGTCTAAGCCTTGCTCGTATCGATCTACGTCGGCTCTGTTCGTATCGATCAGTCGCATTGCCCTGTTCGTATCGATCGATTGCATTCCACTTCGTATCGATGGGAAGTGTTGATCTCGTATCGATCCGTGGTTGATCGATACGAAGCATGTTGAAGCTTAATCGATACGAAATGGACTTTCGTGTTGCGGTTGATGGATGCGAAGTAGACAATAGCCGACCGATTCGAAGTGAGCTTGTCTGCTAATGGCTACGAAGAAGACTCTCTCTGGCTGCTGATCGATACGAAGTGTGCTTGTCTGCTGATGGACTCGAATAGGATCGATACGAATAAGACCGATTCTCTCGATGGATATGAAGTAGTGCACCTTGATGGATACGAAGAGATACTTGCTGATGGATACGAACATGTTGAGGCTTGATGGATACGAACAACAGATGACGCCGAGACTTGATGGATATGTATAGATGGATGCGAAATGATGGATGTGATTGCGTTGATTTCCTTGACTTGTATCGATCATATCTTGAGCATATGAACTCGGATTGACTTGAAATTTGGAGCGTTGGTTTTCATAGCTTTGCTTGTCGTATCATATCAATTGTAGCTCCTTCCGGACTCGGACAAAATTCGTCGATATCCATAGTGAGCCTGCGTATAACCGATCTTCGGGACGGGCTGTCCTCGGTTTTCAGTTAAATTCTTGGTATCACGGCCTTGTCAAAAGACGGAATAACAAATACTATAATAATATATACACGATATTATCAGGAGAATTTGAAATACTACATTTGAATGAATTATATGGTATTATATATAGGTAGAACTTCATACTATACGAGTTAACTATAAAAGTTCGTATGAAATACTACATTTGAATGAAATACTACATCTGAAATAATAGACACGATATTATCAGAAAAGTTATTATGAAATTAGGTACAAAAGTATTAAACAAGAAAAATAAATAGAAAAGTTGCTATAAAAAAATCGGCCCTCTTAAATGTGGCCACATATAGTTAAACTGTTGGCCACAACAATCATGAAAAAGCATTAACTGCATGCACATATGGCTATGTTAGGTGGTTACCTATCTTATACAACCTTTAGTTTTCTTCATACCAAATTGGAACGAAACATTCATGTCAATGCTTACAATGACCTATATTAATTTGGCATCAAATATTTATGTATGAAACATAATCCATACATTTTGTTTTACACATTAATCTACTAATAAAGATAGATAGATAACAGGAAAGTAGATACAAGTACAAACTTAGAAAAAAAAATTAGACTGAAGGACAACAAGTTTGTTTTTTAGGCTGAAGGACAATGCTAGTTATGACTAGCATTTTGTATAGTGTAAAACTGAATATAAAGCTAGATATAACTAGCATTTTGTGTAGCGTAAAAGATGAATATAATGCTAATTATAACTAGTATTTGTCTTTCAGCCTAACAATAAAACTTCATGTCCTTCAGCCTAAATTTTTTTTTTAAGTTTGTATTTTTCCCTAATTCTCTCTCAAGATAATATCTTCTAGATTAATGCTTTTTCAAGGCTTCAAAAATACTCATATTTAATTACAAATAATATTTCTTTCCTTTTTTTAATGAAAAAAGAGTTGGCAGTCACCAAAACTATTCATAAACAGTTGTTATCTATTGTATTCTATGTTATTCTATGTCACCGTCATCCAAAACATTTTCTACTGGATTGGGACAGTTATATGCCAAACAATATCTAAAGGCTTTCAAAATTCCATGAAATGATGAAACAGTACAGGAATACCGAATTTATATGTTACGGCTAATTGATTGTCATAACATAGTCTTAACTGATCAGTAAATTACTTCCATGGGAAGTACTAAAGTATCAAAAAAGCAATATTTGAATAATTTTTAAGAAAACAATGGCTGACTAAATGACTGATGAAAAGAATAATGGATGAAACACAGAAGAATATTATGAAGTTAGTACCAGATCATGCAAACCAGTGTCCTCAAACCTCAAGAAAGGATGGCTGAATTAATGCAAGTATAACTACTAATTTACTGCTGGGTAACTAATAAGCCTTCTTCTCTATTATTCATAAACAATTAATCATTTTCAAAGAGAAAAAATATTTCACTAAATGTACCAAGTCCATTTACAGCAAATACAAAGTGAAGATTTGAGCTGGATTACACAAAAATTGGATTTTGTTAACATCACAAAAGGAACATATAATTTAAATTTGTTACTAATTAAAATCAGAGGAGTAGTGTTTCTAGAAAAGAAACGCTGATAACATGTGTTATTTTGGAACTATTGTACTATTTATAGTTCAAAGTGGTTATCCCCAAGATATTACTTCTGATTAAATCACTTTTAACATATCCTTGTAGAAATTCCTAAGATTACATTCCTTTTAACCAAAGAAAAGAAAAACATCTTGCCTTCTCATTATGTATTTTAAATACCAAAGACACATAAAACCATATTGCAAGGATTTAGTATAATGAGAAACACTGAATAAAGACAGGAAAAAATGGATTTTATAGGAAACATGATTACATTTTTGGGAGAAGTCAACTTTCAGTCTTTTTGGCATGACACATTCTGGAATTCAACAGAGTAAACTGAGTTGTTGGCTTTAGTTAATGAATTTAAGATGTCTTGGATAGAGTATATACAAGATGATGAGATAACCTGGTCCAAGTTTCTGAGAGATGGATATTGAGGGATGTATAAACTTGATGAAGCTATTTTCTTCATGATATATTATCAACATTGATATTTTTTATGAAAACTGACTCCCATACATTTGAAATTTTGGTTTCATCTATTTTGAGGAGATAAAATGTTTGGAACAATTCATGAGGAAAACGAGTTCATAACTAAACAAATAGATTATAAATATTATAGACCATACTAATCTGGTTAAAGTCAAAAATTAATATCTGGTTAAACTGCAATTTGCCTACACAATCCATGACAATCCAACTGCACAGTGCTATCAGTAGATATAAAACCTAGTGCTAGTATGAATACATCTTGGGCCATTGAGAGAAATTTTCCTTCTTTATAAACTAATTTTACAAAGGAACAAAATCCATAATTATATATTAGCGAGAGATACTAAAGTCACACCGATAACTGAAAGTCACCTTAGCATAGTATTTGGTAGGAATCTGGGTAATTTTTTCAGATAAGACATGCAAACTAAAACTATCCTGATGCTTCTCCTTTTATAGCCTGCAAAAAAAGAAGGAAAGAAAAAATGAATGAAAGAAATCACTTGAAAACAATGAATGCTTGGGTATAAAATGGTATGATGGAAAATAAGATAGGGTAAGACCCAGACTTCAAATTGTAATGAAAAAACATGTGTTGCGAAGATTACAATCACAAACAGATTCAATAAAATGGGGAAATGATAGCCGAGGAAAAGAGATGATATGCTAAAATAATTTAAACATGTACTAAGACAAATGAAAGCAATTAAATTAGAGGCTTTTCTAATTGCAATTACGATTATTGTTCAATTCTCGGCTGAAAATTAGCCCAGTGATAATGAGCACATTACTATTCCTGGGTCGTCAAAGACAATTAGTTGCAAAATTCATCGTGCAAAACTTGAAAATGAAAGTCAATATTATATGATTGTTTGGTATCAAACTACTTAAGCAAAACTAATCCCAAAAAATATATAAGATGAGATGAATGTGACAGAGTAACTAAACTAACACAGACTGAGGCAAAAGAAGTTCCTATTATTCACATGTATAAGAATGGATGAGACAAATTAATCTTCTTGCAATGCTAACATTAAAAAGGGTATTTTTTATCCATAACTAAAATGATTGCAATAAGCACATATCAAAACAAAAATCTATAATCTTACATCATGGAAGTAAAGAATATCATTTTGTTCATGCACATCTATCAAGAAAACTGTCAAATCATATTTATGTGCCTCCTAAACACTGTTTCAGATCTCGGAAATATAGGCCGAGATTTTGGTTCGGTCCCCCCCCCCCTCCGGAAACGAAACAGCAATCTCAGTGTAAATCTCGTTTCGAATATATCGGTCGAAATTAGATATTGAAATATCAGCCGAGATTTAATTTGTATTTTTTTTGGGCTAAAATTTAAGCCCATACCCGACCAAAATAATAATTTAAAAAATTGAAGCCTGATTGTTATAAACTTCTATTATTTCAATAGTTAACCCCTCCTCTTTCAATTGCTAAATGTAACCTCTTTTAGCTAGTTAGCTTGTAATGGTAAAAGTCTGGTTTTATTTTGGTTTGTCATTATGCTTTTTTGAGTATTTTGTATGTAAATAGAAGACTTGAAACGAATCATGTTTAATCTTTAATGTTTTGTGTACATTTTGCATGTTATATGACTATATCGTATTTCATATATGTTCTACAATCTTTTGTATTTTCATGTTCGTCGTTTATTTATACATGGATGTATGTGTTTTATGTTATACTTCCATGTTATTTTTTAATGTTTTGGATCTTTTTTATGTTCCATGTCTAACAATAATTCATGTTTATGGATCATGAGTTGTAAGCTATAATTTATTTGTATTGTGTTATCTGTTAGTTTAAGCATATTATATTTATGAATATAAATGTACTTTCGTATTATAACAATGGAGTGATTTTGCAAATCAAGTTCAAATTATTATTTTTATGGTAGCATTCATAAAAAAAATTATTTTATTATTATTATTTTTTAAGCAAAGCTAGCCGGCATTATAGTAGGCCGTCCACTTTTATTACTAATTTCAAACAGGTGTTTTGCACATGACAGCTATAAAACAATAAAAACGGGAGTTTGGCAAAAAGGCTAAAACTACTGAGCAAAACAGATTAGGCCCCTTCCACAAAAGAGGAGCCACTGCCGTCATTTGAAGAATCAAGTCCAAAAACATGAGAGAACCCTGTGAACAAAGAAATTAAGGAAGGATCAAGGTTAATTGAATCAGAGCAGTATAAGAAAATCCTATCCAAAGATGAATCCGTCCAAAGAGTCCTATTCCTCTGATCAAGCATTCATAAAAATTATTGTGTAAGAATATCAATTTTTAACATATCGTATACCCAAGATGGAACTCCGAAACACACCAAGATGGACTCATCTTGTCCGAGATCTCCCCTGATACGAGATCGACTCTCTAAAATCTCCAAGAGGAAACGTGATTGAAATCCGAGATTTAAAACCTAACTCGTAAATAATGATTACCTGACATGCCACGCCACCCTACATTTCACTTGTCATCATTGACTGTTCTCAGACAAAAACTTATATGCTTTGTATCAAAATTCAACACCTTACATGAAATTTCTAGCTTAAAGAAAGAAAAACTCCTACATCTATATCTACTGCATTTTGAATAATTTGTAAAAAAAATTAAATCAGCAGAATAAATAATTAAAAACCATACAAAATACATGGATATATATATATATATATGAAAGTGACTATGGATCGTAAAATATGGAATATAAAAAAATCTAACTACTTGTATAGAATGTAAGTATAGAATTAAAGCGGTAAAGTAAATGACACCAGGAATTTTTATACTAGTTCGAACATTCGCGTTCTACATCCAATCCCAGACTCCTTCTGGAATTCAACTATCAACCCTCTCTTAATCCGGAGGAATAGGTATTACACCGCTTGAGCAACCGAACAGAACTTCAACCGCCTAAGCAACTGAGTAGGACTTTTACCCGCCTGAGCAACCGAACAGGACTTCAATTATAAAGAGATATGTGACTGATTGTGCTTTATAAATAGCACAGATAAGTCTTTAGAGTACCCCTTTTCTATAATCTTCTCTTTTGTGGTATATCGTGTATTTCATGAAGAAAGAAAGTTTATTTGATCACAAGAGATGTAAACTTGAATGTACAAGTAATCAGTAGAGTGTTTGTACGTAGAAAGCCTTTGAGTGTAAATAGAAAGGATGAACAGAATTAAGAGATAGATAATTGATATTTAAGACGTTGAAATTCTTTGCTATTTATAGAGATTAAAAGTTTCATACGTTCATGAAGAGTAGCCATGAAGAGATGTAGAAGCTACTCTTAAATTAGGAGTTGTTTCTGGTCATGAAAGAGAAGCACCTTTTCAGAAACTAGCCATTATAAATATTCAGCCGTTTGAACTAAAATTTTCAGCCAGCTGAGTCGAGTGAAAATCAAAATAGCAAAGAAACACTACAAGGATTACTGTTTATTCCAACCGAGGGGTGCAACGGCCGCCAACGGCATTGACCAACGGCTTCCAACGGCAAGTATTTTCCGGATTATTATCAAGAGGTAAAAAAGATAGCCGTTGGACGCCGTTGGAAATTGCCGTTTGCGGCCGTTGAAAACCCGAACCAAAATTCACAGCAGCAGCTTCTTCTCCCCCATTTCGATTTTTACCTAAATCTAACCTAAAACCCTCCATCCTCCTCCCCAATTCGCCACCCACTTCCATTCCAACCTCCAACGTCACTCGGCAGCATCTAGAAGCCCTCTCCAACCCCTAATCCTCTCCAATCAAGGTATAAACGCTAATCCCCTTTTTTATTCAATTAGGTAATTTAGTGTTAGATTTGCAATTTATATGTTTGTATTGACTATTGTATGTGTAGTTTAGTTTATTGATGCTTAATTTTTATTATTAACCTATGTATTGTAAGTTAATTATATATTATAGTATATTGTATGTATGGTGTATAGTGTATTGTGTGTATAGCGTAGTGTAGAATGCTGCTTGTATGAAAATATAGTGCAATAAGTTGAATGATGACATTAGATTAGAAAATATCGAAAATGATATTTAATTTTATAACATACGGTTACTTTGAATTTTTTTAATAAGTAATATAGTGTGTTAATTTTATAATGTACGGTTAAAAAATATCGAAAATGACAGTAAGTATAGTATCGAACGTCAATTTTTTTTATAAATATAATATGTTACATAATATGTAATATATTCGAAAACCCTTAGAATGTTTTTCGGCCCCGTCTAATAAGTATTGTATATGATCGTTATGTGGATATTCGTTTTTTTAACAGAACGGACATCTGTATTCATCTTATACAGTATTTGTTGGATTTGTCCCTGTATTGGACAAGTTACGAATACAATAACGTAATTAAATCGCGTAAATTATTTCATTTTAAATGGTTCACAAAATTTCGACAGCGCTTCGTTTATGTTCCCTGTGTACACGCAAATGTGTACTGTTCAGGAAACTAAAGCGAAGCGCTGCCGAAATTTTGTTGAATCATTTAAATTGAAATAATTTACGCGATTTAATTACGTTATTGTATTTGTAATGGGAGGTAGGACGACCCATCACCATAGAGTCAATGATCAGTTATTATAAAATTCACCTGTAAACTGTTTTAATAATATGTCAATGCAAATTAATATCGTACTTTAATAATATGTCAATGCAAATAATCAGTTCATTAAATATTGGTTTAATTATATGTATAAAAAAAATTGATTTAAAATAATTTGAAATAGATATTTAAATCATCTAAAGAAAAAAGTGAGGCAGAAAGCTCGAGTTGAAGGCTCGATTTGCAAATCATACATTGAAGAAGAAGCTTCATTTTTTTTCTTTCATTATTTTAGTGACCATGTGAACATATCATTTGAAAGTGCTCCGCGTAATGATGAAGGCATTGATCAAGATGATTGTCAATCGACTATATCTATTTTTAAAAAGCATGGTCGGCCTTCTGGTAAATGTGTGGAAGTATGGTTGGATGACAGAGATTATCACGTAGCACACACATATATTCTTCTCAACTGTGCTGAAGTTGCACCATTTGTTAGGTAATATACTTATATATGTAACATTTCTTGTATCTTAATTAATAAATATACAAATATGCACACATGTATCTTAATCAAAATATAACATTTCTTGTATAATTGCAGTATTTACTAATCACAACATCCGAACGGAGATATCAGCAAAGAATTCTCTAAATGGTTTTCTAAGTACGTTTTTGATACGACAAATGGTGTTGTAGACGAAGGATTGAAACATTTAGCTTTGGGACCAAAAAGGATAGTCAAGACCTATCCAATATTCTTTGTGAATGGATATAAATTTAATACCAAAGAATACGGTGCTGAAAAATTAACTAACAATACTGGTGTATTTGGTAAAGGTAGTGATGATCCAAATGATCATATACATGATTTTTATGGCGTGCTAACCTAAGTTTTGCAATTGTCGTATTTCACACGACCTGCAGAAGAAGTATTTTTGTTTAAATGCAACTGGTTCAGCAACGTTCCAGGTTCTGGAATAAACGTGCATCAAAAATATAATCTTATAGAAATAAAACATACTTCGCATTATCATAACTACGAACCTTTTGTACTTGCCAAACAAGCTCTTCAAGTTTATTATGCTTCTTACCCATCTCTAAGAAGAGATAAAGTAAATTGGTCGGCTGTTTTTAAAACAAAGGCAAGATTTACATTTGATGGACGGAACATTCCCGATGAACAAGCTTACCAAGCAGATATCGAGGAAAGTAGAGGAATAATAATAACAGATGATCAAACAGATTTTGGACCTCTAAACGATGATTCAAATGCATTAATTGAAGCATTTGAGAGTACAGAGGAACAAAATATAGAGTACGAAACAGAGTCTGAAACCGAAACTGACGAGGACTGATCAATAATCTACATTTTGAAGGTAATTATATTTAACATTATAATGTTTTCATTAAAAATGTTATGCTAATGTATGATATGTGTCACGTACTCTTCTTATGTTATGCCATAATGTATGTTTTACATATAGTCATTTAATGTTCTCATATAATGTTTGTCTGTAACATGTTCTATAGATATGTCTTCACGTAGACGATCTGGGTCTACACATTCTGGGTCTCCCTCCTCTTCACAGAGAGGGACTATTCGTCCTGCAGATCGTGATCGCGGTGGTCCATCAGAGGAGATGTCACGCACTACAATTTGGCTAAAGCCAAAAGCCGACGGATCTGGGTAAGTATTAAGTTTCAAAATTAAATTTTATTCTCGTACAGTCTATTATAAGTATAGTAGTCATAAAATAGTAAATGCTTTTTTTTCCTGTTAAACACAGTGGTTTTACGTTAGAGCCATCAAATATAGTTCTTTCATTATCTAAGCGTGCATAGCAGAGTCGGATGAATGAATGTTGGCCCAAATGGTCCTTGATTCCAGAGAACGTGAAGGAAGCTATTTGGCAGGACTTTTTGGTATGAGTGATATTACTTGTTAGGTTTAAATATCTAATCATGTTTACACTACGCATAAAAACTATATAACTCTTATTTAATCAAACGTGCAGGGCCATGTGGACATCCAGGATGTAGATCTTTCCGTTGTACAGCGTCATTGGCAGAGTAAGATTGCAAAGAACTACAGGGAGACTTTAAATGCTGTGAAATCAAGTAGAAGCAAGCCAAATTGGATGAGCGCTGTTGTGTGAGAACAGTTTGTCCGCTGGTGGGCCAATGAGGAATTTCAGGTAAATTTAGCATATATTTAATTTAAATTGTTCTACGCAAATAATATTTAAATTAAAACTATAAAACAATTTTTTTTTCAACTTAAATTTGCAGAAAGAGTCAACTAGGAATTCTGCTAACAGGAGCAAGAACCCCGTCACACATCGCGGTGGTTCTAAGTCATTCCAGCATCACCGCGAGGACTTGGTATATTTATTAATTAAGATAAACATTTATATAAAAATATTTAATATATATATTTATATGTGCATATTTCAGGAAAGACAGCGCGGTGGTCCTGTCAGTCGTTGGGATGTATTTGCGCATACGCATGCTGTGACTCAGATTGACGATTCAGGCTCATATTCGTACGCCTGGGAAAGTAATGACAAAGCAAGGGCCGCATATGTAAGTATAAGATAATGAACTAAAAGTTTTAAGTCTATTAAAATAGCATTATCTAAATTCAATTGTATTTTGCATACTAGGAAAAGTTTCAGGACGCACGGACATTGATGCTCCAGGACACCGGAAGAGCAGAGTTGACCATTGATGAGGAGAACGCAATATTTGAGTCTGTCATGGATCCAGCGACCCACGGGAGGCGCTTTGGATTTGGAAGTCAATCGGTAATTTAATTTAAATTTTAAATAATTTTTATGAAGCATGTTCATTTCGATATCATATATATAAACACTTTAGATGTGAGTTTAGCTAGAGTAAATATTTATACATATTTACACATATATTTACACATATTTACTAATATTTACAGGTTGACGTAGTGTAGAAGAACTACCAGAGGGCTCAAGATAAGGAGGAGATCGCACAGCTACGAGCCCAGATCGCCACGCTTCAAGACCGCGATCGCCGCCGTGAAGAACAAATGGAGCAGCTAAACAATAAAGTGGCGGAGTTCATGGAGCAATACGGGCAGTTTCCTTCCTCCGGTGGTTCTGCTGGCGAGTGAGTTGAGGTATGTTTGAGATGTTTTCTTATGTGTGGAGTGGTGATGGTTTGTATATATTGTTGTATGGTGTTAGGCATTTGGTGATGTGTTTGGATGTCTTAAACATTTGGTGATGGTTTGGATGACGATTGGTGATGGCTTTTTATGTGTTTTGTTTGTATATATGATGACGGTTGGTTTGGATGACGTTTGGTTTTGATGTAGAAACTAATTTGATGGATGTAGAATTTAGTTTGTTTTGATGGTTTGGTTGTTTATGTGTATGATTTGATTATTATATTGTGTTTGGTTATATATATGTGATTGTTATTGGATATACGCTCAAAATGGAGCAGTTTTGATATTTATGATATTGTGTGTGGCCGGAGGTGAGCAGGAGCTGCTGGGCAAAAAAAAAAGTTTCAGATTTTCAACGGCTTCCAACGGATACCAACGGCCATTTGGTCATTCATAGGCAACGGCTTCCAACGGCTACCAACGGCCATATCAACGTTTTCCAACGGCAAGTTGGTCAACGAAGCTTGCCACGTGGCCAGATGAGCCGTTGGTAAACGTTGGTATAACGCCGTTAGAGGCGTTGGAAGGCATTGAAAGGCGTTGAAGTGTATTCCAACGGCCTTTCCAACGGCTTTCCAACGGCCGCCAACGGCTTGGAGCCGTTGGAAAGCGCTGCCTCCCTTGTAGTGAAATAGTACAAAAAAGCTCTTATTCAGCCGTCTGAATATTATGTTTCAGCAGGCTGAATATTGTGATTTTTTTGTGCAAGTGCACAACATTCAGACGACTGAAAGTGCTTATTCAGCCAACTGAATGTGATGTTTTCACCAATATTCTTTCTTTTGATGAATCTTATATTTTGTGTGTATGTGTATACCACTTCGGAGAGATTTTAACGTATTTCTACTTCTAGACTTAGACTCTATACTTAACAATACAATATAGGTACAATCTGAAACATGGTCTTCATATGTTCATGATTATCTTTTTAACGATTTCAACTCCTGCAAATTTGGTTAGTTCATATAATATTTACTTATATAGTTATCACAATCAAAACATTAAAATTCGAGGTTCCAACATTCTCCCATGATGAAAATTATATAAGAATTAAATATAAGGATTCAAATACTCTCCCCCTGACTCGATACTCCCCCTATCGATATGACCTTACTTTATTCTCCCCTTTGTCATCGACAAAAAGGAAATAGATATACATCAATAGGAGAAATAAAAAGTTTGTAAAAATAAACAATTTACGAGAAGCGGTATTAGATCCAAAATATCACAGAACATACAATCATCACATCACGTAAAATACTCACATTGAAAATTTGAACATTGCGTTTGTGGCTTCATTTCCATAAGTATCGGAAACTTTGGAATATATCTCCCCCTTTGTATGTGGTGTACCTGCAAAAAAAAATGAGATACATGTTCTGGTACCCACTTCCTATGTTAGGATCCGAGGGTTAGGTCCTGAGAAGCCATACCCATTTGGGTTTGGTTGAACCTTTATAAATAAAATTTTATTATTAACTACTATATCAAAATAATCCTCAATATTTTTTTCTTTTTCCAATTAACAGGAACTCAAATACTTAGATAGTTTTTATTTATATTTTCCGTCAATGATTTTGTATTTCTAGAGATATTATAAACATTATTGGTCATAGCAGTACTTGAATTTCTATAAAAATTGGATTTAAACTTTACTCGAAATCTAGTACTGGTACTAGTACTAGAACTTTTACTATACATGAAAGCGTATCTAGTGTTATTTCTACGATCAGTTTTATTATATCCTAAACCACTTTTATCATATAAAGATCTATAACCAGAAAAAATCATGTTTAAATCATTTTGACCTTTATTAAATTTCATGAATTCATTTTTACGTTTTTCAAATTTAGTTTTAAAGTCACAATTGTTATTTTCAAAAAAATATTACCATTTTTCAAAATATTAATTTTCTCATTTAATTCAGAATTTTCGTTTTTAACGTACAATTCTCATTTTGAGAAGAAAATTTTGAGATTCTGAATAATCTAAAAAGGATTGTTATAAATCATTTTGTCTTTTCAAATCAAAAAAATTTCTCTCTTTTTCAATAAGGTGTTTTGTTCATCTAGAAATTCCTTAGGAGTTATAAAATTATTTTTTAAAACACCAAGTTGATTTTCTAAATTTAATTTCTCATTTTTCAATCTCTCATGTTCAAGTTTGACAGATTTTATCTTTTCTAAAATAATGAAATTAAACTTTGAGATCTTATCGCTTATACTAACTAATTCATTATTATCATTTACTGAAATTTGTAAATCAAAAAGTACGTTTTTGTATTCCTCCTTGGTAGCTTTGACAGGGATTTTGCTTGTTGTATTTCGATTGGATCTTTTTCAGACCATTATTCTATAATGTTATGACAACCGATAAAATTCCAAGCTCTGATACCAAATGAAAGTGACTATGGATTGTAAAATATGGAATATTAAACAATCTAACTATTGTATAGAACATAAGTATAAAATCAAAGCGGTAAAGTAAATGATACCAGGAAATTTTATACTGGTTCGAACTTTCACGTTCTACGTTCAGTCTCAGACTCCTTTTGAAATTCAACTATCAACCCTCTCTTAACCCGGAGAAATAGGTATTATACCGTCTGAGCAACCGAACAGGACTTCAACCGCCTAAGCAACCGAGTAGGACATTTACCCGCCTGAGCAACCGAACAGGACTTCAATTATAAAGAGATATCTGACTGATTGTGCTCTTTGAATAGCATGGATAAGTCTTTATAGTACATTATTTCTATAATCTTCTCCTTTGTGGTATATCATGTATTTCATGTAGAAAGGAAGTTTATTTGATCACAAGAGTAGTAAACTTGAATCAAGTGATCAATATAGTGTTTGTGCGTAGAAAGCCTTTGAGTGTAAATAGCAAGAATGAAAAAAAGTAAGAGATAGATAATTGATATTTAAGACGTTGAAATTCTTTGCTATTTATAGAGATTAAAAGTCTCATATGCTCATGAAGAGTAGACATGAAGAGATATGGAAGCTATTCTTGAATTAGGAGTTGTTTATGTTCATGAAAGAAAAGCATCTTTTCAAAAACTAGCCGTTATAAATATTCAGTCGTCTGAACTAAACGTTTCAGCCAGCTGAATCAAGTGAAAATCAAAATAGCAAAGAAATAGTACAAAAAAGCTCTTATTCAACTGTTTGAATATTATGCTTCAGTCGGCTGAATATTGTGAATTTATTGTGCAAGTGCACAACATTCAAACGGCTGAATGTGATGTTTTCAACAGTATTCTTTGTTTTGATGAATCTTATATTCTATGTGTATGTGTATACCACTTCGAAGAGATTTTAACATATTTATACTTCTAGACTCAGACTCTATACTTAACAATACGATGTAGGTACAATCTGGAACCTGGTCTTCATATGTTTGTGATTATCTCTCTAACGATTTCTTCTCCTACAAATTTGATTAGTTCATATAATATTTACTTATGTAGCTGCCATAATCAAAACATCAAAATTCGAGGTTCTAACGATATATATATGGTAAAAATAATGATTGAATTGAGTAAATTAGTTAATTCTCAAAGATTATTGGAAATATTAACACAAACATATACTCACTTAAAGGAACTTATTTGTGTAATAACTTACCTAGGTCATCTGAGTAGTCAATATCAGATAGCATACTGCGCGTTTACCGTAATTCATAATATTTGCACGATAAGCCATCCTGTACTTGATTTTCATAGCCAAATAAAAAGATTTTGGAAAATCAATATTGCCATTTCCACCATTCTGATTTGAGAGTGGCAGAAAAAGCTATGTTTCATAATTTATTATATGCACTCATAAATATTGTGTTCCCCATACATGCTTTCATGCATATCATCGTGTTATTCTGTGCGAAGTAAAAAATTTCAAATCTTAAAACAAACTCACTGGCATTAGAAAGAGGACTTCAGTCTACAAACCATAAAACAGAATAGTGGAAATCAGCTCAAAATTTAATAATAGTAACATTCATTATGCAACATGAAAACATGAACTTGTAGTACTAGTATTTGCATAACTTGGTCATGCAAATTTAGACAGAAGCACATATTTGTTGTTCAATCATGATTTTTGTGTCACACTAAAAAGGAAGTGGGATTTGATGGAGGAGCACACGAGTGACCTGATAGAAGAGGTCTCAATTAAGGAGTCGTAGAGAACCTTTGTATAAGATGTGCAGTAGTACTTCCAAAAAGGAAAAATATACTTCCAACTGGCATATCAGTAATGGTACGATTTTTTATTTCAACCGAAGGAAGCTTTTTCATGAAGATCATAAAATGAGTTTTTGTACACCCTAACGTACCATTGGATACAAACATTTGAAATATGTCAACTAGGAGATAGGAAATACCATAAAAGAAATGGTAACTACGTACTACTAAAAGATGAAGTTGAAATGGGTACAAATTGAATAGTTTTCATGAAGTAACTTTTTTTTCAAAAAATTCTTAAGACTTTTGGGGAGAATACGAAAATAAATTACAAAATAGAATGGTGCCACTGAGTGAAGCTTCAAATATACTTTGGACTGCTACCTTCTGGTTTTCCTAAGGCTTCAAATATCTGAAATGGACTATATTTTGTTTGGCTGAGATAGATATAGCGATGCCTTGTTGTGAGGCTATCGTAATCACATATTTTATAACAGTTCTGTTACGGAGCCCATACCATCTAATAACGAATTAATTTAGTTGTGCATGAACGGGTCCTGATCAATTTCGAGATTTTAGCTCGAAGAGTTTAGACATCCTCCACTTTCCTATATTGAATTAAAATATGGAAAGCATATGATTGTGTATTGTTGTTCATCTAATTATAGTAAAGCATTCTAAATGACTTTATGTGCCTCAGATAAGTTTATCTTATTTGAAAATCACAACAAAAAAGAAAGAAAATAGTAATTATCACCTCAATGAAGTAAGATATCATATGAACATAAGGAAAAACAAAAATTGCAAATCATCGTCGTCTAAACCAAAGAAATCAGCAAGAAAACCAAGAAGCGTTCTCTCTTCTAATTTTCCTTCATTTCAGATATCATTGTCAAAACCATGGAACGTGATTGTTCAGATGTTTTAAATGTATTTATTATTTGCAAAGAGAATCACATTTACCAAAAGTGTGCAACAGAAAGAGCAATTGTAATATCATAACAATTGATTTTCTTATAACACTCAATTAGTTAGCGAGCTTCAAAATTATTAACAGTTTTCAAATGTTTTTTATTCATAATTAACACATGGTCATAACATCTGCCGCTTAATCATCGATTAGAATGAATCAAATACTTTTGTATGAAGATCTATTAAGGTGATAGGAATGATAAAGGACCTGTTAAACGAAAATCCAAAACAGACCATCCAATATAGTGTTGTATTACTTACAGTTTGAAAGTAAACCAAAGCAATATACGCTTTGAAGTACATGTTATACCAAAGCAAAATTACGTTCATGTCTTTAAGTAAAGAAACGTAAATCCAAAACAGACCATCCAATATAGTGTTGAATTACTTACAATTTGAAAGTAAACCAAAGCAGTATACGCTTTGAAGTAGACGTTGAACCAATTCATGCCTTTATGTAAAGAAAATACTAAAATTCACTTTGTTAGATGTGGCTCGCATTGTATTAAAGTGGATGCGTAGATTGAATTATGATTAGTCTCACATCGCAAGATATTCTAAAAGAGATGGGCATATATATGAGATTGGTAGCATGTAACAACAAAGGATTCATTTTGTTATAAATAAATGTTGCAAAAAAAATTATACCTTAAAATGGGATAAATAATTGGGTCTTGTTAAATTGGTTAGAGTCCAATGAAGAAATGATCCTACTAAGAGTACTTAAGCATCAAAGGAGAAGATCAGATCTTCTTGTCCCTCGCTCTTTTCCTGTATGTTTTCCATATATTTTTTCTTAGTTAAATTAGGAAATTGGTTTGTATGGTATGCTTTGTTGTGTGGTTTATGTTTGGGGGTGTGTGTGTACTGTTAGATGTGGCTCGCATTTGAGAGTGCGTGGGTTGAACATTAAGTCCCACATTACAAGAAATATGGCACATAATGCGGATGTATGTGGAATTTATGGCACGTAATATTGGAAATTCCTTTTGTTGCAAACAAATTGTAACATCCCCTACTTAGAAGTCCAAAACTAACAGCTACGAATGCTGCAGTGATCCATAGTTATTAATCATCGACGATCAAATACGGCAACGTTAGATACATTGGTATACAGAAACACATGAATATGGAAAAAAATTAAACACCAAACAAATTCCACATTCCATTTCAAAATATTTCAAATTCATCACATAATCCCAGTACGCAGACCACATTCAGATAACATATAATTAATACAAAATACGCCAAGAGCGACATATAAAGATGCCTCCTTGGTTGATCAGAGTATATAATAAGGCAATAAAACAAATTTGTCATTACAACCAAAACACAACGGAATAAAAAAGAACTCTAAATAGCTAGCATGCCTCTTCACGTCTCTGAAGCTTTATTCGTCTAAAAGAAAACCTGAAAACCTTAACCCTCAAACTACTCAAATTAAATTGAGCACCCGAGAGTTTAAGGGGAAAACAAAAATTTTGAGTCAGACATAAAGCCTAATATGAATAATAATCTACCATCTCAATCATTTAGATATCTAGTGAGACCACGCCACTTAGCGGAATGGGTTTTTCCCTCACTAGTATCTTAAAACCTTTATAAAACCATATATTGTGCTCCTACATCCACAATGGTTAGAAACAATTCAAAATAATATGATGATATGCAAACAAGTAAATTAATTCTGAATCACCCATCCTCATTCATTCTAACTATCTGTCTCATTTATAGTTTCTAGGGTCACGGTTAACCTATTAGTTTTTATAGGCTTACTAATAACCTATTTAATGTATATCGACTCCCTGCCCCATTTTATAGTTTTCATGGGATCACTAAGAACCTATTGGCCCCTGCCAATATCTTTACTGTTTCATGGGTTCTCTCCGAACCTATTGGTAACTCCAATATCATTCGCCTTATCTTAGTTTTCATGGGTTGACTAGGAACCTATTGACTACTGTCAATATCTTAATCCGGATATAGTTTTAATTGGCTAACAACAAACCTATTGGCCACTGCCAATATCTTTTCCTTTACACAATTTTCATAAGCTTACTGTGAACCTATTGGCCCCGCTAATATCTTTAGTTAATATTTTAACATCTTTAACTTATATTCACTAGTGGGTCAACCTAGCTGGTTATTCTACCCTTCCCCAAAATACCGTTATGGGTTCATAACAATGTGAATAAATATATGAAGAAGCAATCATAAGCAATCATAACAACATAATAATACCAACACATGTGGTTAAATATCCTTGAAATCATTTTATATAAAACTTGGTTAATCTCTTTAACCTATTAATTAAGGAAAACTATTCAAAACTTCATTTCAAAACTCTTTATTTATGCCATGGTTTTTACTTTAAAATGAGATTGGGTTATTTGTTTTAAAACCTTAAAACATCACTTTCGAAACCCCTAGATAACCTCTTTCGTAAGCATAGAAAACTACTTTTCGAAACACTAAGTATTTACCTTTCGAAGCTCTTTAACTTATTCCTTTCGAAACTAGAATATACCTTTCGAATGTATCAAAACATTACCTTAAAACATAGCTTCCAAACCAATAAAAGTACCCCTTTCGAAAATATTGGGTATCACTTTTAAAACATCTTTTGGGTCAAAGTGGTTACATACGAAAGTATCTTTTTCGAAACCTTTAATAAAATTATTTGGGGAAAATTTGATGGTGTCGGAACCATCTATTCGAAAGCTCAAAACCTTTAAGTAAAACTCTGAAGGATAACATCAAAACCCCCTTTCGACACTATTGCCTTTGAAACCTGGAACCTTTTCGAAAGCATTTAAGAAGTGACTTAGTATAAGTTTAAAACAAAGGCATCCTTCGAGAGCATTGATGACTTCAATACACTCGAAAGGCACATGAACGGCAACGAAGTTTCGACTAGGTCGGAACCATCATCTTCGAAAGTCTTATTTAAGAATAAAGGAACTCATTTCGAAAGCTCCTACTTTAAAACATAGTATGGCAACCTCCTTCGAAAGCTATTTGGAAAACCCCTTTTGAAAACATATGTTTCGACTACGTTGAAAGCTTTAAGTAAACAAAGCAGGCACTTAACATTTGAAAACAAAACTAAGGTTTTGACCCCATCGGAAGCATTGCCTCCGACACCATGGCTTCCGCCTTTCCTCCAATCCACTACGTACCATCTAAGTGATACCTTGTATATTGGTTTCGACTAGGTGAGTTTCAGCTGGGTTGATTTCGACTAAGTCAGAGCAGAAGCATTGGAGTCAAAAGGCACTACTAAAGGAGGCGAAACCTGCTTTTCTGAATAAAGGCTGAAATCATGCTAATTTTAGTACTTGCTTTATAACTAACCTGCCTATTTATTATCTTCTAAATCTTTTAATTGGTTGCCTTAAAACTTTTCAAATCCTTTACAAAAATAACTGCCGCATTTATCAGATCTAAATCCAGGAAAAATTAGCATTTAAGCCCTTCCATTAAGCAAAACCAATATTGCACATAAGTCATTCTTTTAAAATAATTTATTTTCCATAGCAAATCAATTAGGAAAAATCCTCAAAAATCACAGAAATCCACTTTCACCATGTTATCTAACATATTAAAATTTCAGACTCAAATTCTTCCTGAAATAATCGATATAAATTTTTAACCCGATTTTATTGTATTTTCCTTTGAAAATTCATAATAAATTTTTCATGGCTTGGAAAACTACAAAAATTGAAACCCATCTCCAAAATCTTGTTTTACATAACATATAATGTTTTCATGGCATTCTAAAATCATTTATATTCGGTTTTACTCTAAAACCGTAAAATCCATGTATAAATGATTATGATTAAATCAATTCAATTATAACTCAAGCATATCATCATAAAAACGAATTTAATCTTAAATCTGAAAACATATAATCATAGAATAAAATAGAGACAGTATAAATTATTATTCACCTTGAATATGATAAGGAATTTGAGATTTGTAGAATATTGATTCCCACCGGCTTTGATCCTTAGCTTTTAATTTAGTTATCACTTCCTCTTTTTCTCCTTGTTAATGGCCGGCTCTTCTTAGGTTTAATTTGCGTTGGTGAAAATGAAAAGTGTGCGTGAATGGTCAAAAACGTGAAATGTATAGCCATGAGTTATAATAGTGTGGCCATTTACTAATATGCCCATGTTTAATTAAATACATAAACACCAATTTATGCCTATTTAATTGATTAAGCATAGCCCTATATGATTTATTCAAATCTCAATCTCCTTATCATCCTAACTCTTACATTATTCTATTTAATTTATCTAATTAAATCTCCTGAATAACGTTATCAGAAACTAGGGGTGTTACATGTTCCCTCCCTTAAAGAATTTCATCTTCGAAATTCAGTGAGGACTAAATACTAAACATAGCAATCATTTGTAACAACTCCTAACAACCATACTAGCCTATCTGACTAGAAACTATCTATATAAATCTAATATAGACATACCCTTAAAGCAAATCAGGATATGTATCTCGAATCTTGTCTTCTATCTCCCAAGTACAATCCTTCTCGTTGTCGCTCCACTGAACTTTCACCAATCTGACTGTCTTATTCCTCAATCTTTTCTCATCTCTCGCTACAACCCGAACTGGTTGTCTAACAAAAGTCAAATTAGGCTCTACTACAAAGTCTTCCAACCCTGTCGGAGGAATAGTAGTCTATGGATCATGCACATTCTTACGACGATGAGATGCATGAAATACATTATGGACACCTGCCATACTGCTTGGCAACTCTACCCTGTATGCGAGCTTTCCAATCCGCTCTATAATCTGGAATGGACCAACATATCTCGGGACTAACTTCCCTGACTTTCCAAATCGCACCACACCCTTCATCGGTGATACCTTGATGAAAACCTTATCTCCAACCGAGAATTCTAGGTCTTTACGCCTATTGTCTGCATAACTCTTCTGCCTGGACCGAGCTTCCCTCATACTTCCTTGGATCAACTCAATCTTCTCTGACGCGTCTTTAACCAAATCTGGACCTAAGACTAATCTGTCTCCGGTCTCCAACCAACATGCTGGTGATTTACATGGCCTCTCATACAAAGCTTCAAAAGGCATCATTCCTATACTAGTCTGGTAACTATTATTATAGGAAAACTCAACCAAATGTAGGCGATCTTCCCAAGATCCAACAAAGTCTAATACACAAGCCCTTAACAAATCCTCGAGTACCTTGTTGACTCTCTCTGTCTGGCCATCTGTCTGAGGGTGATATGCAGTACTCATATTAAGCTTGGTACCCAACACTTCCTGTAGACTCTTCTAGAATTCACTAGTGAACAAAGCATCTCTATCACAAACTATACTACTGGGAACTCCATGTAGTCTAACTATATTCTTCACGAACAACTTAGCTAATACAGGTGCCATCCTGGTTGACTTAACTGGAATGAAATGAGCACTCTTGGTTAATCTGTCCACTATGACCCATATATTTTCATTTCCCCTATTTGACCTTGGCAACCCGTCTATAAAATCCATGGATATCGAATCTCATTTCCAAACTGGAATCTCTAAAGGCTGAAGCAACCCACTCGGCTTCCGATGTTCGGCTTCACTTGTTGACAGTTTGCACACTGCCTAACCCACAAGCCAATATCCCTCTTCGTACCTTTCCAACAGATGCTCCTCTTCATATATTGATACATCTTGGTCCCTCCAGGATGAATCGTAAACTTGGATCAATGACATCCTCCAAGAACTTCTTTCCTCAAGTCCTCCACATTCGAAACACATAATCGTCCCATCTTTCTCAACCATCCTATTTGGTCAAGGCTAAAATCCATTAGATCATCAATCTCGGTCCTAACCCCAAACCTTCTAATCTTCTCGGCCAATACTGGATCTTCCTTCTGCTTAGAAGAAATCCTTTCGATCAACACTTCTAAACAAGATAGCATGGTGGTACTCTGACTAGAACCAGCAGTCGATCTTAACTGCACACCACAACTAGCCAAAGCTTCTAAATCCTTCCGCTCTGCCAACATAGCTAACACCACCTTCTGATGTCTTCTGCTAAGAGCATCCGCTACCTTATTTCCTTTCCCTAGTGTATACTTTATTCCAAAATCATAAGCAGCCAAAATATCCAGCCACTTTTGTTGTCTCATATTCAACTCCTTCTGAGAGAATAAATATTTTAAAGACTTATGATCCATGTAAAGCTCAAACCTCTCCCCTAAGAGATAATGTCTCCAAATCTTCAATGCGAAGATCACCGCAGCCAACTCCAAATCATTAGTGAGATATCTCACTTCATGCGGTCTAAGCTATCGTGAAGCGTAGGCAATAACTTTACCATTCTACATCAACACCGCTCCTAATCCAGTTCCAAATGCATCCATATAGACCACCAACCCTTGATTTCCGTCTGGAACTACTAGCACTGGTGTATTTGTCAACAAATGCTTTAACTTAAGGAATGCTTCCTCACATTTGTTGGACCAGACAAACTTCACCTCCTTCCTGGTTAATTTAGTCAAAGGTACTGCTATCCGCGAGAAATTCTTACTGAATCTCCGGTAGTAGCTAGCGAGTCCAAGAAAACTCCTAATCTCAGTCACCGTCTCTGGCCTCTTCCAATTATTCACAGCTTCGATCTTATCTGGATCAACTGACAAGCCCTTCTCTAAAACCACGTGACCAAGAAACTTAACCTCTTTCTTCCAAAAATGACACTTGGTAAACTTCGCCTTCGGCTGATTCTGCCTCAACGTCTCAAGCACCACTCTAAGATGATCCTCATGCTCTCTTTCATCCTTAGAGTATACTAAAATGTCATCTATAAACACCGGCACAAACCTATCCAGGTACTCTCGGAAAAATCGGTTCATCAAATCCACGAAGAAAGTATGTGCATTCGTTAATCCAAATGGCATCACTAACCACTCATACGAGCCATACCTAGTCTGAAAAGCTGTCAAAGGAATACCATCCTCTGCCACTCTTAATTGATGGAAACTTGTCGCCAAATCTAACTGGGAAAACACTCTGGCTCCACTCAACTGATTGAACAGATCATCTATTCTTGGCAAAGGATACTTATTCTTGATCGTCCTCTCGTTCAACTTACGATAGTCGATACACATGCTCAACGACCCATCTGGTTTCTTCACGAACACCGCTGCCGCTCCCCAAGGCAAACTGCTTGGCCTAATAAAATTCTTTCCTTTAAGATCCACTAGCTACACCTTTAATTCCGTCATCTCGGTCGGTGCCATCCTGCTAGGTGGTCTACTCACAGGTTCCGCTCTAGGCACAAGATCTATCTACAACTCAAATGCTCGTTTCGGTGGTAATCCCGTCGCCGGATCAAAGACATTTGTAAATTCTCTTGCTACTCAAACCTGACTTAACTCATCTCCTACCTCTATAGCACTAAGAAAAGCACTAACACTCCGGTCATAATTTTCCACTAAGAATATTACTCAGTTATGACTATTAGGGTGTCTCAGTGATATCTCCCTATCCTGGCAAAATATTTAGCCTTATACATACCCAACCAATCTATACCTAAAATGATTCCAAAATCTACGAAATCAATAACATACAAGCTGCATGCAAACTTATGACCTAACAAATCAAGTTCTAACTTGTCGCGTCTCAACCCTAGAGTAGCATACCCTCCTATTGGATTCGTAACCCTTAAGGAAGTAACAAGGTAGGTGGGTTCTAAGCATAATCTATCAACCAAATACTGAGGTATAAATGAATGTGAAGTACCGGTATCAAAAAGTACCCTAACTGGTATACTTTGAATCAAAAGCGTACCTTCCATCACAGTCTTCCCTTTATCGGCCGCAGTAGGCCTAGTTGATGCTGGTCCAATAGCAAAAACTTTCCATTTGTCCACCCTGACTGGCTCTGGACATTGATTCTTATAATGCCCAACTTGATCATAGTTGAAGCACTTTACATTCTTCTTATTTGCTGCCTTCTTCCCATTACCTGACCAGCACTCATTTGCATAAACAACCCATCTTGTCAAACTTAAAGCAAACTAACTCAGCCTTTACCTTCTTAACATCATCTCCCTTTTGGGCTCCCTTCTTCTTAAAGAACCTCCTTTTCTTCCCTTGAGAACCCTGGATTTCCACTGGTTTCTCTCTAACACAAATAGCAAGCTTCTCCTCATAGCGAATGGCCATCTCCGCAACTAAATTACTAGGATCGCGAAGATGTGGCAGGGTCACCCTAGCAATCTCGGGCCTCAGTCCCCTAATAAACTTCTTGTTCCTTCTGATGACGATGTCTATAGTATTATGTCTATAACGGGACAACTCATCAAACTTAGTGGCATACTCAACAACTGACATCTCCCCTGCTCCAGATCCATGAACTTCCTCGTCATCTCTGACTTAGCAAACTCAAACACAAACTTTTTCTCAAATCTCCTTTGAAAATCATCCCAAGTCAACTGCTCCTCCGGAACTCCAACGGTAATATTATTCCACCAATAAAGCGCTGACCCCTGCAACTGTCTAGAGGCCAACCTTCTCTTTTGCTCATCGTCTAAACCCCTGTAATGGGAAAATTTGATGGTGTCAGAACCATCTATTGAAAAGCTCAAAACCTTTAAGTAAAACTCTGAGGGATAGCATCGAAACCCCCTTTCGACACCATTGCTTTCGAAACCGCAAAACCCTTTCGAAAGCATTTAAGAAGTGACTTAGTATAAGTTTAAAACAAAGGCACCCTTCGAAAGCATTGATGACTTCAATACACTTGAAAGGCACATGAACGGTGGCGAAGTTTCGACTAGGTCGGAACTATCATCTTCAAAAGTCTTATTTAAGAATAAAGGAACTCATTCGAAAGCTCCTACTTTAAAACATAGTATGGCAACCTCCTTCGAAATCTATTTCGAAAACCCTATTTGAAAACATATGTTTCAACTACGTCGAAAGCTTTAACTAAAACAAAGAAGGCACTGAACATTTGAAAACAAAACTAAGGTTTCGACCCCATCGGAAGCATTGCTTTCGACACCATGGCTCCCGTCTTTCGTCCAATCCACTACGTACCATCTATGTGATACCTTGTGTATTGGTTTCGACTAGGTGGGTTTCGGCTGGGTTGGTTTCGACCGACTCGAAGCAGAAGCATTGGAGTCGAATGGCACTACTAAAGGAGGCAGAACCTGCTTTCTGAACAAAGGCTAAAATCATGCAAATTTTAGTAATTGCTTTATAACTAACCTGTCTATTTATTATCTTTTAAATCTTTTAATTGGTTTCCTTAAAAAATTTCAAATCCTTTACAAAAATAACTACCGCATTTATCAGATCTAAATCCAGGAAAAATTAGCGTTTAAGCCCTTCCATTAAGCAAAACCAATATTGCACATAAGTCCTTCTTTTAAAATAATTTATTTTCCATAGCAAATCAATTAGGAAAAATCCCCAAAATTCACAGAAATTCAGTTTCATCGTGTTATCTAACATATTAAAATTTCAGACCCAAATTCTTCCTGAAATAATCGATATAAATTTTTAACCCAGTTTTATCACATTTTCCTTTGAAAATTCATAATAAATTTTTTATGGCTTGGAAAATTACAAAAATTGAAACCCATCTCCAAAATCGTGTTTTACATAACATATAATTTTTCCATGGCATTCTAAAATCATTTATGTTCAGTTTTACTCTAAAACCATATAAATCCATGTATAAACGATTATGTTTAAATCAATTCAATTATAACTCAAGCATATCATCATCCAAATCATCATAAAAATGAATTTAATCTTAAATCTGAAAACATATAATCATAGAATAAAATAGAGATGGTATAAAATTATTATTCACCTTAAATATGATAAGTAATTTGAGATTTGTAGAATATTGATTCCCGCTAGCTTTGGTCCTTAGCTTTTAATTGAATTATGAAATGACCCACTTCAGAAATTTTTTTTAACAGTGGTCATTTAATCAAGAAAATGTTTAATTCCAATTTTCTTCTATCCAGGACCTTTTGTCAATATAAAAATATTGGTTTACTCATTTCATCTTGAACTTATATATATGAAGATATATAAGTCATTTTCTACTTAAATCAGAGTACATAAATTGTAAAGTAGAAATCTGTTTGAGTATTACTTAAAGGAAATACTCTCTACATAGCAATGGTGCTTCTAAAAAAACTAGATTTTCAAAGTACACTTGGGTTAATGCATAACTATTGATTTTATGTCTCAAGACTTATCACTCTACATAAATTTCCATAATTTTATTACTGTATAAACTGTGCTTTTGCTAGTGCATGTGTGTGTGCATGTTTCTGTGCATGTGTGTGTCAGTGGGAAATTCAGGTGCCTTATTTTTTTTTTCTTGTTAACAAAATTGTCTGAGTCTACCCTATACTTGGGTTATGAAACAGATCTGAAAACTTAATTTAAAACTCTTGGGTGCTGGCTTAACCCAGGCTCAAGAAAATGGCTATGTTAGCCCTATTCAGTTTGCACTATTTCTCAACAAAACACATTTTATTTTGGTTTTCTTCTCTAAGGCAACTCATAACCTTTTTGCCAGATTTTTCTTTACTTAAACATGGATTTTCTTAGGTCAGTTCTCTGGATATACATTAAATCCATAAATCCTTTTTCTCAGATTTTTCTACCATTATAGCCTAACTGTTCTTGAAGCTTAAAATTCATTTTCTTAGCAAAGCATTTTGCAAAACAAAATACATAGGTTCCAGTTGATACATATAAGTTCAACACTTACAAAACAGTAAATAACAATACATTGGTTTTTTTCAAGCAACTTAACCAAAATATCTTAACATAGTTCAACATGAATATTTAATTTAACTTCAGCAAAGTCTTTAAAAATAGCATCCAAATCTTTAAGCAGTTAACTCATCCAAAGCCTGATCAACAAAATTCCTATTTACCTACATAATCACCATGAACCGCCTCATACAAATATGAGACACCCAATGGTGCATAAACATAAAAGGGTCAGACTAATTGTCTGGTATGAATAATCTAACTGAAAACATGATCTTATTCAATTCTATTTATATTCCAGTACTCTGTATGAATAAAGAAACTCAGTATCTTCTTTGTGCATGTTTTTGTGAGGCATGTACATTCATATCAGTGCCAAACAGATTATATATGATCATAATGATTTAGTTCATAGAAAACAATCATAAGATTCACCAATACAACATCATAAACCAACCAATGAAATCATCAATTCAGTCATCATGCCCCTTTTACAATTTTACTGGCCATCGGGGATTTTGCCCAAGCCTCTCCTGAACCTATTTCTAAAGTTCACTATCAAATATAATAGGGTCTTTAGCTGCTTTCTCTTTTTTTTAAACACACACTGCCTGGGACATCTCTCTGTTAACCCAGCACACTCAGGCCCCTGGGTATAAACATACCATGTGCGAGCTTGCAATGTTCCCCTTGCCAAGCTATATTTTGTAGCCCTAAGATCCCAAGTCCCTAGTTAAATTACTAAGTGTTATTTCCTTTTTCATAACTGTGCTAATCCCTTCTGCATCTCACTTTTCGATCAGAGAAAAATAAACAATTCAACCAACATGTATTCATCCAGAGTTTGCTAAGTTATATTCTCAGAAGCAAACATTTAATCATGAAAAACAGATGTGATTTCTTAGCACATTAATTTTTCTATGGGTTTCAGTGGATCAAGTTATAAACATATGGCCATAAGTAGTTTATCAGTTATCCTCTCTCACCTCTGGTTCAATCAGATTCTTCTTAATCTTGAAGATCTAGATAAACCATAAGTATATTTTGACTTGAGTGGTTCATAAAACATAGAAGCTCAGCACATGTATAACATTGCACTTCTACATTTTCTTTTGTTTTAATTAACATGAGACATAAGCAACAACACAATGTTGCAGCCCCATATTTCTTTCCATTTACAGACCATATATCTACCACATGAATCCTGGGATTTTATAAATAACTTTATGAAGAAAACACATAAAAGAAATCACTCCATCTCAAAGTTAATCCCTATCACAGATAAACATTTTAAAACATGAAATCTGTGACTCTTATTTTTGGGTAAATCACTATGAAGGGTTTTACACTTGAACAGATCATTAACAAATCAAATCATAAAATGAACATAACTTGCAACAGTGAATTATTAATTCAAATAGGCTGCCTCAATATTCAGGACTTAATGCCAAAGTTTTCAGTGAGGTTACTCACACTTAATTCCCTTTTTTTCCTAAGCCTTGATTTTCTTTTGATCCTCTGCCTTCCTCTAACTCTAATGGCCGATGCTCTGGCTTATATTTTTTTCTTTAGGTTATGAAGAGCAAAATGGGTATGATCTCACTACACTAAGCCTCTTTATACAAATCCTGGCTGTTACTATGGTTTATGGAATTACCCAATGTCAGTTCTACCCCATACAAAACATAGTCTGCCTCTTATTTGATTCAAGAAAATAAGAGGGTATGTGGTCCTTGCTAATTTTTCAGAAAATAAACCTTATTCTTTTAAATTTTCCCCCGGGTCATGTTATATGTATGACTTTAATTTTCCTAAGCAAAAAGAATTGCTGGAAATGGATAAAGTATTTATTCAAGGGTTTATACCATTTCCATGCAAGCTTTGTTTTCTACCTGTAGTGTTTGACTGTGTACATGTATAACACATGTATGCTTATTTTTATTTTTTTTGCCTAAGTCTTTTTATTTTTCTTTCTTACTATTTCTGCCTATATATATACATTTGTTTTCTTTATGCTAAATTTTTTTTTAAAGACCTGATCATTTCTGCCTACATATATATATTTGTAATTTATTTATCCTATCATATATATATATTAACTGTTGCCTATTTTATCACATAGAAAAATGTGTGCATGTTTGTGCATTATCCTGTGCACATGTACATGTTTTTAAACTATGTATCTGCAAATCAGTTTCCTATCTCTACCCTTTTCAGTGCAATTTCAAACAAATACAAACTAAATTAAATCATGAAATTACTCACAAAAATCAGGGTTATCACAAATTATCTCTTCCTCTTTTTCCCCTTGTTAATGGCTGGCTCTTCTTAAGTTTAATTTGCGTTTGTGAAAATGAAAAGTGTGCGTGAATGGACAAAAACGTGAAATGTATAGCTGTGAGTTATAATAGTGCGGCTATTTAATAATATGCCTATGTTTAATTAAATATACAAAAGCTATTTCACGCCCATTTAATTGATTAAGCACGACCCTATATGATTTATTCAAATCTCAATCTCCTTATCGTCCTAATTCTTAAATTATTCTATTTAATTTATCTAATTAAATATCATGAATAACGTTATCAAAAATTAGGGGTGTTACACAGGTGTTGCCAAGACCATGTATGTGCCCATTCCGGAAGGCGATGAAAGGGATATTAGGACACTGTCACATCGAAAGCTTCATTAGGTGGCACCATTATAGAACAATGAAGCGCATGTTTATGGGGACACATTAGAGTGTCGAAGTACAACATATATATTGCATACTTATAGAATTATCAGTATATCTTATGATGCTTTGCATCCATGCCTATATGTCGTGATTTTACATTCATATTATGGTTGAATTAGTTGCATTTATGCATTTATCACATGCTGTATTCATGACGTGTGTTTTATTTGGTGGATGAGTGGTGTCTATTTGCATGTATATTACTAATGTTATATTCTTAATTATATGCAAGTAATAGTTAGTATCCATACGGATATCACATCTTATATTATCTTAAATTTTAGGGATTAGTTATGTTTGATATGAATTATTTGGACTGGTTTTATTATGGTGTGGTTTGAGTGCATGTAATGCACATGCACACAGTTGCTATTTGAATGATTGAGTCTACGTGTAATATTTTTTCGTCTTTTGGAATTTTGAGGACGAAATCCTTTTGAGGGTGAAGAATGTAAAACCATGGAATTTTAATAAAAATAGTTAATTAGCTAAAGGTCATTAACTTCACCAAAACACAGAAAATATAATTTTTACAAATTAACGGATTTGGGGAATCTGACTTTTTGTTGTGTCATTTAGATTTTTCTATTACAATATATATAAAACTTTTGAAATAGATACTAAATAAAGGAGATATATTGTTTATCATAACGCACTTTTGGGGCCGAATGAGTTAGAAGCCCAACTGTGACTAAGGTTAGATATCAAGATTAGGGTTTAAAATAGGAGGAAGAGTACGTACTTCTTATTAAAATATCATTCTTTTTCATCTAGTAACCGCCGCTAAATCCTAGATCAAAAAATTTATTTTTTTTCTTTGGATCTACTCCAATTTCATCAAAAATAACATAAAATAACATAGGAAATCAAGAGAAATCTAATCTAATCCATATTAACACAAATTAAAAGAGATGATCACTAATTCAAATCAGAGCAAAGGAGGAAGTTTGGATATTTCGATCAACCCAGCAATGCTAGGTTAGTAGTTTATCTACAAAAAGGTTATGTGGTTAGACATGTAATAACTTTCATTTATATATCTTATTAAAGTTTGATAACATGATTTAGAACTGATTTGATTAACTAATTATTAATAATCATTAATTTGATGAATTAAATAACCTTTGATCATAACTTTGTTAGGGAATTAATATGAATTGGGGCAACGTAAATATACTGTAAATCTCACCTTAAACCATGTTAACCTGATTATATACAGTAGATAAGTATCCATGTATGATGAATAAAAGTTATTTTTATAGAAATATTGATCATAGTATAAATTATATGGTCGTATCAATAAATTACATCAATAATTGAGTTATGATTGAACTAGATTAATCAATGATTGTTTAGGCATATTAAAGATGTGAATGAATATGAATATATGCTTAGACATCGAATTGATATTGAATTATATGGTTTGGTAGCAGTCTGGAAACAAAGTAGAATGGATGATCGATTGATCATGCATGAATGGTTGACTGGTTGGGCTCGAGAAACCTGAGAAGAATTAGTGCAATTTTAGGGTGAAATAGTAGATTGATTTAGGTCATCGGTTGACTAAACTGTTGAAGAGTCGACTGATGATGTTTAGTCAGTCGATTGATGCATTGCTAATTGAAAAATTATAGGCGAACAGTAAACTATTTGATGATAAATAGTTGACTAACTGCATGTAGGTTGCATCGGTTGAACCTGGACTTGGTTCAAGCCAAGAAGAATAGTTTTAGGGATTTGTTTCTGGCTTTGTGGACATTTTGAGTTCACGTGACACTTCGACGTTATATAACTTGACACTCAACACAGACATGTGATTATATCGCAATTAGATTGCTCTTATAGTTACCATTAGCATTACGATTGCATATTTCAATTTGTGAATCGACAGGAGAATAGACACTATAGCAAAACCAACTTTCAACTACATTTATTCTCAACGTTTAAACATTAAAAGCAGTAAAACTTATTTCGTATAAGGGAAAAAATTTCATTCAAACGTTGAGAATACTGTTAGGTTTTAAAGTCTATTATCTGCCGCTTCTCTCGCAACGCTTTTGCCAAAAATTTCATTTTCCCTCTTCTATCCAAACTGTCGCTTCCTCATCTCTCCCTCATTTCAATTTCCTTCATCTATAATTTCCTTCGAATTCCCCTATTCTTCCATTTTCCTTTGGTGGAGTTAATCGTCTCTGCCCTAATTCCTTATTCATACTTTAGGTAGCCCTAATTCACTGTATTTATGTTTATTTGTTCATCAATTTTTAGGTTTATTTCATTTGTTGATTTCGATTTTCATATTTCAGATACTCTGCTTTATGGATTGCCCTAAGTCAAACTTTATTCGATCATCAATTGTCGGAACGGCTTTCTAGAAAGTCAGTGAAATCGAGCTGCTGACAAAGTGTGATTGCCTTAGGTAGCTTCAGGTGCTTCAGTAGATGAAACAAAATATGTGTTTATTTTACTAAATAAAGCTTAATGAGTTATCCGGTTACTAGTTCAGAAGCATGTTTACAATTTTTTTAAGTAGGATTCCTTCTATTGATTTTGTTTCATTGTTTGTCTTCAAATATGGTTTATTTTCAATTATTTTGCTCTATTGTACTAAATTTTTTCACATGCCATGAATATTCAATGAGTTCATAGACGTATTGGTGCACAAGTGTATTTAGTGCATTGCTTGTATAGAAAATACCCATCAATGGGTTTTTATCCCATTGGAGTGCACTTATGGCTGTCAAAAGTTGTTCCATTCTCCTGTAATATAATTGTTTATTTAGTAAATCCCCAAGATGATCTCTTATAAATTTTGTTTTTGACGACATGGTTATGCAAATATTAGGTTTATATGTGTGATACTGTAATACTTCTATGTAGAGCTTGAGAGTCAAGACAATCTGTGATGATTGTATAATCGATAATGGTTTTAGAACAAGACAGAACTTTGTACTGTTAGTCAACTAGGAATGAACCTGTCAACGATTTGAACATCCAATCGTACTATGTATGTAGATTGTTCAACAATTTTTTGTGTGATAGCAGTTACCACTAGGACAAATATAAAGTATCATTGCAGATTATTGAATGTCAAAAAGGTATTCCCTAGTGCTTATTTACATATGTTAACCAAAGTAAGCTAATTTGTATGATGGTTTATGCTAATATCCTATAGACTAAGGTGCACTTGCATAAGTTGTTCTTAGCTAATTAAGTGAGATCATTATTGTCTACATAGAGTTTTTCTAAGATGCACTTGCATAAGTTTTGGAATCATCATTTGGCATTTAAGGGATGGGTTAGATAGTTTAGTGATGTAATGCACAATTTTTTTTATTATAATAAATTTCCCATGGCATGATCCTATACTTAATTTGAAAGTCTATAAAAATATTCATTATGAATTTTACAGAAATGGTTTTTCTTTAGTTTAAATCATTGGATTAAAGACCAATATATGATATTGTGCGATATATTAGACAAAAATGATTTTGTGCAATATTTTAGTTATATTAGTACTGAAAAATTTCAGTTTCAGTCATTAGATATTATGATCAAATAGTTTAATATTAAAAGGCGAAATTTCTTCTTTTTAAGTAATTCACTGGATGAGGCTATCCTTAGTTTCCTTAAAATTGCTAAACATATGCATAATGCCTATTAATTATCATTTGTACTTATTATAACCGTTATTCATACGTTAGGAAATCCTTTTATTTTGTTATAACCGTTTATTCATGCAGCTACTCTGGGGCTTCTCAAAAAGTTTGTGATCATGAACTTTAGTACACATTTCAGGTATATCCCTTTTGTTTTGTTACAAATATCTGGTTATTATAAATTCAGCAGCCTATTTTTTGCAACATTACATTCTACAGACATAATTTATTGTGACATTAATAGGATGGTGGCATTCTTCTAACAACCTACGATATTGTCCGGAATAATTACAAATCATTACGAGGTAACCATTATCAAGATTTTTATGTCAACATAAATGAAGAAGACAACTTATGGGACTACATCGTGCTTAATGAGGTCGATTTTTGCTTCATTGTCCATTTAATTTGCAATATTGATTTGCACGTTGTTTCTGATACTTTTCCCCACCTTTTTCTGTTAAGTGTCACTTATTTAGGAATTAAATTCGCAAAAAGATAGTCTATTCAAATTGCATGAATTGTCTTCGAACTACAGTGTACTATATACAATAATCGTTTGAACTAGATTATATTTTATCTATTGTAATTTATAAAATATATAGTTTTACCTATAAGTTAAGTTTGTAGCTCAAAGTATTTTCTTAATGCTTTACCGTTAAAATTTGTTTCTACCTGAAAGCATGGTCATCAATGTGTGATTGTTATTCGTTTAACATAGTGATCATGATCAGAACATGTCATTTTTTGTAAAAATTCAATAGCATCAAAAAGTATCATCTAAACTCATGTTGTGAGAGATGGAATGAAATTTAATGTGATCGAAAATAGTTGTCTGAATTTATTACTGGTTAACCAAGTGATTATTTGGCTTTTAAATTATAATCTCTAACAGCTCCGGCAGTCATTGCCAACAAATAAAATTAGGCCAACTAGTATGTCTTTCCCTCTTCCACAACAATTTTTTTTGAAGAATATATCATATACGTGATCATGTTTGTTATTTTAATAAAAAATAGGTAACCTGCTTATGAGGCCCACTCCATATTTGTGAGCTATACATGATGTAACTTTTCTCCATGGCATCTTAACATATATTGTACCAAATATTTTTAGCTAACTATTATCTGTTTAAAGTTTAGACATTGCTCAAATATTAATCTGGTAGTTCCTATAGTTTTGCCAAAGAATATTTCTATCCAAAGTTTATCCCACAGCAACATCCAGTACCGATAATTTTGTATTATAATTCATTGAAATTAATGCAGGGACATATCATTAAAAATCCCAAGACACAAAAGGCACAAGCCTTATTCGAGATACCATGTGCTCATCGCGTTATCATAAGTGGCACACCCATACAAAATAATCTTAAGGTGGATATAACTTATCAAATAGTATTATAATATTCCTTCCTGATATGTTCTTTAAGACTTATTGTAAGTCTAATTATTTTTACAGTAACTTTGGGCTCTGTTTTACTTCTGTTGCCCATCTGTCTTGGGTGACAAGGATGAGTGGGCACTTCTCCTTTTATTTTGATTATTTTGGATCATCTTTTTCTTAGACTAAATAAACATCATTCTTTTCATTTTTGCGGGTTCAAATGCAAATATGAAAGTAAGATCCTCCATGGGAATGATAAGCATGCTACTAATTGGGAAAAATATGTTGGATCTACGCTTGCAAAGGTTTTCACTTAAACTTGAATTTCATGGTGAATTATATATGTAGCCTAGCTAACCTTTGTGCCAGGTTAGTTGCAATCCAAGTTTAGTTGTATTACAATATTTAGAGTTCTATTTCGTAGAAAGTCTCAAAACATGCTAGGCATTATTATGCTGGATTTCACTCAAATATTCATCAAGGTCACATTTTTTATTGAAACTAGAGCATAGAATTTGTAACTCGATATAGCAGAGTTTGCATATTAATGGAAATCTTTTACATTTATTTTTTGCTAAGTTTGTGTTACTGCAAAAAAATATTCTCTAAAATTTTCATGCTAGGTTGGTTGCAGTGGAGATTTAGTTAGATAATAAGATGTTATGGTATTACCGTGGAATTTACATCCTTTTCTTTCAGACGGTTATTTTTGGTGGAAGAAGATTGTAATATTTTGTCTAGACTATTTCATTTAGTATTTTTCATTTTGGAGTTTGCAAAGGAACATTAGATGCTTCAGATTCACTTTGTTAGTCACAGCTACTCAAGCGTCGTTTGGAATAATAACAAAAACTACAGCAACACCAATAAAATTGCTATGTTTAACCAACAGTCCATTGTCTTTGATATAGCTAATCTTTTTTAGTCTTTTGCATCAGTGATAATTACACCTATCGCTCTTTCAACGTTATCATAAATAAATTACACCTATAGCTCCATTGGTAGACAATGCGATGACTTTGTTTTAGTTGTAGGAGTTACGAGAGCGCATAAAGCCATATTTCTTGCGACGTTTAAAGAGTGAGGTGTTTGGTGAAGATGATTCAACTAACGTTAAATAGTCAAAAAAGAATGAGTTGATTGTTTGGCTGAGGTTGACCAAGTCTTAGGTATTTCTTGTCTTGATTGTCATTTATTGTGATATTGCATTTGTGCAGTATATTATTCTAAATTGAATTCAAAAAAGGTAACTTTTTTTTGGCTTTGGATACAGAGACAACTTTATGAAGCTTTTTTGAAAAAGTGATTGGGTACATTCTTCTCTGGATGGTGGCTCGCCATTAGCTGCATTAACGGTATGTTTCATTCAAAGTTCAAACGTTAGGATATATAGGCTGATAGCCTGATCGTATTTTTATTCATAACTTATTGAATTTACTATTAGCAATATGGCATAAAAACTTGACTTCTTTTCTTTGAGGTTTATATTACTAATTTGTTGTTTTCTAGCCACATCATTATTTTTCTTTGGAATTAGTGCAATTTGATCATTAAATATTTTGTTTGTCATTTGTTTTGTTTATGAGATTAAATTTACCAAACATTCTCCATTCCTAAAGGTATTCTCGACTATCATTTTAGAGTTTTCCTATTCAAACGTAAATGGTATTTTAGACCCTTTTTTATACTTTTATCCTTGCTCACATTTATACTTTATTGCAACTCGTGAATTTGTGTTGTATTACAGCTGTGCAGTGCATGTTCACCATAGTAAATATGGTTCACTCCCCGAGGGATATACTTATTACTTCATACTAATCTTTTAGATATTGAAGAAAATTTGTGACCGATGTGCTGGAAGGAATGGATTCAATGTTAAATCATGAGGAACTTGGTTTAGTTGAAGAAATGGCAAAAAAGTTGGCTAATAATAATAGCAACGAGCTTCAACAATTAGATCACAACGATTATTGCAAAATATGCTTCATAATGACTTTGCTTGTCAGATTACTATTCTTATTTTCCATAAGCAGCATGAAAGTCTAAAATTCATATGCTAACCTTTTTCTATAAATAGAATAATTTGATCGCCGAGGGGCACACTGTATTAATCTTCTCTCAAACATGGAAAATGTTGAATCCTATCCAGGTATTATTCTGCATCAATATGCATGCTTGTTACATATTCATGTAAAGAAAAAAAATTCAGTTATTAACTAATTTGTTAGGCACTTTTCTATCAGTATAACTTTTTTATCTCAGTCATAAATGAACCAAGAACTCCTTTTATCTAACTACAAGACTGGATACAGATCAAAATCCGATCCGTTGACGCGCCTCTACATTGAGGTACTTGCATGTATAGAGGAATTAAAAAAAATGATCAGTGGCATTTAGATAGCTCAGTCGCATAGCTGCAAATGTTTTATTAACCTGATGCAAATACACGCATGTATATTATTTCCTTTGCCTTCAGGTTGATGTTATAATATTGTCCCTTTTTTCGTTATTGTGCAGTGCTAATAATATTGATAATCAATGTCTCATATGATATTCATGCGCACGAAATTTTACCATTCAGCTTTGTTTCCAAGCGAATTTTTAGAAATTTACACATCCCATTCATTTGCTAACATTTGTAAATTTAATAGTTTGTCCATGTATTTGCTGTCTTTTTAGTTATTTCTGCTAAATTACATATTGTGGGTACATGCATACGGTTGATATGTTAGCTTTCACGTTATTTGATTTTTTTTGCATAGTATGGACAACCAATGTGTTGATCATGCCTATCGAATCAGACAGGAGAAGGATGTCATTGTATATCGATTGATGACGTGCGAAACAATTGAAGAAAAGATATATAAAATGCAGGTATGAAAGTTTGCAACAAATCTAATGTAGAAATATGTCTATTTATTTGAATAATCTGATCTAATTACCTATTTAGTTGCTAAACATCCAAAAACCATGTGATTTGGTATTTGTATAAACTACTCCGCTTATCCCAAAAAAATGCGTTCTCGGAGTGTTACATTATTCAAATGAGTTATATCCATTGTTAGTGAATTGAGAAAATGTTATATTTGTTGAAAAAACTTTCATTGTTTAGTAGTCAGATGGGAACACTTGTCAATATGAATCAGTTCAAACAAGAAAAAACAAATTATTCAGAGTATGTCATAAAGATCATAGCGCACAAAACTAATTATTCAATTAGAAAGAACAAGTATAAACACATATCTTTTTGTTACAATACACACACAGACACACACACACACACCTAGTATTCATTGATATGACCTTCAACCTAGGACCTTAGTTAATAAAACTTTGTTATAAAAATGCATAAAAGTGTTCATGTAACAGAACATAGCTTAGGTTATTGATTTTGTCCCTATTGCTTTTGAATTTGTTAGCCACTCATTTAAGCGTTTTGTTGCCTTGGAAAATCATGGTTAAAATAAAAACAGAAAAAGAAAATAGGACAAATTTGATTAAAAAACAGCTTTTAGCTTTGCCTATTTCTGAAATAGTCATGGTGCTCCTCAAAGCAGAAATGTAATTGTGCACACTTGCAAATCATGTACAATTGTGCCTACGCTGACCTTATTTCAAAGCAGAAATGTAATCGTGCACACTTGCAAATCATGTACAATCGTACGTTTAGAATTACAATAATTTCGCTAATTAGTGTTCTAATCAGTTAGGATGTTGATTATGGACTTTGAGCATTAGGTTCTATTTTTGATGTAGATTTAAGAAACTGGAATTTTGCAACACATCCTTATTTTTTATTATTTTATAAAATATACCCCTTCCGATTTTCATTTATGTTTTACGTCCCTTTTTTTTCCACGTTCATGTTTAGTTTTTTACTCTTCCATATATCTCAATTCTGTTTTCGCTCAACAACTTCCAATATTTTGCTGAAAAATTTAAACTTCTGATTTTCATGGAATTTAGGTGCCGACTCTTGTTATAGCTCGTTTTATTCGATCTTCAACTCTTCTCGTATGGATCTTGTGTCGTATCTCGTATAGATGTTGTGTGTATCATGTTCTAATAATAACTAATATGATACAATAATTTTTTGATGACCTGTACCATGGACTACCCTTATGTAGATTCCATCTACTTGCTGGTAATAGCTTTATTCAAAATGCTGGAGGAGCTTAGCTTATTATTAGATACAGTTAATTATAGGTATTGGTTATCATTAATGTATCGTTCATTACCAGTGCATTAAGCATAAGTTATTGTCTATCATTCCAGTGCATTTCATTGCATCATTAATGTGGTGGGCTGCTCATGTCTATAGGTATTTGATGGACATGGTGGTACAGATACAACATCTTTTTTGTTAAGAGGAATATCCCCAAGTATATACTTGACGATGCTCAATTTCCTAATTGTGTGGATAAAGCCATAAAGAGTGCATTTGCAAGAGCCTTGACCCACGTTCCCTTGACCGTTCTTCTAGAACTACTGCGCTTACTGTCGTTATGTTTGGATGGTTAGTTTTGACTTTTTGTGCTTACACTACAAGAAAACTGCTCTTTAATGGCAAAATAGTACAGCGTTCTTTATTTACGTGCAGTTGTTATTTTTTTCCTTCTCCAATTCCTTTATCGAACGCTGTCAGATGATTATTTTAGTAGGATGATACGTAGGAACACTTCAATTTTTATAGGCCGCCGATTTCATAATTTAACTTGTGTGCTGAACCTATGCAGTATTAGCTATTAACAAAAGTTGTGTTTTAGCATTCAGTGATGTTGATTTGATTTAGTTAAATGCAATAAGCATAATGACAGTGAAATACTTATAAAATTTTGTGTTGATACCTTTTTAGTCTGGAGAAGAATGTTTGAACTTATATTTACTTAAATGGATCTTATTGAATAGAGACGGGAGGAGCTAGTAGGTCATATTCCTATGAAAGTAGTGTACCCAGCTTTGCAAGATAATGAACGGAGTATAGTCACTGGTAGAGGTCAAAAAAATACCAAGTGGAGTTATCACAATGGTGGTTCTTGGCCAAGTTGGTTTCCATTGTATTGTAATTTTTTGACTTGATTGTTTAAGAACTAGGATGTTATAGCATGAAGATTTCACTGTGGCATGTTACAAAATATTAGTCCAGATAATCCTTACCTCAACAAAACTTATACTAGATTCATGAAACATTTAAGATTTATAAATGAAAAGCTCATGATTGTAACTTGTACCGGTAAACTGTGTACAGTTCTTCTATGAGTACTTGTAGCAGCCTCTGTAAAAAAAACCGGCTACATATAGCAAGAAAAGCAGTTGAGCTTGCAGAGTTCGTTTATTATTTTTTACTCTACTTCACTTGTAAATGCTACTTGATTTTATGGCATGTTGTATACTTTGTATTAGTCAATCACCTAATGAAATAGCGTGATAAATATTTAGTGTTTGCATTATGAATCCGATTTAACTTTATGTACACTTTTTTGATGAATTGATTCTCAAGCATTACTTTTGCTTTACAGGTAGATAGATGACTGTGATGCAAAAAAAAGTTGCAACGAGTTGTGGATCGAAATTATTTTTGCTGCTATAACTACTTTTTGGTTTTGACGTATGTACTACTTGCTTTTGTTTTGTTATTGCTACTTGTTCTATATTTTATTTTTGAACTATTAATGACAAACTATTTATGTTTGGTGTAAGAATACTGTGTATTTTGATTATGAAATTTCATACGTTGGTTATCAAATATGTGTCCAAAATGTGGTATTGATACAATATGTTGATTTTGAAATGTGATATTGATATAATATGCTAATTTTGAAATGTGGTATATATACACACATTGTGGCGGATGTTTACTGAAATGAAATTAAAACATTCCACAGCGTTTTTAAAACGTTGTTAAAACATTCCACGGCGTTTTTAAAACGCTGCTAAAACATTCCACAGCGTTTTTAAAACGCCGTTGAAATTTTTAACAGCGTTTTAAAAATGCCGTTAAATTGTATTTAAAAACATAAAGCACGATTTATTGTAACAAGGAAACGCTGTAAATAAATATCACAGCATTGAAAAAACGCTATAAAATCTTATCTTAGCATGAAACAAACGCTAAGAAAGATCTCTAACTGCACCCAACGAAACGTTGTTAAATGATTCCATGACACCAGAGAAACGCTATTAAAAAGGACATTTAACCGCGTTTATTTCTTGTCATTGTATATCCCTGACATATAACTGCATGTCGATATACAGCGTATGTAAAAACGATGTTAATAGCTTTTATAGCGTTATTAAAACGCTGTTAAAGGTCCTGTTTGTTGTAGTGAGAGATGTCCATATTAGTAGGATTTACATCAGATCATTTGATGTACCTATGGCGGAATCGATTTGTTGTTCGATCATGATATGTATTACTCGAATGAAAGGGAGCATAGGACATGGTAGTGTAATTGTATAAGTAGTTTGCCATCAAGATTGTATATTATATGCATCGTTAGGCGGTGTACCTTGGAACTATATACTCGTTGTACTAGATTGTATAAGTGGTTTATCATCGAGCATGTATACTCAATGTATTCTTAGGTTTACCTAATTTTAGGATGTCCAAGCTTCAAGTGTAATTTATTAGATGCATGTGTACATATGCAGATAAACACTATTTGGTTATACATCTAATAAATGACAATTTATATTCTTATAAACATCAAGCCATTAGTGATATTTCTTACTTATCAAACTATGCATGATCTCCTCAATCTTTCCCGTATTATACCAACTTTACAACTAACAGGATTGCAGGGTGGTGTGATTAGAGTAAGATACGTGGAGAAGGTGACTACGCGTGCTAGAGTCATTTTATCTGTATCTTATTTGACTAGTTAGATAGATATTTATTTCCAATTATTTATCCGGAACTTTCTCTAGTTTGTTTAATGTACTGATCACTATTTGTTTAAGCAGAGATTTTTGGTTTATTTCAGTTATTTATTTATTGGTAACGACCTACAGATTTGACACTGTTAATATAAAATTAATTTAAAAAGGAATTTTAGTTAAAATGTGAACTTGTCATCATACTTATCATCACTGCGCAGGTCTTTCCAAGATAGTCGTTTTTGGCAATAAATTTGTAAAATTTGAAGGTACGACGTTGGGAGAGAGGAGTTTATAGTTAGACCTGACTGTGGTTAAACTAGGTACATAATCCATAACTTAACCAAATGACTTTATAAATGAGGCAATGAGACCCTAGTCATCACCTCCATCCTTATTTTTCAGCCCTAATCCCAAAATCTCTCTCTAATGGTGGATCAAATATTAACCAAAAACCATTCAAAAATTAAAAGTGTCTGAAACCTACCTTATAATATATCGATTTGAATCCCTTTATGAGTAGAAGAGGCAGAAAGTGTTGGTTTTTGGAGACGGTGTTTGAGGTGGCCAAAAATTAGTGAACAATTCTCGACCGTCCATTTCTAGGATTTTTTTTATCAACGGTGAAATAAAAACAATTAGATTATCGTAGGGTATAATTGGACATCGAGAGGAGTCGATCCATATAGTTGGATCGACAATATAAACATCAATTTCGTTTGAATTTACCTAAAGAAGTTAGTGGCAGTTCTGATGGCCATGGGTGGCTGTAGGCGCATCTCGGTCAAGAGGGAATGGCTATAGTGTCAAATGATTAAGGAAGTGGATGGTGTATTTGCACCAAGGTTTTAAATCTCGGATTTCGGTCACGTCTCGTCTCGAAGAATTTAGATAGCTTATCTCGTATCGGGTGAGATCTCGAACGAGATGAGTGCATCTCGGTCGTCCATCTCAGATTTACATCTCGGTTTCTAAAATTCATTTCAGAGTTATCTCGGAGTATATGTCATGTCGAAAATTAGTTTTCATGCACCTAAATTTATAATACTAGTTAGTCACTACCTTAAGGAAAACACTATGCACTTACCTTGAATATATCACATGCTTATCATTAGTAATTTAGTATGGAAAAATATCACTTGTATCATGTAAAATAAACAAATAACTAGATTTCATGAATAATGTTCAATATAATATCATATGAGATAAAGTAGACAAAAAACAAACCATAACATATGCACCTTTACTTTGTTTGATCATTCACTTAACTTTCCTACACAATATAATGTCTCATTTCTACCTTTTATGATTTATAGTGCTGCAAGGGAAATCTTAATTTTATAACTTCAAATACAAAAGTCTCCAAGTAGAATTAAGATATTCTATGTCTAATTATAGTATTTAATTATTAGCAAACAAAATCTCATTAAGCAACTAATAGCATAGATATTTGAAACAAACGTAGAAAATAGCATACATAGTACAAAAAAATTTCAAACATTTAGTAATATTATGAGAAAAGCAAAAAATGATGTAAGAATGAATATGTAATCATCAAATGAAATTAATAGATGAAAGAGAATTCCTTTATTGCTTAAAAATAAACCTTTAGGAAAAAAATTATAGCAACAAAGACTAAATGAAATCAAATTGGGAATCCATTTGGAACATAAAGTTAAATAAGTGAAGCCCAAAATTTATAGCCGCAAAAAAATAAGGTTAGGAAAAAAACTCAAGAAAGTGTCGAAAAAAGAAAAATGAAATTGGATGTAAATTAATTTGGATCAAAAACCTAAATGAAAATCATAAAGTGAAATACTTACCATAATCGATGTAGATTTTATCATCTTCTTACACTCGTCACTGCCGTAAAATAAGAGACGAAGATTAAATGAGATTTATATAAGAAATAAGGGTTAAAAAAGTACAATTAAGAAGACTTAAATTAAGGTAAAGGTTGAGCCAGTCCAATACGAAAAAAGAGTTGATTATTTCCAAAATTCAAAAATTCGGCCAATATCTCACTGTTAAATCTCGTCCGAGATACCGGATGAGATACTGAAATATCGTCCGAGATTTGGGTCAGATGATATTCAAACGAAATAGCCTGTTTCGAATCGCCCGGGCTTGAAAACGAGATCTCGGCCGAGATGAGCGAGATTTAAAACCTTGATTTGCACTGTATCACCTCGCCTCTATACCCATATTAACAAGGAGTATTACTGAGTAATATTGTCTGATAATATGGAGAATGAGACGACATTGGACAGTCACACGTGAATATTCCCTTGGGCAAACACTGGTATGTATTTCAAAAATCATAAACTACTCATCCATACGTACTCGGTATCGGTACAAAGCAATAAACACGTGTGTTTCTAAGATAGAACATCACACAATATAAAACAAATAATAGAGAACATAGAGCCATTGACTCAACGATAATATATAATATAAGATATACATAACTCTACGTGGATCTACATAAGTGTTGCCTACTATCTCTTAATATACATATATGACATATGTCCATACATTCAACTGATCATAACATCAATAAATAATAAGAGGCTACAAATTATACATATACAATCTATAGTCCTTTTAATATCCTAACCTTTAAAACTATACCCAACAAACATAAGTTGGTCACTTCGCCTCTAAGCTTGAATGTCTCGAACCGACTTGAGTATTATATAAATAACACACAGGTCAGACTATGTCTAGAATGTAGATGTCATTATATCATAACAAATGGCATGGTGAAAATAAGTGTATCACAAGTAACGTAAGATATCTCAAGTGTATCTACGTCATCCAAAATCATGCATATAAAATGTCACCCATCGTAACAAATAGTTAATTATCACATCAAATGGCATAAGTATAAAATGGGTGAAACATCATCGAACAACCAAACAACTAGCAAATACAATAATCTGTAATGCATATCTCGACCATCGGCCCTAATGAGAGAAAAGAACTATCGACTACATGACCCTAAGAGATATATAAATAATATGACATGCAGACTCATAATATAACTCGTAAACATGGTATAACAAAAAAATAAAACACAATAGTCTATCTCAACCAATGGTGCTAATAAGAGGAAGCAATCTCAACTGAATGGCCCTAGGATATATATACACACACACACAACACACCAATAGACCTCTCAGCCAACGACTCTAAGAGTGAATGATAGACAAGCACATAGCTGTCTCCAATACCGTAGAAAGACAACACACAGTTGTCTTAGGTTAGACTACCTCACTTAGAAGACCAGCACATATCCCATCCCTTGTGTCATATATTCATCATCTCTATCGAGGTGATAATCATCAAAGTTCTCACCAAAAATGAATCTACCTAAGTCATGCACATGGAAGACTAACGTACCGCATCAATGCACCAGGAAATGCTAGTGACCATAGCCTGTTTCCTACATCCCTTAATTACTTCTAGAATCATGGAACTCATGTTCGTCACATGTCATAAACAAGCTAGAAGTCTACGCTATGCATTAGTCACGACTCCTACTTGCCCTAGGTAATAGACTGTTGACCCTTAAGTGTCATATAGGAAATGGCTCAAATGAGAGTAAAGACTCTCAGCCTACTAACTCAACTATGTGACATGATCCAGGGCACGATTCCACAATCAAGACCGCTATGATGGAAACTAGCCTATCAGGCGGGTCCTAATCACGTGCTCTCCATAGTGTCATGAACCTTATGACATAGGTTCCCAACAAATACTCTCGACTCAATAAGTCATAATGAGAGTACCTCAACATAATAAATCTTTGGCTACTATCCTTAAGAGTAGATAACAATACTTAACTAGTTTGTCCTTAGAGGATGAATTTGCAAATCCTAACATAACTCCAACTTGTTGCCCTTGGAGAGGAATAGAACTCTCGACTACTAATCTCTAGAGAGTTACCTCTAGATGATATCATAGATTCCTACCCCAACATTTCTTACGATGAGTAACATTTACTTACATGAAGTAATCAAATAAATATCACTTGAGTGTCCCATAGCACTCCATGTTACCCGATTGTTTACTAAATGCTTGTAAATTACGCACAACACCAACATACTATTTTATACAATGAGCCAAAGGAATAACTAAAAAAATAATAACGAACGTCCCATACTGCTCGGTATTACTTATTCAAATTATTATTATCTAGAACTACGCACCATTCAACCAGTTATTGATTAAAAGGCGGCTTTATTAAAAAGAGTACCTATTTCTAAAATTTCCATATTAAATTTCAAACATCAATGTAAAATTTTAAAGAGGTTTAAAATTCTCATTCTACCCAAAATTCTTTATTTAATTCCGGCCTTCAGCATTTTAAAACCACTTATATAATTAAGAAAGTCCTTTTTTAAAACCTTATTGAATTTCACAATCGCCAAACCACTTTTCAGAATGATTCGTATAATATGAGACTAACCTTTAATACTTTAAAATATTTATAAAAGGGATTTATAATCTAAAAATTCCTTTAAACGCCTAAATTCAAATTATTATTATTTTCACAAAATAAGTTTTAATCCAAAAACTTTTCCAAAATTCTAATATTTAATTTTCAAACTCAATATTCGAAATCTTTATTTACAACCAAACATATTTTAACCACTTTTGAAAAATACTTTATTAAACTAATGTCTTTTTCTTTATTTTAAAATAATACCAAAAAGGATTTTCCTGATGGAAATTCCTTACTATAACAAAATTCAAACTTCTCGTTTCCTTTTAAAATGGTTTATATTAATAAAATCCGCCGTACAAATTTGTTTCCAGTCAGGACAAATTCAACTTTTAAAATGGTTTTCTGAATTTGTTTAGGAAAACCATTTTAAAAGTTGAATTAAAACATATTAATACGGTGAAACTAAATGGTTTATTAATTTGTTTAGGACAAATTCAACTTTTAAAATGGTTTTTCGAATTTTATTAATTTAAAAACTAATTTTATTGATTTGTGTGGTTTATATTAATAAAATTCATCGTACAAAAGTTTATATTAATAAAATTCACTGTACAAATTCATCGTCTAAAAGTTGTCCATTTTCAAAACAATATTTGAAATCGACCATGCTCTTAAGTTATATATAAATATGTATTATCATTTTTAAATCCTAATTTGTTTACAAATGTTTGTTTATATGTAAACTAAAGTGTTTGTAATTTTTCAAACAATTTATAGAAGACGGAAAGTCAAAAATTCAGATAACGATTTTCTGTCACATTTTCGATTTTCCTTCGAACTGATTATTTTTGTAAACAAATTTTGAAAACCATTTCACCGTCACTAGTTATTATTTAAAAGAGTTTTATTTTTGTTATAAAATCCATTTATTGATTATTTAAAATTATATTAAATATTCAAATAGGGTTAAATTGCGAGTCGTTAAACTCTCCCCCTTAAAAGAGTTTCATCCCCGAAATTAACACTTAAGGAGATAACTCAAAATACTCAAAAAGGGCATATATTATATCAGGAAACCCATACAAAAAATACACACTAAACAACTATATCATAACAGTGCATGCATAATACATACAAACAAATAAAAAATTATTCTAACATCAAATCAGGATAAGCTTCCCTCATACTATCTACAGCCTCCTAAGTGAAATCTCTACGATCTTCACTCCACTGTACTTTGACCAAGTCCACAACCTTAGTCCTTAACCATTTCTTATCTCGATCGACAATTTGAATAGTTTGTCTTACAATAGTTAAGTCAGGCTCAACTTCCACATCCTCCTGCTGAGATGGCGGAATAATCAAAGTAGGATCATGTACATACTTACGTAAATGTGATACATGGAAAACATCATATACACCTGACCACCTGGCTGGTAACTCCACTATATATGCAAGAGTTCCTATCCTCTTGAGTATCTTAAAAGGTCCAGTAAAACAAGGAGCTAGCATTCCTCCTTTCCTGAACTAATCGTGCCTCTTATCGGAGAAACTTTGATGAATGCATAGCCCCCAACTGCGAACTCCAAATCTTGACGCCTCACATCTGCATAGTTCTTCTGCCGACTCTGAGCTATCTTTAAGTGCTTCCTAATCCAATCCACCTTATTCGTGGCATCATAAATTATATCTATTTCAAGTACTAAGCGGTCTCCTGGTTCCATCCAACAAGATGGAGACCTACAAGGCCTTCCATACAATGCCTCAAAAGGCGCCATCCCTATAGTCACCTGAAAACTGTTGTTATAAGCGAACTAACCAATGGCAAGTGGTCCTCCCATGAACCTCCAAAGTCTAGCACAAAATCTCAAAGTAAATCCTCTTGAACATGATTCACCCTTTCAGTCTACCCATTTGTTTGAGGGTGATAAGTGTTGCTCAAGTTTAGCTCTGTCCTAGGTACATTATGCAAACCTTTCCAGAACCGACCTATGAAGATCGAATCCCATTCATGCACAGTACCACATGGAATGCCATGAAGCCAAACAATCTCTTTAACATATAACTGACCCAAACTAGCAGCTATCCTTATTGCCTTGACTAGTAAGAAGTGAGCGCTCTTGGTTAACCTATCAACGATAACCCAAATTCCTTCATTAATATTCCTCGATCTAGGAAATCCATCGATAAAATCCATAGAAATCTGCCCCCACTTCCACTTTGAAATCTCAAGTGGCTGAAGCAGTCCGGCTGTCTTCTGGTGACTTCCCTTTACTTGCTGGCAGTTAGCACATCTACTTACAAATATAGGAACGTCTCTTTTCATCCTTTCCCATCAGAAAGTACACTTCACGTCCTAATACATCTTAATGACTCATGGATGTATCGTTGGTTTAGAATGACGAGACTCTATCAGAACTTCTTGTCTAATTCCATCCACATCTGGAACACATAACTGACCGTTCGTCCTTAGAACGCTACGGTTATCTACCATGAATCCTAGCAACTTCACCGGTGAAACATTTTCACTAACAGCTCTAGCTATCAACACAAGACGAACGTCCCTCTGCTGATTACCCTCAATACGTTGGGTAAGAGTCGGACGAACTTCCATATTAGCCAAAACAACATAATTCCTGCTCAACGTATCAACTACAACATTAGCTTTCCCCGACGTACACAAAATCTCAAGATCATAAGCCGCTAAAAACTCTAGCCAACACTGTTGCCTTAAGTTCAAGTCCTTTGAAGTAAAGAGATACTTTAAAGATTTGTGATCCGTATATAACTCGAACTTTTCACCCAAAGGATAATGCCTCCGCATCTTTAATGCGAAGACAACTGTCAAGAGCTCTAAATCGTGTGTAGCATAATTCATCTCATGTGGTTTCAGCTATTGACTTACGTACGCAATAACTTTTACATGTTGCATTAGAACTACTCCCAATCCATTTTTGCGAGCATCCACGTTACAGTTAACCCTTTGCTTCTATTTGGAATAGTTAAAACAGGAGCACTGGTCAATTTCTCCTTCAATTCATTGAATGCTTGATCGCACTTAGTGTCCATACAAACTTAGCATCTTTCTTCGTCAACTTCGTCAGACGAGAAGCAATCTTCGAGAAATCTTTGATGAACCTTTTATAAAAACCTTCCAATCCCAAGAAACTTCTAACCTCCATCGCATTTTCGGGCTTCTTATAGTGTTGAACAGCAACTACTTTAGCTAGGTTCACTAATATGCCTTCTTACAAAACTACGTGCCCCAGAAACCTAACTTTGGATTTACAGAAATGACACTTAGAAAACTTTGCTTTCAGAACATGACTTCTTAAAGTATTTAGAACGATTTGAAGATGATGCTTGTGCTCTTCCTCCATCTTAGAATAACAAGAATATCATCAATGAAGACGAGGACAAATTTATTAAGAAAATCCCGGAACACTCAATTCGTTAAGTCTATGAAATAAGCGGGTGCATTAGTCATCAGTACGAACGGCATGACTAACCACTCATAAAAGCTATCAAGGGTATGAAAAACTGTTAAGGGCGCACTCTCATCTGCGACCCTTAATTGGTGAAAACAAGTGGTAAGATCCAGTTGAGAAAATACCCAAGCGCCATGGAGCCAGTCAAACATATTGTCGATCCTATGTAGAGGATACTTATTCTTGGTAATCCTTTTGTTTAACTTGCGGTAGTCTACACATAACCTTAGAGAACCGTACGCCTTTGTAATGAAAACTACTGGCGATCCCCAACTTGATATACTATGTCGGATCAAAACCTTCTACAATACGTCAAACGTCTGCTTCTCTAATTCCCTTCTCTCCTTTGGAGCTAACCTTTGAGGAGGTTGTACAATCGGTTTGATTCCTGTAATTAAATCAATACGGAACTCCACTCCACGGTGAGGAGGTAAACCTTGCACTTCATCGAAAATATCCTTTAAATCTCGAACAATCGATATATCTCTTACCTCCTCTTTAGCCACATCAAGCAAGTAGAGAAAACTGCTCAAATGTTCATTAGACCCCTTACAACATATATCAATGCTTCTACCTACTGCATCCTTTACTATGACTACTCTTCTTACACAGTCCAAGACGGCTTCAAACTTAGATAACCAATCCATCCCCAACAACACCCCAAAACCCATGAACCCAAGAATGAATAAGTCAGAAGAGAAGTGTCGACCTCTATAAGAAATAGACACATTGAGACACATAGTGTCAAGATTCGTTGCACCCCTAATTGGGTTCGACACACAAAGAGGGTTATTTAAAATAACACACTTAAGGTTAACTTCTTCATTAGGTTATACAGATGAAACTATGGGAAGCGCCCGTGTTGAATAATACTCTAATGGGAATATCATAAATGGATAACATATCTTGCAACACCTGCTTTCCCATTTAATCTGTAAAAGTAGATGGTATTTCCTCGATAGCAAAAGTGCTTGTCCTGGCGACCTCTTCTTTGGGAAGCGACACTCATTCTTCATGTGTTCCAACTGGTCGCAGTTATAACAGGAGACACTTGGACATTGATTTGCAAAATAGCCCATCTTATTGCACTTGAAACAAAGAACATTGGCTAAGTTGGGCTGCTTCTTCTGAGTTGGAGTTCCACCTTAGTGTTTCTTTCCCGAACACTGCTTCTTTCCTTTGCATTTGAAATTCGGCTTGTTTGCAACTGGGAACTGATAAAGGTTTGGCACTATACCTTTTTGATATCCTTTCTTAATGCCCAAAGCTTCAAACCTCAAGGCTGTGATGATCAGATTGGTAAAGGCATCATTAACATGATCGGTCATCTCACGATGGAATTTTGGTCTTAGTCCTTCCACGAACATCTCATTCTTTTTAAGCAGCATGTCTATCAATCCTGGTCCAAAGCGAGACAATGCATTGAATCGATGCTCATACTACGCCACTGTCATATCTCCCTGCTTCAAATCCATGAAACTCTTGAACAACCGAGTCCTCCCTGCCTCCGAAATAAACTGAGCTTCGAAGACTTCTATAAATTGAGCCCAAGTAAAATCTTCCTCAGGGGTATTAACTATCACCTAATCCCACTGATCCATTGTTGACTTTGGAGCTGTCACAATGCCAACAATCGCTTCCTTACATCCTCCAACTGAAGATCCCCAAATATCCTTCCACAAGAGTGGAGTCATGTATGAACTCCTAGAATATCTTCAGTTCCAAAGAATTGTTTACCACCCAAAGCAGTATAATTTTTTCACAGAGTAGCACAGTTCTGAGGCGGTTGAACTTGTACTACTTCTTCTTCTATCGGCTCTACAACTAGCTTATTCTAACACCTATGCCATTTGTATCCGTGCTAGTTCCATATCCTCTCCCTCTTCATCCTATACTCATTTTCAATTACCTGAACAATGGTAGGTATTATTAGAATACAAAGGTAGGACCAAAATGATATAAGGGAAACAACACCAAAGGATCTAAAACGAGACTTTAGGATGGGTGATACAAATGCACTCTCAAGATTAACTCATTCTAGGGATTTTCTTACCCTATCTTTAATGAGTTGTATCCCAATCAGGCTAAGGCGTTCACTCAACCGAAGTTCCGATACCAACTGTGACGACCCATCTTTCTGACTCCTAGGAACGACACTTAATACATCCATGATATTCGTATGTCGTTGCCAAAGCACCCGAAAGATGAATTGTCGTAAGAGAAAAATAAAGAATAGAACAAAAAATATGACAACAAAACTGTTAAATAGAACATAACCGTAATATAGCACATAAGGTTACTCCGTAACTTAAAGTTATCAGAGTTACACAAAAATACTGCAATAGCTTAGGCAGTTATAACAATCTGTCTTTATATATACTGAAATAAAATACACTTACAAGAACTAAACAAACAGCAGAAATAGACAACTAGGTAGATAAAGGCCTCCTTCTCAGACGCCATCTTCAAAAGAGCCCATCAAAGACCTGCTACTCTCAGACTACTCAAACATAACTGAGTACCCGAGATTTTAGGAAAACAAACAACTCGGGTCAGACAATATGTCTGGTATGAGTAAAATTCTATACAATATGTGTAATTAAAAAAAACTTATGTGGCCCCACCTGCTTCTACTCGTACGTCAAGCAGGATATTTCTTATGGAAAAATCCCTAAAGGGCAAGTGACAACTGCTTCAGATGCAGAAAAGCTGGACACATGGCAAAATCCTATCGCGATGTCGTCTTGTGTTTTAAGTGCAATAAATGTGGCCACTTCTCGGCTCACCGCAAAGCCAATAGGAAGGGGACAAAAAAGCTTCAGGGTACAAGCGCTGTAATTTCAGTAGAAACGAAGGGGCAACTTGATAACACGGGTCCCAAGGCACCATCTCAATCAACCGCCAGGTGTCCTTCTTCACTATAAAATTATTCTCCCCGATTTAATTCATCTTGCCCCACAGAATTTCCACTTTTTTCAAAACCAAGGAAAATGCATGCCTCGAAATACGACCTTCTCGAAGCTTAAATGCATGCGATGATATCCATCGTCTCTGGGACTTGGTCCATCAACAAGGTTATGCACTGCTTAGGTCGTCACTTTGACCATGCAAACTAGCATATTACCATGTTCTCCGACGATGCTTTCCTTGTTAGATTTCCTAATCGCCGACTGCTAACCGTTGCCGCTACCAAGAGGTTCCTCGATCATGCAACGAGTACAGTCCACATTCGTCGGTAGTCTCTGGAAAGGGATAGCATTGTTCATTAGTTTTTCGACCCCTCTTGGATCAAAGTCTCAGGCATTCCACCTTTTATCCGCAATAATGTGCAGCTTAAGGAGATACCTGACCTAATCGGGTAGTTCATAGCTTTAGACCATTGTTCTTGGGCGACTGCTGACCATCGTTTTGCATACATCAAGGTCTGGCAAGACAAATCGGTGGCGATTCCTGGCGCTCTCTTTACCGCTGCATTCGACCATGATTTCTGGCTAGTGTTTGAGCACTGGATTCATAATCACCCTTCTATTCCTCCTAATGACTTTGTTCTTGGACCGGGTGTTTTCCCAATCGCCTATCCTCCCAATCTGGTTTATCTATTCGATGACGAGGGACTGAAATCATGGTCTAACCTACCCACTCCTCAGATGAACTTTGCTGATGACGTCATGGAAGATGAAGCTCGCCTTAATACGAAGTTGGCATATGTTAAAGCTGGCAAGCAAGTGATCTAGATTGACTCATCTAATGATAACACCTACTCTCTTGATGCTCCATCAGTGGCAACGAGGGGGTCTCAGGTTGCACCTGGCGTGGATCCTATGGGGGAGGTGGAGCAGGGGATACTACTTGGATGAGACATGAACTTAGACTTCCAGAGGATCATAGGTAACCCATCGCCGCCTTTGTTGCCCATAGTGGAGGCTGACCTTATCTCCCCTCGGCCAAATATTCCTGCTCTTCTGAATGTCCCTACTCCATCGGTTATGAACAGGAGTGGCCGGCTTTTGCCTAGCGATGTTGATCACCCTAAGCAAGGTAGTGTCTTCATCCCTAACCTTTTAAACACTTTTAATCAAGAAGTAATAATTTCTGTTGCATCTTGTATGTCAGTCTCTCTAATCCTTCGCATGTTGAGGTCATTAAATGCCTCGAATATGAGCGGGTGGGTAGTTATTAATGCGTACACTATCTTGGAATATTCACGGTTTAGGTGGTTCCGATAAGTGCGCTTTAGTTAAGAATTTTATTCATCCATTGCATCTTGAGGTCTTATTTATTCAAGAGTCCAAGTTATGTAACCCAAATGCGTTTAAACTTAGATCGATTGTTGGTGACCTTTTAAGTAGAACGGCTGTTTTGGATTCGGTGGGGTCCAAGGGGGTATTATCACTTTTTAGGACAACTCAAAATGGACCCTTCTTCAAAGAGTTATGGACGTTTTTGCGCTTCATGTTATGCTTAAGAATGTGTCAACCGATATTGTTTACGCTTTTTCCAATATTTACGGTTCGGAAAACTCTTCGAATCGTTCTATGCTTTGGGCTACTTGTACCTCTTTCATATCCCTATTTTGTGGTCCATGGGTAATTGGGGGTGATTTTAATGTTACCAGGTTCCCTTCCGAGCAAAACTCGTCTTCTGGTTTCTCGTCGAATATGGACAATTTTAACCGGTTCATTACCGACCGTGACCTCATCAATTTGCCATTAAATAATCATGCCTTCACGTGGTCGAGCAAACGCTCTTTTTCCTCATTATCTAAGCTCGATCAGTTCTTCATCAATATGCCTTTTGAAACTACTCACCCCCTTACATAAGGCCTTTCGTAGCGATGAAAAAACGCTGCTAAAAATTTTACTAGCGTTTCAGTAAACGCTGCGGCATGACATGCAACTAAATGTTTGGAAGTTTTAGTTGCGTTATAGTAAACGCTAAATATTGTAGCATTTCTAAAACCCTATAAAAGTTTTCTTTGGCAGCGTCTACAAAATGCAACCAAAGTACTACTTGCACCCTTCATTTTTTTTTCTATAGCCTTTTTACTATGCTACTATATATTTTTCGTTGCATTTTAGTTCCGCTGTATTATTTTTTTGTAAATTGTTTTTTTTTCCGTGCACTTTTGAAATGCTACTAAAACATGTTGATTGATGTAAAGCACATTTTAATCGACGCTATTTAATGTTAATGGCTTGTATCATTTCCGACAATCACTTATATATAATAACCATATTAAAATCCACAATCAATCATATGTTCAAACCAACATCGATAATCACTATATTCAAATAATTGAAAAATCACGTTAATCGCATAAAAAAGTATAATATCCATAATAATTTCAATATATTTCAACAAAATAAGCAAATCCACATACCACAACTGTTTACAAATAAGTCTACACAACCAGTACGAACAAAAAATTATAATATATAACAACTAAAGTCTTGTTCATGGCTTAATTACCGACAATCTTTGACGCGAATGTTCTTCACTTCGGAAATGCTAATTACCTGCACACAAGTATAACGGTCAATAGTTAGAATTACATACAAGTCCTAATAATTTACTATACATGATGCACTTACCATGATATCTTAAAAGAAGCAGTCGACAAGTATAACTATTCGAAACAGTGTCCATCATGAAAGAATAAATATTTAGCAAGTTGACTACTTATAAATAGCCACAACTTATAAACAGAACAACTTGATTAAAAGTCCATATAACAAAAGCAAACAATTCAGACATCTGAAGCTTTCCTTTTAATACATTTCAATAAAAAGGATGCTGGAACTGGAACTATAATCAACTATTCTGCTTACTAGTAGGTATCAGTTTGAATTCTAAATCAAACACGAGAAAGTAGCTTAACGCAAATAGTTTGAATTCTAAATCAAACACGAGCAAGTAGCTTAACGCAAACACGAGCAAGTAGCTGACTAGTAGGCATCAGCTTTCCTTTTAATACTTTTCAATAAAAAGGATGTTGGCACTGGAACTATAATCAAATATTCTGCTTACTAGTAGGCATCAGTTGGAATTCTCAATCAATTTGACACAACAACTTATAAACAGAACAAATTGAACCATTCAATACCAATACTGACGGTAAAGAATTTGGACACCATGGAGATTTACTGACAGTATGTATACATTATTATAGCCTTAACAATACCAATAACCCAATATCCCAAATACCGACAGTACTAAATTTGGACAGTATGGAGACAACATGGAGAATTACTGAGGAAGGTGTTGACATTAATGAGTTTTTTTAATTATATGAATGACCATGATAGACATGAGTATCAGAGGCAGTATTTCTCTCTGTTATGAATTAAAACTCATATATAAAAATATTAATGCAGAAAATCTACAGGGTGAGAAAATCTACAGGGTGAGGAAACTATAAAAAATGTAAAATGCATCTTATGCTTCATACATGCCAGAAGGAAAAAAACTAAGTACATAAATGCCAGATAATTTGGAGTTTCTAAATCCAAAATTACCATGCATTATGGGTACAGAGGATTTCTACTTAATGTGGCTAAGCCAATTTTTGATGAACCACGACATGAGGATGATTGATGTTTCAGCATATGTTACTAAAAATATAAATTACCTCCACAACTTAAAAGGTATGAAAGTTACACTTATCATAAGCTCCTCCTAAAAGAAATCTAAGGAGCAACTCCAATGTTAAATGAGTTTGATCACCTGAATGTTAAGGGCATGAACACACCAAAAAAAATGAATTATGTGCTCGGGCTCCTAACTATTTTTAAGCCAACTATTGTTGGATTGGTAGTAAACAAATTGAGTGATGCAAATTTGCTTATTTTTAAAAATAAAATCCCAGTAAATTTGGATTTATTGACTAACAACTCAATGCATAAAAAGGGGAGAATTTTAGTTATGTGGGATACCAAAGTATGGAGTATATCAATGAAATCTCAATCAACACAACATTTTACTTTTGATGCACTCAACATGGGAGGTTTTAATATGTGTTTTCCTTCTGGCATGTATGAGGCAGTATGCAGTTGTGAACTAGACTTTCCTATAATTGAAACACGATAGGAAACTAGGTACTTCACTACTGAAGATCTGCCTCAATTTATGACCATGACAGACATACTGTTATGGTTTTTATTCCTATAACTGGAACACGATAGGAAACTGGGTACTTCACAGCAGTAGTGGGTATGAGTCTCAGTTAGCCCGGAAAAGGTCAGTTACTACTTTCAAGAAAATAATATTAGAGAAATTTACACAACACAGACCTAGAATTTGTGTATGAGTGTGTGTGTGTATATATATATATAAGAGACGCATACAAGTACCAACTAATACTTACTAGGACTTGATTTCCCAATGACATATGTGGTCGGCCAAGCTACGGTAGTAACAAATGCATCTTCCATGTATGTACACTCTGATGTAGGTCTCCATAGCAATGCGTCATTGACTTTCACAAACTTTACCCAAACTTTTACCACATCTTTTCCCAATGGAACAAAGTGAACCATCGCTATTGGATCAGTTGAAATGATAGTTCCTTCAGCCACTACTCGTCTCGTTTCACCCACATCCATCAACTTGCATTTACTATGTGCTACCAGATTTGCACTCTGTTGGATAAGCAAATATGCATGAATTATCATAATTTTGGGTTATTATATTATATTAGGAATCTAGAAACACTACAAGGGACAACAAAGTTACCTGAGGAGTTGTTGTAGCCTCACAAGGAGAAGTCACAATGCTTGCTCTAGCCTTGCAAGGAGTAGCCACAACACTTGCTTTTTCAACTACAACTTTTGATTTCGGCCATGCTATTTTCCTACCAACGGCCTCTTCAATGCATGGCATATCAGTTGTGGGTCGCCACAAGAAAGCATCTCCTTTGTTGGCATAGTCTACCCAAACCACAACGGTTAACGAACCAAGCGGAATACCATTTACTGTCATTTTTGAATCACTGGAGCAGAGTCTTCCTACGGTAACTAATACTTCACCCTCATTCCAATCATAAAGCTTGCATTTTTTGTTTGTGCTACAAGTTTTACTCTAAAAAGAACAATAAATTTAATGGGAAAAGGTATGTAGACAATTACAAGTAGTTACCGTAAATTATAAAATTTACCAAAATGTCATCCTCCAAGTATCCTCGCAGTGCAACAACACAATTAGTAGACCATGCTATCGACTTATTCTCGGCTTCTCCTAATAGCGAAAAACTTGGTGTAGGCCTCCATAAATAATCATCTGCTTTCTTCACACAATCTATAACAACTTTCATAGCATTTGGTCCAATACGAATGTCATTGACAACCTCATAGGATCAGCGGACAGTACTCTCCCTTCGGCAACAATTTCGTCGGTTCCATCCCAATTCAATAACTCACATTTGTTGTCATTGCCCTACAATTATTCAACCAAAAATTATATTAATTATTGGTTTGAAAACTAAACCACAAATGATGTTATATCAGTAATATAAGTGATTTTTACCATTTCAATTATGCTTCCTTTTTTTGAAATTTCTTTACCCTATCAAAGCGGAAATAGCAACAGCAACGGTTAAAGGTTTAATTCTGAAATTATAAATAAAAATTATATTGATTATTGGATTAAAAATAAACTACAAATGACGTTATATCATTAATAGAAGTAATTTCTACCATTTCAGGTGTGCTCCCTTCTTTCGAACAGTCTATACCTTGTCAAAGCAAAAAATAGCAGTACTAATAGTTAAAGGTTTAAATTTTGAAATTTGAAGAAACTCATGAAAAAACAATGATGCAATAAGTGAACCTTCTGAGGTAGATTTTCCAGCCTGTTCATTAGCATGTGTACCATACTCTCCATTTCTGAAATTCTTTTCTGACATTGAGTTATTTACTTATCTCTACGTTTTGACAAAGTTAGCTTGGTTAAGGTGTAGCCCTTTCCTAGTGCTCTTAAGCGTCCTGGTTTATCGTGCCCCGATACTTATAAAACAGCATCTTCTTTGACATTATTTGTCGAGGTGGATTGTCTTGCATGATCAATTGTTTTAATCTCCTCCAACATAAATTAATATACATATAGGCTATATACTATGATAAAATTATCGCAATATTTAGTTGCTGACAAAATCAAATATTCTTACAAGAATATTTGCAACATCCGTGTTCACTGGTTCGCCATCTTTTTTAGTGCGAGATTTAATCCAAATATCAACTCCAGATATGGACAATGAATCCTGACTTTGCTTTTTCTACATTTAGAAAGACATTGAATAAATCAATCGATAGTGAATTAAATAACTGTGTAAATAATGCTACAATTAATTAACTAACCAAATCGTCGGTCAATCTAGCCATTCCTCTATGTCCAGTTGTGTGCGGCAATTGTTTTTTCCTAATGGCAATATATTTCTCGCTTCATGCTTGAAAGAAGCTAAGTGATAAAAAAAGTCAGAGGATGTCATAGATGAAAAAAAATATTTCTGAATTCAGGTAATGAGAAAGCATGCCAAAAAGTAAACCCAAAAAGGAAATCTTCAATTATTTGTGAACTGTGGATTGGTTACTATCCAAAAAAATTGCCTACTTTGTATAGTAGTGTATGATTGATATAAGGGATAGCTGGAACTGGAAGTAGACGATTATGAAATAAAACTGCATATCTCAACTAGTCGGGTGCATCTTGGTTCTTGATTCCCCCAAAAAGCAATATGCTTCAGCAATATGATATGCATCAGTTTGCAGAACATAATATGCATAATATTTGCTTTCCCAATATGATTTTTTTGTCCACGTATTATTAGCCCGATAGTTAGTTGCATACTATGTACTGTGTTGTAAATTTGCTAGCAAACAGATTATAGTTAAAGACGTTATGCATGTTGGGTTCGGTTACTTGGTTTTATATAATTATATGCATATATACTTATTAACATCAAAATTACTTGCATTTTGTTCTACAAGTTAGCGAGTTAATTAAATTGATGTATGTGAAATACTGAAATGGATTGATGCATATATAATGAGATAGGTGCTTTTCCTGGTCCACATCGCAGATTTAATGACAAAAAATAATTAAGGTAGACATAATCAATGGCTCTAGTTAAGAGTCTTAGAGATGGTCATAGTAACTTGTATGTCTTTTTTTCAACCAATGTCTTTCTTAACCATTAATACAAAATTCCTAACTAGCACAGTAACTCAACTGAATGAATGGACAATGGACTGTTAATAAGTAGAGAACGTGCAATATGGAGGTTGTTTACCTGAGAAACCATCATTTCTAGTACTAGTACCAGACAACCAAAGAAACCATCATTTCTAGTTCTAGTAGCAGACAGCCAGAGAAATTTAAATCCTACTGGATTCATCAGAAAGAGATGTTTGTCCTCTAATCAACAAAAAAATTTACCTTAAACTCTAAGCTTGTTTTCTCCTTTACAGACTTTCTCCACTCCTTCACGTTTTTGATGTTGTAAGGTTTCAAAGCAAGTCTTTCCTCTTCCGTCGTTGTTTTATTTATTTTTCGAACCTGTCTACTTTTGAGGTTCGCCAAATGGTTCCCATTTGTTGAAATATGGAGGTTCTTTGCCATTCATCGTCCACTTTAAATCTAGCCTACAAATCAGAAGGAAAAACTAATGTTATTTCATATTAAAATGAATTTAAAAGGGAAATCTGCTAAATAGATTTTTTTTGTAAATAAATTTACTATTATACGAAAATAGTAATTTTTCATACCTGAATGGAATCCAACAAGACAGTTTTTAATTCATCGCTTAGAAGCCTCCAATCGCTAAGTGTAACCGGAACATGCTCCCGTACTAGCGGTCCAAGATAAGAAGATAAGTGTACCGAGCCTTCTCCTATCGATACGGCTGCCTCATTGAATTCAACTTCAATTCGATTCTCAATATTTAACGGAAGTCTTTTTACTTTCGTTGGTCCTCTACCACGTTTTTTACATTTATATTTGCAGTTTCAGCTTCGATTGGCCTCTCGATTTCCATCTCGGTAACATCATTTTCTTCACAAGCCATTTCATATTCTTCACGCGTTTTATTTTCTTCGCAAGGCATTTCAATTTCTTCACGCGTTTTATTTTCTTCGCAAGGCATTTCATTTCCTTCACGCATTTCTTTTTCTTCAAGCATTTCATTTTCTTTACTCATTTCGTGCCCTAATTCTTGTTCCTTCTCTACATGGCAAGATTCGTCGGTTGGCACAATATATTTGACCTTTGGCTTATACTTTTGGGATTTCTCGTTCTTCAATTATTGGCGAGTGCGTATACTTCTTGTATGCATATCCTTTTTCCGTAAAAACATTCAATAAAAGAAATTTCAATGTTAAGGTCATCACATATTTAATTGAGATCCAAAATCATAGTTAAAAAATATCAAACTATCAAACATCAACATAAAATGTATATAACTATACTATATAAACAACAATACATGTAACAAACTATAAGTACTAGAAAAATTTATGAAAATAGTTATAAGTGATCTAACAGTTTCATACTTTAAATGTGCAGAGAGATGATAGAATAGTTCAAACAGTCATTGATCTAATGAGCAGACAATTGAAAAACAAACCAGAATGGCATGTCCATGTACTCGAAAACAATTCATGTACTCGAAAACAATTCACATAATCAAACAAAATACTTAACATCATTACTCAAATATGCCTTCGCAATCCTCCCTAACATAACTAACATCTTTAACGTCTGTATCAGTTATATTGCAATCTTCCACGACATTGATAGCTTCTTCTTTATAATCATTTGTCTCTAAATCATGAAAACCTCTTGGTGGTGCTTTCATTACAACATACCAACTCGACAAATCATTCTCTTGAATAAAATACTTGTTTCGCTTGAGATGAAAGGATGTATGGATCTTTAGAAAATGATGCTTGAATTTGATGTAAATTGACAAGAGTGAAACCATCGTCATCAACTTTTACTCCATTTCCTATATGTGCCCAACGACACTTAAAAACAGGAATATAAAACACATGACAATCTAATAAAATTATATCCGTCAATATTTAGGTGACCACATCAACTACTTGAGAAATATCTTTTGCACTTGCTCTACACATAGTAGTCGCATCATAAGTCACTCCACTATTTTGAGTTTCTCTCCCTACATCTTTTATATGAAACCGTTGATAATTGATGATATATCCTTTGTAAGATAAGGCATCATTCTTTGGACCGTATGCAATCCACTTCAACGTTTCATTATGATCATTAGAGTTTATAGGTATCTACAAAAAAATTCATTGACAACAGATATTTTAGAGTAATATTCTTAGGCAAATGAGAATATATTTAAAAAATCATTTAACCTTTAATCCAATCAGCAAAAAAATTTGTACGCGTTTCCTAAAGTAAGGTTGAATTTCTTTCCATACGCTTGCTTGAATTTTGTAATTCCTCCAAATGCAAACTAGTATAAAACAAGGCATGCTAAGTTATATTTATTAGTACAAACACATCCAAATAATTGAAAAATAATGTAACGTATACTTACTCTAAAAATGGTTCCACCACGGTCATATTCATTAACACGGCTAAATGAGCACTTTCTTTCTCAAGGGAGGATAGCGTAACTATCTTAGACATTGAAATTGGACGTCCTTCAAGTATTACACTGCTTTCATAATCTTCATTTCGAGCTGCTGTCTCCTCAACATGTCCTGATTTTTTTTAAATTCACTAAAAAACCTCATGCATTCGTCTGCAAGATAAGATTCCGCAAGACATCCCTCGGGTCATGAATAGTTTCTTACATAGTCTTTAAGCGTCTTCATATATCTTTCAAATGGGTACATCCAACGAAAATGAACCGGACCACATATTAGTGCTTCTCTACCGAGATGAATTGACAAGTGTACCATTATGTCAAAAAATGATGGTGGAAAATATTTTTCAAGCTCACACAAAATTTCAATAATCTCAACATTGATTTGCTGCAACTTCTCTCTGTCAAGGACACGTTGACATAATTTATTGAAAAATGAACATAAGCGAATTATTTCTTTTTTTCCTTCTTTGACAATAGCCCACTTATTGCTACCGGCAACAAGTGTTGCACTAAAACACGGTAATCATGTGATTTCAAGCCACTAATTTTACAAACCTCCAACGATATACGATTTTTCAATTTTGAACAGTAGCCATCGGGTCCTTTGAAATCGTACAATCTTTTGAAAAATATTTTTTTCTCGGAATTTGACAACGTATAAGGAGCTGGCGGAAGATATGTTTTCTTCCCACGAGGTTCTGCATCGAGCTCATGCCGAATTCCACAATCCTCTAAATCCTTTCTGGAGTTGGTTCCATCTTTTGATTTTTTATCATGCAACATTGTGCCTAATATGATTTCACCAATGTTTTTCTCCACATGCATTACATCTAAATTATGACGTAATGGCAGTTCCTATAAAAATAAATAATGTAACACATAATTATATATATATTTAATTGTTAAAACATTTTAAAAAAAACCACTAACCTCCCAATATGGAAAATCAAAGAAAATTGATCTCTTTTTTCACCTTGATAGCTCCAATTGTGTAGGATCGTTATCTTTATCGCATTCATCTTCCTTATCATGGGTACTCTTCCTCTTTTTCAGCTTAATGGACTTTATCGTAATGGTCTTTTTCTTATTGTTTCTCCTCTGCCTTTTTTCTTTTCTTTCTCTTTCCCAAAATCATTTGGAAAATCTTTTAACAATATAGAAATATTTCTTCCAGTTAAAATTCTAGGAGCATTACCTATCTTCACGGTGTTATCAAACCAAGTCTTTTGTTTCCTCCGTGAATCTAACATAGGTAGATACCTTCTATGACCCATGTAGACACTCTTTTGACTATAATTCAACCAACAGTGATGAGTATTAACACCATACAATGGACAAGATTTTTCTCCCTTCACACAACATCCATAGCAAAATTGCTTTCATTTTAAATAATGTTTTACTAAATGCATCATAAGCATCAACTCCATTACTCCACAAATAATGCAAGTCTTCAATCAAAGGTGCCAAATATACATCAATATCGTTCCTGGGCTACTTTGGACCGGGAATAAGTAATGTTAACAAAATATTTTCCTTTTTCATACCCAACATAAGTGAGAGATTGTATGTCACAAGCATTACCGGCCAACAACTATATTTGGAACTCAACATAGAAAATGAATTGAATCCATCTGTAATAAGGCCAAGTCTAAGATTACGTGGATCGGCTGAAAAATATTTCCACCATACTCCATGCCATAGAATCCATCGAATGATGCATTTTTCCATCATTGCTTCTATTATTGAAATGCCATCTTAAATCTTCGGCCATCTTCTAAGATCTAAACATTCTTCTAAATCTTGGAATTACTGGAAAATATCTCAACATTTTAATTAGAACACCTCTTATAGTCTCCTTGGTATCTTGATTTATCTTCCATCTTGAAGAACCACGTTTTGGACAAGTTTCTAAATCTTTGTATTCTTTTCTAAAAAGAATACAGTCATTCTCATAAGCATGTATCTTTTCAAAACCCATGTCAAATGCTTTAAGAAATTTCTTTACTTGATATAAAGTTTTGGGAAGTACGTTATCCTTCGACAAAAACAATTGTTGCATGTTCAACAGCTTGTCAAACCCACTATCGGACAGGCCAGTCTCACATTTAAGATTATATAAGACGATGATGGTGGTTAATTTTGTATGGTCTGTGCATCCGGGATACAATGGCGTTTCTGCATCTTCCAAATTCTTAAGTAGTTCATCCTCTCTTCTTAGAGAATCATCATTATCCTTATCATTGGCAAAAAAATCATGATTCATAAAATCTTCATCTTCATAGTGAAATATCTTGAATAAGTCATATGTGTCAAACGACTTTGTTTTTTAATCTATATTTATTTGCTCGCCATGGCAATACCATCTACTGCTCTTATATTAAGAATCTATTCCTTTTATAATTAAATGCTCAACGATGATGTGGTCATCATGCCGACTAAGATTTCGACAATCTATACACGGTCACAAAAGTTTCTCCACATTTCTTAGATTTCTTTTTGCCACAAGCACGAAATTCAAAGCTCCTTGCCAGTACTCTATACTAGTCCTATGACAAAAATTAAAAACATTAAAAAATGACTTTTAATATTAACATATATGTGTTAATTCTCAAAATACATTTTAAGTTAACCATTATATAGTCACCCATTTAGATATACCCAATCTTTTTCCATCGGCAATATAAGCAATCAAATAAGTTTCAATACTTTGATGTAGAATTTGATTTTCTGTTATAATCAAACAACAAAATACATAAGTTTTATTTTGCTTTCAGTAGTGATAGTTGGTAGGTACATTGCAATGGAGTTCATAACCTGCAAAGGATTCACATTAATATTCAACTAATCAATGGACTAGGGATGACTAAAGCACTGCTGGTATTATTTGCTTAGGCATCATATTACATTTTATTTTTACAAACTTAATAAAAGGAGTGTCAAACAAAATTGTATTCGGTAGAAACAAAATCGTAAAATTTGTTCTAAGATTCATTCTATGCGACTGTACATAACTATTTGAATTCAGATCAGTATAAATGCACAATGTCTACAGCACTGCATATGCAAGTATATATTAAAGGTGAACCAATTGAAAATTTTAACAGCAAAAATTACAATAGTATTATTATTTTTGCACCTAATCACTAGCTAAGTTCCCAATGTATGAGCGAGTGTAGTAGATTTTCATTTTCAAACCTACAGGAGTTTACCAAATATTTCGCATGTATGATTAACACTAGAAATATGAGTTTGATAACCTAAACTAACAATCCTATTGGCCTTAGGTTTACAACAATCAAAGGTATGTGCTTTCAATGTGTATGACATGCCTACAGTTGCAGAAGACACTTTACAGATGGTGGGAAATATTACCTTAGATGGTACCAGAGACGACTAACTAGAAGTTGCAAAAGACACTTTACAGGTGGCAGGAAAATGAAATCTGTAAATAATAGCTTCAAATATATCAATATTCAATATATTTTGTACATATTGATTAGGGGAAATATATGAAAATCTTAATTACATCCTTTTTTAAGAGTCGGGTAAATTGCTAGCACTCTCATAAGTCTGGCATTGTTCTACTTATGAAGGCTGAAATTCACTGTTCAAATTCCTTATTTTTATGTATTATTAGTTCACAACATCAGATGTGTGACAGTTTAATACAAGATCTTAGCATTATTTGAACAAAATACAGGCTCAGGAAGATCAAAACAAGAAAGAAAATGAAAACTGTATGAATTTTTTGCACCAGAAAGGAAGATTGTAGCTTAACTTAAGCAATGTCCACTGCAATTCAGTTTAGGGATCATTCTTGGGCTACCCTTACCTATCCAATATAAGGTTCATGTGCATTGTAGTGATGATTGCAGAGTGCTACTGCGATGGCAATACACATGAGTCATTTGGCAGATGGACTGCAATTGTGATTGCATTCACAAGTAGCTTAGCAATATACAAGCTGTACACGATTAAAATATAAATTTATCCTTCTTTTTTCTTTTTTGAAATTTGGTAATCGATATGCACAATCTAGAGTCATAGATAGAACCTTAATTTAAAGACATTTTGTTTCATACTAATGTTTGGTTTTTTTAGTCAACCAATATATTTTTTGGATTTAAACTAAACACACTCATTATATTTTTAACAAACTTAACATATTATATAATTACTGTTATTACATAATATTTTGTTCAGATAATTATGTATGTATCATAAACAGAGATTAGCACCTCACTTTAAAATTTACCAAGTACCAAGCAAGTATTACCAGACTAGTAAAAAAACATCTTCCTTTTGAATAGCAGCAAGCTTGAAATTCATATAATAATGAAAATTCACATGGGGAATTATTTGTGAAGGCATACTTAATTTCAAATTTAGGTGAAATTGCCCATGCTCGCGATTGAAATGCTTACGTACAAATTCTGTCCACTTTGAAAACTAGGTTTTTACTTTATATCTAATAAGAATGCGGTCAATGCTTCTTTATTTTGAATAAGATCAAACAACATGCTCATAATCAGAAACCCATGGATGTTGGTCAACTCAATTTAGCATGTTTACTAACATATTGATACATGTGTCACTCATCTTAGCATTATATTCTTTATCACCTCCATGTTTTCATTTAAAAGATGGATATTAACTCACTACTGCTAACCCCCAACTTATTCTTCCTGGACTAACTCCCAGGAGAACTATGCAATATGAGGCTACCAACTGCATAATTAGTCTCAATATTTTCATTATTATAGCTAGATCCATTTGGAATAATTAAAATACTATGAAAAAAAAGATTTTATGCACTACTTTTTCTGCCTGTTATGTTAAGTTATATATTCATGTTATCTTCAAGTCTAGGTGAACAAGTTCGATTATGATGAATTGAGTAAAAAATAAAGGAAGAGGAGGAACAAGTTCGATTATGGTGAAAAAGTTTATCCTCCTTTAAACATCGAAAGATATTTTTGCGAGATTTAATATGAATTCGGTAAGAATAAAAGAATAAAGGACTTTCTGGTGGAGGAAGAGGAAGAGGAGATAAAATAATAATAATAATAATAATAAACAAAAACAATTTTTTTAAATGTTAAGAAGTTATTTGTAATATGCATAGATAGAGCAGGTTTTGAGAAATTCTTTTAGAAATTCAAACAGAGCATCCAAAAGTTCTCCCAAAATAAAGGATAAAATCCAAAGTTTACCCATTAAGCATGTCAAATGGTTATATTAAAGGTAACTCACTTCTTATTTTTTTCTCCAACCCATTTTGTTCTTCCTAACACACTACACATTTTAGGTTGATCAAAGTAAATTCAACATAAACATATTTTACTCTCATGGGTACTATTTACTTAATGTGTTTTTACTTTAGTTTAGATGTCTGTCAAAATTCATGACAATGTGTACATAGTTATAACTTGTCATATTGCAGATCAAGTGTATGTGAACAACCTTCAAAATTATTAGTTTTTGGTATTTATTTCAACAAAATATATGTAGTTCAATATAGTTCACTGAATTTCCACTAACAATTTGTTTTATACCAACTTTGGACGTCAATTCAGAAATTTATTGACAATTATACATAGAAATTTATAGCAACAATGGACTGCTAGAACATGGTTACATAATATTCTGGCTGCTATCTCTAACAAAATACTAAGAGAATCAGTATATGAATTCAAGAAGACTAAGACCGTTCAGTACAGAACAGTTGCTACTTTTTATTTAATTTATTCATTCCAAATTAAAAGGCACTCTCTTTTAGTTTTTTCTCTTAATTTTTGTTTCCTTCCTCGTGCATACTTTATATTTCCGTTGTTCATATTATATCTGCTTGGACAAACTTTCCCTTCAAGAATATTGTATACGAGTGTACTTATAGCCTTTTTACTTTGATTCATATGTCAACTCAATATATAATTATGTTTAGATTTCTATAAATTTGAGAATAAAAAAAGTCAAACTATACAAAAAAACAACTGGGATTCTATTATCATCTTAGTTTTAAACCAGAAACCCGACTTTCATGATGACTAGAAATATGGCAAAACAACAAGGGCCTAACACATTAGCATATCTAGATTAAGTTAAATCAAAACTAGATATATAGAAAGAGCCTTGTCATTTTCACATCCAGTATATCGTTAATAAATTAATTAATGATACAATTAATTTTCACATCTAGTATACCCTTGTCGATTATCTGTGGTACATAACTATTCATTAATTAATGATACAACAGTATTAAACTACAAACATCTTACTTTGAAGCAGAAGCATATTGTAATTTCAAACCATACAAATTTCAGCAACCATACCTAACAGCTTTGTGTACCAAACATGAATTCCATAAACCATACCTAACAGCTTTATCTAACAACGTATTCCTACTTTTCGGCATAATTATCACTTAATTCTGTAAACTATAAAAGCGATTACCTGATTTGTAGATTCAGGGCGTGAACAAAGCGGAGGGGATACGAAGTGGATGGGAGTTGATTGACTAGGTAGCGTGATGGGAGCTGTTCCAAGAAGTAGCATGCGGCGACGGTGCGGTAGTGGATAGGACGATTGAAATGAGCGAGAGGAGGGAAATTTTGTTGAAAGAGGGGAAAAAAATTACCAATGGAGGGAAAAAGAAGGCCGTGTAGGGTAATAGGAGGAAAAAACATGACAAGTTTTGTGTCAGTGTAAAGTAAGGCGGCAACCTTAAAATTAAACGAAAAAAAATTGGAAAAGGTAATATTTGTTGCACTTACACTACAAACGCTGCCAATAATTGCAACCAAAGGTAGATTTTCTTGTAGTGATCCCAAACTGGTCTTCCCATAATCCTCTCTAACCACTGCCCAATTCTCCTTGACTTCGGAGATGGTACCCCTCATAGGCCTCCATTCAAATTTGAAAACTTCCGGACCCTTGAGCCAGGGTTTGACGATATGGTAGAGAGACTCTGGGCTTCATTCGTTGTTTCTGGGTCTACGACCCATATTCTCGTCAGTAAACTTCGACTTCTTAGATCTGCTCACAAAACATGGTCTAAAGGGCTTTGGGGTTCGGTCAAAGAAAAAAAAGAACATCTTCAAAATCGGATTTTAGACTTGAATATCAAGGAGGAATCTTCGCCCCTCGATGCTTTGGAAAAGGAGTTGCTTCACATTCTTGAATTGGATCTCATTCGGCTGTTGACTCAAGAGGAGGTGGCGTGGAAACAGCGTTCCAGTGACCAATGGCTTCGCGAGGGTGATCTCAACACGGGTTACTTTCATAGAATCGCTAATGGAAGAAGGAGATCTAACAAAATCTCCAGCATTCCGACTAATAACCCTCTTGTTTCTAATGAGCATGAAAATTGTTAGAGTTTTCACCACCCATTTCAAGAAAATTCTGGGCACTCCCTCTTCTTCTCACAACATCGTTAATTGGGAGTCTCTCCTCCTTGCCTCATCCAATTCTCTTCTTCTCCTTGACTGCCCCTTCGAGATTGACGAAATTTGGGCTACGTTAAATGAAATGGCATCTAATAAGCGCCAGCTCCGGATAGTTTCCCCCCTTCTTTTTTCAAAAGATAACATGGATTCCTTAAATTCAGCATCTTCAATGTCTTCGTTGAATTCCACTCACAACCGAATCTAGTTACAAAACTCAGCCACGCCAATATCATTCTCTTCCTAAAATCTGAAGGTGCTTCTTCTCCTTCTGATTTCAGACCCATTAGCCTCTTAAATACAGTCTTCAAACTCATCACTAAGATCCTAGCCAATCGCCTGAGACCTTACATGGATTCTCTCATCAGCCATAGACAATCTGCTTTTACCACAGGTAGATCTTTAACTGACAACGCTGTGATGGTCCAAGAGGCCATTGGCTTTTGTCGTGCGAATAAAATAGGCTGTGCATTTGTAAAGCTTGATTTCTCTAAAGCTTTCGACACTATTTTGTGGGATTTCGACCTTGCAAACCTTGACTACTGTGGGTTTCCACCATCTTTCATCGCTTAGATTTACCAGTTGCTCTCCACCTCTTGTTCCACCTTTTGCATTAACGGAATTAAGGGTAATCTTTTTTGCTCCAAAAGGGGACTGAGGCAAGGGAACCCAATCTCTCCCCTTGTTTTTAACCTGGCTGCGGATATCTTTGCCAGAATGATCGACATGGCTTGTGAGTCAGGCCTGCTTGAATGCCCAGGTAGGGATTTCATAAACAATGGCTTCAACTCGTTTCAATTTGCGGATGACACCATTCTCACGTCCATTCCAACCCCCAAGTTAATTGCAACCTTAAAGCTTCTCTTATACTGTTTTGAAATGGCATCGGGGCTACAGATTAACTAATCCAAGAGTGTTGTTTTCATGTCTGATGCGGCACACCCTCTTGTTCCTCTTGTGGCCTCTTTGCTAAACTATAGCCTACAATCATTCCCAATTCCATATCTTGGAATGCTTCTTAGGCCTTCTAAACCTACGAAGGCGGACTGGTCCATCGTCATCGAGAAATGTACTCATAGGCTGGCTGGTTGGAAGGGTTCATCACTTTCCAGGACGGGTAGGCTTACGCTCGTTAACTCTGTCGTGCCTGCTCTTTCGACTTATTGGTTCTCCTTTTACAAAGCTCCAACTTGGGTAATTCAAAAAATTAATGCGTTAAAGCGTGCATTCTTATGGAAAGGTAAGACTACAATCACCGCTACACACTGTTTTGTCACATGGGACTCAGTTTGCTTGCCTAAAAATGAAGGGGGCCTAGGACTAATCAACCTGAGTAACTTCAACAAGTCTTTACTTTCCAAATGGAGCTGGAATCTCCTTATCGGTTGTTCAAAACCTAAGGCTATTTAGATAAGATCCTACTATTACACGACTATTTCAACCTCTCCGATTGCTCTCCTGTTCCAAGCGCCTCTAATTTCTGGAACAACATGGCCAAGGTAGGAACTAAACTTCATATCAATACGATTGTCGTTTGGGGAAATAGGAAAAGAACCCTATTCTGGAAAGACCCTTGGATGAAGGACCAAAATTTGTCCTCCCTTTTCCCTAACCTATTTGATATTGCTTCGAACAAAGATGTAACTTTGCATGCAGTTTTCCTTGCCGGTGGACGAAATTTAAGCTTTACATCAGTCCCATATGGCCCTCTTATGCTATCAGCAGCTACCCTTCTGACTTACATAGACTCGGTTTCGTTGCATTATGCGGAGGATTCTTTCGTCTGGGCCCTGAATCCAACAGGCATTTTTTCAGTACGTTCAAGTATAACTTCTACAACTTCCCTAGTAAATTCGTTGACTTCGGCAGCCTCTGGAGGCTCCGTGCACCTCTTAAATTTAAAGTGCACATGTGGCTTAATATGCCGAACAAACTTAATACTACTCATGTACTGGCAAGAAAGTCCATTGCAGCTACTCAATGTTGCTTCCTCTGTAGCGAGCATGTTGATTCTACACATTATATCTTCTTCGACTGCGATTTCATGTTTAAGGTATGGATGGTGTGTACGACAAGTTTAAACTTACAAGCTGATGCCACTTTTCTGACCTGGAAAGCCCTTTGGGCCTCTTCATCGCCCACTTCATCGTTTGCCTTACTTTCATTAGCTTTTGCCTAGGTTTGCTGGATTGAGAGGAATGAGAGATGCTTCAATGGCAAAGTTAGTTCGTTTTACTCAGTTTCTAGGAAAATTCTCACTTTGTTCTCCATGTGGATAGGTACTGCTTTGGCTCCCATGTACTACTTCCTTGCAGCAGTTGGGGTTCAGGACTCTATCGGTAGCAACAGGGATCCAGCTTGATGCTCTCAGGGTTCTATCTCGACCTTATTTCCCAAGTATTTCCTGCTTATGTCATTTTCCATATTTATGTTATGTACTATGTTGGGTAACTATCTGGTGCTAGCTGTGTTTGGTTGTTTTTTGGGAACGTTTTCCCCGTTTTTTAGCCACCGACTAGGCTCGTTAGTCGGATAATTCAGGTATATATATATATATATCTTATACTAGCTGTGCGACCTATGTCTTACTACTACTTATTAAAAAACAGTTTGTGAGACCACGACGCTAAAAGCGGAACATGTTTTCTCTCACAAGTACAACATCCAAATGTAAAGAATGGGTGTAAGTAATAAAACATCATGAAGAATGCTAAACTCTTCCCGATGCAATTAAGAAAACAAATTCAAAGGTTCGAATCAACAAGGAAACGAATTTTCCAATAATGACTAGGAGGGTGCACCCCTTTACCAAAAGTATACCTATAAAAATATACTTGAGAACTCCGATGGCTCTCGACACATCCAAGCCGGACAATGGTTATGGAGTATCCGAGTATTTCACATCTTCGTGCACAAATATCCAAACCAAATCTATAGTAGATGTGACAATACTCTAATGGGAGCAACCCCACATAGCTTGGCTTCCACTCACTCTTTGGGTTTAGTCATTTTCAACAAAGTATAACAAAGCTCAAATGAGCAGCACATTGTCTTAGAGTGACGAAATAGAAAGAAGGCTGAGGTAATCGATAGTCAACAAACCGACTATCAAAGATAAAAAAATGATTATATATGGAAATTAAATCTTGTACACCTATCACCACTCATCGATTTCAAACTTGTACTATCTGTTGGGTAACAATGGTTCCAGATAAGTTAAGGTAGTGTTACCTTAAAGTCATGTCTTGGCATACACCTCAACTTTCGGGATAGAGATGAGTCTCCCTCTTCGACATTTGGTGTTAAGTATATAACTAAATGCTTTCCATATAAGTGATACCGCTTTACGAAATTAATTTATTACCATAAATGAATCAAACTTTTACTTCTAAAACTGAATTCGTGTTTAGGCTTCACGTTACAAGTATTAATTTAAACAACTTTGTTAAAATGGTTCATTAAATTTTGAACACCATTATAAAAAAAATTAGTAACTTAAAACATCATTATTAAATTGATTAATTATCTTTAACTATCATTAATAAGAATAATTAATTATCTTTATACTTTGTTAATTAATTTGATTAATTAACTTTAAATATCCTTAATTAAAAAGGGTTAATCACTTTTTAAAACATCTTTAATTAAATTAATTGATAAATTTTAAATATAGTTAATTAAATTAATTAATAAAAATTAAACATCATTAATTAAAAATGATTAATTAATTTAAAACATTATTAAAGAAAAGATTAATTTAATTTAAACTCATTAATTAACTTTAAAGTCATTAATTAAAAAGGGTTAGATAATTTTAAACACCGCTAATTAAAATGATTAATTACTTTAATCCATTATTATTAAAAACTCAATTTACTTTGTAGACAAAACCTAAGTACGAAAATAAACCAAAAGGTTTCGAAGAGATGGTAATTTCCAAAAGTGTTGATATAACGATAGTCACTGTACGGACACTTCGAGAACTACTTTTATGTTGAATTGATTGTCATACAAGCATCACATCACATAACATAAACATGGCGCATATATATAAAGTAAACAATATTCATGAACATAAGAAGACATAACTTATACAAACTTTACTTCGAACTTTACAACTAATTCTAAAGGTTTACTAACTACAAAGATGTCATTTTTAAGGCACAAACCGAGTCACAAACTTTACATCCAAAATGACTAACCAAGCAACAAAATAGTGACTATAATATGAAGGAAATAAAGTTTAAAATTTTAGTTTAAAAGAACAAAATTTTACTCACAAAAAAGTTTGCAAATTCAACTCTAACTTCCACACGAACTTGAACATGACGGAGACCTTTGCTTCTAACTTGAAAATGGATTTTTGGATGCTTTAAAGTGCCAAAGTGGTTCAGCCTAGGAGGGATAGTGCTCGGTCTAGATATATATGGGTGTGTTTGGACTTGTTTTGAGTGGTTAAGTGGTTTAGAGAATAAAGGATGATGTTTTATGGATTTTGCTTAAGGAAAAAATGAAAAGATTATATTTTTAAACTTTGAAACCATTTTGGAAGCCATGAAAACTTGGAGAAAACTTGGATGAAGTTTTGAAAATGAAATTAGAAATGAGAAATGAGAAAAAGAATTAGGAAATTTGCTTTTATATAAAATGAACTAAACAAATTACTAAACTACCCCTAAAGTACATAGCCTCCACTACATGTTTGCCACATCACAACCCTTCTCTCCCCCCTTCATTTATTAAGCCAACATGCATTGATAGCTCTTGTACTTAATGTTTTATGTAAAGTGACATGATGTGACATTTACTTTTTATTTAAATTTTAAACTTAGGAAATTATCACATCACACTTTTTAATAATCTTAAGTTAGATATACATATGTATTATCATTTTAAATCCTAATTTGTCTACAAATGTTTGTTTATAAGTAAACTAAAGTAATTACAACATTTCGAACAACTTTTAGACGACGAAAAGTCGAAAATTCGGAAAATGATTTTCGGTCACAATTTTAGTTCTTCTTCGAACTAAACATTTTTGTAAACAAGTTTTGAAAACTATTTCACCATCACAAGTTATTATTTAAAAGGTTTTTGTTTTAGTTATAAAATCCATTTATTGATTATTTAAAATTATATTAAATATTTATATTTTAAAAGGGTTAAATTACAATTTGTTACATCCCCACGATTTCCTACGGTGAAGAATGTCATTCCCAACTCATACCCTAGCTATCTACATACTAACATCATCTTAATATTCTTCTTCAATCGACTTTAGAATTAACACAATACCATATGTGGTTTCCTATAAAAAAGGTCAAAATTTTGCTATATCGACTTACCGAATGCTATGAATTTGGATAGATTCGTTTAAGGATTTCAATTTTCCACATATGATATAAATATGTGAAAATTTACCAAGTGTCCAAATTTTTGAAAAATTTCGGTGAGTGTCCTTTATAAGGAGAGCATTTAGAAAATTTACACATATAATTACATAATATGCAACTCCGATGTGGCATCCTAACGAAGGAGCATCCCAAACACGGGGAAACAACACTATATATATATCCTTATAAGCGTAGGAAGGAACTCCATAAAAATTGTAAGAGGAATGGGAAAATATGTTTAATTTGGTTTCTCGAGTTTCAAATGGAAAATGGAGGAGGTATCAGATCTACAACTAAACTGACGATAATGTAATGGCTTATATTGGATTCACAAACATTAATTTAGACACGTCTTAATAATCTCGGCCTCGCATCACAACATTGTCGCTTTATAGCAACATTGAATCTAGATTTGGAGCAAATAGGTTTGCATAAAATTACAAAGATTAAGCAATAAAACGACGTTTTATTTTACTGGATTTGTGTTACACTACAGCATTTCATCAAACACCTAGTATAAACTGTCGAACACCTAGCAAATCACCTTGCGGCTCTTCTGGATTCAAAGTACAAGCTTCAGACAGCCTAATGGAGATACAAAAGCCTGAGGAAGCAATCAGCTACAAGAAAATAGCAATGGATGATTAGAGAAAATTGGTGCACATGGTGCACGTGCACAGCATAATACCCTGTGTTTATGTTTTTCTGAAACCCTGATTAGTTTAGCTATGAGTTGTAATTCCAACGGCTAGTTTGAATTAGTCAGTGATGCAAACTGTATAAATATGGTCTGCTTGTGTACAGTTTTGATATAAAGAAAATTAATGAAAAGATCATTCTTCTTTACCTGTTGTTATCTGAGCAAGTTTTCTTCTATTTTCTCACCTACTTCTGTTTATGTATTAAAATCATCTCATTCTTCCCCTGAGTTATCATCACCTACTTCTGTTATTTCCTTTACCTGTCTTCTTTCTTGAAATCTAAAACTCCCTCTTCCTGCTCCACCATGACTCTGACCCGAGCACAATCCCAAAAAGAAAAAGAGCCTACCGCATTGGCATTAGAGCCTCCTGAGGGTGATACAGACCCTCACCAACCAAGTGTCTCGTCTTATCCAGAAGCTTCTTCTTCAATTGAGTCTGCCATTGATGAGACACTACCTGAAATTTGGCAGAAACAATGTTTGATTAATAATAGGACTGCCCTATCATTAAGAAGGTTAGAACAAACAACTCAAAACCTATCAAGAAGCAGTCAAGAAAACAATGAGAAGATGGATAAAATACAAGAAATGATGGCAAAAAATTTTTCTAAGATTCATGAATTCAAGAATCACAGAAATATGGATCACAGACCTGCTTCTACACTCACTTCTTCTTTTCCAGCAAGACCACATGTTTATGTCCCTCCCAACAATAGACCTTCTATACTTGCTAGACCAGAAAATAATCACACTGATAAGAATTCTCCATCAAGAAACCCTGATATTCCACTCCCTCCAGCAAGAGATTTATCTAAGCTAAATATAAAGATTGACTTCCCCATTTTTTCTGGAGAAGATAGGGTTATTGATTGGTTAAGGCAAGTCGAAAATTTCTTCAAATACAATAAAACTGATATACAAGAATGGGTACATGTCTGCTCTTATCATCTCAGAAAAGAAGCATTGCAGTGGTTCTACAGATATTCACACACAGTTCAAGATTACGATCACTGGCCGGTTTTTACAAGGAAATTCAGGTACGCTTTACTCCTAATGAATTAGAAAGACCATATGATACTTTTTCTTCTTTAAAACAGACAACATTATTCACATTATGTAAATCAATTTGAACAGCTAGAAGGCATGATTGAACAGGTATCACCTACTCATTTATTACAAAAATTCTTAGGTGGATTAAAAGAAGAAATAAAGTATGATGTTATTGCTAATAATCCTTCAAATTTTGATGCTGCAGTTTCACTTGCAAAAATTTTTGAAACAAAATGGCTTTCAACCAATAAAATTACTCAACATAATAATTTCAGGGGTTCTACCAATTTTAAAAATTCTTTTGCGGGTAATCAAGACAACTCTTCTTCCAAGCAAGGAAAAATAAAAACTCTGACCCAATCAGAAATTTTAGAAAAAAAAGAAAGAATCTCTGTTTTGGTTGCAATGAGAAATACCACTATGGTCATAAATGTAAAACTAAACAAATTTATATCTTAGAGGGTATTATTGAATTAAACAATGATTCTGAAACTGATGATGCCAACAATGATCATTTACAATTAGCTCTATCAGATAATGAGTTAAACACTGACACTACCTTGCTGTCAATTTCTATTAATGCACTCTTAGGTATTCCCACTCTACATACTATCAAAGTTAAGGGTAGTATTAACAATAAAAATGTTATATTATTAATCGACTCGGGATCCACTCACAGTTTTATTGATAGCAAGTTAGCTCAAAAGTTAAATTTGAAGAAAACACAAACTGCAGCTTATGAAGTTCAGGTTGCTAATGGTCAAAAGCTCCAAGGTAATGATATTTGCTCTCAAGTTTTATTATCTTGTCAAGGTTGTCAAATGTTCATAGATTTATTACTCTTACCTATGGAAGGATGTGATATTGTATTGGGTACCCAATGGATGAGAGAACTTGATGAAGTCTGTTTTAATTTCAAAAAATTACAAATCAGATTTTCTTATAATGGTAAAGAATACAGGTGGCAAGGCTTACTTCCTTCTGATTTTCAAACGCTAAATGATAAAAATGCCACAAAAGAATTTATATCAGCCGATTTACATTTCATGCTTTTTTCTGCACTTGTACAACCACCCACTTTGTCACAAATTCATCCAGATATTCAACATTTACTCGATAAATTCCCTGCTGTAACATCTACACATAATTCACTTCCTCCTGCACATGATTGTGATCATCAGATTCCTCTTTTAGAAGGATCTAAGCCAATCTGTTTAAAACCTTATAGGTATTCACATCATATAAAAAACGAACTAGATAAATTAGTCATTGATATGCTCAATTCTGGCATTATTAGACCTAGTTCAAGCTCCTTTTCAGCATCGGTTGTGATGGTTAAAAAAAGGATGGTTCATGGAGATTATGTGTAGATTATAGAGCATTAAATAAATAAACAATTAAAAACAAATTTCCAATTCCTTTGATAGATGATTTACTAAATGAACTTTACGGCTCTAAATTTTTTTCAAAATTAGATTTAAAATCTGGTTACCATCAAATTCGAATGAACATGTCTGATATCCATAAAACTGCATTTCGTACACATGATGGTCACTATGAATTCTTAGTTATGCCATTTGGTTTAACAAATGCCCCATCTACCTATCAATCTCTTATGAACAACATTTTTAAAAAATATTTACGAAATTTTATTCTTGTTTTCTTTGATGATATTTTAATATATAGCAGGTGCTGGGCAGATCATCTAAAACATTTGGAAATTACACTACAGATCCTACAAGACAATAAATTGATTATCAATTTATCTAAATGTTCTTTTGCGGAAGACCAGATCAAATACTTGGGCCATATTATTTCAGAAAAAGGTATTTCTGTAGACAAAGAAAAAACAAAAGCAGTGATGGAGTGGCCACAGCCTCATAATATCAAAGCACTCAGAGGATTCCTAGGTCTTGCAGGCTATTACAGAAAATTTATCAAAGATTATGGATTGATAGCAAAACCATTAACAGCAATGCTCAAAAAGAATTCTTTTTTATGGACGCAAGAGGCTATTGATGCATTTTAAAAGTTAAAGTCTTGTTTGATTAGCCCACCTGTTTTAGCAATGCCAGACTTCACCAAAGATTTTGTAATTGAATGTGATGCTAGTGGCTCAGGAGTTGGTGCTGTCCTTCTTCAAAATGGTAAACCAATTGCATACATCAGTCAACCATTACAAGGGAGAAATCTATATTTATCCACATACGAGAAAGAACTACTGGCCTTAATTCTTGCAACAAAAAAATGGTCTCAGTATTTATTGGGAAGAAGATTTATTATACGAACTGACCATCAAAGTTTGCAACATCTATTATCTCAAAAATTGACTACTGGAATTCAAGGGAAGTGGTTAGCAAAGCTTCATGGCTATGACTACCAAGTTGAATATAAACAAGGTCGAGAGAATATAATTGCAGATAGTCTTTCAAGAATTCATCAAAACACAGATTTGAATGCTTTGTCAGTGGTACAACCTGACTGGATAACTCAATTGAGAAGACAAATACATCAAATTCCCTTCTACATATTAAAGAAAGAGCAGATTTTAAATGGTAGCATATCCTCCAGCAAATACAAAATACTTGATGATTTAATATTCTACAAGGGCAGAATCCTACTTGATCATTCTCAAATTCCTTTAATAAATTCAATCCTCTTTGAATTTCACTCCTCTCCTTTAGGTGGACATGCAGGAGTAAAGAAGACTCTCAAGCAGATAAAGAAAACTTTTTTTTGGAAGCGTATTAAGAAATCAGTGGAGAATTATGTAAAGCAATGTGATACTTGTCAAAAATCAAAATCAGAAAATGTTGCTTATCCGGGCCTCTTACAACCACTACCTATCCCAGACAATATATGGACTGATCTATCAATGGATTTTATTACCCACTTGCCTAAAAGTAACAGTGCTACAGTAATCTATATAGTAGTTGATAGATTATCAAAATATGCACACTTCTTTTCCTTGCAACATCCATACACAGCAAAACAAGTAGCAAAGATATTTTTTGATGGGATTTTCAAACTCTATGGTATGCCAAAAACAATTGTCAGCGATAGAGATACAATATTTTTAAGTAATTTTTGGCAAGAATTATTTTCTCTTCAAGGTTGCACTCTTAAATTTAGCTCAGCTTACCATCCTCAATCAGATGGTCAAACTGAAGTTACTAACAAGATTTTACAAACTTACCTGCGCTATTTTATATCTCACCAGCCTAGTGAGTGGACTAAGTGGCTAACATTGGCAGAATACTGGTTCAATACTTCTTGGAAAGAGCCTACAAAGATGACACCATATGAAGTGGTCTACGGGAAGCAGCCACCATCACTTTTATCTTATGTTCCTCACACTGCAAAAGTAGAGCAAGTGGAACAACATTTATTTTCTAGAGATATAACATTACAATTCTTGAAAGATACTCTACAATTGGCACAAGAAAGAATGCAAAAATTTGCCAACAGAAATAGAACAGAGAGGCGTTTTTCTGTGAATGACTGGGTTTATCTTAAATTACAACCATATAGACAAATTTCGGTCAGTGAAACTAAAACAAATAAACTCTCTCCAAAATACTTTGGACCATTTAAAATACTAAAAAAGATTGGAGAAGTTGCATACCTATTAGAACTGCCTGCAGGTGCTCAAATTCATCCTGTTTTTCATATCAGCCAATTAAAAAAGAAATTGGGCGCAAAAATGATCCTTCAACAAAGCATTCCATCATTCAGAGAAGAGATTGTCGAAGAACCTGAAAAAATTCTTGATCGACGTCTAATACCTCGAGACAACAAACCGGTCGCTCAAGCTCTGATAAAGTGGAAGAATAAGCCTGCAACAGACGCAACTTGGGAAGACTACTGGGTTACAATTCGCAAATTTCCAACTCTGGACCTTGAGACAAGGTCCCTCTTTCTTGGGAGGGGGAGTTGTTACACTATGGCATTTCATCAAATACCTAGTATAAACTGTCGAACACCTAGCAAATCACCTTGCAGCTCTTCTGGATTCAAAGTACAAGCTTCAGACAGCCTAATGGAGATACAAAAGCCTGAGGAAGCAATCAGCTACAAGAAAATAGCAATGGATGATTAGAGAAAATTGGTGCACATGGTGCACGTGCACAGCATAATACCCTGTGTTTATGTTTTTCTGAAACCCTGATTAGTTTAGCTATGAGTTGTAATTCCAACGGCTAGTTTGAATTAGTCAGTGATGCAAACTGTATAAATATGGTCTGCTTGTGTACAGTTTTGATATGAAGAAAATTAATGAAAAGATCATTCTTCTTTACCTGTTGTTATCTGAGCAAGTTTTCTTCTATTTTCTCACCTACTTCTGTTTATGTATTAAAATCATCTCATTCTTCCCCTGAGTTATCATCACCTACTTCTGTTATTTCCTTTACCTGTCTTCTTTCTTGAAATCTAAAACTCCCTCTTTCTGCTCCACCATGACTCTGACCCGAGCACAATCCCAAAAATAAAAAGAGCCTACCAATTTGTGTTCAAAGATGCGAATAAGCGAACAATCTTAGATCTAGGCTTTCTCAGTTGGACGATTTATAGCCAAAACTCGTTGATCAACTGTTGGCATTTTGGTTTATGAGAACCTTGTAAATCCAACAATATGACAATCGGTCGGGCTTTTGGAGCAAAACAAATTTCATCCCTGACCAGACAGCTAAAAAGTGGCTTAGAGATTCTCGGCATGGTGAAGATACAAGGGCAATTATCGATTGTGGCTACAATGGAGAAGAAAAAAACACGTGATACATTCATGGTTGCGGCGGTTTAAGAAGAAAAGAAAAGAGCCCGTGATAAGCCACATTTTGTTTAGACACTATTACTATGGACAGAAGGAAACGCGATGTTAACTTATTTGATTTTGCAATTGTTAACTTCCTGTTAGAGTCAGAAAAAGGGCTGCTACATGGATCGTGTTTTACAGTTGCGAGTCACTCTTTTATGGCTTAATATGGAGATTGGGATTAATACGTTGATACATGATGCTACGTGGTGAACTAGAATAGGCTTGGATATTAGGAGCAGATTTTAAAATTTATTATACATGGATATATTTTAATGTGTTTAGGATATACAGCCTTGTATTACTTCAGCTATAATCTATGGACTACTTTAACTTTGTATTCCATATTAAAAGCAACAATAGGAACCCATTTTCAAAAATATATCATTATGTGCTTAAATCAGTTTATCATTTTAAAGCATGTTTGCTTCATTATATGCAAGCAAAATGAGCATGGATACAAAATCCAACCTATAATCTCTTCGTGAACCTATGCACGGCTCAAAAAAACCATGTAAGATCATATATTATAAGCATAAAGCAATTTTGCATTTACATAACAAACAAACATCATAGCATTCTAAATTTAGTCACTTTCCAACTAAGTTTAAGGTGTCAAAAAAACATTTCTAGGTAATACATTTAAAGCAAAGTTGTAGCATGATCAAATAATTTTTCAAAATATCTTTCAAAATTTGAAAATATGGTTTACATCAAAACAATACAAATTCTAAAACGAGTATTAAAATGCAGCCCTACTCTTTTAAATGCATTTTTCCCCATAGCAAACGTCAAAATTTCGCAAAACACTCAAAATAAAAGTCGTTTCATATTACTGTAGATTCTCAACAAATGTTGTATCGTCAAATATGGATAAGAGGGCTAAAAGTTAAGCTCAAATTATAGCGGTATAGTTCGGAAACTTCAAACGTCGACCAGTTTTGTTGATTCATTTTTAAACACATTTTAGCATTAGCAAACTTCAAACTTTTGAAAAGTAGTGAACAACAAAGTTGTTACTCATAAAATTACTTCTCCAATGAATAAAAAATCATAGAATCCGATCGTAAAACCAAAAGTTGTGGATCTTTTCACTACAGCACTTTAAATTTAGAATTTCACAACTCTATTCCAAAATTCTCATCTCATATCAAATTAAAATTTCACTTTGAAAACAATTTAAAAAAAATCAAAACTCTTAAACAAAATTATGTTTTTCAAATCTATTTTCCAAAAAGCTAAGATTTGAAAAAATTCAAATTTACACTAGCAAATTAAATCTACAGAATTGAAAGTAGTTTTTTTTCACAATTTATATCCTTACAATGAAAATACTTCCCATGCACTCATACTATATCTTCTAAATAAATTATCATCATTATTAGTTTTCATCCAAGTTCTTTTCAAAAGAATTTCAAAATATCTAAACCATACTCCATTTAATTCAGAATTTCCTTCTTACCTTCTAGTACTACACCTTATATATATTATATATTCATTTGAAATATCCTTTCCCGTTTCAAAATAATTTCCTTATGCATAATTTATTTTTTTCAAAATGGAAGGAAACCATCTTCCTTTGATTTTTTTTAAAATAATATCTCATAAATCTTCCATAAAATCCTTTAAATGAAATTTCCTTCAAAAATCCTTTTGTTTCTCAATGTATAATTTAAATTATTTTCTTTTTTATATTTTTTGCGAAACACTTATGACTATATATTTTCTTATCAATGATATCCCAATTATCATTATTTAATTTTAAATTAATTTTTTTCTAAATTGCACTTCACAATCATTGTTTATAAGTTCATTTTAACTCAGGATCCACCAAACATGTATTTTATTTCCTTCATATATTTTATATATAATCATACTTCTAAATATTTTACTTTACTTTATTTTATCTTTTCCTAAAAATCAATTACTTATTCAAAATATTTGAATGACGTATTTATTTAAAATTTACTTTTAAATTTGAGAAATCATATATATGCATTCATTCCTTGATAAATAAATAAGTATGTATGTATGTATGTATAAATATATAAATATGTATAATATGTATGTATGTATGTATGTATGTACATATTATATATATAATTTTTGTTTTATTTTATTTACTTAAACCATTTATTCAAATCACATTAAAGAATCACAACTCGCTTATCTTTATATATTTATCACTACACATTATTTCACTTCTAAAAATAATTACTCTTTTTAAAATATTATTTGAATCATTTTAAAAACATTTTTATTTTCAAAATATTGTTTATAATATTTTTTAAAGAAGTGTTCTCTTTCCAAACATTGTATGTATATTTTTCAAAACATGGTATACTTTTCAAAAATTTATGCCGAAATGCCTCGACTTGGTGTTTCAGAATCACCATCGATACGTTGGCCAGGCGCATCGACCAAAATTCTTGAAGCACTCAATGGACAAATTAACAAAAATTAAACATTAAATAATTTTTTTCAAATATTTTATAAAAGTAGTCTTCTTACCTTATCAATATATTTTACTTGCTTTTACTATAACATAGACTCAAGATGTTTACAAATATAATTAATTAATGACTCATCAATAACAATACAAGCAAACATCTATCAATCATCCATTCACATCTACAAGCAAGCATTCAACTAAGTTTTTTTGCATTCAATGCCTTAGTTATTTACATATAATTATTTACTTTTATAAAATAGTTTTCCTTATTCCCTTGCAGTTTTAGAAAGACTGCTGACTTTAATCATTTTGCCTTCATCCAGACTTCTATGGGTTCATAGCTTTGAGCAAATACTCCTACTCAGTTCCATACTCTAGACTAAGTCCAAATAATATATTTATTTAATTATTTAACTATTAGCATAACATAACACACAACAATCAAAACAAACACATATGCTCGGCAGAAAACAATCTATAAACTTCTGATGCACCACTTTGATCCCTACTGGATTCTTCTTCTTCACTTCATCAAAACTTATTTATGTGATGTATCCAAAGTGTGAGATTCAGATTAGGATCATTAAAGCGTCCACAACCGGGTTACTCCACATCGCTAATGTCAACACTAGTGGTCTGGCCAACAACTCACCCTCACAACCTCCATTGGACAAACTTCTCATTACATACAGAAACAAACACGTGGAAGGAGGTAGAAGTAATCATATCATATATAGTAGGAAAAATAACAATATGTCCCTAGATGATTACCTCAATCATTATCGTATAATCCTACTATCCCTTATATATATAGGAAACCTACCCAACACCTAAGAGGACAGGGATCCTAAGTCTTATCTAAGGCTAAGACTATTGTCTCTTATACTCTGTATTGTTCTTAACCTGCTCTAATACCAACTGTAACACCTCACCTCTATAGTTGTACTACCGAGGAGTATCAACAAGTAATACTGTTTGATAATATGTAGAATGAGACAATATCAGACTATCAATGTGAATATTCCCTTGGGCTAACATTGTATGTATTTCAAAAATCATAAACTACTAACCTATATGTACTCGGTATCGGCACAAAGCAATAAACACATGCATGTCCAACATATAACAATACATAATATAAATCAAATAATGGAGAACATAGAGTCATCTATGCAGCGATAATATAAAATATAAAATATACACAAGTCTAAATGGATCTACAAAAATGTCAAATGCACAATATCTCTCAAAAAATATATATAATATATGTCCATACATTCAACTCACCATAACATCAATACATATATAAGAGGCTACACATTATACATATACCATTTATAGTGCTTCTAATATCCTAACTTCCAAAACTACGCTCAATAAACATAAGTTGGTCACTTCGTCCTTGAGCATGAAATGTCTTGGATTGACCCTAGTATTATATAAATAAATCATGGGTCAGACTATATCTAGAATGGAGATGTCAGTATATCAAAACAAACGGTATGGTGAAAATAAGTGTATCACAGGTAACATAAGATATCTCAAGTGTATCTCCATCATCCATAACCATGCACATAAAATGTCAACCATCATAACAAATATTTAATCATCACCTCAAATGACACAAGTAAAAAATGGGTAAAACATCATCGAACAAACAAATAACTAACAAATACAATAGTTTGCAATGATATCTCGACCGTCGGCCCTAATAAGAGACAAGAACTCTTGACTGCATGGACCTAAGAGATATGTAAACAATATGACATGCTGACTCATAATATAGCTCATAAACATAATATAACACTAAATTAAAACACAATGGTCTATCTTGACCAGCAGTTCTAATGAGAGGAAGTACTCTCAACTGAATTGCCCTAGGATATATATGTACACAGACGCATGCGCATAACACACCAATAGATCTCTCAGCCAAAGGCTCTAAGAGAGAATGATAGAAAAGCATATAGTAAGTCTTTAATATCGTCGAAAGACAACACACGGTTGTCTTGGATTAGGCTACCTCAGATGACGGACTAGAACACAACCAGTCTACAATGTCATATATTGACGTCTCTAGTAAGGTGATAATCATCAAAAATATCATCATAAATAAATCTATCTAAGTCATCTAGATGAAAGACTGACGCACCGCAACACTACTCCAGGTAACGCTGACGACCGCGCCCTGTAATTTTAACGATAATTAATTAAAAAGAAATTAATTTATAAATAGTACCGCTGAAAAATAGAATTTTTATAAACATCATAATTTGGCTACGAAACTTGCACCTTTAGGTTAGTGGCGATTTTTTGATGAACTTTCATATATAAAGTTCTCCGGTCGGAGTTTAAACGAAAAAGTTATTGATGTTTAAATTTTTTGAATCGGAAATAAAACGTGACAACCCACGCCCTAGTTGGCCCAAATTCTGGCTAAATTGAAAATCCAACTCCACCAAAGTACGAAACGTTGGTTTGGTATCCTACAAATAAATAAATGCATATCATAGAACTATCAATATAAGCTCACAGCGAAATAGTAATGTATAATAATACATATACTTATTAACCAAGGGTGACACTTCTTAGGTCAAGTGTCCTTGTCAATGCCGAGCATGCATAAGAAAACATGTCCTTCCACCATTCCTGACTTTTACCATTGTGACATCCACCTTTTTGTACGTTTTAAGCAGACACACATGCCGACTTAAACCATACAGAAGGGCGGATTATTATTGGGGTGAATAAGAAAAGGCAGTGAAAGAAAAAAACAAAACAGAATTTCACAGCGGAATGACAAAATATAATAATCAAATAACAGTTCATGAAGCTGTATACAAAACATTTAAATATACTTAATACAATACAAAATCAGAGTTACACATATCAGAGATAAATAAATAATAATGCAGCGGAACAGTATGATGTAGTGGAATATTTATAGTAAATAATAATACAATCTTCGACTTTGTCCTCCAAAAACAAGTCTTCGAATCCTGAAATGCTCAGGCTGACCCGAGCGAATTGAAAAGACAAAACACTCGAGTCAAAACTAGAAGATCTATGTAAGTTAAATCAACGGTAAATAAATAAATATGAGTGGAACGGCGTCAGAGATGTTTACGGGGTTTGACATCTCTTATCCAGTGTCTAACGTGAGTGCGGTAACTTAAGAGATGACCGGGATTCACATCTCCTAAGGATCCGTTAAACTATCTACTATGTAGTACAATACGCTGTTATAATATGTCTACAGTAAGATAAACTATTAAAATAGCGTTAAGGCGTTACCCATTTCCCCCTTAACACATTTTTATATATTCCTATAGTCTATACAGTACCGTAATCCCATCCGTACTGGACGTCGTCAGAGGGCACTCCATAGGTATGGTACAAAACAAACTCGTAGTGGTCTCGATAGGGTAGGTGCACGGCACAACTAGACAATGCCAGGGTAGATATACCGATTACACTTCCGGACTGGTGGTAACGCATAGCAGCTACTACCGCCCACCTCGGAACACACTCCCAAATCAAAAATCGAGGGTGGCCACCAAATCAATCGCAAAGTCAGAATATAGTATCGAAGGAATGTGCCCGATCGGAGGAATGAACTCACTTGGCCTGTCAATTGCTCCTGTTTTAGCCACCTTAAGCTAACTCATGGGAGTCGGGTCCACGTATATACCTCATATAGGATCGTCGCCAACCATCCTACTTCATTCTGGAGTCTCCACTACGTACACAGTTGTCAAAGTGGTTTTCGGTATTGGCAGAGAGTATGACAATATCTGATCCCGGTCTCTTTAACAACCAATCGCTTATTACACAACGGATGGTTCTTTTACGTTTCCAAAATCACTTCATAATTGATATCCAAATATCATATTCAATTCAAATCATATCACTTTCGAAATATTACTTACTTCCGAAATCATATTCACCTTTGAAATCATATCACATTTGAAATCATAGTTCGAAATTATATTTCCTTTCAAAAGTCATATTTCCAAAATAGGTGTTTGTACCAAAATTGGGCACAACACTCTTCGGAAGGGTTTGAAGAGATAAAAATGAATAAATTAAATGGAAAAGGAGGATTATCTAACAAACACTTCAAAAACAAATAAGAAAGTACGCCGAAACACAGAGATTTAGAGTGGTTCAGCGTGTTGCCTACGTCCACTATGAAATTGATGATTTTATTGATGTTTTCTTGCTGATTACAACTGATTACAGCGGATTACAGTGGATTACAATGATGAAATCCGAGTACAACAGCAGTCTTGTAGTGCAAAAATGCTTTCGGCGGAGTCCGGACTTCAAAGAGCTAAAAAGATCCCTTTTATGTGAGCTCTAGGGTGCTATTTATAGGAATAGGATGCAAATATCTTGCTCAAATCTCGGGAGACCTCTTCTGGCACATGGGTGGGCCCACGCGACCAATCCCACGTGATTTGCACTCGGTCCGTGATCGATACGAACGAATTTCGTATCGATCAAGGTGTGGTCCAATCGAGTCGAAATTTAGCATGGACGTTCTTTGAGTTGTACGTAAGCTCCAATGAAAATTTCACTGCATTTGGACTTGTGGATTGCAAGTTATGATCGATACGAATTCGAGTCTTCAGTAGGTTGTTTAGTTCAAATCGATCCTTTCGTATCGCTCTGCTCGAATCGATGTTGAGCATGCGCCTGCGAGTTGACGTGGCGCTTGATTTTTGGATCGCTCCACTTTTGATGCCGAGTTGACTGAATCAACCCAAGGTTTTCGCCTTGTTCGTATCGAAGACCGTTGCCTTATTCGTATCGATGGAAGCAGCCTTGTTCGTGTCGATAGATGCAGCTCAGTTCGTACCGATGGAAGTGACTCGGTTTGTATCGAGCACTGTGGCTCTGTTCGTATCGATTGTGTGGTCTTGTTCGTATCGATCGATGTTGTTCCAACTTGATGGATACGAACAACTGATAATATGATGGATACGAACAGATGGATGCGAGATGACATCGATGGGTGGATATGAAGAGTCAACGTTGTATGGATACGAAGAAAGCCCTTTGGTCGATGGATACGAAAAGTGCAGTTCTTCTGATCGATACGAAATCGCGCGCCTCTGATCGATTCGAATAAGATCGATACGAAGTCAGATGTTCCCTTGCTGCCTTATGGATACGGACAAGGTGGAATACGATGGATTTGAACAGATGGATGCATGAGGATGGATACGAAATGATGCGATTGTGCTGATTTCCTTAGTTTGCATCGATCATATCTTGAGCATACGAACTCCGATTGACTTGAAATTTGGGACGTTGGCTTTCTTAGCTTCGCTTGTCATGTCTTGTCAATTGTGGCTCGATCCGGACTCGGACAAAATTTATCGATATCCATAGCAAACCTGTGTATAACCGATCTCCGGGATGGACTTTCCTTAGTCTCCAGTCAAGTTCTTGGTATCACGACATTGCCAAAAGGCAGAATAACAATAGGCTAAACTCTCATTTCAAAGTATCATATTAAACCAAATATGTTATTTAATTCCCAACTTAGGTTATAACATCATTAACCATATTCACTTAAAAATCGAGAATTTGAATATAAACCCATCCATTTTACTTAGTTTGGAATTTGGAAGAAAATAGTTTAAGTAGTAATAAATAGTTAATATAGATTTAAAATAGATTAAATATAATTGAATAAATTAAATAGCTTTAAAATAGATTAATTAGATTTAAAATAAGTTAAAACAGGTTAATTAGTTTAAATAAATTAAATGGTTTAAAATAGGTTAAAATGATTTAATATAATTAATACAGGTTAAAATAGTTCAATACTTTGAAATCTTAATAATTAGAAATTTTGAAATAATATATTTTTAAAACAGTTTATATTAAAACATGAATTTGGAATTAATATCAAATTAAACTATTCATTTCATTTCAACACCTTTGGATCATTTTCAATTTCCAAGTCAACAAACCAAATTCCAAACCTTTCAATTTCAAAATATTTCAAAGTTATTTTCAAACAACTTCAATAACTTAATTTCGATAGAGTTTCATTTATACTTAAAAGTTTAACTTTAAACTTCCAATTTGATTTCTTAAAGCAATTCCTTTTAACCCAATTCACATTTCAACACAAACTTGATTTTCCAATAATACTTCGATTTATATACATCAAATTTTATTTCAAGATATCATTTAATTTTCAAAAATTAAGAAGTTCAAAATCATTAAATTTAACCAATCCGGTGTCCGTATATAATTTTCTACCTTAAAGTCAAGTGATACGGATATTTATCATTTCAATCCGCAATTTAAAATGTTACGGTTATATATATCATTTCAAACCGTAATCCCGAATTAATAATAAAATCCATAAAATTGCTCGAGTTCATCATTTCAACCCATAACGATTTTTCCTTAATCTATTGATCATTCGGGTATGTATCATTTCAACCCATAACGAACTTGCAGTTATAACAATATAAATACAACATCCATTCATCCAATACAACAAATCAAACATTCATCACAATTATCATCCAAATCAATCAATAAATATCAATATAGAACTGATAATCAATAACAGGTATTTAACTGGCAATTTATATTCAATAATAAATTAAATAACGATTTAATTCAAATAAATTCAAATTAACTGAGATGATGATTTAAAATATACCAAACAGTCATAAATAAATTTCTAATCACATCATAAATTTAATTTAACAAACATAAGAAATTTTAGAAGTTGTGAGTGGGTTAAAACACTCACCTTTGAATTTAAATCCAAAATTCAAACAGTCTCGAAATTCATCCAAACCAGCGTCAAAATGTTTGGAATTTCAATACGATCCTAGCGGAGAAAACCACGCGTGAATTGGACCTTGTATGCAAAAGTTATATAGATTAGAACGATTGAATTTCAAAATAAATAAAATAAAAAGATTAAAACAACAGCCACCTATTCAATGACACGTCACCTGCTTCCTCAATTTTCAGGCCGGCTGCACACGCACGAACTCGTCCAGTATTGTTCGAAACCCTAGCACGCCACCGCCAACGATCATCTCGCAACGATCGTACAGCCGCCCCTCAGACGCGTCGCGCCTCCCTGACTCCCCTACGACCCCGAGCCAAACCACGACCTCGTGAACCAGTCGCGATCGAGAATTTAGCCGCCGCCGCCGCCGCAATTTCAAAACCTAGGTCGAATTATCACGACCAATCCAACCGTCAAACCATCCAGTGAACTACACCGATGGACTCCCCTCGGTCCTCTCCACAAAATTGTGCCTTCAATTTGTCAATCAGACGAAGTTGATCGACGATCAATGAACGGCTGAGAATAGTTTTTCAATTTCTAGACGAATAGTGGTTCAAATTGGAAAACGAATTATAGATTTGAGTTGCGCTCGTCGAGAGCTTCAAATCGATATATAATTTGAGGAGTTTAAATTTTGGATTTGGTATTGAATTGCAATTGAATTTAGAATTTGGGAATTTGGTTTGTCTGCCATTAGAATGAGGAGTTGAGAAGGAAATGTACGTACAGAAAAATGAATATGTGGAGTGGCTAGGGTTTATAACAAACTATTTATAGGCAAAGCTGAAACAGAAAGAATGGACCAGATTGATTGAACGATACACGACCCGAAAAGCCCGTTTCAACTCCGGAATGAAAATGGGTCAACCCATATATCAAAATAGATGTTTTTGATGATTTCAAATTCAATGGAACAGGTCTCAAGTCCAAATTCCATCGTATGAAGAAGTTATGTTAAAATCAGCTTATTTCAAATTGATTTCAATTGATTTGATTTCTAGGCGTTTCGAGTCTGTACGATCAAACAACAAGTCTGATCGCTACGAAACTTGAAATTCTACAATAATTCACCGTTACGGATCCGATGAAACTAGTTTCGTCGAAATCCGAGTCAGTGGCCAAAATGGCTATTTTTCAGTTAATTAAATAAATTAATATTAAATTAATTAAATCAAATTTTCAATTCAAATTTATATTTTACAATTTCTATCACCTTTGATAGCTTGGACATTTATAATAATCTAAAGTAAATTTACATATCAATTTCTATGTTAATTATTTCAAAATTTACAGTGTTCAAATTTCAACTGTAATTAATCCAATTAATTATAATTTAATTCCAATAAATTGATTTTATTTGGTCTCAATCCTTTTTATTTAAATCAATTAGTATTCTATAAACATAGTTAACATTGTTATATATCTAATTTCACTAATATTTTACCATTTCATCCAAATCTCTATTAATGTAACATTTATTTACATTTATTTAAAATTGATTTCAATTCAACTAACTAAATAAACAGGTAACTTATAATAATTGTCACTATTTACCTTTAATTGCCTTTATAATTTTATTACTTACAGCAAATGTTACCATTTCCTTCATCACACTAATTTTATTCCATTTCCATTCATTACACACTATTTTATCAATAAGTCAACATTTTAAATTATCAATTACCTTTTATATCCCATTATAAATTTATGCACACATTAATACAACAATTATTATAATTCTTTACACAATACTGGTTTTATTCAATTACCATTTATTATACCATTTCTTTACACAATTAAACATTTATATTGGTTTTCTCATGTTAAGCTTATAACCAAGTTATAACATTTGCATTATTTCATTTATGGGGGTTTCATTCAAATTATTAATAGTCAACTTATATTAACATCAATGCCTTTAATTCTAATTATTATTTCATTCTTAAACCACCAATTTTATTTCCTTCAATATTATATTACCAAAATCTCATTATATTAGCAAATTTAAATCGTCGAAAATTACGGGTCGTTACAACCATGTACATGTCCCTTTAAGCTATCTTGTGGGCTATAATGAGAAGGGGGTCCGAACAACGTTCTGGTGGTTGGTAAATTACACACTTTTTATATAACACCTTTATGTTGATTGTCTTCCATTACAAGTTATGTCACTTATTTCGACTTAGTCATCTCGTCTCCATGTGCGCATACGATATGCCCCATCTACCCTAGGTAGACAACAACTACATATGTATATATACACATATAAGTACCATATTCCCCCATTGGACCAAGATATTATCACCGCTAGTATCCATAACCCAGCACCTCGTCAGGATCCATTATCAATGCAGTATTACATCCTCATCGTTTGTGCATACCAAGGAACTCCCATAGTGCCTAATAACGATGTCATGATGATTTATCTGTATTCTATTCATGTTTGAAAGACCTCCATAAAGGGTTATCTAGTCTTGCCCATAACAAACAAACTATCAAAAAACTACTGAGGTGCATGACCTAAACGTGATTTACACTGGTATGAGCTGAAGCCATTTAGGCATAACCCTTGTCTTTCCGCCGACCACTCAAGACTGATAACGTTCTAGACCTATGTACAACTCTTACTCCCTAATATAGTACCAAATACACATTGAATAGCGCCAATCCATGCTCACCGTTCCATTTAGAATGCCTAACGCAATCAAGGTAATACCTACTTGTTACCTAATACCTCCTAAAAGGTTAAAACGGGCTCTACTTTTCCTTTAACACTTCGACCGAGGCAAACCTTGCTAATTGGGTATCGCTCACCTATATGCAAATGATATAACTCCACAGTCCTACAGTTAGATATATCACACATTAGTATAATGGATACACAGCTACCGGTAGCCCCATACGGTAAGTAGACTTCTGTTGAGTAACACTACTGACCTCGCATTCCAACCCATTTTAATGACTATGTCATTCTTATCTGATCTAAGTTATTAGCTAAATTCAATAATCACACTCGTCATAAACGCATACTTGAGGCTACGTGTGTGTGTGTGTGTCAATATGTGTGTGTGTGTGTGTTCATACTTGTTCAATTATTACGCCTCTAATGTTCAACTATTAATAGTATTCCTTTACCTTTTTAAGCATCTACTTCTTATTCCATTTATATCAATTTAGTTTCCTTTATCACTTTCTTTAAAAGATCCAAATATCTTTTCTTATTTCCTACCCTTTTTCATTATTGAACTTTTATTTCTATTCGTTTCAACTTTTACCGCCCTTCCTTATTTAGTGGACTTCCTATTATCTTTTTATCTATATCATTACTTGCCATTATTTATTCTATGACTTTCCTACCTTTTGTCATTTATTATTTGGTTTCTATCTTGTCTGTATTGCATATATATTTTATTTCTTTTCCCTGAACCCGTTATTATTTTCACATTTACAATTCTTTAATTCATTCTTAGATTTTTCTGCATTTTAATGCATTGGAATACATCTCCCTCAAGATGAAAGGCTAACACCGTAAATCTCTATATCTTATCCAAAAAGGGAATTTGTGTTACATTAAACTTGATTTATCAATCACGGCATATGTAAGCCTACAGCATCTATACACGACCTATAAAAAGAAAACAAGAGTAGATTCCTGTCTATCTACCAAAAATAAGCCGAAGAGACATATCTATTCTTTCTTTTTTCTCGGCTTCTTCTTCGGCGTTGACCCGATGGATTCGCCGCTTGGTTTTCTCTTCGAACCCTTGCCTTTAGGTGGTGGCTGATCTCCAGTTGGGGGCATTATATCAACTTCCTCCTCTGAACTCAAATGAATAGGAATGCTTCCCGAAGGCGGAGTCGGAGGGATAGGATCAATGTTAGCAGACGAAGGAGGCACACTTGTATCAACGATCGTTCCTCCCGGGGAGATCATCCGCAAAGGGGCTAGGCCAGGTCCCGCCATTCCACCTCCAAAGCCACTGCCCCGCGCAGCTGCCTCCATCTCGGCGTTAATCTCAGCCAGTATTTCCTCTTCGTGAATTGTTTGAGCCTTGCTGGGGACGCTATCAGTTGGGCCCGAAGAGCTAGTCACAGGTGCGCTCCCACTCATGACAAACGGCAGATCAGCAAAGGGGTCACTATGATGACCGAGAAGTTCCTCCATCATCTGTTCATCGAAAATAAGTGAGCTCCCTTGTACCCCGTCCGTAGGTGCAGTAGCCGTTGTCGTGGTCGCTTCCGTTATGATAGCCTCCTGCTCGTGATGTAACTCTTGGGTTGCAGGAGGCATAGCAGATGTAGCTCCTAACACTAAACAAAGACAAGGATAAAGTTATTAGTGATTGCTTCAAATAACGCTTCCCACACTGAATGAGCACAAGAAATGCTTAGAATACCTTCCTCAATTTGACTTGCAGGCGGAACTGGAGCAGCTTTAGTGACGTGCTCGTGAACTGGAGACAACCGCGGTTGATCGGGATTATAAGCAGGAACGGACTGAGAATCAACCATGCATGTGGATTTAGGCTGAGTTGGCGCAAGAGTCTCAGAACTTACATCATCGTGCTCAACTCCAGAACCTTCTCCAGCTTCCGAATGCTGAGTGCCAAGTTTCTCCTTTTCGTATGCGATCGTGATATCATGGAGAACTTTCCTTTCATCTTCACTCAACACCCAGTTCTCAAGCTCCAACTCATCAACCGATTCGGTTTGTCGTTCAGTTTTCTCATCCTGCACCAGCCCCCAAGCGTTATACAAGTGTGTTGGATAATTATCGAGCCAGGTTAGATCCTTGTGCTTCAGTACTCTAGCATTGTATGTGATCAGAACTCTTCAATATCGGCCTCTAACCTGGCCTCTACCATCTTAACTTCATCCCCAACCTTGGCCTCAGCCTCCCAAACTTTAAGTACGGCCGCATCCTTTTCGTCCCAAAGCACCACGGCTTGTTCGCACGCCTCCTGGGCTGCTTTGTTTACGTCGTCCTTTTCCTTAACGATTTCAAAAAATTAGGCTTTCAGCTCGTTAAGTTCCTTCAACGCAGCATCCCTTTCAGCTGTGACAGTGGTGTATCGGTGGCCCATCTCCTCAACCAAAGCAAAATCCGTCTGTCGCATCCTTTCCATAGATTGATTTGCCTCATCCGCTTTCTTGGTGGCCTCTATTTCCAACTTCCGGGAAGATTCGGCTTCAGTATTGAGCACTTGTATTATACGGTCCTTTTGAGCGATATTGGTTTCTAACTTCTCGATTACTTTTGCCCACTCAAAAGCCACCGCATAGGCTTTACCCGCAATTTTCATCCACTCTCGATACTGGGTATATATGTCATGGATGTAGTCATGCATAGTCTGCTCTGCCTCAACTGGAATTCTTTTTAAATGCGAAGGGAAGACGAAGCCATCGAAACAGATGTTAGGGAAGTCTTTTTTCAACTGGGCGATTTTGATTGCTCCTTCCCCGGTGGGCTCGATAATGGCTTGTTCAATGACAATAGGAGTTTCAGCCTCGGTTCTACGGCACTGTGAACCCGACTGGGGAGTTTGAGAAGATGGTTTTTGACGTGGAGGCTCTAGGGATTGTTTCCCGTGACCGGGAGGGTGGTGTTGGAGCCCAAGGAGGTGGAGAGCGTGATCGAGAGTGATATCTATGTTCTCTGTCTCTATCCCTCTCCCTTTAATAATGTTCTTGACTAGAATAACCACAATCGCAGTCTCTATCAGCTTCCCTCCTACGGGACTCATAGTATGAACTCGATGACTGGCATGCTGAATGGAGGCTTCCAAGCATAGAATCTCGCCTAGTCATTGTATCTATAGAATAAAAGAAAAACAGAGTTAGTGATCATTAGAAGTGAACAACTTAAGACTGGAAATCGTGTAGTGCCGTGAAGTTTATATGTATGTGCAACCCCCGACCAACCGGAAATGTCGGCCACACTAGTGGGAAGAGACTCACTTAAATCTAGAGCACTTTGAAGCCCCTCCAATCCGGTGTCGTGTTGAAGTGACACATAGTCCGGAATCGGAATATCGGCAAGTCCTTCAAAAGGATTCTCTACTTGCGAAGGAGGAGCCTCCGAAATTCTAACATTGGAGGCTGGCAGGGACACAACTACAGATTTCCATCTCGAAGATTTATGACGCTTGTGTGCTACTGCCTTGCCTTTTCTCCTTCCCTCTAAACCCTGAAAACTGTAAAAAGGCCTGGCTACAGGTTCATCGTCAGTGGGCGTATTTTCTTCACCGCCCTCCTCGGCTATTACGATCCCTGGCACTTTACACTTCACCCACCTCGTCGAAGCTGCCCTAAGAGTTCCCTCCAGTCTTATGCTTTGCTTTCGATCGATTAGCCCGACAATCCTCAAGTTTCTATCTGTTAGCACCGAGTCCATATCTCTTATTTCGCTCGGCACTTCATGAAGAATCCGTACTACCCTCTTTGAACTGAGCGCCTTCGGGTCGTGGAATTGCGGCTGTAAAGGAAATAGATATTAGTTTCAACGTCAATTATGACCATCCCATTAACTACTGGGAATATTGCTGCACTTACATCTGATTAACCATCGACTAGCAAACCCTGGAGGGCATCGGACGTAGAACCACTCCGTTTTAAAGTAACAGAGCCTGGTCCAGCATCCCACCACCACTTGGTAGTTCCTGATTGTCTCTAGAAATGTAAACAATGGACTTTCTCCCCGACTCTTAACATTAAACAAGTATCTGATTTCTTCTGGGGTCGGGGGGGAAATATGTTCCATAAAGACGATGAATATACTATTCAACAGTGCATATCCATTTGGATGTAATTGTGATGGAGTGATTCCGAAGAAAGAAAACACTTCTCGGATATACTGGTTGAATTGAGGAAGTGTTCCTGCTGTGCACGAATGTCGGTTAAAGGCTGTGAATCCTTCTGGGGGAGCATGTGGCCTATCATTTGGCCCGGGAAGTAGAACGTCGTCTAATGATAGACCGTGCCTTAAGCATATTCGCCCCAACATATCTTCGAAGACATTGGATGTCATAGAATCTTGCGGGTTCGCAATAAAAGTTGCTCCTGGAAGCTCGTTCGGAGCTGGACCTATTACTTCGGCTGCGATGACAGGGATCTCTATTATCAAAGAAGACGATCTTTGAGGCTCTTGCTGCTGTGAACTTGTAGATTCCATAACTAGTCAACTCATCAAAAGCCATCATTAGATGATAATAAGCCCATGTGTTCCCCGGTGTGAAGTGCATGAATGTGTTGTGCAGTGAAGTGCTATATAATACTTATAATTCTTTTGAATTTGAGAAATGTTCGAATGATAAGACTTCGAGGTTCGACTGGACTGACTGTCATCGTTGACCATCACAACTGTACCATTCAAACTTAGGAGATAGATCCAAGTTAAAGTTCGTAAAAATTGGTCAAGTTACAGTTCCATCGACGAGCTTCGGAGGGCAGTCACATATGCGATGAAATGGTTAAGTCTAACTATGCGAGGCAGAAGCTCGTCGGAGTCAAGTGTTCAAGTATGCATGAAATTTCGCATCCATCGAAGTCCAAACTTGGATTGTTCCTCGCAAAGGCCTTAACTTCGTATCGATCAAGGAATCTCCAATTTGTATCGATCTGAAGCTTTCACTTCGTGACGATCAAAATCCGTTGGCTTCATATCAATCAAGTCACAATGGCTTTGCATCGATCAGGTTACAACAAAGTCCGTATTGGTCAGAATTTACCGGTTTCGTATCGATCCCAAACCATGAAATTCGTATCGATCGCCTGTTACGGGTTTTGTATCCATTGGAGACTATTCGATTTCGTATCGATCGTCTCTGATTGATACGAACTACTATCACTCCGGATCGACACAAAGTTCATTATTTCATCGGTCAATTACTCACCAACACAAATCTTATGCCCAGAGTCGATACGAAGCCAAGCCCTCTCTTCCCTTTCATCGATACGAAGTTAAAGCTATGCATCCCTTCTCACTTCTTCTTCTCCAAACGGCCTAAACGCCATTACCGCTCCATCAACCTCACTCCAACCTAATTCCGACATCGACGACGTCGGAATCGACCATGGCCTTGGATGGAATGGCATCAAGTTTCAAGTCTCATCATTTTTAGATGGGTTTAATTAGTTAATTACCTAGTTCGAATGGATTGAGTTAAGGGTTAAACACTAAATGTTTTGGAGGCGAAGACTTCTGCAGTTCCTTTTGTTTTCTCGAGTTTTCAATCGATACGAAGGCAAATGTGAGAGTGATGGCAAGTATAAAATTCGGCTAAGTCCAAAATGCATTTATACGAACTCGTGACCAGGTAAGAAATGATTCGCCTCCCAGTAACCAAAACCGATTGGAGCAGTCGCAAGTTTTATCGATACGAAGAAGCTTATTCGTATCCATCAACCCAAAATGTTTTGAAGCGTAGCTGTTCGTGTCCATCAGCTATCGATCTCATATGTCCCATCGATACCAAAAATCTTTGCAAAATTACACATCGATCATTCCGTCTCATCGATAAGAAATGCCAACTTTGTATCCATCACTTTGATGACTACAATCCATCGATATGAATCATCTCCAAAACCATCTGCTTCGTATCGATAGCCATCGATAGGAAATGCTTTGAAAAGCCAACTAATTTGTGTCGTTCGCCATTGATACAAAGACAATCTTTCAACTTTTCACATCGATCCAGGAGAGGATCGATACGAGTAGATACGCTAAAACAACCATCAAGCGTTGTTACAGTTCGAATTTCACATCGATTCAGGAGAGGATCGATACAGAATTCGATAAAAAAGAACTGACAATGACCTATGAGCGTACGAACGTTAACGGGAGTCGGGTTAACATACGTGCATGTATGACAGACTAACATCCAATTTTTAAATTTCACAAGAATTGAATGCTCATCTGGTGACAATGTCAACAACAAACAATAATCTGCATCCAACGCTTAGTTACAACAGTATATAGTACAACAATTGGCGATTAATAGTTCAGTATTACTGGAAATCAATCGAAGATTGTATCTTTTGACGAAAAGGCAACAACCAATCAGCGAAGCAGAAAGAACCTTGTCAGAATAGAGATCGTAGATTTTCAAAGCACATCATGTTCTCACAAGATGTACTTTGGGGGGGAAATGTTATCCTGCCTTTTGGCAAGGCCGTGACACCAAGAACTTAACTGGAAACCAAGGACAGTCCATCCCAAAGATCGGTTATGCACAGGTTCACTATGGATACTGACGAATTTTGTCCGAGTCCGGATCAAGCTACAATTGACAAGGCACGACAAGCAAAGCTGTAGAAGCCAACATTCCAAATTTCAAGTCAATCCGAGTTTGTATGCTCAAGATACGATCGATGCAACTTGAGTGATCACCTTGTCCGCATCCATAAAGCAACCAGGAAAAAACCTCCTTCGTATCGATCTGGTTCGAATCCATCAGATGCGCACGGCTTCGTATCGATCAGGGGAGCACAAGTTCGTATCCATCCATCTTCATACTGCTTTGCATCCATCATCTCCAGCCTGTTCGTATCGATCAACCAACGTCCACTTCATATCCATCAAAACCATACAAAGCCGCTTCTTAGTATCAATCCATTAGTACACACTGCATTCGTATCGATCAACTAGTGATTGATATGAACAATACAATATGGACCAATACGAAATGCACCTATGATTGATCGATACAAACAGAGTAGTGACGATCGATACAAATAGAGCAGTGACGATCGATACGAACAGAGCAGTGGATCGATACGAACAAGGCCAAGCCGGGTCGATACGAACGAGGCGCATCCATAGGAAAGACTCGATCGTTCGGCATGAAATGTGGATTGATCCTAAAAGCAAGCGGCACGTCATTAGACATCACGTGCAGGACTATCAATACGAAACTATCGATATGAACAGCATCGATGCGATTTCGACAGCCTTCGAAAAACCCAAACTTGCATCGATCATAACTCAAAATCAACAAGTCCAAATGCCGCCAAATTTTCATAGGGGCTTGCGTACATCCTCAAGAATGTTCATGATCGATCTCGACTCAATTGGACGAGATATTGATCGATACAAAATTCGTTCGTATCGATCACGGATAGAGCGCAAACGGCATGGGATCGATCGTGCGGGCCCACTCACGTGAGAGAAGAGGTCTTCCGAGATCTGAGCGAGATATTTGCAGCCTACACCTATAAATAGCAGCCCTGGACCCACAGAAAAGGGGCTTTTTGGCTCTTCTACATCTAAACTCTGCCGAAATCACTGTTTTATTCAAGTTTTACTGTTGTAATTCGTTGTAACCAGCAAGCAAAAGTTAATAAAAGTCAATCACTTCATAGTGGACGTAGGCCATACGCCGAACCACTCTAAATCTGTGTGTTTATATGCGTTTTTCTTGTTTATTTTTGGTGTGTTTGTTAGATCTGCCTCCTTTTTCATTTATATTCTTCATTTTATCTCCTCAAACACATCTGAAGGGTGTTGTGCCCAATTTTGGTATAAATAAATCATTTAACAAATGATGTTTTAATTAATCGGTTTGACTAATGAAGTTTGGATTTAATTAATCCGATTAATTTATGATTATTTTGAACTTAATTAATTGTTTTAATCAATGGAATTTAAAATTACTTATCATTTTAATTAATGATGTTTGAGATTAATTATTCATTTAATTATTGACTATTTGAATTTAATAAATCTTTTTAACTAATTGATTTAATAAAGGTGATTAAAGTAAATTAATTAATATAATAAACATTGCTTTAATAAATTGATTTAAAGTTAGTAGACGGTTTAATAAAGGGTTTAAAGTTAATTTACCAATGTTATAAAAGTGTTTGGAAATAATTATCCTTTTTATTATAGATAATGAATTGTTTGTTTAAAGGGATTTTAAGTGTGGTTAATTTTCTTTCAGGATAATAAATATTGTTTTTTAAAAAGTTAAAATAGAATTGGAACTCGATTATTAAGATGTTAAGTTGTATAATCTTCTGGGTGTTCGGTCTGATGTTGGTTTAGGCCTTCGGGGTTGCGCGCTTGGAAAAATTATTCTCTTAACGTTTAACAATCATGAATTAATTCTAAAGCGTTTTACCAATACGGAAATCAAGCAAAAGGTTCAGTTCGTTTTTAAAAGTAAAAGTTTGATTCGTTTATGGAAATAAATTATTTTCGTAAAGCGAATCACTTATATGGAAACGATTTATTTGTATAATTAGCACTAAACATCGAAGAAGTAAACTTCTCGCTATTTCGAAAGTTAAGAATAATAGTGAGACATGATTTTGAGGTAACACTACCTTGACTTGTCCGGTGTTATTGTTAACCCAGAAATAGTACAAGTTTGAATTCAATGAGTGGTGATAAGTATACAAGACTTAATTTCCATATACGATCGTTTTATGTCCTCGATAGTTGGTATCTCGGCTATCGGTTACTTTAGCAACTTTATTTTCGTCACTCTAAGATGATGTGTTGCTCACTTGAGCTTTGTTATCCTTTGTCGGAAATGACTAAACCCAAAGAGCGAGTGGAAGCCAATCTATGTGGGGTTTCTCCCATTAGGGTATTTTCACATCCACTCTAGATTGGATTCGGTGTTGCGCATTAAGATGTGAAGTTCTCGAATTCTCGATAACCATTGGCGGGGTCCGACTTGGACTTGTCCGAGAGCCATCAGAGTTCTCAAGTATATTTCTAGAGGTATACTTTCGCTGAGGGGGGCTCACCCTCCTAGTCATTTGTTGGAAAATTTCCTTTCCTTATTTGATTCGAAAACCTGAATATGTTTTAGCTTTAAATTGCCATGAGTAGAGCCAACTCCTCGTCATGGCATTTAAGTGTTTATTTAGTCCGTTCTATCGAGTTTGGACTGTTACTTTATTTTTCCCATTCTATCAAGTTTGGACTGTTACTTATTTAGCCCATTCTATCGAGTTTGGACTATTACCTTATTTTGCCCATTCTATCAAGTGGACTATTTTCCTGATTCTATCCATTCTGCCCAGTTTGGATTTTACTCGGTTATTTCCATTCTTTCAAGTCTGGTTGATATTATTTATGCTGAATCATATTTGGTTTTATTTTCTGATATTCATTTCTGTTCTTGCCTGTATGGATGTTATTCTTCTGAGGTAGAAACCCATTTCGTGTTAGCGGCGAGGTCTAATAGAATTTTTATATATGTTTCCCCTTATTCGAGTTATCTCACGCTGGTATTTCCAGACTGATCCGGGTGTTATTTATTTATAATGCTCAGGCCAGATAGAGTATTTTTCCCAGGTTGCATTGGTGTTATGGCATTCATGGAGGGGAGCTGAAGATTGACTTGTCGTGGTACTTTATTTTCCATTGTATTATATAGTATACCTATCGGCATTTGTAAGGTCAGGATTTTATAACTGTCCAGCTGATAAGATTTGTTTTAACTCTGATATACTCTATATGTTTAGAGTGACAGTTTCTACTATCCTTATTATATTATCTGTTGTCGATTCCGTTGTGAGACTCTGTTTCCTCTATTCTCTATTCTTTTTCTTTTTTATTTGCCCTAACAATCTGCCCTTTTGTCGATTGGATGCGCGACATTTGAACACAGTGGTAGTGTTTGGTGTCGACTTTCAATGGTCAAAAAGGCGGGTCCTTGCAGGAGGTATTTCAAACACGAATAGAATATGTAAACTATTCACAAATGGAATGCGTAAACTATTGTGGCACCGTTATAAGGCACTACGGGAGTTCCTTGGTATGCACGGGCGATGATGATGTGATACTGTGTTGATGATGGATCCTGACGAGGGTTACAAATACTAGTAGGGATGGTATTTTGGTCCAATAGGGGACTATGGTACTTATATACACACACACGTATATGGTTTTTTTCTATCTAGGGTAGATGGTGCGTATCGTATGCGTATGTTGAAACGAGAAGACTAAGTAGAAATAAGAGACATAACATGTAATGGAAGACAATCGGTGTAAACTGGTGTTATGCATAAAGTGTGCAATTTACCAGTGACCAGAATGTTGTTCTGACCACTTCTTCATTACAACCATAGGATAGCTTAAAGGGAGATGTACCGATACAAGGCAAGAATGGTGGATGGACATGTTTCCTTATCCATGCTCGGCTGTGACAAGGACACTTTACCTCAGAAGTGTCAACCTTGGTCAGTAACTATATGTATTATTATACTTTACTAATTCATTGTGAGTTTATATCGATGGTGCTCTGATATGCATTTATTTATTTGCAGGATACCAAACCAATGATCCGTACTTTGGTAGACTTGGGTTTTCGATTTAGCGAAAATTCGGGCCCACTGGGGTGCAAGTTGTCATAGACCCCTACTTGGCCTCGATAATGGACTGTTGGCCCTTAAGTGACATCCCAGAATGGCTCTAATGTAACGACCCATAATTTTATCGCTTTGATTTGTGAATATTAATGAAATGACCCTCCTATTTCCACACTAATTTCATTAGTGATTTTTTTTTAGAGATGATATATAGATATATCATCCATTACAAATATATTTCCCAGGGTCATTTTCTTCCTCTAATAAACAAAATATATCCAGGATCTTTCACAATATAAAAATATTGTTTTAATTCTAAATCATTCTTAACATACATATATGAAGATATCTATGTTATATTCTACTTGAATCAGAGTATGATAATAAGTAGAAATCCTTTTAAATCTATATTAAAATGTGATAAATTCCCTTTTTAAAAGATTACTTATTGTATCCAGATTTTTGACTATAGTGTCCACTGGAAATATGTACTTTAGGCTGTTATTATAATTAAGAAATGATCAAGCAATAATCAGTGGAAAGCAAGCTTATAATATAGATGATTTTCTTAAAGTCTGGATAGTATCAAACTCAGGTTAAAAGAAAGTGGATCATAAGTGAACACAAGCAACATCTAGGCGTAATGGAAACGCGCCTAACTTATACATTCAAGGTCACGAGTTCGAGTACTATGCTGGTCGGTTCAAACACAATTTTTGTTTTTCTTTTTATTTTCTCCTGTATGGTTTGAAATCTGATACCTACCTAAATATATACTCAATTTTTACTTATAATCTATCATACAAAACAATATTTCTTGCTTTATTATTTTTGAAACCCTTTCCTACAACTGTTCTAGGAATTTATATTTATATTTTTGCCCAATATCAACATGTACACAGATATACATGTACATGTCAGTGTCTTTGTTCATTTTCCAGAAAACTGAGCTCAAATGTTCCCTTGCTTCATTGATTTGAAGTGAAACATTTGGCCTGACCTATGGCCTAACCATGTGGTTACTCTGGCCATTCTTTTGTTTGCATTTTACAACCCAGAATATACACAAAACATTGATACTTCTCCTTTTCAAAAACATGTTTATATATATTTGTATAAATCAGACACCTTGTGATCAGATATATATCATTCTTCCTAACCATAATTCTCTTTTTAAAAATATATCTTCAGAGTATATACACATTTTCTTGCATTTGGACATATATCAATATCATGAATTGAAAACATAGCAGTTTAATCCTTTTCTGGGTTTTCCCAATATAATTTTCTACATATCTATTTTTTTTTTGAAAGGACTCAGGATTAACTGAAATCATCATAAATGATTATGCTTATAAAATCCAGGTTTTTCCTCTAAATCAAAACAACTTTAGCAAATAGGTTTTCAAATCAGTTTAACATCAATATCCTTAGTACATACCAAATCAGAAATAACCAGAAACAACATAGCACATGTCTCTTACAAGTTCTTCCTACTTAATACATTTAGATAGCCATATTAATCAGGGAATACATGCATGAATTAACACATTCTAGCTTTTATTTCTAATTATCTTAGCATCCCCTATTCCATATCTTTTTAATCTTGCTTACTTAGCTCCATCACAACCTGCAAAAGCATTAGTGGCTGCCCCATTATAAATGAGACACCCCCATGTGCCATGAGCAATAAGGGTCAGATCTATGATCTGGTATGAGCATTTCTAACATATCCATGATATTAAGCTAAGGATACAGCATAAATATACTTTGCATACTTGACAGGTTTTATCATATACAATACATAAGAGCAAACATATGCATTAAAACAACTTTTATCTGGAACTACTAAGGTTGCCTTTTCTTTTTCTTATAAATTCCTGGCCTCATCTGCTATAAGGAATCAAAGGGACACATTGCCATGAACTAATTAACATCATGGCACAAAGATCTCAGGACTTAAACAAGCCATGTGCCAACTTGTCTACTTCAAATAGGACAAGCATTCCAGCAGCCTTCTTGGCACAAAATCCTTAGTTATATCACTAAGTGTATTTATGTTCATTCTATCAATGATAGCTAGGTGTACAAACCACCTGTACACATGAAGCATACTAGTTACCTTGCAGACATAATATTGCAAGCAAGTTAAAGGTTACTTTCTAGAGGTATAACACCCCAGTCATTTCATCTCACATTGTTTAGCATATAAACACCCTATTCAAGCATATACCAGAATGTTTGCAACTGAGAATAAATGCATGGCTCTATTGGGTTTATTTTGATTTTGCAAGCAACTATATTTAGCCAGATTTTTAATCTTGTTTAAACATAGTTTTTAGGCTTGTAAATTTCTGTTTGGTTTAGGGCTCAGCACTTATAGAGAAAGACTCCATTGCACCCTTAACCAATTATTTCAAGCCTCAGCACCATACCAATGTATATGCAGCTCATAGTTTTCTTTTTCCATTCTTTGTCTTAAGCCATGATTCAGACTAGTTACAAATGCTCTATTATATGTTCTTTAAGGTTTTTAGTATAACATACAGAGATGAAAATAGAACAACCAAGTTATACATCCAGCATAGCAAATCATATCTCATCAAGCATTCATGAAACCATCAGTAACCAACATAGTTTGTAAATCAAAACATGCAAAATATAGCATATAAAAGCTTGGCTGCCTAATCCCAGGTCTTAATGCCATGTATATGAGTGAGGATACTCACCTAAATGCTTACACAAGCTTAATCCAGAAAACCCCTCAAATCTTTAGCCTTATCTTCCTCTTCTTCCTTAGGTTAATTAATTAGTGAGAGAGAGCAGTTTTCTGGTTAGGCTCTTGGTTTAAATAAGGGTTCTATCTAGGGTTTTGGGTGATGCAAAATCCCTATTTTAGCCCAGACCAGAATCATGCATTTAGCATTGCATATTCCCTCCCTTCTAACCCTTAATGTCCCGGCCAATATTTTAAAACAAGGCTAAATTGTGCCCATTTTCTTTTCCTTTCAGAAAGTGATTACTTTAAGTATTTTTATTATACTTACCTCAAACATGATAATGGTGTGACTTTCTATTTTCTGCCTATGTACATTTGCTTTCTTGCACTTTGGTTCTTACTATTTTAGTGATTCCTTTATTAATTTTCTGCTCAAATAATATCTGGATATATATATACATTTATACAACTATGGGTGTTAATTTAACTTTAACCTTTTATTTGCAGAAAACATGTGCATACTTATGTGCATTTCTACACACCTATTATTCAAATAAAATTCCACTTATTCATTGTAAATCAATGTTCTCTTCTGTCTTAATTTTCAGACAAGTAATATATATGCATATATATAAATATATATGTATATACACACATCCTCAGGAATTTTAATATTCATGCCTAGGCCTATATTTCCTTTATTTAAAACATTTTATCTAAATGTTTTCCTCCCTTGTTTTATTATTCAGGAATTCTGGATTTTCTCTTAGTGCCATAACTAGTGTGCACGTGCACACATGCACACAACCTTGCACCTCTGAAAATCCCACCTATATAATAATTCTGATTTTCCCCCAGAATTTTAATCATTTATTAAAAGAATTTTCCCCATAATCTTGGGGTATTACAATTAATTAATTTTAAAATATTCAATTAATGGTTTTTAATAATAAAATAACCTCTTTTAATTAATAAATAATAATGGGGAACTAGTTATCGAATTTTATTTTCAAAAATAAATAGTTCGGTGAAAAATTGAAAATGTGCCGAAAATCACTTTTCGGATTATCGACTTTTTATCGAACAAAAGTTGTCACAACTTGTTGTGCATACACTAGTATACATTTGAACATACACATAATATATAGCAGTGGTTAATTACTAATTTAATATGTTAACTTGAACCATATTCTTGAAGGAGTTTAAAAAGAAGACTCCCTTCCTTGTTTTAAGGAGAAAGTACGTAAGGAAGTACTCAAAAAGCAAGGAGGTATGGGCTTGTATTTTAAGCGTGATGGCATGTACTTTGGCACATTGGGGAAGCTTGTCATGGCTGAAATTTTGTAGGGTAGGGGAAGAGTAGTTGTCTTATTTGGTGGAAGGGCAAGTAAGGTAAAAAGCAACTTTTGCTTATTTCTATCTATACACCCAAGTGCACACAATTTCACCTTTACACTTCATTTCCCTACCATGTTTTTTTCTTTCTTCTTCTTCATTTCCTTCATTTCCATTCCCCACTTAAAGTTCCTAAGTAAAGTTTATGAAAACTCTTATTTCCTTTCTCAAAACTCTCTTATAAACCTTGATAAATATTGTTGATACTCTCTACCATTACAAAGTCCACAACTTGAAAGCCAAAACCCCCTTTCTAGTTGGGCCATAAGCATTATGGTGCTAGGGAAGAGCGATGGTCGAGTCTAGTTGAGGAAAGGTGGTAGCCTAGTGTTATGGTTTGGTTGGGGAAAGAAGTAGTAGCTTCTGTTTGGCTTTTTAGTTGTTTAAAAGTTAGTTAAACTCACTTTAGGCGACTTTTAAAAAGAGATATATGTTGTGATAATTATCTATTATTTGCTTAAGTCATACTTATATTTGTATGTAATAATTATAATGTTTATTTGGATTATTTCCTGTTTGGAAGTGGATGGCATATAGGTGAATTACAAGGGAACTTTGTGAACACATAAGGATTAGATAGGGGACAATTGAAAGAGGATGTCGAAGTGTTTCGTAGCGAATAGGTCGTGACGAAATCACTTCGAAAATAATTGAATTTTTATAGAGGGATCCAATGGGATTCCTCACAACCATTGATTTTATATTTCATGATTATATGTGTATATGAAATGCTTGTGTACCGAAAGCTTGGTAGCACATCCATATTTCTTGTAAACTTTGCGATGACTTGAAAGTTGACTTCCTTTTGACGTAGAAGTAATTTTCACTTAATAATGTGCTAGAGCAGTCGCTAAACCTCTTTCTGTTATTTGAAAAGTTATTTTTTATGGATTTGATTTCCTTTTGGAAAACACTTAGTTTCAAATTTAATTTCAAGAATGGGTTTTAAATTGGCTTCAAACTTCTATAATATTTTTATAAAAGGCTATCTTTGCATTTAGTTTTGAAAAATATTTGGAAAGGTGTTTTTTCCTTTAAAACTTAGCTTTTCTTCCTTAACCTTTTGGGTACATCATTTTCTACTTTATATAGAAATTTTTAAAAGTAGTTTGAGATTTAAATTATACCTTAAAGCCAAATTTGAGATATTAAAGGAAGAGGTTTAAATTTTATAAAGGAAATTCCTTTACTTTTCGAATTCAAGTTTTCTTTTAAAAAGGCAACGATCTTTTAAGTGATGTTTTGGAAATAAAAAGGTTTTTAAAACTTATTTATTCCTCTTCAACCCTTCGGGTAAGTCTTTTCTATTTTTCCTATATATAAATATTTTAAAGAGATTTGAGATTTAAAGGATTTATTTTGAGATATTTAAACAAGTGGTTTATATAAAAGAAATACCTTTACTTTTCAAATTCGAATTCTCTTCTAAAGGTGATGGCTTTTACGTTATGATTTGGATGGAAGTTTAAACTTTGTTTAAAGTGATTTCAAAAGATTTTTAAAATTTATATAAGTGATTGAGAGGATTATTTTATATAATAAAGCAAGTGGTATTTTTATGAAAAGGGGAATCTTGACTTTCCAAATCAAATGTAGTTTTAAACAAAGACTTTCAAGTGAGATTTTATATGGAATTTTAAAGTGTATTATAAGGGTTTTAAGTGGAATCTTAAAGAGGAAAGAAGCCATGGATTATAACACATTTGTTGTAGTAAATGTTTAGGAAAGTTGGAAGAGACAATGGCCTATAACATTCTTGTTATAGTAAATAGTTTCGAGGAAAGTGGAAAGGAGTTTGTTTTATAATATTTTATTTATTACAAATAGCATAAATAATTTATAAAGTCTTATACTTGACATTTAGCTTTGAGGTAAGGAAAGTTCTACATATCCTGAAAGATGAGAATGTTGTCAACTCAGGATTTAAGAGGTAATAATAACCCAACTTGAACGGCTTCATTGTTAACCAAAGGATAGCTTAAGTTTGAAATCGAAGATTGATGTTAGGTATATGATGTATTATTTTCCTATACGAATTCAATTACTTATAGAAAATAAATATTCCTTTGCTTGGCACCAAAAGTCGATGAGTAGTTATATCCTCTACATGTGAGATTCGGATTCGGAGTGATTAACTAAGGCAAGGATGGAGTAATCAGTGACTTGACTTTCTTGGCTTCGTTTCTAAGCAAGGGATGGAGTAAGTCAAAATGTTGGAAATGTAGCAAGTGTAGGAGATTTGATTTCTATAAATAATCATTTTGAAAATTATGGTGCTATGGAAAGCATTCTTTCCATACTTAACACCAAGTTCCAAAGTACGAACAATTGTCTCTATCTATGGGAATTAAGAATATATATCGAGCCAGCGATAGTTTCCTAACTTGTCCGACTTCATTATTAATTAATGGATAGTACAAGTTTGAAATTAGAAAGTGGAGGTAAGTATATTTGGTTAAATTTCCATTCAGTCCATTTACTTACACCAAAAAAGGAAAGTGGTCTAGGTTTATTGTAAACAATGATTTTAAATGACATCTGTTTTGGCCCATTTAATATAATTTTGGAAAAAGGGAAATCTTCCTTAAGATTTGTGAACATACTTATACCATTGATATAAGTATATAGAGATGTTACCTAATTATTGAAAGTGAAATGTTTTGTGGATATACTTATACGGTTAAGATAAGTATATTAATACTTTTTCAAGTATCGAAAAGGGTAGAGAGGGTTTGTGAATATTTCTTTTGTAAAAGTTCAATAAAGTAGACTTTAATTAATGAAAGGATTAATTAAAGAGGCTTAGTGGTTGCTTATGTGCTTAATCATGCTTGGTTTCCATATGAAATTAAATCTTTGATTTGATTGTTTGCTTATTTGAAAGTAAATCACCAACTATCAAATCTTGATCGGTTTTGACTTAAGAAATATATATAATCTTCACGTGTTCGTACGGTATGAGATCCCTCGGGGAATTCACTTCGGTGAAACGTCCATTGCTTTAAGGGCGTATATTAGAGATCTCCCTTAGGACTGTTATATCATCCATTTACCCCTGAAAGAACCAAGATTGAGTCAACCGAAAACCATCGACTGTTGGTTTGGAGAGACCGGGATCAGATAAATTATCCGAAAACCACTTTGAACTGACATAAGCATTCGAATTGAAGACATCTTGAAGATGATGGAAATAGAAGAAGGAGTTCTTTGAAGTGCAAGGGCTACTTGCTACTGATCCTTAGGGTGATTCCAAAAGGGATATAGTAGAAGTAGCGCCTTCGGCTTGTTCATCAAACAACTTGTATGGAAGATGTTGGCACATTGTTGCTTGGACGGCATTGTTAGCATTCTAATTGGGGTTTGCAAAAAAGATAAAATGTAGCCTCAAGCCTTACACCCAGTAATGACTAAAACATGGGATATGCCACAAGGCTATGTGGTTCGCTACCATTAGGATATGATCATCACTTGTATCTAGATCAATATTTACATATTATGTATGCTGTAGGCACAGAAACGATTGTCGAGTTGGCAGCCGGTGTGATGATCATATTTGGTACTATCCAGTAGAGGGATAGGCCGGTCTTTCTATGCAGGGGTTGCAAGGTTTGTACCATTGGTACATTTTTATCTAGAGGTGTACTGTGATGAGCAGTACCCCAGTAGCCCTATCACCGATGGAATCCATTTTCCAATATGTGCCTTACGGACTTAGTTGTATACTAAATATGTTGTTGAATGTAATTAATGTAACCATTCCGACCATGTTATATATTTATTTTCAACTCTAACAATATTATAATATCATTGGATTTTCTATTAGAAATGGTTCGGTTATCGTAAGTTAAAACTCATCCGTATTTATTTGCGGCGTGGTCTTACAAGATACATGTATTTTTGAAGGGATTTATAAATATAAAAATCGATATGATTTGAGTTTCTAATGCTAGTTTACTAGACTGATTTGGGTGTTACTTTCTTATAATGTTTGGATTAGCCCGGAGTATATTTCCAGATTTAGCCATGGATGCTTAAGAGCTTTAGGAGACGAACTCGATGCCTCCAAGACTTGTTCACGTATTTTATTTTCCACTTCATTACTTGTTTGTATCTATCAGCATTTGTGAGGACAGACTAGTATAACTGGCCAGGTTAATGATGGGTTAGTTTACGCTGATTGTTGTATGTATATCAAAGTTTTCTTCTTGTAAAGAGAATTTGGATATTATATATTACTCGTCACGATGTGAGATTCTATTCGGTCTTTTCTTTTCTTTCACCCCAACAATCTGTCTTTCTGGCACTTGGATGCTCGGCACATGTATACTGTGAATGTATTAGTGTTGATTTTTAAGGGTTGAAAAGGCGGGTTGTTACATTTAATGAGTAATATAACTCTCATCGTACTAAATCAACAATGTGAGATCATGGATCCGGGGCACGACCCCACAATCAAGACAACTGGGATGGATATTAGCTTATCTGGTGGATCCTAATCATATGCTCTCTATAGTGGCATAAACCCTATGACATAGATTCCTAACGAATACTCTTGACTCGATAAGTTCTGATGAGAGTACTTCAACATAATAAATCCTCGACTACTAACCCTTAGAGTGGATAAAAATACTCGACTAATTAGCCCTCAGAGGATGAATCTTTAAATCCTAACATAACTCCAACTTGTAGCCCTTGGAGAGCAATAGAACTTTCGACTACTAAGTTATAGAGAGTCACCTCTAGACGATATCATGTATTCCTAACCTTATATTTCTACCAATGATTGACATTTACTTATAGAAAGTAACCAAACAAATATCACTTGAGTGTCCCATAGCACTCTGTGTTACACGATCGTTTACTAAATGCTTGTTAATTATACAAAACACCAACATACAATATTTATACAATGAGTCAAAGGAATAACTAGAAAAATAATACCAAACATCCCATACCGCTCGGTATTACTAATTCGTTTATTCAAATTTTCATTTTATAGAACTACAGACCATCCAACCAATTATTTATTAAAAAGGGGTTTTATTTAAAAAAAATCCCATTTCCAAAATTTCCATATTTAATTTCAAACATCAATGTAAAATTTCAAAGAGATTTTAAATTATAAAATTCTCATTCTGTCCAAAAATCTTTATTTAATTACAATCTTCAATATTTTAAAACCACTTATCTAATTACAAAGAAATCTTTTTTTAAACCCATATTGAATTTCACAATCATCAAAGTACCTTTTTGAACAATTCATATAATTCAATTTAGGTACAATAAGGGAAAGGGACAAACTTTGAAAAAAATTAGGCTTAAGGACATCAAGTTTTATTTTTAGGCTGAAGGACAAATGTTAGTTATAATTTAGCCTAAAGGACAAACTTTTAAAAAAAAGTTAGGCTGAAGGACAAATGCTGGTTTTATTTTTAGGCATTGTATTTAGTTTTACACTATAAAAAACTAGCATTGTCCTTCAGCCTGAAAAAAACACCTGCTGTCCTTCTGCCAAATTTTTTTTCCAAAATTTGTCCTTGTACCTATTTTTCTGGGCAAAAGGAAAACTTTGAAAAAAAAATTAGGCTTAAGGACATCAATTTTTATTTTTATATTACAAAACCATCCTTTAATACTTTAAAATAGTTATAAAGAAGACTTGTAATCTAAAAATAATAATTATATTTTATTATATTACAAAACCAGCATTTAATACTTCAAAATATTTGTAAAGAAAATTTGTAATCTAAAAATTCCTCTAAAACCATGAATTCAAACTATATTTTTTTCACAAAATAAGTTTTAATACAAAATGATTGACAAAACTTTAATATTCAATTTTCAAAATCGATATTTAAAATCTTTATACCAAACATTTTTGAAACACTTTTAAAAAATACTTTATTAAATTTTCTGTTCATTATTTTAAAATAATACTAAGGAGGATTTTTCCCAATGGAAATTCCTTACTATAAAAAAACAAACTTCTCATTTCCTTTTTATTAGGCCAAAAAATGACACAACTCCCCCAATATCCAATGAAAGCACCAAAATGATATGGACCCAATGAAAATATGTCAAAGCAGTATAAAATATGAACACACAAGCACTTTTTTATAGTGGTTTGGTGAATACTCTGTTATCCCGCCTTTTGGCAAGGCCGTGACACCAAAAAGTTGAATGGAAAATTAAAGACACTTCATCGTAAAAGTTTGTTATACACTATTTCACCATGGATATCGATGAATTTTGTCTGAGCCCGGATCAGACTACAATTGATAGGACACGGCAAGCAAAGTCATGAAAGCCAGCATATCAAATTTCAAGTTAATTGGAGTTCGTATGAGTGAGATATGATCGATACGAGTTTGCCAAAATATGTCGTTCGTATCCATCAGGTTCGAATCGATGGCATGCGCATCGATTAGACCACACCGCTTCACATCCGTTGATGCATCCTTCTTCGAGTCGGTCGGCCTCGTATCCATCCCCAAGCACTGCTTCGCATCGATCAACTCCGCATCCATCAACTGGTAACACGCTTCGTATCGATCGGCCGGTGGCTACTTCGCATCCATCAACAGCGACAAGTCACTATTTCGTATCCATGAACCATCCGCCATGTTCGCATCCATCCAAAGGACCTCGGTTCGTTTCGAATCCAATTCGTATCGATCAGTTTCGTATCCATCGATGCAAACTGGGTAAAGGCACTTGATACGAACAACGCGAGATTCATGGATACGACGTGGTCAACTCGGAGCAAAAGGCGGATCAATGCGAGATGTGCGTGCCACGTCGTCTCGAGAACACGCGCATCCATCGATTCAAAGACATGGATTCGACGTGATCGACTCGAAGAAAATAGCCAACCACGAAACTTCAACTCGTATCGATCATATCTCCCAAACCACTGGTCCAAATGCTACGAAATTTTCACAGAAGCCTGCGCACAAGGTAAAGAATGTTCCTGCCAAGTTTCAGCTCGATTGGACTAATTCTTGATGGATACGAAATCAATTCGTATCGATCACAGATCGAGTCGAAACTTGGTGGGACCGGTCGCGTGGGCCCCCTCACGTGCCTGAAGAAATCTCCCGAAGTTTGAGTGCGATCTCAGCCTCCTACGCCTATAAATAGCCCCCTGAAGCCTACAGAAAAGGGATCTTTCTGCGATTCAACGTCCAGACTCTATCGGATTCAATTCTACATCTTATGATCACTGTTGTATTCGAATTTCAGAGCTACCATCAATTGTAATAGGCTGTAACAGATTGAAGTTATCAAGTAAATCAATAAAATCATAAGCTTCAGAGTGGACGTAGGCAAGATTGCCGAACCACTATAAAATCTGTGTTGTTTATTGTTGTTCTTTTCAATTTTTTGAGTGTTCTTCATTTTTATTTCTCTACATATTTGTTATCTGTGAATTGTGATTGCGTACTAGTGCTTTCAACGACTATCGGGTGTTTGTGACCAATTTTGGTGCAAACATTTTGGTGCTTTCACTGAGAAGGCTAATTCAGGAGTTCTACCATTTAGAAGTTGAATTTGAAGAATTAAGAGCTCAGATCTGAGAAGATATGACAAGGCAAACTAGTAAAAGACAAAGGCCAGAGCAAAGTCAGCATGAAGAGAGTCAAGAAGCTTCCTCGGGGGCAAACCAAGCATCGATCTTCATCACCAGGGATGAGATGGAGACAATGATGAAGAGACAGGAGGAAATTATCCAGAATTTGCTTCAACAGATTGGACAACTTGGAGCGCAAAATCAAGGAGCAACCAGAATCCAGAACGGAGTAGGACCATCTGGCGCAGCGCCGGAGCTGGGGGGCACACACTTAGAGCATGTTGATCCAATCCCGGGAAGAGATTCAAGGACATCCGAGCAACCTGGTTGCAATAGAGGGATGAACGCTCAGCCAAGGGGGCAGAACGAAGGTAACACTCAAAGATCACAGCCTGACGACAATGACAGGTTGGCAGAGATGGTCAGACGGGCCATGAGAGGCGGACTAGTCAACAAAGATCTTGAAGACGTGAACAGGAGTCCCTTTTCTCCTGCGATTAGGTTGGCTAGGAACCCTCCAGAATTCAAGTTACCATCAATGGAGATGTACGATGGGAGGACGGACCCTGCGGTCCATCTGATGAAGTATATGAGGCATATGGAGGTACTAGGGGCATCATAGGAAGTCATGGCCCGGTGCTTTCCATTGTATTTAAAAGATATCGCAACATTATGGTTTAGGCAGTTAGAGAATGGCTCCATAAGAACATGGGTAGATTTAATTGAAAGGTTCATGGAGCAATTTAGGGTCCACATTGCAATACCCAAGAATGTGATGAGTTTGGCAACGCTAAAGCAGAAAGCTGGGGAGTATTTGAGGAATTTTCTGACGCGATTCAATGCAGCAGCATCATCGGTGGATCGGCCAGATCCATCCATGATTATGATGGAAGCTGTGTTCGGAATAGCTGATGGCATGGAGTTCAAGAATTCACTAACTAAGGATCCACCTACGGACCTGGGAGAGTTCTATCATGACGCCGAAAAGTTTTTGCGATTAGAGGATGCTCGTACGGAAAGAGAAGAAGAAATCGATGTTTACGCAGTTAGAGGCGGTAATTCACCTGGAAAAGGTGCAGAGACTGGTAAAGGGAAGCGAAAGGCTGAAGAAAATGATGACAGGTCAAAGCGGCAACGGAGGGAGCCGCGATTTACCACCTATTCAGAACTGAACGAGGGTTTGGAGCGAATCTACCAAGACACCCGAGAGCAAGTTGCCTATCGTAGACCAATACGACGGGATCCGACTACCGACGAGAGAAAGTCAGACAAATATTGCTTATTCCACGAGCTGAATGGTCATAGCACAAATGACTGTAGACACCTGAAGGATGAGGTAGAAGGGCATATCAGGAACGGTAGGCTACTTCAGTATGTAAGAAGGCGAGCTCCAACGGTGGAACCAGAGCGACCACCGTCTACATCAGCTAGGGGTGACCCGAAGCCGGGGCACCGTATGGTTATCAATTGATTTAAATAACGATGAACAAGTCGTAAACTTCTCACTAAGAACATCAAACCATTTACACATGTATGAGATCGCGAACGATCGACAGGCATGCTCTGAATGATTATTGACCATCTCATAGTGAGAATTTACACTTTGACATCCTTGCTTTGCTTTTGTTTCATGTTGATTTCGACATTTAGACTTTGCTTGTTTGGACATTTCTGTTATGGAATTCATGCGAAAGTTAATTTGATATTTGCAATTCTGTAGAAGAATTTACTCGCGTATGCTTTGGATCGCGAACGGTCCACAAGCACACCTTGTATGGCGACGAACCGCCACGATCGCTGATTCAGAAATTCACCCGAACGTGAACCTGACATCGATAATACTAAGTCCCCCCCGGGCACACTCATTTGCCTCGAATGGCACCCGACCTCGAGCGGTCACAATCAGCCTCGAACAGCACCCGACCACGAACGGTCACTGTTTGCCTCGTATGGCACCCGACCGCGAACGGTCACACTTCATCTAATATAACATTCGATCGCGAACGATCACACTCTGCCTCGTGCGGCACCCGACCACGAACGGTCACAATTCACCTAATATGACACCCGATCGCGAACGATCACAACTCGTCTAGAACGACATCCGACCGTGAATGGTCCCATTTCTTTATTTGCCGCGAACGGCATCCGACCGCGAACGGTCCCATTTCTTTATTTGCCACGAACGGCATCCGACCGCGAACGGTCCCATTTCTTTATTTGCCGCGAACGGCATCCGACCATGAACGGTCCCATTTCTTTATTTGTCGCAAACGGCATCCGACCGCGAACGGTCCCATTTCTTTATTTGCCGCTAACGGCATCCGACCGTGAACAGTCCCATTTCTTTATTTGCCGCGAACGGTCCCATTTCTTTATTTGCCACGAACGGCATCCGACCGCAAACGATCCCATTTCTTTATTTGGCACGAACGGTATCCGACCGCGAACGGTCCCATTTCATTATTTACCACGAACGGCATCCGACCTCGAACGGTCCCATATTACCTCAAATGACATTCGGTCGCGAACGATCGTCATTCATGGTCAGGAAAGACTATCAAGTTCTTTACAGGTCGATGATAGGATATGAACATCCAGCTTATGGAACTACAAAACACACCCTCCTATCGCAAGGCATGTTTTGGGGGGCAAATGTTATCCCGCCTTTTGGCAAGGCCGTGACACCAAAAAGTTGAATGGAAAACTAAAGACAGTTCGTCGTAAAAGTTCGTTATACACTGTTTCACCATGGATATCGATGAATTTTTTCTGAGCCCGGATCAGACTACAATTGATAGGACACGGCAAGCAAAGTCATGAAAGCCAGCATATCAAATTTCAGGTTAATCGGAGTTCGTATGAGTGAGATATGATCGATACAAGTTAGCCAAAATATGTCGTTCGTATCCATCAGGTTCGAATCGATGGCATGTGCATTGATCAGACCACACCGCTTCACATCCGTTGATACATCCTTCTTCGAGTCGGTCGGCCTCGTATCCATCCCCAAGCACTGCTTCGCATCGATCAACTCCGCATCCATCAACTGGTAACACGCTTCGTATCGATCGGCCGGTGGCTACTTCGCATCCATCAACAGCGACAAGTCACTATTTCCTATCCATGAACCATCCGCCCTATTTGCATCAATCCAAAGGACCTCGGTTCGTTTCGAATCCAATTCGTATCGATCAGTTTCGTATCCATCGATGCAAACTGGGTAAAGGCACTTGATACGAACAAGGCGAGATTCATGGATACGACACGGTCAACTCGGAGCAAAAGGTGGATCAATGCGAGATGTGCGCGCCACGTCGTCTCGAGGACACGCGCATCCATCGATTCGAAGACATGGATTCGACGTGATCAACTCGAAGAAAATAGCCAACCACGAAACTTCAACTCGTATCGATCATATCTCCCAAACCACTGGTCCAAATGCTACGAAATTTTCACAGAAGCCTGCGCACAAGGTAAAGAATGTTCCTGCCAAGTTTCAGCTCGATTGGACTAATTCTTGATGGATACGAAATCAATTCGTATCGATCACAGATCGAGTCGAAACTTGGTGGGACCGGTCGCATGGGCCCCCTCACGTTCCTGAAGAAGTCTCCCGAAGTTTGAGTGCGATCTCAGCCTCCTACGCCTATAAATAGCCCCCTGAAGCCTACAGAAAAGGGATCTTTCTGCGATTCAACGTCCAGACTCTACCGGATTCAATTCTACATCTTATGATCACTGTTTTATTCGAATTTCATAGCTACCATCAATTGTAATAGGCTGTAACAGATTGAAGTTATCAAGTAAATCAATAAAATCATAAGCTTCAGAGTGGACGTAGGCAAGATCGCCGAACCACTATAAAATCTGTGTTGTTTATTGCTGTTCTTTTCAATTTTCCGAGTGTTCTTCATTTTTATTTCTCTACATATTTGTTATCTGTGAATTGTGATTGCGTACTGGTTCTTTCAACGACTATCGGGTGTTTGTGACCAATTTTGGTGCAAACATACTCTGGCATGCATCCACTTTAATCTTTTATTCAATTGGTTCTCCTCAGAATACAAAAAAATACAACTCAAATCTGACCACAATCTAGTAAATCTCGGATTTGATTGAGTTATGAAGAGTAAAGGTTGAAGAAGATAGCCCTGAGATCTAAAAAGGCCAATCCATTAACTAGTTGCAAGTTGCCTCATACTCATAACCAAATCCCATGCAATCCATCTCTGAAAACGTCCAAATCTTCAAGATCCAATAGTCCAGTATGAAGACTAGGTCAAGCCGCACAAATATCATGGAAAATCAAAACTGATTTTCATCTAGATATTTGTGCGGCTTGACCCGGTCTTCATGTTGGATTTCAGATCTTGAAGATTTGGACGTTTTGAGAGCTGGATTGTGAGATCTACGTTGGTATTTGGCTATAAACATGAGGCAACTTGCAAATAGGAAAGGGATTGGAATTTTTATATCTAATGGCTATCTTCTTCAACCTTTACTCTTCAAAACTTAATCAAATCCAAGATTTACCGGATTATGTTTGGATTTGGGTTGTATTTCTTTGTATTCCGGAGAGAATCAATTGAATAAAAGATTAAAGTGGACGTAGGCTGAAGTATTTGTCGAACCATAATAAAATGTGCTTATGTATTCATATTTTATATTGCTTTTACGTATATTCCATTAGATCCACATCATTTTGGGGCTTTCATTGGATATTGGGGTGTAATGTCATTTTTTGGCCCAACATTTTAGTGCCTTCAGTGAGAAAGACTTGGATTTGAGAGCTTGAAGCTTGGATCTGAAGTTTGGAAGAGATGAAGAGGCCAAATACTAGAGCCATTGTCGAAGGAAACCAACCAGAGCATGAGGGCAGCCAGAAGGTGTCCTTAAGCTCAACTCCATCAGTCTATGTGACTATAGAGGAAATGGTGAGAATGATGAAAGAGATGCAGGATGAAATGATGGCTCGACAACAAAAAATGCTAAAGGGATTTTTCAGAAGGATGGGACAGTCAGGAATAACTAGAGGAGCCGAAACCTAAAACCAAAGGCCAAAACACAATGTAGGAGCTTCAAGAGTTGGAGCAGAGCAAGCTGCAGCCAAGCCCCCATGACAAGAACAAGTTGGTACCGACCAGATCAGGTCGGCACCGACCTAAATTTACTCGGGGGCACGATTCGAGTGGACATAAGGCGAGCTGGGATGTCGGGAATAGATGACGCAGGAGCTAGAAATTTGGATTAGGATGCAAACTTGCTACCAAAGGAGTACGTGCCAGAGTTTACCCATTGGAACGGGGTGCAGAATGAAAACACGGATCTTAGACTTCCATTGGATATATACAAATATGTGCACAAGACCTTAGTTACATAATCATATAACATCACAAACCACCAATTATAAATATCAAACGACCCAAATCATAATTTTAAATATATACAGATATGCATGCAAAGAGGGATAAGGAGAATGAATTTACGACAATCAAATCGTTAAGAAAATCAAAGAAGCTTGGATTTCTTATTTATGCTATTCTTTTCCCTTTTTTTAATCACACTGAACCCAGAGCTTTGGGTAGGTAGCAACATATTATAATCTAAATTGTATAAAAGAATGCAGCATACTTAAATACTTTTGTAAGAATGGTTTGACGCTTCTTCACATATTGAGTATATAACTAAACATTTGTGATTTCTTGTAGGTAAAGTCAAGAAAACTGTAACGACCCATAATTTTATCACTTTGAATTGGAATATTTAATTTATCTTAATATTCAAATAATTGTTTTTAAATAATAAATAATTCATTTTAATTATTATTATATAATGATAATAAGTGATTTACAATGGTTGTGTAAATATATAAACTTGTTTTATATAGATATACAACTTCGTCGCATTTTGGCAAATCGACGTCGTACTTTTATAAATGGATTTTAATATTATTTAAAATGGTTTTATAACTTAAATAATATTGTTTTAATTATTTAAAGATGATAAGAAATTTATTTTCAAATTTTGTTTACCTAAATAAATAGTTGATTAAAAAATGAAAATATGACCAGAATTCGGATTTCGGATTATCAACGATTTAACAAATAAAAGTTGTGATTGAACGTTGTAACGTTGTTAGTTGAAATATGACATATATACATACATGTACATGCATACACATCTACACATACAAATATACATTTACATTTAGCATATAAAACTAAAATGATTTACTTTTGAATAAACAAACTTACACATCATCTTACAATGCACATGGATGGCACATGGAGGGGGAGTGGGCTAAGCACATGGTTGTGTAAGAAATATTTGTACAAATTTTCCTATAAATAGCCAAGCAGCCCTTTCATAATTTACACATGCTTCTTCTTCTCTTCTTCTTCACCTCTTCTCTTCTTTTAATGGCCTTAGGCCGTGAGTTTTGGAGAGTGAGGAGGGCTTAGGACATGAGTTTTTAGAGGAAGGAGGAGGGGTAGGCGCAAGCTATGGTGATGGTGGAGGAGGGAGGCTGTGAGCTTAAGGAGGGGAGGTGATCATGGCTATGTGGTTTAGAAGAGAGAATGGATTGTTTATGTGATGTTTAGATGAAGTAGAGGATCTTAGAGAAGTGTTGTTATGATTGAATGTTGGTAGGAAAAGATTTGGTTTGAAAATTGTGAGTTAACCTCACTTTGAATCACTTGATAATCACTTGTTTATATTGCTTATTAATCACTTAATATTGTTTGCTATAGGTGATAATAATAGACATTAACTACTTAAAGTTATATGTACCCTTGATCATATGTTAAAATAATTGCTTATATAGTTGTTTAATATGTTTGGATGATGATTGGTTGATTACCTAAAAGTTTGGTTGTGATAGATATGATTATTATGATTTATAAGTTGAAAATCATATATGATGATAAATGATAGTTATGCGAATTAACAATACATACATATCTTGTGAAAAATTATTCACATTATACCAAAAAATAATATGTATACAACGTATGTTAGGCTTAAAACCAAAAGAAATGTCATTTTATAATATTAGAATTTACTTCAGAAAAGTAAAGAAATGAGAAAGTGGAATTTTGAAATAGATTTGGAATTTGTTTTAAAAAGAAAGGAATTGGAAAAGTGGAGTTTTGAAATTATTTGGAAAATAAAATCTATGGTTTCATTTATGGAAAAAAAATAGTTTTGAAAAGTGAAAAAGATATAGAAATATCATATGGTTCAAAATGAAGGATGTTGAATTAAAAAGGTTGTGAAAATGAATATTATAATATATTATAATAGGTGAAAAGAAGTACAATAGATTTTTAATAAGTAAAATGGTAAAATATTGTTTTAAATAAGTTAATAATAGTTTATTATGTTGTTTAAATGATTTAAAACTATTTCAGAGAAGTTTTATAAAATTTGACTAAAAGGCGAAAAATAAGTGGTCGCTTTCGGCAGCTCGCGATTTCGTGACCTGAAAAATTAAATGGATGTGTAGGATAAAATACAAATCGGAATTCTTTGAAACAATAATTTTTTGGACCCTTTGTAGGTATGATTTTCAAATAAAAAAGAAAAATCAAGATTTCGTTTAGTAAAGTTTGAGATATGTCCAAATCAAGTTTTTAAAGTCATCGCGTTTTGGCAGTTCGTAAAATATAGTTTACAAATCTTTAAAAATGGATATTTTTAAATCGCTAAAAATATGAAATAAATTTCATAAACATGTTAAAATGTTTTAAAAGGGATTTAAGTTATAAAAATGGACATATATATATAATGGAATAAGTTTTCTGATCTATAAAGCTGTCAAATCACTATTCACCAACAATTTAACAACTGAATTTGGCAATTTTTGAATACATGATTTAAACTTGGATTTCTCTTCCCGAATCTTTTGGAAATGTTTTCCAAATAACCATACAAGTATTTTAAAGGTTTAGAGTCGATCAAATAACTTGACCGCCTAATGGATGACAGATAGATAGTCTCTAGGTTGGAGTTTGGTAAACTAGTTGTCTACTCCCTCTAACTATCTGGACTGGTCTGATGGAGGGGATAGTAAATTTGATTTACTCGGGCCACATTTTCCTAAGATAAAAGTAAAGATTTATACAATCGTATTTTCTAAATAAAGTGATAGATTTATAAGCGGTGTTTTATAAATAAAGGAATATATTTATTATTGGCATTTTTATAAATAAAGTAATAAGTATTATAAAAGAGGTTTTATAAAAGAATATACTTTTTTAAAGTGAAATTTCATAAATGGAAATATTTTTCCTAAGTAAGATAAAAGGAAAGAGATCTAGATTTTTCCAAAAGGTAAACAAGATTTTTAAATAGAATTTTGGTGGTATAGAGAACATTCTAGTTAAACTCTGTATTAAATTCTGAGAAGAGAACTCGTACTATCTGTGTGAATTTAAAAGGTTATTTCACCGATTTCGACGAATAGTATAAGTTGAATACGGTAATTGGTATTAAGTATAATTAGTCTAATCTCTATGGATCCCTTTCACTCAATACTAACTGGTTTGGGTTTACAATAAACGATGTCATAAATAACATTGTTTTTAACCTATTAAAGATATGATTTGGAAATATGAAATCTCCATTAAGATTGAAATTATACTAATAATGGATGGAAATATTTTCCTAAGCTAACATTTTTGTGTACACATATGCACATATTATTATCGATAATTGGTTCAGAGTGACCGGGATCGGATTTGGGTGATTCCTATCGGAAAACCACTTCAAACCAATATATGCGTTCGAAAATGAAGACAAGTTAAAGAAATGATTTTGAAGACTGGAGATCTTTATAATGTAGGGCTGCTTGCCACTAACCTCTAGGGTGATTCCCATATTTCATATATGGTGGCAGTAGTACCTTCATTGGAAATCTTCGATGCAAGGACTGCTCATTACTAATCCAAGGGGTGATTTCCAAACAGGATGTAGTAGGAGTACCTTCGGTTTGTCTTGTTCATGGACAACTTGTATGGACGAGTTTCTGACGTTGCATTTTTAATACCACGTACATTAGTGTGTTGTTAGAAATGGCAATGTGGTATTCAAAGTGGGATTTGTTGTTTTAAGAAAGGTAAAATGTTGCCTTAAGCCTCAAGCCTCACACGTCGGTAATGGCAAAAACATGGTAGATGCAGTAGGGATATGTGGGTCGCACCCAGTAGGATATAGTTATCTCCAATACGTGCCTTTAACGGACTTGATTGTATACTTAAATATGCTGTCGAATTTAGCAAATGTAACAATTCCGGCTATTTTAATATGTTATTTGAGAGGATTTTCAATGCAATGTCATTAGAATAATATCAAATGATTTGATAAAAATGTTTTATTTGTCGAAAGATAAAAACCCATTCTTGTTTATGTGTGGCGTGGTCTTATGAGATACTCTTCTTTTCAAAAGTTTTGTTTGGCATCAAAGTCGATCTATGACACCGTCAATATCTCACGCTGGTTTGCTAGACTGACCTGGTATTTTTAGTACTCGGGTCAGATCCGAGTAAGTTTCAGGTTTAGCTTAAGAAGCTTGGAGTTTCCAAAGGAGAGCTGGAGATCTTCATTAACCTATGATCGTAAATTATATTCCCGTTGCATTTGTTTACTGGTTTGTATTCAGCATTTTAAGGATAGAGGTTTATAACTATCCAAGCTGAATAGGCTCTAATGTATTTATTTAAAATTTTCCACCGTAAACATTATTGAAATAATATATGTTATTCAGTTCGTGTGAGATTCTGTTCTATGTCTTTATTTTCTTTTTTCCCTTAGCGGTCTGCCTTTTCGTTCACTTTGAGTAGACATATGTGGTTTATTGTCAACTTAAAATGTACAGAAAAGCAGGTTGTTATACAAACAAACTGTCAACTAATATATACATTCTATCACCTTACCTAAGTTCACTAAAAACGAGTTCCTCACTAAATTTTCAATTAAATTGCACAAGTTAATAAATATATGCATTAATACTTCCTAAATCAAAGGAGAATTACAACTCAAGATTTTCATGCATTAAACAGTAATCAAAGCTGGATAATACAATCAACCAATAAACTTAATACTTGAAAATTAAATATATAATGAACTTCATACTTAAATATACAATGAACTTCAATGCTATCTTGAATATATAATGAATTTCAAACTTGAAAATAATTCTTGCTTAAATATACAATGAACTTCATTCTTAAATATACAATGAACTTCAATGCTAACTTGAATATAAAATGAACTTCATACCTAAAAATAATTCTTGCTTAAATATAAATGAACTTCATAATTAAATATACAATGAACTACAACGCTATCTACCCCAAATCAATGCAATCAACATTGGATAGGCATGTACTTCATTCAGTCAAACTGCCAGAAAAAATTATTTGAGCTGGATTGCAAAATTAATGCCACAACCTAATATTAACAACTCAAAGCATGAATTAACCAATGACTTTGTTATTGTTCCAACATGGATTGATGTGTAAAGCTATATGTTGGAACTTTTAATAGCCTTGAGAAGAGGAATTCGATCTCATTAGTGCATCAATATCGATATTATATATTTTAGTACCATGCCTAAAAGTCAACTTAATAATTTTATCAAACACTTAATCCACTTATTTGGTGTAGGTTGTGGAATTATGAATTTAAGGCTAATTAAACACTAAAGGGAGGGTGAGATTAATGTTAAATCATATATTATCAACAGAGAAATATACCAACAATCAATCATAAATGCAATCAGAGATAAAAATAAAAGCAATAAAGTAAAGTAGAGAGTTAGAGAATTCCATTAGGGAATTTATATTGATTCAGATTTCTCTTACATCCAATACCGTACAATTGCTTTGTAACATCCCCTACTTGAAGGCAAAAAACTAACGGCTACGGATGCTGCAGTCATTCATAGATATTAATCTTCGACGACCAAATACGGCGGTGCTAGATTCGTTGATACACAGATCACATGGATATGGAAAAAAATTAATAGTTCAAAAACATATTTCCACATTCCATTCAAAACGTTTCATGTTCATTACATAATCTCAAAACGTAACCACGTTCAGCAAAATATAATTATTACAAATACGCCAAGAGCGACATATGAAGATGCCCCCTTGGTTGATCAGAGTATATAGTAAGGCTAACAAGTCTACCTTTACAAAAAAACACACAGTGGAAAAGACAATTCTAAATAACTATCTACCTCATGCACGCCTCCGGAAGCTTTATTTGTCAAAGAAGAAAAACTGAAAACCTTAAATCTCAAACTACTCAAAATCAATTGAGTACCCGAGAGTTTAAGGGGAAAACAAAAACTTCGAGTAGGACATAAAGACTGGTATGAATAATAATCTAACGTCTCAATCCTTTTAGATATCTACTAAGACCACGCTGCTTAACGGAACGGGTTTTCCCCTCACTAGTATCCTAAAACCTTTTTAAAACCATATTCTATGCTCCTAAATCCACAATGGTTAAAACATACAATTTAAAAATATTATGATGATATGCATACTTGAAAACATTTAGGGTTTACCATCCCCGGTTTAATCTGACACCCTGTCATAATTATAGTTTCTAGGGTCACTATTAGCCTTTTAGTTTTTATGGGTTTACTAATAACCTTTATATAATTAATGAACATCATGTTCTTTTCATAGTTTTCATGGGATCACTAAGAACCTATAGGCTCCTTCCAGTTAACTTAATTAATTCATAGGTCCCCCTGAACCTATTAGTCAGTCCAATAACTAATCACCTTATCCCAGTTTTCATGGGTTGACTAGGAACCATGGATTTATCCAGTAACTCACTTCACATCCTAGTTTTCATGGGTTGACTAGGAACCTACTGATATTTCCATTAGCCACTTTCTTATCCTAGTTTTCATGGGTCGACTAGGAACCTATTGACTGATGTCAATTCTTAATCCGGATATAGTTTTCATGGGTTCACTACAAACAAATTAGCCCCTGCCAACTATCCTTAATATATAGTTTTCATGGGTTTACTATGAACTTGTTGGCTACCTCCAATAACTTCATAATCATATTTTTCATGGGTTTACTATGAACCTTTTGGTTACCTCCAATAACTACTAAGTTTAAGAATCCTATATTTTTGGTCATCGTGACTTCTTGGATGCAATTCTACTCATTTAGGAGTTTAAGCAATTTATATTCACTATAGAGTTAACCTAGCTGGTTCTTCTACCCCTTTTTCCCCAAAATACAGTTATGGGTTATCATGTGAATATATTCATATTTGAAGAAACAAAACAACAATTTAGCAATACCACTCTGTGGGTTTAAGGTCCTTGGAATAAATTTCATAAAATATAGTTAACACCTTTAACTTATATTTTTATCAAGGTAATACTTCTTCAAAATTACATACTTAAAGTCATTACAAAACTCCTTTATACAAGCCGTGATTTTTCTTTAAAAATTTGAGTATTGGTTTTTAAAACTTTTCGACAACGTCGAAAGCTTCTACTTTCAACCCCTTCGAAAGCTTTGCTTTCGACCCCTTCGAAAGCATAAATCATATCTTTTAAAATAATAGGCTCTAGCCTTTTTAATACTTTAAAACACTTCCTTCGAAACCTTTCAACTTTGTTAAAGTATCATTAAATAAGAGTAGAACCTTTCAAAACCAATGAAGGTCAAACCATTCGAAACCATTGAAAATCAAACCTTTCGAAAGTATTGGGTTTGTACTTAAAAATATTACTTTGGGTCATAGTGAAAATAGGTGAAAGTATCTCTTTCAAAACCACACTTTATTTTATAAAATATTGGGGAAGTTTGATGGTGTCGAAACCATCCTTTCGAAAGCATTAAAACATCTGGAAAACAATTGAACCTTTCGTCAACATCGAAAGCTCTTACTTTCGACCCCTTCGAAAGATTTGGGAAGCGGCTTGTTTTTATAAAAACCATTAAACCTTTCGACAATGTCGAAAGCTCCTGCTTTCGACCCCTTCGAAAGCTTTAAACAAAAATTAAAGGTGGCAGCTCTTTTTTCAAAATCCTCTTTGAAACAACCTTTCGAAAACATAGCTTTCGACTATGCCGGAAGCTCCTTTAAAAACTATCCTTTCAAAACCATAGCTTTCGACCCTGTCGAAAGCAAGCATAGTTTTCGACCTTGTCGGAAGCTCTTTATAAAACCAACCTTTCGAAATCATAGCTTTCGACCTTGTCGGAAGCTTTTTAAAACAGGCAAGTGATTTTCTTTTTCAAAACAAAGTAAACTAAGGGTCCATCTCCTTCGAAAGCAACCCTTCGACACCATATCTTCCAACTTGGTCCAATTCACTGCATACCACCTGAATGATATCATGTGCATTGCTTTCGACCTTGTTGGTCATTGAAGTCGAAAGGTCTTGGTCGATAGGTCTAAGTCGAAATGTTTGCCAAAGAAGGCGGAACCACATTGTTCTGGGTAAAAGCTGGTTTTGCCAAAATAACTAAACTTTTTGTAACAACTTGCCTACTTGTAAACATTTGATTGGCTTTCACAACTTTTAAATAATTTGGATAATATTTGCCGCATTTTCTTAGATCTAAAATCAAATTAACATTTAACAAATAAGCCCTTCCTCTTATAAAATCAATTAAATCATTTAGGTCCTCCTTGCGAAATAATTTAATTTCCATACTAAATCACTTGGTAAAAATCCCCAAAAATTCCAGAAATTCACTTTAATCTTGTTATCTAATATATCAAAATTTCAGACCCAAATTCTTAACATATTTTCCAAAACAAATTTATAAATCCAAATAATCATATTTTCCTTTGAAAATTCATAACTAATTCTACACGGCTTGGAAAATTATAAAAATTAAAACCCAACTCCAAAATTATGTTTTCTATAACATAAAATTTTTGCATGGCATTAACAAATCATTAAGCCTCAGTTTTACTCTAAAATCGTGTATATCTCTTTACACAATCTTGTTTAAACCGTACAATTTATGAATCAAGCATATCATCATTCAATATATCATAAAATAGATTTACCCTTAATCCGAAACTATATGATTATAAAACCAAAATAGGGATGTAGAAATTATTATTCACCTTAGAATGGATAAGGAAATTGAAGTTTGATTGAGATTGATTTCTTCTAGCTTGATCCTAAGCTTTGCTTTGATTTTCTCTTCTCTTCCTAATGGCCAGCCTTGCTTTCTTCTTATGTTTATAAATTTTGTTTGAAATAAAATGAACGTGTACGACTAAGGAGAATAGTATAAGGGTGGGAAATATAGGCAGCTATTTACTCTAATGCCCTTATGTTTAATTACTTAACCATTTATAAGTTCATTTAGTTAAATAAGCACGACCACTAAATTTTATTAATCAACCTCAATCTCCTTATCTACATTATTCTATTTAATTTATTCTAATTAAATCTATTGAATAATGTCATCATTAAAATTAGGGGTGTTACATGCTTGTACAAATTTCTTTTCAAATGCCAATCTTTAACAGGGCAGAAGGCAGACCCTAATACAATTTCGATTTTGACGCTACAAGAGACACCCTGCTGAATTTCCAAGCTCAGGGTAAACTCGCTTGATTTGATCGGGCTACATGCACATCCACTAGATTTTCGGGCTACTAAGCACACTCAAAGCAAATACAAATAAAGTTGATAATTTTCCCAAAGATAATTTCATGAACTTTGGATACAATGGATTCCATAGCCTCTTGGCTAGCACTTTGATCTTTGAATTGAGAAAGATATTTCCAAAATAGTAAGAAAGTAGTATTGGATCAATACAAAGAAGTATGATTCTATGTGATTTTGAAGTGAATAAAGTATATTTTTCAATGGAATTTTCAAGAAAGTAAAAGGAGGGAAGAAAGTAAGTAATCAGTTTTTTAAAAATTCGTTTGCACTCCCCTTTATATAGTAGATTAACAACTATATCCATTCACGAAGAGTTGCGACAAATAAACACTTCCTTTCTTAATTTGAAAAACTATTTGGCGGCATGTATGTCAACATATCCATGTGAAACGCGGATTAAGGATCTTAAGGCTAGAATTAACACTAGAGGGGGGTGAATAGTGTTTTAAGAGATTTGTTAATCTTTTTGAGTTTATCTTAATTTGTTAACAATGTATGCACTAATCAGACACAGATATGAACACAGAATCAAACACAAATGCAAATATAAAGTAAAAGCAGTAAAGGAAAGAACACACCGGATTTTATACTGGTTCGAAGTTACCCTACATCAAGTCTCGCACAACTAAGTATGGATTTCCTTTCAAACTCAATTCAACAATTACAACCCTCGGTTTCAAGGCTACGAGGTACACCCTCCAGAATCACAATCCTCTAGGTAGAGATACTTGATTTCTGGGGCAACAAGTTCACCCAATTGATTTCCAGGGCTACAATCACACCTTCTCTCGCTCAATTGATTACAAAAAGTCTATAACTTGGATTAGCACTTGGATCTTGTAGAGATAGTGAAGAGGATCAAAACCAGAGATTATCTAGTTAGATTCGATATTGATTTCGGCAGAGTAATGGTGTAATTTGTAAATAAGAAAGTGGAGAAGAAGAAGAGAAGTTAAATCAGAGAAAAAGTGTTACAAAATTCGTTGAAACTGACCCCTATTTATAGAAGAGCAACATCCATGACCATTCATGAAGAGTTATGGCGAATAGACACTTCTTTTGAAATTTGAATTTTGAACTCAACTGACACCATGTCGACATGGTACCTATAGACATGTCGACATCCCACGGCCTTTTTTGATGTTTTGAATTTCTTTGAAAATAACATTTATCTTATATAAAAACTATTTTAAACTTTATAAATATACTTGACTTTAGTTGAAATTCATAAGTAAATATAAAGAACAATATATACATAATTTAACTATAATTTTATACTTAAATCTAAGTATAAATATTTAAAAGTTAAATATATTATTTGAAGATAGTTTAAAATCAGGAGTAATTTGACTTTGAAATTAAAGATGTTTTTTAGGCTAAAATTATTTAAAATCAGGATAGAGAGTTTTGAATCTTTTAAAAGGAAAGTTTTGAAATCATTTTGAAAACAAGATAATTTTGTAAAATCATTTTGAAATAAAAGTAAGTGGATACAAAAAGATGTTCCACTAGATTTTTCGTAGGTTCCATCCTACTTAGGGTTCCATCCCTTTAACGAGCACGAAGTGGATTCCATTCCACTAATAAAATAGATTTTAAGATGTCAGTGCCTTTCTATGAGTTTTAACAATATTCCTAACTATATAACTTATCTTGGAAACTTGATAATCTTGATACTCATGAGTCTTCTACCTCTATATCTTGAATCTCTATACTGTACAGTCTTCATTCTTGATACCTGCATGGTTAGATCCTGCATATACATATATATATATCTAAACTTGTAATGTTAGTATTAATATTTTATAATCTATTCTAAGGTTGTTGTCATCAAAACCATCATCTCATGGACTAACAATCTCCCCTTTTTTGATGATGACAACCTTTGTTTATAAAATATTCCTTCTATCCTAATAACTCCCCCTAAAACTAACAACTCTCCCTTAATTTATGCCTAACTATCCTATTTTATACTTCTCCCCCTTTGTCATCAACAAAAAACTTACTCTAAACTAGATAACTCCAAACTATATAACTCCCCCTAAAACTTATCACTCTATGACGTGTGATTATAATGATAGTGTTATCATAAATAATTAACACTTAAATCTAATACAAAAATATAATCCTAAACTATTAACTATCCTAACTAAGAATTCACAATAATACTAACACATATAAGAACACGAGTTTATTTATTACGAGTATGGTTGTATTTACATTTGCGTTTGAAAAGCATAAAAACATAAATAACAACGGAAAGAAAGAGAAGAAACTAATGTGTGTTTCTGAACATAGGAGATTTATGAATTGAACAGTTTGGATAGTGGAAACAGAAATTTCCACGTTGTTCGACAAGATTCCCATTTTTGTCGAAACACACTTCTCCAACGCATACTACTTGGTCATTATCCTCCTCGTGTGCTTCTTCCATTGGTTCTTCTATTTATTCGTCGCTGACCTCATGTTCTTGATTGAGTGAAGAGTCTTCATCGATCAAGATAGGGTTGGCCTGGTTATCCATTAGGAATTTTTGTAAATTCCTAAGAATCTTGCCTTGCCTCTCTTGCTCTTTCGCCATACGAAGTTGAGTCACTTGAATTTCAGTCAACATCTGAAGAGTATCCTTCATAGACTCCTCCAATTTAGTTACACGTGCGAGAGTAGTGTATTGGAATGGACCAGAAGTAGGAGAGGGAAATGAGAAAGTTGAGTTTATGTTTGATTTAAAGGAAGATGCCATTATTTTATATATTTCAGAATAGAAAATGAAGAGAAAACAGAGAGAATGAATAAGTATTCGAAATAGAGAAGAATATATAACTAAATTTTTGAATTTTGGTGGGAAAAATTTAAAAAAATAAAAACGTTACATGTCGACATGTCTTCCTAGGGGATGTCGACATGGTCCTTATACTTTAACTCTATGATTTATTTTAATATTAATTATTAATTATACTTGTTATATATATTTTATATTTCAGTTATAGAACAAATACCTAATTCTCTTCTTAATTTAGTAAATATAGATTCATTTAATGGTTTTGTTAAGATATTAGCAGTTTGATTCTCAGAGTTTATATATTCGAGAGTAATTACTTCTTTAGTTATATTATCTCTAAGAAAATGATGTCGAATATCAATATGTTTAGTTCGAGCATGATGAGTAGGATTTTTAGATAAATTTATTGCATTAGTATTATCACAATAAATTGGCGATTTTGAGATATTTAATCCAAAATCTCTTAAGGTTTGTTGCATATATATTACTTGAGAACAAGCCAAAGCAGCAGAAATATACTCTGCTTCAGTTGTTGATAGAGAAACTGTACTTTGCTTTTTACTAAACCAGGAAACCAGAGAATGTCCCAAAAAGTGACAAGTTCCAGTTGTACTTTTTCGGTCTAATTTACATCCAGCATAGTCAGCATCACAGTATGATATTAAATCAAATGAATCATTTTTAGGATAAAATAAGCCATAATCAGAGGTGTGTTTAATATATCTTATGATACGTTTTACAGCTTTTAAGTGAGTTTCTTTAGGATGAGATTGATATCTTGCACAGAGACATACACTATGCATGATATCAGGTCTACTAGCAGTGATATAGAGCAATGATCTCATCATTCCTCTATACAACTTTTGATCTACATCTTTCGAGAAATCTTCTTTACTTAGATATTCATTGGTTGCCATGGGAGTAGGTTTCCACTCGCAGTAGTCAAACCAAATTTATTGACTAGTTCTTTAGCATATTTTTCTTGACTAATAAAAATACCATTATCTAACTATTTTATTTGCAATCCTAGAAAGAAGTTTAATTCACCCATATGACTCATCTCAAACTCTTTTGTCATTATTTCAGAAAATTCTTTATTCATTTCGAAGTTAGTTGAACCAAAAATGATATCATCTACGTATACTTGAACTAGTTGAATATCATTTTTATTTCTTTTAATAAAAAGAGTATTATTTATTTTACCAATTTCAAAATTTGATTGTAATAAATAAGATCTTAGTCTATCATACCAGGCTCTAGGAGCTTATTTTAGACCATATAAAGCTTTCTTAAGTTTGTACACAAGGTTTGGTAAATTTTCATCTTCAAAAAGTGGTGGTTGTTCAACATATAGTTCTTCTTTTACAAATCCATTTAAAAATGCACTTTTAACATCCATTTGAAATAATTTGAAATTATTATGATTTGCGAAAGCAAGTAGAATCCTAATGGCTTCTAATCTTGCTACAGGAGCAAAGGTTTTGTCACAATCTATACCTTCTTCTTGACAATAACCTTAGGCGACTAATCGTGCTTTATTTCTAACGACCTCACCTTGTTCATTCATTTTATTTTTATAGACCCATTTAGTTCCAATTATAGTTTTATCTTCAGGTCTAGGAACAAGTTCCCAAACTTCATTTCTAGTGAATTGATTTAATTCTTCTTGCATAGCCAAAATCCATGAATCATCAGTTGATGCTTCTTAAGGATTTTTGGGTTCAATAGATGATATAAATGCTACATTACTCATTTTACTTAGTTGATTTCTAGCTGTAACAATAGATTGCATATCTCCTATTATATTTTCAATAGGATGATCTTTTAAAAGTTTAATCCTTTTATTAGGATGATTAATTTCATTAATAATTTCGGTTGATTCCTGATTTTGAGTAATTAAATCTTCTTCATCATTTGTAATTTTAAAATCTTTTAAATTTTCATCAAACGAAACATGCATTGTTTCTTCGATGGTGTTAGATCTTAAATTAAAAATTCTATAAGATTTACTTCTATTAGAATATCCAATAAAGATTCCTTTGTCGGATTTAGGATCAAATTTATCCAAATTATCTTTTGTATTTAAAATAAAGCATTTACTTCCAAAAATTCTGAAGTATGATACCTTAGGTTTCTTTCCATGAAGAAGTTCATAAGGTGTCTTATCAGTTAAAGGTCTAATTAAAATTCTATTCAAAATATAACAGGCGGTAGCAACAGCTTCTGCCCAAAAGTGTTTTGGTAAATTACTATCTGAAAGCATAGTTCTCGCACACTCTTGTATCGTTCTATTTTTACGTTCAACTACTCCGTTTTGTTGTGGAGTTCTTGGAAATGAGAAATTGTGAGTTATTCCCTTCTTATTGTAGAATTCCTCAAACTTTTCATTTTCAAATTCACCACCGTGATCACTACGAATAGTTATAATTTTTAAAGATAATTGATTTTGAATCCTTTTTGTAAAGTTCTTAAAACATTCAAAAGTATCACTTTTATGTTTCAAAAATATTGTCCATGTAAATCTAGAATAATCATCTACAATTACAAAAACATATTTACTATGATTTATTGACTGAATTTGAGATGGACCAAATAGATCAAGATGAAGTAACTCAAGGGGTTTTGAAGTTGAAATCATATCTTTTAATTTAAAGGAACTTTTTCTAAGCTTTCCTAATTGACATGCATCACATAAACTATCTACTTTAAAATTCATTTTAGGGAGACCTCTTACTAGATCATGTTTTGACAGTCTAGATAAGAGTTTGAAATTCAAATGTCCAAATCTCTTATGCCAAATCCAAGGGTCACTTGTATTTGCCAGAAGACATAGGCTATCATTTGACACTTTCATACTAAGAATATAAATATTCTTTTTCCTAGTTCCCTAAAATATTATGGTTGAGTTATTATCTTCAATATGACATTTATCTTTTTCAAATTTAATTTTATATCCTTTATCACATAGTTGACTTATACTTAGCAGATTGTGTTTTAGATTCTTAACTAGCAAAACATTAGTAATAATAGGAGTTTCAGAATTACCGACATTGCCGATGCCAATTACATATCCTTTCGAGTTGTCTCCAAAGTTAACCAGTCCTCCGTCTTTGTATATAAAATTATTCAGCATATCCGGATTACCAGTCATGTGTCTAGAGCAACCACTATCAAGTATCCACTTATTCCTTTTGATATGCACAGATTGTCCATTGTGGATTGATTCCTTAATACCCATAAAGCATCTTTCCTGCACATTATAAAATTTGGGTAGACAACTAGAATTTAAATAACATTCATATGCAGACTCATGGAACAATGGCAATTCTAAACTAGTTTTAACAGATTTTTCAAAAATAGCCATTTTAAAACTTTTCAAAATTCAGATTATGAAACTTTTGAAAACAAAGCTCTGATACCAAATGTGAAATGCGGATTAAGGATCTTAAGGCTAGAATTAACACTAGAGGGGGGTGAATAGTGTTTTAAGAGATTTGTTAATCTTTTTGAGTTTATCTTAATTTGTTAACAATGTATGCACTAATCAGACACAGATATGAACACAGAATCAAACACAGATGCAAATATAAAGTAAAAGCAGTAAAGGAAAGAACACACCGGATTTTATACTGGTTCGAAGTTACCCTACATCCAGTCCCGCACAACTAAGTACGGATTTCCTTTCAAACTCAATTCAACAATTACAACCCTCGGTTTCAAGGCTACGAGGTACACCCTCCAGAATCACAATCCTCTAGGTAGAGATACTTGATTTCCGGGGCAACAAGTTCACCCAACTGATTTCCAGGGCTACAATCACACCTTCTCTCGCTCAATTGATTACAAAAAGTCTATAACTCAGATTAGCACTTGGATCTTGTAGAGATAGTGAAGAGAATCAAAACCAGAGATTATCTAGTTAGATTCGATATTGATTTCGGCAGAGTAATGGTGTAATTTGTAAATAAGAAAGTGGAGAAGAAGAAGAGAAGTTAAATCGGAGAAAAAGTGTTATAAAATTCGTTGAAACTGACCCCTATTTATAGAAGAGCAACAGCCATGACCATTCATGAAGAGTTATGGCGAATAGACACTTCTTTTGAAATTTGAATTTTGAACTCAACTGACACCATGTCGACATGGTACCTATAGGCATGTCGACATCCCACAGCCTTTTTTGATGTTTTGAATTTCTTTGAAAATAACATTTATCTTATATAAAAACTATTTTAAACTTTATAAATATACTTGACTTTAGTTGAAATTCATAAGTAAATATAAAGAACAATATATACATAATTTAACTATAATTTTATACTTAAATCTAAGTATAAATATTTAAAAGTTAAATATATTATTTGAAGATAGTTTAAAATCAGGAGTAATTTGACTTTGAAATTAAAGATGTTTTTTAGGCTAAAATTATTTAAAATCAGGATAGAGAGTTTTGAATCTTTTAAAAGGAAAGTTTTGAAATCATTTTGAAAACAAGATAATTTTGTAAAATCATTTTGAAATAAAAGTAAGTGGATACAAAAAGATGTTCCACTAGATTTTTCGTAGGTTCCATCCTACTTAGGGTTCCATCCCTTTAACGAGCACGAAGTGGATTCCATTCCACGAATAAAATAGATTTTAAGATGTCAGTGCCTTTCTATGAGTTTTAACAATATTTCTAACTATATAACTTATTTTGGAAACTTGAACTCTTGATAATCTTGATAATCATGATACTCATGAGTCTTCTATCTCTATATCTTGAATCTATATACTGTACAGTCTTCATTCTTGATACCTGCATGGTTAGATCCTGCATATACATATATATCTAAACTTGTAATGTTAGTATTTATATTTTATAATATATTCTAAGGTTGTTGTCATCAAAACCATCATCTCATGGACTAACAATCCAAAGCTTGTATGTCGACATATGTTTGTATATTTTGAAAACTATTTTCTTTTAAATTGTTTTGAAAATCCTATACTTTGTAAAATAATTTGATACTTTGTAAAATAGTTTGAGCATAGTTTATAAACATTTGAACTTTAAAAATCTTTTATAAAATATTTTGAAATATAGTTTGGTTAAAAATATAAAAGATTAGAAAAGTAGAAATAGAGATCAATGATTGTTATCAAGGACATTAACGGTATGCTATGGCTCTACATACTAAATTATAATCTTGAAATCTTTGTACCTTGAGTCTTCATATCTATCTCTTGAGTCTTTATACTATACAGTCTTTGATTCAACACCTATGTAATATTCTGCACTATATATTATATAACTTGTCAAAACATTAGTATCTATATTTTATATGATTGTATAAGGTTGTTATCATCAAAATCAATAACTGAGGTATTAATAATCTCTCCTTTTGATGATGACAACCATTAAATATTCCCGTATATAAAATATAATATAACTCTCCCTGAGTTACATAACTCCCCTTGAATATATGCATGTGTATTTTTTATATTTTACTCCCTCTTTGTAATCAACAAAAATGGATGAAAAATAAAACTCTCCCTAAATGAAATACTTTTATAGAATAGGAGGTCAAAATCAATAATTTTGAACTACAGTATAACAAAATACAATATGATGACTAATGCATTGAGACTTTTAAATAAATAAGATAAGATTTTATTTATTCAAACAAACTATACAATCCAAATACATATACAAACCAAGACAATTCACAACCTAATAATATTATCAATCCAAATCAAATCATTACCTAATACTAACAACAATTTAAACTTAGACGAACTTAAACAAGTAATTTAATGCTTTTTGATTATGGGAAACTTACGAATGGGAAAAAGGGATAGTGGAGACAAAAGTTTCCTTTTTGTTTCACAAGATTTCCATTACGATCGAAGAAAACTTCTCCTACATATTTGACTTCGCCGTCATCTTCAGTGACATCTTCCTCTTCCTCCTCCTCTTCTTCCTCTTTCTCATTCATCTGGTTATGAATGACAGGATTAGGAGTTTCTTCATGGATCATTATTGGATTGGGTGCATTATCCAATAGATGCTTCTGGAGATTCTTAAGGATGCGCCCTTGCTTTTATTGTTCTTTTAAGAGGCGTAGTTGAACAACCTCTATTTTTGAAAGCATGTTGAGGACATGCTTCAGATCATCCTCAACTTTGATGACTTTATCCATGGTGGTGGTTTGGAAGGGGGCTAGAGTGGAGGTTTCGAAGTTAAAGGGGGCGGTCTCTTCTCTTGGTCGCTTGAAACTTTAGGAATCCATTATTTTTATTTTATTTGGTATTTACAGAAAGAAGAAGACAGGGAAATGAGAAAAATTCGAAATTTGATGGTTATAAAGTTATATTTTGAATTTTAGAGGGAAAATAGTTTTCAAAATTCCGTAGTATATGCCGACATATAGGCAGATTGTATGTCGACATATGTAGTTAAATTTTGACATTTTATTTCTTTTTAAACTTATAATTTATATGTTGTTATATTTATATTTCAAAGAAAGAACATATTCCTAACTCTCTTCTAAGTTTAATAAAGGATGTTTGAGTCAATGGTTTTGTTAATATATCAGCTATTTGATTTTTAAGTATTTATATATTCGAGTGAAAGGACCCCTTTATTTACATTATCTCTTAGTAAATGATGTCTTGTGTCTATTTATTTGGTCCTAGCATGATATGTTGGGTTTTTAGATATATTAAGTGCTGCCTTTGTGAGGATATAACTGTTTCTGTTTTTTATTTTTTGGTGTTTGCTTTTAATGTTTCTTTGTTCTCCCTGTGCTTGCTGCGCCAAGTATACCCCTGTTTTTCTATCCCTCTTTTGTTGTAATTGTTCTGATTGGTGTGGTAATATATGGTCGAGGTCCATTTAACCTCGTCGGCTTTGCCAAAAAAAAAATTTAAACTAAAAACTTTTAAAGTTTGTTTCATATAGATAACCTGTGAATAGGTTAATACATCAGAGATATATTCCGCTTCAGTTGTAGATAGAGACACAGAATTTTGCTTTTTGCTAAACCAAAAAATAAGAGTGCCCTAAAAAGTGACAAGTTCCACTTGTACTTTTTTAGTCTGATTTGCATTTAACATAGTCAGCATCACTATAAGAAATTAAATCAAAGAATCTTATTTTGGATAAAAAGGTCCATATTCTAGTGTGTTGTTTACATATCTTAGTATTCTATTCATGGATTTTAGGTGAGTTTCCTTAGGTTGAGATTGGTATCTTGCACAGAGACAAACACTATGCATTATATCAGGTCCACTAGTAGTTATATAGATTAAGGAACCTATCATACCTCTATAAAGTTTTTGACCGACATCTTTTGAGTTTTATTCCTTATTTAATTTCCCATTAGTTGTCATGGGAGTCGGCTTACCGCTAGTATTTGACATACCAAATTTCTTAACTAGATCCTCAGCATATTTTTCTTAGCTTATAAAAATACCATTACTCAATTGTCTTATTTGTAATCCTAAAAAGAAATTTAATTCTCCCATGTGACTCATTTCAAATTCTTTAGTCATTATATCGGAAAATTCTTTATTTCATTGTTCAATTGTTGACCTAAAAATAATATTATCCATATATATTTGTATAAGTTGAATATCATCATTATTTCTTTTAATAAATAGAGTATCATCTACTTTTCCTATTTCAAATTTAGATTGTAATAAATAGTATTTAAGTCTATCATACCATGATTTGAAAGATTTTCATCTTCAAAAAGTAAGGGTTGTTCTACAAAAACATCTTCTTTAATAAAACCATTTAAAAAGGCACTTTTGACATCCATTTAAAATAATTTAAAATTATTATGATTTGAAAAAGCGAGTAAAATTCTAATAGCCTCTAATCTAGCTACAGGAACAAAGGTTTCATCAAAATCTAGACCTTCTTCATGATTATTACCTTGAGTAACTAAACGAGCTTTATTTATAATAACTTTTCCGTGTTCATTCATTTTATTTCTATAGACCCACTTAGTTCCAATTACAAATTAATTTTTAGGTCTTGGGACTAATTCTCAAATATTATTTCTGGTAAACTAATTCAGTTTCCCTTGCGTAGCAAGAATCCAGAATCATCTAATGATGCTTCTGTTAGAAATTTAGGTTCATTGGTTGAGATAAAAGCGGCATTGCTCATTTTATTTATTGATTTCTTGTTTTTACAACAGGCTCTATATTTCCTAGATAATTTTATATAGGATGAACTTTTAAAAATTTAGTTCTTTTATTTGGATATGAATTTTTTGAATTACCATTATTTTCATCATTAATGATTTTATTATTAATATTTTCTTCTTCATCAACATTGGTATTATTGATTTTAAAATTTTCATCAAATGAAACATGTAGTGTCTCTTCAATGGTGTTGGTTCTAGTGTTAAAATCTTTATAAGCTTTACTTCTATTTGAATATCCAATAAAAATTCCTTTATCTGATTTAGCATCAAATTTGTCTAAATTATCATTTGTATTTAATATAAAATATTTACTACCAAAAAATCTAAAATAAGATAGTTTAGGCTTTTTATTAAAAAATAATTCGTAGGGAGTTTTCATCATTAAAGGTCTTATTAAAATTCTATTTAAAATATAACATGCTATAGCAGCTGCTTCAGTCAAAAAACTTTTAGGTAATTCACTATCATTTAAATCGTTCTAGCACATTCTTGTATAGTTCTATTTTTATGTTCTACTACTCCATTTTGTAGGGATGTTCTTGGAAATGAAAAGTTATGTGTAATCCCTTTATTATTACAAAAGTTTTTAAAATTTTCATTTTTGAAATCTCCTCCATGATCGCTCCTAATTTTTTTAATTTTAGTAGACATTTGATTTTGGATTCTTTTAGTAAAAAATTTAAACATTTTAAAGGCATCACTTTAGATAAGTGTTTAAAATTCAAATGATCAAATTTTTTGTGCTAAATCCAAGGATCATTGGATTTGGCCAAAAGACACAGATTGTCATTAGACGCTTTCATACTTAAAATATAAATGTTACGCTTCCTAATAGCTTCAAAGATACTGTTTGACTCATTATCTTCGACGTGGAAATTATCTTTTTCAAACTTAATTTTAAAACCTTTATCACACAATTGACTAAACTAAGCAGGTTCTATTTTAGATTCCTAACCAGCAAAACATTAGAAATAGTAGGAGCATTATACTTATCCACATTGTCAATGCCAATTACATATCCGTTTGAGTTGTCTCTGAAGTAAATCGATCTACCATCTTTGTAAATAATATCTTTCAAGAGTTCTGAATTTGTAGTCGTGTGTCTTGAGCATCTATTGTCTAGTATCCATTTGCCTTTCTTGATTCGTGATGAATGAATATCACGTATATATTCACCATTAGCCATATAATAATCTTATTCTGTAATACAACATTATACCTTTCCAACATATCAAGTGACTTTTCAAAATAATTAGTTTCTAATTTACTTGAAAGTAACATGTTGGTTTCACAAAGTTGATTTCCATAAAAGAAGTACTAACAACATTATTATTAGCCATTTATACTTTTCAAAAATCAAATTACGAGTTTTTGAAAACCTGGTGCTCTAATATCAAATGTGGGTTACAGAATTATGGATCTTATGGCTAATTAAACACTAGAGGGGGGTGAATAGTGTTTTCGAACGTACGTAAATCTTTTTAAATTTCTTTCAAGATTAATGTTAAATCATAGATTATCAACATAGAAATATACCAACGATCAATCATAGATAAAAATAAAAGCAATAAAGTAAAGTAGAGAGTTAGAGAGATGACACCGGGGATTTTATACTGGTTCAGGTTTCTCCTACATCCAGTCCCGTACAATTGCTTATACATATTTCTTTTCAAATGCCAATCTTTAACCGAACAGAAGGCAAACCCAAATATAATCTCGATTTCGAGGCCACGAGACACACAATCCTGAATTTTCCAAGCTTAGGGTAGACTCGCTTGATTTAACGGGCTACAAGCACATACACTAGATTTCCGAACTACTAAGCACACTCACTTGATTTGAACGGGTTACAAGCATATCCTAAGCAAATACAAATAGAGGTGATAGTTTTTTCCAATGGCAATTTATTGAGTTTTGGATACAATGGATTCTATAGCCTCTTGGATAGCACTTTTATATTTGAATTGCGAGAGAGATGTTTCCAAAACAGTAAGAAAGTAGTATTGAATCAATACAAAGAAGTATGAATTGATTATATGTGATTTTGGAGAGAATAGAGTATATTTTTCAATGGAATTTTCAAGAGAGTAAGAGGAGGGAAGAAAGTAATTAATTAGTTTTTTTAAAATTTTGCACTCCCTTTATATAGTAAATTAACAGTTGTGTCTATTCTTGAAGAGTTTCGACAAACAGATGCTTGCTTTCAAATTTTAAAAAACCATTTGGCGGCATGTATATCGACGTATCCAAAGCATGTATGTCGACATATGCTAGTATATCTTGAAAACTATTTTCTTTTAAATTGTTTTGAAAATCCTATACTTTGTAAAATAATTTGATACTTTGTTAAATAGTTTGAACATAGTTTATAAACATTTTGAACTTAAATAAACTATTATAAAATATTTTGAAATTTATTTTTGGTAAAAAATATAAAAGATTAGAAAACTGGAGATAGAGATCAAAGATTGCTATCAAGGACTTTAACAGTATATGCTATTACTCTATACACTAAATTATAATTTTGAAATCTTCATATCTTGATCTTCAAACTCATGAGTCTTCATGTCTATCTTTTAAGTCTTTATATTGTACAATCTTTGATTCAACACCTATGTAATATACTACATTATATACAATATAACTTGGCAAAACATTGGTATCTATATTTTATATGTTTGTATAAGGTTGTTATCATCAAAATCAAATAACTGAGGCATTAACATTTGGCAAATCCTCGATAACCCTAAAAAACAACTTCCTAAATACTAGTGTAAAATAACATTTAGGAAACCATGAACGATCGGTAGTATTCATAGTATCCCAACATTATATACTGTCATTTTGAAGTGGAAATAAAAACTACCAATGCTGACATAAAATTACACCGATCAAGAACAATTTTTAAAATCTTAATCTTAAAAATTGAATTACCACAAAATCAACGTGTGAAATTTCAAGTAAGAATTACTTAGTTACGACATACAGACTGAGTTATCGTGAGTTGTCATCGTAAGAAGTTGTCACGGGTTAATTAGGGAAACAGTCATCGCAAGTTAATGGAAAGCTGATAAGAGTTGATTTATCATGAATTGAAGGTAGGTAGGAAAATAGTAGGCGACCAAAGTAACCAGATCATCATGAAGAATAATTGCTCGCGATCAAAGTAATCAGATCATTGTGAAGAATCATTGCCCACAATCAAAGTAATTAGGTTATCGTGAAGAATCATTGCTCACGGTTAAAGTAATCGAATCATCGAAGAGTATTATGAAGTCTTTGTAATTCGATGAATTGGAGAATTGGAGCCCAAGCTAAAGAATCAAGGTCATCATGATGAATCATCGCAAGCTTTGGTCATCGTGATGAGTTGGAGGTGTCATGATGAATTGAAGTTATTCATGGAAAACCATTTGCGAATTGAACTTATTTGTGAAGATGAAGAGCAAGTCATGTGATTTGATGAATTGGGGTCCTTATGATGAATCGTCGTTACTTGAAAAAATGCAATTGCAGTCATCATGACTTGAGTCTTCATGATGAATGCGAGTCATCGAGAGATGACGTAGATGAGGCTTTTGCGAACAATGGAAGTGGTTGGGAAGAAATCAAAGCCAACATGAGATAAGTTTTCACCTGCAAATACTAGATCCCGACGACTAATTTAAAAACTTTCAAAGTTTATTTTTTTTGATAATATCCTGATTTAAAAAATTACTTGACCAATGCTTCACAAAAATATAAACTATATTTAAAACTATTTTAGAATTTTTAATTTTTTCGAAATTAAGGGTATTTTGGTCATTTTCTAAAATTCAAAGGCCCGGAGTTCAATTCTCAATGAAAACACCAAAAATGTTAAACCAAATTCTAGATCAAAATTGAAATAAATAGAATTTAAAATATATTCATAATCAAAGTAATATAGATCAAAATGTCCAAAATGTCCAAAATGACCAGAGTACCAAATGTTCAAATTATTTTCCTTTCGTATACAATCAAAGTGAAATACGGTTTTTTTTTATTCAACGGTCGATATGTAAGATATACAAAGCATTCTCTTTGTTTCTAATTCAAAGATCACGAATGAAGTTAATTTGCAAATTGATATTTTAGAAGGTCCTTATGTTCAAAAGTTCAAGCCATCTTCTTCTTCGTCGGCCATTAAAGAAGATCTCAAGCTCTATGGGGGCTTAGAAATGTCCAACCTCGAATTATGATTTGTGCTAAGAGGGAGAAAGGGGAGAGGAGCCATTTTTTAGGTAGGGGTGGGTCTCTATTTATAGAGGTTGGAGAGTAGTATAGCTCGCTTGGATTGGTTGATCGAAGTTGACGTAGATTTGTGACTTGGTAAGATGGATGGTGCCACTTATCATCATCTCAATACACTAGTAGTTAATGTGGATCGCTATCTTGGCCATGGTATCAACAAAGGTGACACAGTTATATAAGAGTGGTTTGAAGCTTTATTACACATAATTCCCTACATATTAATTCATTACTTCTTTGTATATGTTATCACTTAGATTTCACCATTATATAATGGCTTTAATTGGCACACGAGGGCTCTATTCAACACACAACGACTTTAATCAATACACGATAGCTTGCGAATTATGATTCATCGCGATGGCTTAAACCATCATGATAACATGATTTACCATAATGGCTCCTAATTCATTCGATAGCCTGAATTAGTATGATGGCTTGAATCATCGTGATAGCTTGAATAATCTCTCCACAATGGCTTGGAGTAACATATCACGATGGCTTCGATACTTCATGATGGCTTGGATAACAAATTATGATTGCTCCATTTACCAATGACGGCTCCAATTACCCATGATAACTATTTATATATATATATATATATATGAAGGCTCTATTGTGCATGACGGTTTCAATTGTACACTTTATCTTCAATTAATCATGATGACTTTATTTTTTACTTGATAGTCTTGGATTATACGCAATGGCTTCCATCTAAATTTGAAGGCTCCAAACAGAACACGATGACCTCCAATTGCATGCGATGGCTTCCGTCCACATTTGAAGGCTCCAAATAGGACACAATGACCTCTAATTTCACACAATGGCTTCCGTCCACATATGAAGGCTCCAAATAGAACATGATGACCACTAATTGCATGTGATGGCTTCCGTCCATATATGAAGGCTTCAAATAGGACATGATGACCTCTAATTGCATGCGATGGCTTCCATCTACATAAGAAGGCTCCAAATAGAACACGATGACCTCTAATTGAATGTGATCGCTTCCATCCACATATGAAGGCTTTAAATAGGACAAGATGAACTCTAATTGCATGCGATGGCTTTCTAGTTTATGATTATGCTCTTTGAATTTTGGCTGTAACATCTTCATCATTTACATAAAAATAATTCTATCGTTTATTTATAAATACATTCTCAATTTAAATTAATCTACAGTAGGATTCACAAAATATATTGATAATTTTTTTTTGAAGTATTTAAATTCAATAATATTTTATCTTTCATTAATTTATTGACTTTACTATTAGTGAATGATATTTATTTTCAACCATTCTAATTGTATAACAATTGTTTGCAAAATAAAAATATTTTATATTTATTTTAAATATTTTATCTGCGTTCAATATATTTTTCAAAAAGAATTTATTAATTAATTCTATTTAATAAAACAAAATTCTTTGTCAAAAAAGATTTAATTCAATAAAAAAATATTTTCAAAAATAGAAGTTATCCAAAATCGAATTTAGACTTTCTATTTTAATTAAATCTATTTATTACAACAATGAAGAAAACAGGGCTGTTACAAACCCCCCTTAAACAAATTGCATCCTCACAATTTTCTATAGAGAAGAATGCCATTCCCTCATACCCTAGTGTTCTACAAACTAACATCGTCTTAATATTCTTCTTCTATCAACTTTAGAATTAACTTAATACTCTACGTGGCTTTCCGCAAACATAGATCAAAATTCCTCTTCATCAACTTATTGTATGCTATGAATTTAAATAGATTTATTTAAGGATTTCATTTTTCCGCATATGATATAAATATGTGAAACTTTTCCAAGTGTCGAAAATTTCAAAGAATTTCGACAGAGTCTCTTATGTACAGGGAGCAATCCCGAAAATTTACAACACATATAATTACATAATATGCATCTCCGAAGAGACATCTCAATAATAGGGCATCCCAAACATGAGAAAACAACACAATATCACATACACATGCTTAAATCATACCTTGGTACTGCATTTTAAAACAGGTTTGCTTCATTATATGTGAGCAAAATGAGCAAGCACCCTAAATCCCACCCATAATGTCTTCGTGTACCAATGCTCGGCTCTAAGAAACCATGTAAGATCATATATTATAACCATAAAGTAGTTTTGCATTCACATAACAAACAAAAACTATAGCATTCTAAATTTAGTCACTTTCCAACTAAGTTTAAGGTGACAAAAAACACCTCTAGGTAATACCTTTAAAGTAAAGTTGTAGCATAATCAAATAGTTTTCAAAAAAATCTTTCAAAATTTGAAAATATCGTTTACATCAAAAGTTATGGCGGTTTTACTAAACAATACAAATTCTGAAAAGAGTATTAAAATGCAGCCCCACATTTTAAACATAGTTTTTCGCATAGTAAACATCAAAATTTTGCAAAACACTCAAATAAAATCTATTATATATTACCGTAGCTTTTCAACGAGTGTTGTATCATCGAAAACGGATATAAGGACTAAAAGTTATTCTCAAAATACTATAGAGATTTAGCTTGGAAATTTCAAACGCCGACTAGTTTTGTTGATTCATTTTCAAACACATTTCAGCATTACCTAACTTCAAATTTTTGAGAAGTGGTAAACACCAAAGTTGTTACTTATAAAAATACCTCTCTAATGAAAGAAAAATCAATAAAATCCAATCAAAAAACGAAAAGTTATGGTCGTTTCACTACAGCACTTCAAATTCAGAATTTCACACCTCTATTCTAAAATTCTCATATCATATCAAATTAAATTTTCACTTTGAAAACAACTAAAAAAATTCGAACCTCCTTAAACAAAATTATGTGTTTCAAATTTATTTTTTTAAAACCTAGATTTGCAAAAATTCAAATTTACATTAGCAAATTAGACCCATAGAATTGAAAGTAGTTTATTTACACTGACAATTTATATCCATATACTAAAAATACTTACCATGCACTCTTATTATATCTTGTAAATAAATTATCATTATTATTATTTTTCATCTAAGTTGTTTCCAAAATAATTTCCAAAATAACTGCACCATACTCCATTTTAATTCAGAATTTTCTTCTTACCTCATAGTACTATACCTTATATATACCGTACATCGATCTGAAAAATCCTTTGCCATTTCAAAATAATTCCCCTATGTATAATATATTTTTTCCAAAATGGAAGGACACCATCTTTCTTTGATTTTTTTAAATAATGTCTCATAAATCTTCAATAAATTCTTTATATAAAATTCTCTTCAAAAATCCTTTTATTTCTCAATGTATAATTTAAATTATTTACTCCTTATATATTTCCCAAAACAATTATGATTCTATATTTTCTTATAAATGATATCTCAATTATCATTATTTAATTTTAAATTAATTTTTTTAAACCGCACTTCATAATCATTGTTTATAAATTCATTTTAATTTGAGATCCACCAAACACATAATTTATTTCCTCTTTATATTTTAAATATACTCATACTTCTAAATATTTTACTTTATTTTTTTTTCCTAAAAATCAATTCATTATTCAAAATATTTGGACAACATATTTATTTTAAACTTACGTTTTGACTTGTGAACTCATATATGCATTTCATTCCTTGATGTGTGTGTGTGTGTGATTTTTATTTTTATTGTAATTTACTAATATCATTTTGTCAAATCACATCAAAAGAATCACAACTCAGGTATCTCTATTTATATTTATCACCGCATATTTTTCACTTCTAAAACTAATTACTCTTTTCAAAATATTATTTGACTCATTTCAAAACATTTTCCTTTCCAGAATATTGTTTATAATATTTTTCAGAGCACTGTTCTCTTTCCAAAACATTGTATATATACTTTTCAAAACAAGGTATTCTTTTCAAAACACTGTGGTGAAGTGTCTCATCCTAATGTTTATGAATCCTTATCGATACGCTGGCTGGGTATATCAATCAGATTTCTTAAAGCACCCAATGGACAAATTAACATATAAACACTAAATAAATTTTTTCCAAATATTTTATAAATATTGTCTTCTTACTTTTTCAAAATAATTTGTTTGCTTTTATTATAACATATACTTAAGATGTTTATAAATATAATTAATTAATGACTTATTAATAAAAATACAAGCAAACATCTATCAATAATCCATTCACATCAACAAGCAAGCATTCACTTATGTTTTTTTCATTTGATGCCTTAGTTATATACATATTATTATTTACTTTTACAAAATAGTTTTCCTTATTTCCTTGCGGTTTTAGAAAGACCACTAACTTCAATCATTTTGGCTTTATCCAGACTTATGTAAGTTCACAGCTTTCACTGAATACTCCTACTCAATCCCACGCTCTGGAGTGAGCCCAAATAATATATTTATTTAATTATTTAACTATTAGCACAACATCAGACATAATAATCAAAACTAACACATGCGCTCAACAGAAAGCAATATATAAACTTCTTCTACACCACTTTGATCCCAATTGGATTCTTCTTCTCAACTCGCTTCATCACAACTTATTTATGTGATGTATCCAAAGTGTGAGATTCAGATTAGGGTCTCTAAAGCTTCCCTAACCGAGCTACTTCATTCTTACTTCAAAGCCAAACAAAGGTCCACTCCACATCGCCAATGCCAACACTACTGGTATGGCCAACAACTACACATTCAAAACCTCAATTGGACAAACTTCTCATTTCATATAGAAACAGACACATAGAAGGAGGTAAAAGTAAAGATATTATATATAGTAGGAAAAATAACAAATATGTCCCAAGGTGATTACCCCAGTAATCATCGTATACTCTTATTATCCCTTATATACATAAACGGGAAACCTACCCAACGCCCAAGTGAATAGGAGCCCTAAGTCTTATCTAAGGCCAAGACTCATGTCACTTATACTTTGTATTATTCTAAACCCGCCCCAATACCAACTGTAATACCCCACCTCTATACCTATACTACCAAGGAGTATTACTGAGTAGTACTATCTGATAATATGGAAAATGAGGTGATATTGGGATGTCAATATGAATATTTCCTTAGGCTAATACTTGTACGTATTTCAAAAATCATAAACTATTCACCTATACGTACTCGACATCGACATAAAGCAATAAACACGTGCATTTTCAGAATAGAATAATACATAATATAAAACAGATAACAGAGAACATAGAGTCGTAAACGCAACAATGATTTATAATATATACTATACACAAGTCCAAGTAGATCTACAAAAGTGTCAAATGCCCACTATCTCTCAATATATATATACAATGCACGTCCATACATTCTCATAACATCAATGCATATCTACACATTATACATGTACAATCTATAGTCCTTCTAATATCCTAACTCCAAAACTATGTCCAACAAACACAAGCTAATCGCTTGGTCCCTGAACATGAAATGTCCCGAACTAACCCAAGTATTATATAAGCAACGCACAGATCAGACTATGTCTAAAATGTAGATGTCAATATGGCATAACAAATGGCATGGTGAAAATAAGTGTATCATAAGTAACATAAGAGATCTCAAGTGTATAATATGAAGCCCGCCCTTAATACTTCAAAATATTTATAAAGGAGATTTATAACCTAAAATTCCTTTAAAACCCCAAATTCAAATTATATATTTTTTCTCTCCATAAAAGTAAGTTTAATCCAAAAACATTTCCAAAACTCTAATATTCAATTCTCAAAATCAATATTTAAAATCTTTATTTACTACCAAACATTTCTCAATCACTTTTGAAAGATACTTCATTAAACTAATATCTTCTTTTATTTATTTAAAATAATATCAAAAAGGATTTTCCCAATGGAAACTCCTTACCATAACAAAATTCAAACTTCTCATTTTCTTCTAATATGGTTTATATTAATAAAATTCACCATACAATAAATATATCACATATAAAACTCATTATTTTTATCAAAAAGTTGTTTTACAAAGCTTCACATTAATTTAAGTTCGAAGAAATAATCTCAATACTTCAAGATAAAATTTTAAGTTCTCTTTATAAAAGAAAATTCCTTTTAAATCATTTTATAATCAAAAATAAAATAAATATCTACCTATAAATTCACTTTTAAATTTGGTCCTCTTTTCTTTAGTTTAAGCCAAAAGAACTTAACACCTTAAAAGAAAACAATTTATATAAAATATTGCATTTATAATTTTCCTCTTATCTTTATTTATAGACTAAATTTATTTTAAAATTATCATAATAACCTCTTCAAAAGCTTTCCTCTTTTAAAACTCCCTTACACAATTAAATTCCAAAATATCCCCTCTTAAAAATAATATATAGACTTCAAAAAAAATTATACAAACATTTCCGAAACATTTAAATCGATTTCCCTGTTTTCACTCAATTCTGGATACCAATTCCGGTCTAAATCATACCATAGAACAACTAGGATATAGATATCAAAGCATCAACATCGACATACAATAAAAAATTCAAATGAACAACAAATAAACCATGGTATGCATCTCAATTTCAACCAAACGAAACCATATCAAATCAATTGTAAATACCATATATTGACTTTACTATTATCGAATAATATTTATTTTCAACCATTCCAATATATAACAAATGTTTGCAAAAATAATAGTATATTATATTCATTGTAAATATTTTATTTGAGTTCAATATATTTTACAAAAAGAATTTATTAATTAATTCGCTTTATCAAATAAGCTTTAATTCAATAAAAATATATATCAAAAACAAAACTTATCCAAAATTGAATTCAAACTTTCTATTTTAATTAAATCTATTTATTACAATGGTGTAGAAAACAAGGTTGTTACTGGCACGGTCGATTTGAAGGTGGCATTGAGGAGGAGTCACGATTTGAACATGGCTATAGAAAGAGTGAGTATTTTATAATTTAGCCCTTAAAAATAATTTATCATATTTTAAACCTTACAACTTCTAATCCTTGTATCTTTTACGTACAAATTCTGATTCATGCGTGGTTTGTTCCGTTGGACCCATGATGAAATTCCAAATGATATGATGTGTGGTTTGGTGGTTTTTGTAGATGTTTGCAAAAGCACGTTGGTATGGTCAAATGAAATTTAATTGTGTATATTTTAAACATATTAATAATATCCATCGGTGAAAATTTGCATTTGCTGATATGTATCATATTCTATTGATAATTGTTTGGTTGTTGTAAATATTTTAGATATGTCATGTCTTGGTTTGATTGCTTAATGTTAATTACAATATTATTAAATGACGGATGTGTAATTATAATTAATTGTGGATTCAAAATGGAAAAATAATTAATTAAGATAAAATAGGTGAAATTATGTAATTTTGGAAATGATGGAGAGATAAATGAAAGATAAGGTTATTTACCGATTTTCAGTGAAATTCGTAAACAACAATGATTTAAAGAATTAAACTAAAATTAAAATGTAATAAGTTTATTATTTATAAATTTATGGGGAAATTCATAAATAATAACGAGAAATTCTATTTTTAAATTAAAATTAGAGAAAATAATATTATTTATTAAATAAAGTGAGATTTAATAAATAGTAATTTGATTTTTGTAAAGATTGTATTATTTTGAGTAAATGACAGTATAATTGTTTTGTGGAGTTTATGAAAAATTATTATTACTACTATTACAGAGAAATAAGAGGTATTTTAAATTAATAACAATAATAAGGAAGATGTAGGCTAAGTGTTATTTTTTGAGATAAATTATAATAAATGGGGTTTTCGAGATCTAAAGTAGAATATTATTATTATTGAGTTAAACGATAGTGAATTGATTGTGAAAGATAATAAGGTGAATATTACTATTTTGATGGAAAGTAGTAATATTTATGGCTTTTGAAAATAGTTTGATGTAAATTACTATTTCTATTAAATAACGGTGTTTTGAGGTATTTAAAGTAATGTATAAAGGAATTTGAAGAATATTATCGTCATTAAAGAATCATAGTTGTTTTGATAAAATAAACAAATGGGTTTTTGTAATAAACATTAATAAAATGATTTTATACCGATGAGAAATAATATGTATAAACACCTTATTTTGGATGGTTATAATATATGTGATTAATTGTTGATTGAAATAATCATATATTTTTGTTGTATTATAATGGAATCACATTATGATGTGTGTGTGTGAGTGATATTTTACCATTATTATTACCTGATGATGGGTAGTTAATTATGATTTTGGTTGTTTGGATGACATTGATGTTTGTGTTACTAATGTTGATTGGTTATTACAAATTTGATGAGCTTGATATTGCATTAATGATGTATTACTAACAATGGATGATCAGTATATGTGAGTATATTCATTGTGGTTAGTTTATTTGATGTTTGGGATTGACATTTAGTATTGTTGGATTTGTGTGGTGTTTAACGGATGTGCTAATATTATTATTGTTACCTCATACTTATGATAATTGATTATGATGACTAAGTAGGAAATACTTCTTCTTGCATTGGTTGTAAGGTTCCTATTGTTGTGCAATGTTATATTCTAACAAATATTTGATGAAGAAGAACAAAAAATAAAACTACGTGGGCAGCTTGATCATGAAAGGGTACATAAGAAGCCTTTCCCTATGCAAAAGCTCTTGATCCTCTGGATGGAGTGTATAGGATAAGGCACGGTCCAAGCATAGTTGATCGTATTTCCCTTATGTATATAAATAAATATATATCAATGTATTTATAAGATGTGTGGGTTAAATGAAAGGAGGGAAAAGAAATCGGTTTGTAGGCAACAACGTCTGGATGTTTCTTTCTATATATTATCACTATGTTGTTTGCAAGTTTAAATGATTGATGAGTGAATTGGTGTAGATTCTTTATCTGTTGTAATAATTGGAATGGTTTTAATTTGTTAGAAGCAGTTCATATTGTTGTTTTAAAATTCGCTACGAGGTTTTTCCTTTTACCCATGTTGATTTTAGATTTTAAATTACATAATCAACAGCTCACTGTTATTGATATTTGAGATTAGTGTGCAAGTGCATTTTGACCATGTTTTATCACTATTTTTTAGATCTTAGAAATAACGATAGTCAAACTTGGTACCAGAGCTTAGTTTTAGTGATTCCATAGACCATGTTTAGGTTTAACCATTTAGGGTAGGTTAATTTACACCTTAGGTAGGGATAAAATATAGAATAATGGTGTTCTTATTGATGATTGTATACTTCATGTATAAGGGTTGTATGTGTAATCACCAATGCCTCATCCCAAGATGATATTTATTTATAATGGCCTTTGTGTAAGAAATAAATAAAGTAGAAGTGGGGCAGTGGGAGAACTTGGAGGACTTAAGTGTTGATTATAACACGAGTGACACACATGATGCTAAATTATAACTGAAGCACGACCTTGATAAATGTACTTATTCTTTTATTATTATTTTATGAAGTTTTAATTGAAAACTATTTTAACTAGAAAGTTATATTAAAACATACTTATTTGGTTTTTAAAGATATTCAATCAAAAAGGGAAAATGTATATTTTTAGGTATAACGTGATTAATTTTTACATTGGTGAAAATAGACCATTTAATTTGAGGAATAAAATATATTATTTTTATGAAGATATATTTTCGTAGGAATAATGATTACTATAAAAAGAAGATATATGTATATTATTTGAAAACATTTTTACGAAAGGATAATATACTTAAAACATTTGAAAAAAAGAGAAAGAAATATTTTGGTAGAAAATATTTTGATTGGAATCATATTTAGTTTAAAGTATTTGAAGAAATATTTCATGGAAATATTTTGGTTAAATCGGTTTTCGATTTGGAAACATCCTTCAAAAAAAGCACGTTGAAAGGTATTTTATAACTTTATTATGATTTAAAATGCTATCTTATAAGTATCTTGTTGGGAGACATTTTAGAGAGGACCGTTTTTGTTAAAGAACGTTTTAAAATATATACTAGAAGATTTGTGGATTATTTAGTTAAAAGACCTTTTGTGGAAGACTATTTTGATAAAACTATTATGATTTAAAATGTTTTGTTAAAAATACCTATTTGGGGAATATTTAGTGAGAACCCTTATTTTAAAGAGAGAAATACTTTGCTAAGGTGTTCTCTGCAATAAATATTATATAATGTAAAGATAATTTATTTTGAAAATGTGTTTACATAAAAGCTATTTTGATAAAAAGGTATTTAATTCTAGAAGAATATTTTAAGAAATTATTTATGAAACGAAATTTTTGAAAATATTTTGATATGGGAAATATTTTAATTTGAGAAAAATGTTTGTTCAAAGAATACCCATGAATTGGAAAACTTTGTGTTGAAAGTTGATTTTTGTTGCAATAACTTTTATTTCAACGGTACTATTTGAATGTATAGAGAGATCACAGCTTTATAATGCTTATTCATATTAACATAGAAAGATATTAGCAGTAAAACATAAAACTAACTCAAAATTTTCACATTGTATATTGTATTCTAATACATAAAACTGGTCATTCAGAAGGAAACTGCTTTTATATTCTAATACTTATATATATACATAAAACAACTTTGTAACACATGCTTACACATGCAACAAACCTCACAACTTTACTCATCGAGAAATTACATTACAGAATCAGAACAAATATTATATATCGGGTGGGAGTAGTAACCCAAACAATTATTGTCGATTGAAATTCACAAGCTCAAGATGCAGATCTAACTAAGTATCAACTTCACCAACACAAAGACAACTAGCATCCCAACCCCCATAAACCCAATACAAAGAAACCCATAACCCAACAATGAAGCATACTGTACCGTTGATGTAACATCCCTCATTTTGAGGCTCGAAAATGGATACTATTTATGCTACAGTCATCCTTAATATTATTTCTTAGTGACAAAATGAGATCGGTTATTATATCATTAACATCAAGAGCAGAGGAATTTATAAATTTTAAACAAAATATTTTCGTTAAATCATTTGCAAATTTATTACATCCCTTTACATTACATAATCCCACAATTTCATTGTTCTAATAAAATATAATAAATAATAATATAATTCTAAGAGTAACATATGAAGATGTCTCATTGGATGATCGGAATCCTAACCACTAGACGGTTATAGTACCTGTCGTTACATACATACAACAAATAAAATAAAAGCAGTTAAAACTGCACATCAAAAATGAACTTTAGATAGTAGCTTACCTTTTACACGTCTTTAGATATTCATCTAAACCTAAAAAACCATACTCTCAGCCTAACCAATTCAAAATTGAGTACCAGAGATTTTACGGGAAAATGAAAAACTTCGGGTTAGACAAAAGCCCGGTATGAATAATATTATCCCACGTCAAACAAAAAAATAGCTACTTAGTGTGACCACGCTATTAAGCAAAACTGGTTTTCCTCTCACTAGCATCCTTGCAATCATAACATATATACAATCAAAGTGATTAGAACATAATCATAATATCATTATGCATAAATAGGTAAAATGAATAATCCGTCAATTACTAACGTCAAAGGGGGTACACATTCCCATAATTACTCAATCTCATAAAATAGTCCATTCAATGGCATAGTTTTTCTAAGGTTACTATGAACTTATTTTAGTTTTCACAGGCCAACTAAAAGCCTAACGGGCTGAGTCTAGCCAAAATATAACAAGATAATCCAAAATCTCTTGTCCAATAAGAAGAAGTAGCGTCAGCTTCTATCCCACAAAAGAAAATAATGGTGAGCGCAACTACTCCAAGTTCCTTTTGTTGCTTATCCTAAATTTTTCCCTATCCGTCAGCAAAGTCCTATGCAATGGAATCGCGGAACTGACCAACAAGGGGCTAACGGTTAGAGGATAAGGCCCAACCCTACCCATGTCTTCACCTTTAATACTGGTTTTAAAATATCAATGAGTCATGTATTTTGATTAGTTTGGGCTTCCTAACATAATTTGATCTTCACGGTCTCTTTGATGCAATTTTACTTACTCAAGAGTTTAATTCTGACCACATCCACTACTAGAACAACCATAGTTGGTCATTAGCTCCCAAATCCCCAAGGTCATAAATGTTGGGTGGTATCATATAACATATAAGTGAGCATGTCAACAATTTTACATAAGCAATAATAACTGATAAAGATACAAAATTAAACATATAACACTCATCATCCATGACAAATATATGTTCATATGATGGCTATTTTATACACAAAAATTACCCGAACTTAAGTAATAATTCCTTTCACAAAACTCCTTAAAAATGGGCAAAACCATCTTTTATTTCTTTTTGAAAACCTTGTCAAATACTTAATAATAACCACATTTTTTTAAGGAAAACTTTGCCCAACATAGAGTAAAAACTATTTAGTGTTATAAAATAGGCCACCTTACTTCTCAAATCTTGGTTCTATTGAACCTTATAAACCCATGTTATTGCATGTCATAATCTAGCTATCGAGCTTTAAAAACCGAGGCTATTGCATGCCAAAAACTAGTGTTATCGCATTTTTAAAAACTTTATGCTATCGCATGTTAAAACCATTGGCTATTGCATGTTAACAAATAAAGCTATCGTATATTGAAAACAAGTAGCTATCGCAAGTTGAAAACACAGTGCCATTACAAGTTGATAAAAATTAGCTATCGTAAATTGAAAACCATAACCCTATCGTAGGTTGAAAACTCATAGCATCCGTAAGTTGAAAAATCAATAGCTATCGCAAGTTGATAAAATCAATAGCTATCGCAAGTTGATAAAATCAATAGCTATCGCAAGTTGATAAAGCCAATAACTATCGCAAGTTGGTAAAAATGCTGTTATCGCATTTTGATAAAACTAAAAGCCATCGAAAGTTAAAAATCCAATAGCTATCGGAAGTTGATAAAATCAATAGCTATCACAAGTTGATAAAATCAATGGCTATCACAAACTGGTAAAACCAATGGTTATCGCAAATCGGTAGAACCAATAGTTATCGCAAGTTGATTAATGGCATTTCTATAAATATCTGCAATACTGATTTATTCCTTAAAAGTAATAACCTTTTACCAAACCAATTTCTTTATCAAATTCTCATTGGTTAATAAAAATATTTTTAGAAATTTTACAACAAAACAAAGAGAGGAATTTTTCTTCCTTCCAAAATATAATTATTTTATTAATTATGCCATTAATTACCATTTCACAATTCAAACCTTCTTGCACAAAGTAATTTATATTAATTCAAAATCACTTGAGAAAAATTTCAAAAAAATTCCAAAAATCTAAATTTACCTCTTTAACATGATATACATTTTTTGGAGCAAAATAATTATTTTTCATGTTTTAAATAATAAAAACCCTAAATTATCTATTTTCATAACCTAGAAAATTCTTATTGAATTCATAAAAATTCTGAAAATTTATGAATTAAAAACCTATCATCAAAATATCATTCCAAATATCATATCAAAAATTCAAAGCATCTGAAGATCAAAAACATAGTTTTTACACCAAAACCCCTTAGGATAATTCCATAAAACCCAAATGATAACCATAACTCATATAAATGATTATCTAATACATATGCATGATAAACATCAATCAAAATTCATATCTACCCTTAAACCTGAATCAAACACATCTAAAAATAAAGATATGGAAATATTATTCACCTTAGATTAGTTGTATGTGAAAATAATTGTCTTAGTTCCCTTCCCTAGTTTTTTCTTTCTCTTCTTCTTTGTTGAGTTTGCTTTAATGGCGAGATCCTGATTTTGTTTTCTTTTCTTATGTTATAATACCGTGGTCGAAAATAAGAAGGGGAGTGTTAGGGGAAATAAATCATATGTTTTATCTCTATTTCCTTATTTCTCCCTTATGTAATTAAAGCCTTCAATTTCTGTCAATATAAATTAATTATCCCTTTAAAGTTTGAAATTCAATTTACATTTAGATGGAAACTATCCACACCATCTTTATATTTTTATTCTCCTACATTATTTATTTAATTATATTTAATTAAATATTTGCAATATGTACAATAAAAATTAGGGGTGTTACAGTTGACCCCGCCACTACCGTAGCATGCTGAGCCAAACTAGCAGTAATCCAGCACCGATCAGATCAGAGGCGAATGCGAAGTCCAGTAGTAGGCGCAACGCCAAAACATTTTGAAGCTAGTAGGAAGAGAAGACAAAGGTCAGAGGCGAACGAGGTAGGAGCCAATGCAATCTTGGGAACAAGGAGCAAACACATTTTGAATCTTTTACCTTGAAATACAAGTTTTTTGGCTTTGGGTGCCATGGTGAATTTGAAAATTAGGGCGAGATTGGGAAAATGAAAGATGCGGTTTAGGGGAAAAAATTAAAAGGAAAGAAGTATAAGGGAAGACAGGGAGATCTGATTGGTTGGAATACTACTAATTAGATTGCTAATGTGGATGATTGTAACACATTGATATATAAAAATTGGACAGACTGATTTATGCTCTGATTGGTAATAATATGTGGCATCGCACTAGCATAGACATGATCGGTAAAAGGACTTAGAAATAAGTTGAAGAAGGTGTCACAAGGGTGTAGGCAATTAATTGCCTACGCCATTATAATGACCCAGATTTTAGCAATGTTAGCATCGCCAACTGACGTTAGAAATAAGCTCTTTCTCTTTGTATTGGATACATGGATTACTATCAATTATTAGGGAAAGTAACACCTTTTGGTTCTTTGGTTAGTGGCTTATTTTTTTATGTTAGAACACCTTTAATAGTATGCAGTCAAAATAAAAATTAGTTCGTACATACCTTAGAAATATTTAAAAATTCCATAGAATAAACTTTAAAATATCAACAGGAGAAATCAAGTACTCATAGTATATGTTCATATTTGTTATGCATTTTAACATGTTGGTGATGAAGAGATCCAACACTAAATTCAACGAGTTTTCAAAGCTCATGCAATTTTGGATTGGTTTCAAAAGATGAGCAATAAGTTCATATGTTGTATATATAGCATTATTCGCAATCAATAATACATAGTCCCAGTGGGTCTAAAAAATATCAGTCGCTAGCCCACTATATAAATACATCATACAAAAATAAGGCTACAAAAATACATAAATTGTCATCCTAATGTATATACTAGCCTCTAAAAGTGTCCCACAAGTCAAGAGAGTTGCCTCGTATCTGTACTTGGAATATCTCGCACTAATCCGAGTATTATAAAATAACACACGAGTCAGACTATGTTTGATATGTAATGTCAGTGATAATAATAAACAAGTACAAAGATGTATCTTGTAGATGTCTGTAAGCATCACATATATTTAACATATATTATATGCACATAAACCATCATCCACCAGAATAATCAATGCAAAGTATGAATGAAACATCCAATCCTCAAGCAGCATTAACAGCATACACACATCCATACAAATAATTTATATAGATAATGTAGTGAAAAATGTGGGGAATGACTTATCACTAATATGTGGAAACGATTAATCAAGATCCAATTTTGTCGATTGAACAACAATGCAAATTCAATATCAATTATGCTATTACACAAGATCAAATAACAAAAAGAAAAGACAGAAGATTTAACATTTGTTCGAATTTGTATCCTACGTCCACGGAGACCCAACAAATTTATTACTTCACTAATTCAGAGAGGAGAGGTTAAAAAAAGGTAGAGATTTCTTAAAGCATGGAAATCTTATCTCTGTTACAATTCTACAGAAGAATATTAAAAGGAACTATTGTTTGAGAAGAATGAGATGTTTTTCCAATAACTTGAGACCTCTTTAAATAGGAATAGAATGAAGCAGAATCTTAGGAAGAAATGAAATTAATTAGGAATAAAGACAATCAGTTTCGTACAAATTTTGAAATATTTTCATTTTTCCCAAGTTTAGATTTGCCTTTGATTTAATGTAGATATACATCTCCTTCTATGCAAAGATGCACATTTCTAGTTTTCGTTTATTGTATATTTGTCCGATCAATTAATTAAATTAATTGATTTGTTTCCTTTATCTTCTATATATGCTGATAGATTTGAATCGTATTTTCAACACTCCACCTTGACTCAAAATATTCATATCTCTCTCGGACGAATTCAATCAACATCTATTAATTGTTGGGTCAGTGCTCCATGGCGCTAAGTATCCGGGACTAAGCTAATCAAGTTTGAGCGAAGCTTAAACTTGTCCTTCGGAAGTGACTTAGTCATCATATCCGAAGGATTATCCATGGTACTCACCTTCAATAACTTGGTCTTGCTTCATTCTTCCTCAAGCATAAGGAAGAAGCCTCTTACATCAATGTGCTACATACGAGAACTATAAGCTTGATTATCTACAAGATGAATCACATCTGGTTGTCTGAAAATAGCTTTATTGTCACTATACCATAGAAAGATCATCCAATAACTGAAGTAAATATAATCCCTCCTTAATCGCTTCCACAATCGATATCAACTCGGCCTCGGTAGTCGACAAAGCTACTATAGACTGCTGCTTTTATCACCATGAAATCGAGCTCATGCTAAGTGTAAAAACATAGCCCGACACTGACTTTCATCCATCTCTATCCCCGGTATAATCTGAAGCACGGTAACCTCTAAGAGAGATGTCACCATCTACTCCACCATACAACAAGCCAATCAATGAAGTGCTATGAAGATATCTGGGTATCCACTACACTACTTGCCAATGTTCTTTGCTTGGGTTAGATATATATTAGCTCACAACACCCACGGCATGGGCCAAATCCAGTCTCGTGCACACCATCGCATACATGAGACTACCAACAACACTAGAATAAGGTATATCTTTCATATACCATTTGTCTTCATCCGATGATGACTTTCCTTGTGTTTGGTATCCTAAATTTGTTCTCATACTGTCATCGGATGAGGAAGGCTCCACCTTCAATGTAGCCTTCTTATCAAAAGTCACATGCCTGCTGATAATAATCTTCTTACTGATAGGAAACCACATCCTATATCTCTTCACTTCTCTTCTATAATCCAGAAAGATACACTTCCGAGCTCTAGGTTCCAGCTTGCCTCTGCTCTGATACACATAAGCTAGGAATCCAAACACTCTGAGAAATGAATAGCTAACATGCTCTCCTTTCCACACTTCGTGTAATGACCCACCTTTACGACTCTCAAAAGTCAATACTAATACATCCACAGTATTCGCATGCCGAGCATCCGAGTGTTGGAAACACAGATTGTTAAAGTGAAAGAAAATAAAAGACAGAACAAAATCTTACATCATGACGAGTAATATATAATATACAATAGATCTTTGCAAAAGAAAAGTTTTATATACATACATCAATCAGGGTAACTAACCTATCATCAGTCTGGACAGTTCTAATAGCCCATCCTCACAAATGGTAATAAATACAAACAAAAAATGCAGTGGAAAATAAAATACATGAATAGATCTTAGAGGTATCCAGTTTGTCTCCTGAAGCCCCAAAGCATCCAAACTAAATCTGGAAATATGCTTGGGCTAACTCGAGCATTATAAGAAAATAACGCTTGGATCAGTTTGGTAAACCAACGTGAGCAACCCAAATCATATGGATTTTTAATGTTATAAAACCTTTCAAAAATAAAGGTATCTTGCAAGATCACGCTGCATATAAACACGGACGGGGTTTTAACTTAGGATAACCAAACCATTTTTATTAGAAAATCCAGTGATATTATAATAATGTCTAGGGTTTAAAATAAATATAACATAACTAAAATGTTTGCATCTCACATTCCAACATATTTGTTACACAACTAAGTCCGTAAAACACCTATTGGAAAATGGATTCCATCAATGACAAGGTTACTGGGGTACCGCCTTCACAGCACACCTTTAGGAAAATGTACTGAGGGCCTCACATGGACACCCTACCAACACAGGACCGGCCTACCCCTTCCTAAATAGTATCGAATATGTCATCACCCGGTTGCGGCCAACAAGCGTACCGAGTAACTATCATCCATAAATCTAAAAATGTTATTCTAGATCGGGTGATGACCATACCCTAATGGCAGCGAACCACATAGCCTTGCCACGTATCCCCTATTTTAGTCATTACTAGGTGTGGGGCTTGAGGCTACATTTTACCTTTTTAGCAAATCCTACTTGGAATGCTAACAATGCCGTCTAAGAAACATTGTAATGTCAGCATTCATCCACACAAGTTGTTCAGGATGTGGAAAAACCGAAGGCACTACTTTTACTACATCCATTTGGAATCACCCTCAAGATTATTAGCAATGCCCTTGCACTACAAAGAACTCCATTTTCAATCATCTTCAAGATGTCTACAATTCAAATGCTTATGCTAGTTCGAACTGGTTTTTGGATAACCCATACTTATCCTATCTCGGTCTCTTCGAACCAACAAACGATAGTTTCAAAACTAACCAAGATTTGATAGTTGATTATTTAACTATCAAATAATAAAACAATCCAATCAGAGATTTAATTTCATACAGGAACCAAGTATGATTAATTACATATGCCACCACTAAGCCTCTTTAATTAATCCTTTCATTAATTAAAACCACTTTGCCAATACTTTTATACACTTTTACAAAGATATACATGTATATTACTAATTCATTATGCATTTATACTCTTTTAATGCTTGGAAAAATATCTATATACTTATCTCAATGGTATAAGTATATTTACAAACTTCAATACTCAGAAAATGTAACCATATACTTATCTCAACGGTATAAGTATATTCACATAACACTACACTCTCAATACTTAGAAAATGTAACTATGTACTTATCTCATTCGTATAAGTATATTCACAAAACATTACACTTTCAATACTGAGAAAATGTATCCATACACTTATCTCAACGGTATAAGTATATTCACAAAACACTTACGAAAGATTTCATATTTCAAAAGCATACTTAAATAGGCCAAAAATAAATATCATTTAAAAACACTGTTTACTATAAACCCAAACCACTTTCCTTTTTGGTGTAAGTAAATGGATTGTATGAAAATTAGACCAAATAGACTTACCACCACTTTTCGATTTCAAACTTGTATTATCCCTCAATTAACAATAAAGTCGGACAAGTTAGAGAACTATCATTGCCACGACATACATTCTTAATTCTCAAGATAGGGACGTCAGGTTTTCTTACCATGGAATTTAGTGTTAGGTATGAAAAGAATACTTTCCATACCACTATAATTTAAAATGATCATTTATAGAAATCAAACCTATTTGCTTTGGTAAAACTCCTTTTATAAATCTCTTTTATATTTATAAAACTCCTTTTATAAATCTATTTTATATTTATAAAACTCCTTTTATAAATCTCCTTTTTATTTATAAAACATCATTTTATAAATCTCCTGATTTTAAATCTCATATACTTATTACAAACCTTCGGTTTCAAGATAGGACTAAATACTTTCCATAAAATGATCATTCCATATATCACTATACATTTACAAATGTGATTAATTATTCCAATTCATCAAAATAATATCATTTTCCTTTTATAAAATGTCATTTATAAATCTATTCTTTTATTTAAAAAGTACCATTTATAAATCCATTCTTCTATTTATAAAATACTATTTATAAATCTATTATTCTATACAACATTTCATATAAATCATTTCACAAATATTTATTCCAAAATATTTCTATCTTCTTTAAAAATAGAATCATTTTATTATAAAAGATAAATTCCCCGTTTTCTTTTCTTGATAATAAACATTCATTATTATATTAACTTTTCGGGGAAGAAGGCAGCTACTTAAAATGTTTACAGAAAAGTAAAATGGGGGAAGAGTGAAAACAAAGTGACGAGAGAAAAAAACGAGGGGTTATTTACAGTAAAATATTATTATTATTTAATTTCTCAAATTAAATTGACGCACGTTTCAAGCTCGCATGATCACATAACACGTTCGATCGCGATACTCGTCGGCGTACACCTCATTATTTTGATTCTGATGCCACCGTTTTATCAAAATTCGAGACAGTGTCCAGAGATGATAATTCACATATTAATTGATAAAGTTACTATTAAAACAAGTTTAATCACATTTATTAAAATTAAAAGTTAGCCATTGTCATTTATTAATTAAAGGAGTTATTCAGCTTTTAAAATCAATTATTAAACATTTAAAATTAATTAAATATTCTAATCAAACGATAAATTCCGGGTCGTTACATTCTTCCCGCCTTAAAAGAATTTCGTCCCTAAAATTCTCAAAGGAAGAAAACATCTCTAAACCCTTAGGATTTTAAAATCAACTAATTAAAATGCGTTATTAAACATTTAAAGTTCCATATATTACAGAAAATTTCGGCAGCAACTTCTTTGCACGGTATGTCCAGAAAAATCACAACATCAATATAAGCCTATATCTAGGACCTCCCATAGGATCACACAACAACAATATATACGTGTGATATACCTTATAGAGTGTGTATGTCACATAGCAAACACACTCGCTAAGAATAAACACGTGCCAATTTGCGAGCAATCAAACTCTACACATGAAACAAAAAGCAACAAACAAGCATTTGCTTCCATGTATCTGAATTTCATTTACATAACCCAAAAAGAGAGTTAAACACAATAATTTAAATAATACAACAAGTTGTCCATCATATCATGAATCCAAGCATACTAAATCATATATAGCAATCTCCTATCAAACCATGTAACTTGCATTTCTAATATAAGGAGCATACAATATATTAAAGTCCGTACGATGTATGCATGTCATCCGTACGCAATATCAAATTCGATCAATTGCTCGATCATGTAAACTTCTCTTCCGAACTAGTATCGCTCATTCGACTTTGCTAATGTGGACTCTGATTAGGTTCCTCAATTAGAAACCTCCATTCTCCTTACAGAACCATATACTATGATAGAAAACATCATAATCATATCAAGAATCTGTATCAAGTGTTCACCATCAAGAATCAAGTGAAAAATCTTCGTTAGGACTGGCGTAAATCACCTCGAAATCACGTACTTGAATCTGATCAAGAATAGTTATACGAATAAAATGATCTGCGTACAACTTACATATTTATCCCAATGGTTTCTTAACTACACCAATTACTTTTAATTCACATTTATTTACAACAATGGTATTTCATTTGATACTAAAATCATTTATGCACCATTTCATAACACATTGCTTATGTTTATAAGTATTCAGGACTAAAGTTCATATTCGGATAATACACTTCTACATCCTAAGAGTATATATACAATATCAAATTTGTTTTACTTAACCAGGATGTTCAACAAATTTAAAACTTGTTTTAACTTACTATCTTTCCATTCTAAAGTTACAAAACTCTACTTTTTATATTTTCACAAACACTTAGCTTTAAGTTCTCAACTAATTCGGAACTTATCGACTGTCCAAAATTGCTGAAAATTCCATTTCATTTCTACAAATGAAAATTAGCAAATAAAATATCATAATGAGATGCACAAACTAAACTATCCTAATGCATAGGATATATGCGTCCATATAATAACTTAACATAAAACTTAAGAACCTAACAACGGTTTTATTTCAAATAATTTTGAAATAATAGTATACATATCTTCTTTTGTATATCAATTCATACTTTTAGGATTAAATCAAAATCTATTTTACCCAAACAACTTTGTAGCAAACTACTATAGTAGCTTCCCTTACCTAAAAACACGAAAATGAATGTCGATGCTGCTGCATTTATCACCAGAATTATTTTCAAACGACAGAAGTGAGTTCAGTACTTTCTATCTCTTTTAAAATCCTTTTACAATATTTCTATTCATAAATAATTTCAAATAATACTATTACTATTTTCCCCAAAACTTTGAAAAACAATATTCAAAAACACCGAGATTTAAGTTCTCAAATTCTCAGCTTAAATCCTTTTATTTATAAACCATACTTATATAATTTCACTTTCTTATATAAATCGTTTCACAAATGTATATCTTTGTTTAGATTATAATATATACCTTTTATTAAAATAAAATTTTAACATGACATTATCACTGAATGCTTTATGGTCAAACTATGAAACTTAATTTACAAGGTGTTCGTATTTAATATAAATCAAACAAATAAATCCTCCTAAATTAGCTGAGCATAACAATCAACAACCAATAGCCAATGCTCCTAACTAGGTGAACATGACTAATCAAACAATAAATGATAATAATTGAATATTATCATTTCCTAACAAATAAACACATCATAAATAACTATATCAATTATTTTTTTGAAAACTATTCTTTTATGTATAAAATATAACCTAGGTAAATTTTATTTCATTTACTAATTTTCAAAAACAATATTGTGTCGGTTTGCCTTGTCCAAGTGTTTAGAAAACCCTATCGATACAGTTGTTTCTTATGTATCAACCAGAATTCATAAACCACTCAGTAGATCAATCAACACAATATAAAATATTTTTATATCACTAAAAAATACGCCCTCTTATACACACACACACACACTCAAACTCATTCTAGGATGTTACTAACCCCATTTCTGATGAGTCCACCCCACCAAAGCCTTGGTATTCACTCAACCTAAGCTCTGATACCACATGTAATGTTCTCCTTAAAATGAGGTAACTACAATTGGTACATCGAATCTTATTTTACGGCCAGCCTCTCGACTGTCTCAACCAACCCATAAAGGGACATGTTGGGGTAAGAGTCTTGCTTCATCATAGTTCATAAAGCGAGAACCCCCTATCACGTGGGCCGCACACTCACTATATCTGATCCCAGTCTCTCCAAGCCGATAAACCATAGTTTCAAAGCTGGTAAAGATTCGATAGTCGGTTATTTAACTATCAAACAAACAAACAATCCAATCAGAGATTTAATTTCACATGGAAACCAAGCATGATTAAGCACATAAGCAACCACTAAGCCTTTTTGATTAATCCTTTCATTAAATAAAACCACCTTGTAAATACTTATATCAAAATACTTTTACGAAGATATACATATGTATATTACTCATTCACTATGCATTTATACTCTTTCAATGCTTGAAAAATATCCATATGCTTATCTTATCGGTGTAAGTATATTCACGGAACACTACACTTTCAATACTTAGAAAATGTAACCATACACTTATCTCAACGGTATAAATATATTCATAAAACACTTATGAAAGATTTCATCTTTCAAAAGCATACTTAAATGGACCGAAAATAAATGTCGTTTAAAAATATTGTTTACTATAAACCCAAACCACTTTTCCTTTTTGTGTAAGCATATGGATCGTATGAAAATTAGACCAAACAGACTTACTACCACTTTCCGATTTCAAACTTGTACTACCCCTCGATTAATAATGAAGTCAGACAAGTTAGAGAACTATCCTTGCCTCGATATACATTCTTTTCTCAGGATAAGGACGAGTTTTTCTACCTCGGAATTTGGTGTTGAATATGAAAATAATATTTTCCATACCACCATAATTTAAAACGATCATTTATAGAAATCAAATACCATTTCCTTTTGTAAAACTCCTTTTATAAATCTCTTTTATATTTATAGAACTACTTTTATGGATCCCCTTTCTATTTATAAAACTCCTTTTTATAAATCTCTTTTCTATTTATAAAACCCCTTTTTATAAATCTCCTAATTTTAAATCTCATATACTTATTACAAACCTTCTGCTTCAAGATAAGACTAAATACTTTTTATAAAATGATCATTCCATGTATCACTATACATTCACAAATGTGATTCATTATTCCAATTTATCAAAATGATATCATTTTTCTCTTATAAAATATCATTTATAAATCTAATTTTCTATTTATAAATACTATTTATAAATCTATTATTTTAAGCAACGTTTTATACAAACCATTTTACAAATATTTATTCTAAAATATTTCTATCTTCTTTAAAAACAGATCATTGTATTATAAAAGATAAATTCCCTTTTTCTTTTCTTGGTAATAAACATTCATTAGTATATTAACTTTCCTTAAAACAAATACTTCTCGAAATACTTTTTAAAATATTTTCAAAAACGTTCGAGTAAAATAGAGAAGTTCAAAAAACCCTTTTAAATTAAATACCATAGAAAATTCTAAAAGTCACATTTAAAATCATTCTCCGAATTAAAACCATTTTCAAATCAAAACAGCAAATAATAGTATATCAAAATACTATAATGAGGCCTAGAGCTACCATAGCACTTAACAACTGCTTTTATAAATCAACAGTAAAAGAGTTCAACTTTTTCAATATATCAAAGTCATATCCAATAGGCTAGCTACCAAGCTTTGACATTTAATAATTTATACAATAAGTAAATAATCAACAGTGGTGAGGAATCCAGATCCCTCTACAAAATTCCATGATTTCCTTGTATTTCATTTCATATGCTATCTGTTTTCTAAAACGGGATTCAACTAAACCAAACAAATAGATCATTTAAGCATTCAAACAATAATTTATATTACTATATATCATATAGTATTCATCCAAAGATGAGTTAACTCACCAGAACTCCAACTGACACTTACGCGTTCCTGAATAGTCTAAAACCGAATGTCGTTCGATTTTAACTAAAAATTCTACTAGCTCCAAACTTGGCGAAATTAGCTCGAGTTCATAGATAATGCTCCTACAAGTGCAATGCAAAAGACCGCGTTTGATTTTGACCTCATATGAAAATGTTATTGATTTAATAAGAATTTGAATTAAAATAGTTTAATTAATTAACTAACCATCTAGTTAACTTAAAATCACCTTCTTCCCCAAATTACAACTTCCTGTACATGTACAAATTATGCATATGAAACCCACTCTCCGATCCTTCACTTCACCTTTCTCCCTCGACACTCAATGAACTGATGAACTGACTTTGCCAACAACTTCCTCTTCGTGCAAGCTTCGACCTGCACCCAACGAGACTAAGCTTGATCCATACCTCCCTATTGTGACCCGAAGTTCCTTTCGGCTATGGCAAAAAGTCACATGCCCTAATAATGTACCAGACGTCCCTAAACTTCCATCATCGATGCTCCTTCAAACGACAAGCTCAATGCCATAAACGCCTCGACCTATCGCCTCCTCAATCGCTGTCGAAGTCGAACCCTAGTTCGCCTACCCAAAATCGCACACTGCCAATCACCACTGCACCAAACATCGTGCATACCCACATGAAGCCCTCCTCCATAAGAGCGCAACGAATCTAACATTGCTCGTTTTCATCGCTCCTAACTCCCGAAATAATTCAGGGAAGAAGGCGGCTACTTAAAATGTTTATAGAAAAGTGAAAAGGGGGAAGAGTGAAAATAAAGCAAGGAAAGAAAAAGAATGAGTGATTATTTATAATAAAATAATATTATTATTTAATTTCATAAATTAAATCGACGCACATTTCGAGCTCGTATGATCACACATCACATCCGATCGCATTAGTCTCGTACACCACCTCATTATTTCAGTTCCGATGGCACTAGTTTCGTCAAAATCGGAGATAATGCCCCGAGATGATAATTTCACATATTAAGTAACAAAATTATTATTCAAACAAGTTCAATCACATTAATTAAAATTAAAAGTTAACCATTGTCATTTATTAATTAAAAGGAGTTATTCAACTTTTAAAATTAATTATTTAAATATTTAAAATTAAATATTTAAATCAAAACGATAAAATTCCAGGTCGTTACACTTCTTAAGGGATGTTCATGCCTATGACAATAGAATGTGTGCGGTAGATGAGCAAAACCACTATAGATAAAGCTTCAACCCAAAATTCCTTCTTCAACTTAGTAGTCAATTTGAGGCAACGAGTTCCCTCCAACGGTGTGTGTGATTCATCCTTTCAACAACCTCATTAGACCGAGGGTCGCTAGATGCGGTGTAATGTTTTCAAATTCACAAAGATCGATGAATTTCTATGATACGAATTCACCGCCATTATCAAAATGGAGAACTTTTAACTTCTTCCCCGACTGCTTCTTAACAGTAGATTTCCATTTTCGAAACCCATCGAAGGTTTCACTCTTAGATTGTAGAAAGTATACCCAAACTTTATGAGAGAAATCATCTGTAATGAAACAAAATACCTAGCTCCACCTAAAGATGTGCAAGGGAAAGGCCCTAAACATCTGTATAATCATACTCTAAAACAACCTTCGCTTTATACTCTCCAGTATTAAAAGAAATCTTTGTCCGCTTGCCAAGAATACACTCCTCACAAAAGCTAAGCTTTGAATGATGAACACCATCAATCAAACCTCACTTTCTCAACTCATCCAAACCGCGCTCACCAATATGGCTCATCTATATATGCCATAATTTGGAAGAATCCGAATCAGCAAAGTAATAGAAGCTGATTCACCAACTATATTAATGCTCTTTAATAAATAAAGATTCCCCGCCCTCACACATTTCATAACAATTATGGAACCCTTCGATATCTTCATTTTCTCTCTCTCAACTACAATCTTCAAACCAAACCTACTCAAAACCCCAACGGAAATCAAGCTCCTTCTCAAAATCAGTTACATATCTAACATCAGGAATCGTACGAATAACACCATCAAACATTCTGACCTTCAAACTACCAATACCAACCATACGACAAGAAGCATCATTATCCATTAGAACCTCTCCTCCATCAATCTCATGGTATATAGAGAAACAATTCTTATCAGATGTCATATGATATGATGCGCCAGAATCAATAAGCCACAAGTTGCTCTTTCCAAAAGAGCCAAAAGCTGTAAAAACATCGGTATCACTCTCCATATATGATGTTATTGCAGTGGACACTGAAGCTTGCTTTGGGTCTTTTCTTCGTCCTTCGAGCTTGAGACATTGAGCTAAAATATGCCCCGGTTTCTTATAATTATCGCAAGTCAATCAATTATGCCCCCTAGACTGAGACCTTGACTTATTTCGACCTCCACCATATACTTGCCTTGACTTCTACCTCTTTGAACAGATAAGACCTTCGAGTCTGATGCAGCGCGACCTCCTTGTTTCTTAGGTCGCCAACGACCTAACTTTCCTGAGCAACGACCTAGCACATTAATCTTTAAGTCGCACCATTTTAGGTCGCAAACGAGCTATGAAGACCGACCAAGCAAGTTGATAACCTGTCCAAGCGATCTACGACTTAACGAATTAGAGGTCATTTCCTTAGGTCGCCCACGACCTAACGAGTCATAAAATAAAGAGCTACGACCTAAAGAACTACGACCTAAAGAGTTACGAACTAACGAGATAGGTCGCTCCAATATGCAGATAGGTCGCTCCAATATGCCGCTTGACTTAGGTCGCGAACGACCTTCCGTCCTTAGGTCGCGAGAAGTATTAAGTCGCTCAGGACGTACGAGCGAGCTACGACCTATGCTAGGTCGCTCAAGGGCTTAAACCGTTCATTCCTTAGGTCGCAAGAAGTTATGTCACTCCTTCTTATGTTGTTATCTTCCTTATGTCGCTGCCGTATTTCTTATGTCGCCCCTACTTTGAGTCGCTTGACCATAGGCCGCATCAATCTTAGGTCGCTCAAGCTAAGGTCGCTCAGCTCCTTAGGTCGCTCATCCTATAGGTCGCACAAGATATTCCGGAAACTGATTCTCCTCATGTCGCTGAAGCTTATGCCGCGTGGTGTTGTATTTTTAGGTCGTTGTGTTGTAATTCCTTATGTCGTTTGTATGATGTATTTGTTAACTCGTGTTGTATATATGTTGAGTCGCTTGTTGTAATGTGTTGTGATGTAATGTGTTGTATTGTTTTTGTTTGTTTTTAGGTCGGTTATGTTAGGTCGTTCACGACCTATGTGTTGTCAAGTTGAGTCGTGTGAGTTGTAACCCTATAAATAAGGATGTTGTGTCATTTGTAAAAGTAAGTTGATTTTGAATAAAACTTTGTTTGTGTGCTTTGTGCCACTTCTCCAATTGGTAGTTGAGTGTGATCTCCTATCTCCACCTTCGGTATTCGAGTGCGCTCGAATCAACGATTGTTGAAGCCGATTCACGGAATCAAGTGTGCTTGATCAACGTCGAAGAATCGTAGATCTTGAAACACGGTATCGTGCGCGATCATTGTGTTTGAGATAGCTAGAATTCGGTATCTTTGGATCAACGGATTTGGGCGTTCAGTATTTTCATTCCATCGATTTCTACTTTCACCGTTTCATACATTTCATTTATCCGCTGCTGCATCATTTGGTATCAGAGCTAGACTTAGCCAATCATAGCTAAGCCGAGTCTTGGAGCCAATTCTTATTGAAGAGATCAGGCCGAGCCAATTGAGTTTAGGCCGAGCAAAGTTGAAGTGTTCAAGTTCAGATTTATTCAAATTGAAGTTGAAGCCGTGCATCACATTGGGCGTAAAGTGTTTAGGCCATACATTGTTTGTTCATTTGTTATTCAAGGCCGAGAGCTAGACCGAAGCCAAGTTTTTGAAGTTTGTGTTAGAATTTTTTTGAAGATTTATTGAAGATTAATCATGCATCCAAGAAGAGGTAATCGTCATCAGAATATTGCCGATGTGTATAGAAAAGAAGATGCTAAAGCAATCGAGCAACGAATTAGTGATAACCTCAAAGAGAAGTTCAGTAAAGGTTTTGGAAAGTTGGAGAAGTTGATGATGGATTTGAATCGAAGTCAGAGAGGAAGGTCACCAATCTTGAACCATGAAGGAAACAGAGTTTCGCCATCGGTTATGGAAGCAAGGAGGGTGTCGCCACAAACTTATCAAGATAAAAGGGAATCATCAATTTCAATGAGACGAGATCACCATGGGGAAGAGAGAAGAAGTCAACGTGGGTTTGACAATGAACCATGTCGTGATGTCAAGAGACCGAGTAGAAGAGAATTGCATGATCATAGAAACATACATGGTCATAGAGATGAAGGGTGTCATTTGCCAAAGCATGAGAATGATTCTATTTGGCTAAGAAACAATATTTTCCAGTCTACCTGTACTATCTTGGGAAAGGTTTGTAAATTCGTTATTGATGCAGGAAGCTGTGATAACCTTATCTCTGAAGAAGCCGTTATGAAGTTAGGGTTAAAGACTGAAAAACACCCTAGACCATATAAACTGGCATGGATAAAGGAAGGGAAAGAAGTGACAGTGGGAAGACGAACATTGGTTACATTTTCTATTGGGAAAAAGTACAAAGATGATATATGGTGTGATGTCGCCGATATGGATATATGTCACCTACTACTGGGAAGTCCATGGTAGAATGATAGAGCTGTACAACATAATAGTCACGCCAACAACTACAGTTTCATGTTCGAAGGAACCAAAATTACTTTAGTTCTTAAGAAGCATGAACAAAGTGACCGCAAGCCAGAGAAGAAGGTGGAAACCACTAATTTAATATCTTCGAAAGAATTTGTTGAAGAAGTGAAAGGTGGTGTTGAAGTGGAAGATGAAGTCGATTGTTCTCAACCGCCGAAGTTTGATGAAGATAAAGTAGACACTTCTCAACCCGCGAAGTTTGATGACCATAAAGCTGATTACTCACAATCCGCGAAGTTAGATTCAGATGAAGTTGATGTTTTTCAACCAACGAAATTTGATGAACATGAGGTTGAAAATTCACAACCAGCAAAGTTTGATAAACATGAAGTTGATGTTTTTCAACCAACGAAGCTTGATGAACATGAAGTTGAAAATTCACAACCAGCGAGGTTTGATGAAGATGAAGAAAGTGTGTCAAGAGATGAAGGGGGTAATTTATCAGTGAAGAAGGTGGATTCGATTAGTCTATTATCTACAGAAGAGTTTGTTAAAGAAGTGGTGGATAGAGCGGAAGTGTTTATGTTGAATGGGAATGAAACCAGTAAAGATCTCGAGACTCTTGAGGAGGATGAACCAGTGGTTAATGAATGTGAAGATGTAGTTCCTGCAGAGTTGCCCAAGGAATTACCGCCACTGAGGGACACACAACATTATACTGATATAATGTCAAGTGTTATTGTACTACATATGCCACGTTATCATATGTGTCCAACAGAGCAAGAAGAGTTGAGGAAACTGGTTGATGGGTTGCTAGTTGAAGGAAGTCAGTTGTCTACTACAGATTGCAGTTGGCAAAGGAAATTTATCAAAGACTTACATGTAGGAAGACACTTGAGCTGTGGTCGTACTATGCAGCTAATCTCAAAGTCTTATTTTGAATCGTCACTGAGGAAGGAAGTTGAAAGGTCTGTTCAGAGGAGCCATAATCGACAAGTTTCAAAGAAGACCACGACAAATGCAAGTTTATGTTTGCCGTTGCATATACATGCTAAATTACGAGAGGATGCTAGTGTGGACTTTGTTTTGGGATTGCCACGAACGCAACATGGCGATGATTCTATTTATGTGGTGGTTGAACGGGTTTCAGGATTGGATCATTTCATTATCTATAAGAAGACTGCGGAGGCTGTTAATGTCGTTCAGTTATACTCCAGAAAGATCTATCGATTTCATGGATTACCTGAATCTATTGTTTCGAATAGAGATATTCATTTTCTGAACCATATCTGGATGAGTCTATGGAAAATGTCTGGGACTAAGTTGAAATCTAGTAACGCTAATCATACACAGACGGATAGACAAGCTGAAGTTGTGAACAAATCCCTAGGTAATCTATTGCGATGCCTCGTGGATGATAATTTGAAAAGTTGGGATTCAAAGTTATGTCAAGCGAAGTGTGCACACAACCATGCAGTTAATCGTAGCATTTGGGCATTTGTGTTGGCACATAACCACACAATTAATCGTAGCACTGGGTTCAGTCCAGTCCAGACTATTTATTCAACAATTCCTAAAGGACCGTTAGATCTATCAACAGTGCCGCCGCAGAGAGGGGAGATTAAACGGGCAATGTATTTGTGAATGAGTTGCAAGGATGCTACAAAGTTATATGGGAACGATTTCCTCAGGCAACTGAGAAATATAAGCAATTAGCAGAAATTAAGCGACGAAGAATCAAATGCAAGGAAGGAGATTTTATGTATGCAGTGTTTACCAATGATCGATTTCTTTTTGGAATTTACAACAAGCTAGAATCTAGAAGGAATGGTCATTTAAAGGTCGTGAAGGGAATTAACGAGAATGTTTATAAATTGAGTTTGCCGGATCATCATCCTGTTGCCAACCTTGACAATATCAAACACTGGGTTCCATTTCACGAGGATAAGAGTATCGAAGACGAAGAATTTTTAAATTCGAGGACGAATTTCTTTCAACAAGGGGAGGATGATGCAGCGCGACCTTCTTGTTTCTTAGGTCGCCAACGACCTAACTTTCCTGAGCAACGACCTAGCACATTAATCTTTAAGTCGCACCATTTTAGGTCGCAAACGAGCTATGAAGACCGACCAAGCAAGTTGATAACCTGTCCAAGCGATCTACGACTTAACGAATTAGAGGTCATTTCCTTAGGTCTCTCACGACCTAACGAGTCATAAAATAAAGAGCTACGACCTAAAGAGCTACGACCTAAAGAGTTACGAACTAACGAGATAGGTCGCTCCAATATGCAGATAGGTCGCTCCAATATGCCGCTTGACTTAGGTCGCGAACGACCTTCCGTCCTTAGGTCGCGAGAAGTATTAAGTCGCTCAGAACGTACGAGCGAGCTACGACCTATGCTAGGTCGCTCACCTATACCACTTCATGTTAGGTCGCTCAAGGGCTTAAACCGTTCATTCCTTAGGTCGCAAGAAGTTATGTCGCTCCTTCTTATGTTGTTATCTTCCTTATGTCGCTGCCGTATTTCTTATGTCGCCCCTACCTTGAGTCGCTTGACCATAGGCCGCATCAATCTTAGGTCGCTCAAGCCAAGATCGCTCAGCTCCTTAGGTCGCTCATCCTATAGGTCGCACAAGATATTCCGGAAACTGATTCTCCTCATGTCGCTGAAGCTTATGCCGCGTGGTGTTGTATTTTTAGGTCGTTGTGTTGTAATTCCTTATGTCGTTTGTATGATGTATTTGTTAACTCGTGTTGTATATATGTTGAGTCGCTTGTTGTAATGTGTTGTGATGTAATGTGTTGTATTGTTTTTGTTTGTTTTTAGCTCGGTTATGTTAGGTCGTTCACGACCTATGTGTTGTCAAGTTGAGTCGTGTGAGTTGTAACCCTATAAATAGGGATGTTGTGTCATTTTTAAAAGTAAGTTGATTTTGAATAAAACTTTGTTTGTGTGCTTTGTGCCACTTCTTCAATTGGTAGTTGAGTGTGATCTCCTATCTCCACCTTCGGTATTCGAGTGCGCTCGAATCAACGATTGTTGAAGCCGATTCACGGAATCAAGTGCGCTTGATCAACGTCGAAGAATCGTAGATCTTTAAACACGGTATCGTGCGTGATCAACGTGTTTGAGATAGCTAGAATCCGGTATCTTTGGATCAACGGATTTGGGCGTTCAGTATTTTCATTCCATCGATTGCTACTTTCACCGTTTCATACATTTCATTTATCCGTTGCTGCATCAGAGTCACTGTCCATATTAGTTCTCGCCAATCCATCTCTCAACACCTTATTATGAAGACCGGCCAAAACATCTGACAGACTAATCGTACTGCAACCATATATCATGCAGTTAACAAAATCAGTATAGTCCTTAGGCCAAAAACACAAGAGGATCACTACTTGAGCCTCATCTTTAATCTAAACATTTGTTGCCTTAAGTTTCATAACCAAGGTAGTAAGAGCATCAACGTGCTCCATAAGATTGGCTTCAGGCTTCATCTTAAACGAATGAAGCTGTTGCTGAAGAATAATCCGACTTGTGAGAGACTTGTCTTGATATGCATCAGATAATGCATCCCATAATTCCTTTGTCGTCTTCTTTTGATAAAACTCTCTAAGAACTTCATCTGAAAGACTTAACTGGATTGTTATAAGAGCTTTATCTTCCATCTCTTTGAAAACATCTTCCTCAATGTCCTTCAATTTCTCAAGCGCATAAACAATCTGATAAGCCTTCTCCTTCTTCAACACTGCCTCCATTTTCATCCTCCAAGTTCCAAAATCTCCATTTCCATCAAAATGCATAACACCATAATTAACACCAGATCTACCAATAGATTTTCCAAAATTCACCGTTAATGCCCAAATAGAACAAAAACACTGGTTCTGATACCAAAATGTAGTGAAAAAAGCGGGGAAGGTTTTATCATTAATATGCGAAAGCGATTAACTAGGATCTTGTTTTGTCAATTCAACTCCAATGCAAATACAATATCAATTACGCTATTACACAAGATTAAATTAACAGAAAGAAAAGATACAAAAGATTTATCATGGCTCGGGTTTATATCATATGTCTACGAAGACCCAACGACTTTATTACTTCACCAATTTAGAGATGAGAGATTACAAAATGGTAGAAATTTCTTAAAGCAGGGAAATCTTATCTCTATTACAAATCTACATAAGAATATTAAAAGGAACTATTGTTTGAGAAGAATGAGATGCTTTTCTCAAGATGTGATTTGCCTTTGATTTATTGTAGGTATCTATCTCATTCTAAGATGCTCATATTTAGTTTTCTCTTATTGTATATTTGACCAATCAATTAATTAAATTAACCAATTTGTTTTCCATTTACTCTATATGCTAATATTGAGTCATATTTTCAACAGATAATTACGGGAATTGACTATACATCAGACACACAGTCTCTAGTACAGTCGTGTTTCATCATCTTTGTACTCAAGTGAGGTGTATAAATAATGTCTATCTATCACACACCATAGAACCAGACGGGAGACCGATGACCACTTACTTGCTCCAAGAGACTACAAGTGTGTTCGCCTGACACTGCTCATATAGTCTTTAGTTACCTCGACGATCATCATGACCGAATATCCATCAGGTGCTAGACAATGCTAAGCATTATCACGACCCTGTAGGTGCCCCAATTGTGGTATCCATCAAGTGCTATCATTCTTATTTTATTATAGTCATAGCCTTCATTATTATATGCATCACAAGTCAAAGAAGATATTAATGAAAATCTTATAATTTAAAGAAGATCGATAGTGTAATAAATAGTGTTGAATTTTGCAGCAGTCAATTGAAACAAAAAGCAATGCAAATAGTGATACCATAAAAAATAACGAGCGTAAAGAAACTAAAATCTTCAAGGACACGACTTTTCTACAAAAACTTCCATTACCTCGATTTAGCAACATAAAGTAAGTTGCTCGGTTCTTATGCACGTGGAAGTGTACTTGGCGGTATTATTTAACCTACCATGCATGATATTTTATGTAATTTTATCGTTAATCTTCACTATAGATTAAGCAATTTGAACAACCATGATGCTTCAATTTTAGATGATTACACGTCTTCAAAAATGCAGTTCAACGTCTGGATTACATACAATGTAATTTCATTTTTTTGCTTAAAATAGAATTGATTAGTCTTTCAACAAATGCGCATCAACAAATTTTATATTCATACTTGAAAATGTATCAACGAATTTTGCACGTATTAGCACACGTATTTATTTATGCCAAATAATATTTATGCATTTAACCATTATTTCATAACAAATAAATTTATTTTCGTATGTACGTCCAACAAATGTGTCAAATGTAACGGGATGATAAAACAATACCAACCATCATACTGTTACCCAAAAATTGAAAGAAGTGAACAATAAATGTGGACATGTAAATTTATTTCGTGTTCTCTTCATTATTGAAATTTATTTCCATAATTTAAGGATTTCTTTTGTTCCCGCTACCGCCGTAAAGCACATTCGTGGAAAATTGCAGATCATAATCATCGTATAATCGATAGAAGGGGCTAAATTAGAAAATCCATGTCCGTATTCATGTTTTTCTTCTCTCTCTTTTCTGTTTCATAGAGAGGAACATAACTCCTCCCAAATTCGATTTACATTCTTTTGTTCTCTTGTTCAAAGCTTGGACCTAATTAACTCTAATCCAAAACCCTAACCCCTTCACGTGAATGGATCTAATCGGAACGCGAATCAAGAAAAATTTCCAAGGTTTCGGCATTTACAATGGCATCATTGAATCGTTCGAGCCAACAACTGGATTTTTCAAGGTATTGTACGAAGACGGCGATTCAGAAGACTTAGAATTCTCAGAAATTCAGTCGATTTTGAACGAAACGAGCCAGGCTTCGCAGAATTCGGAGCTGTCCGCTCGTAAACGAGGTCGTACATCCAAAAGAAAAAACAAACTCGAAGGAGAATCGAGCGTTAAAAGTGAAACCTTGGAGCCTATTAAGGTGAACTTGCCGCAGAGTTCCTCTGATTTGGATTTGGATGGAGTTAACCCGTTTGATTTGTTTTCTGTTTATACATGTCTGCGGTCCTTTAGCAGGGCCTTGTTTTTGAGTCCTTTTAAGTTGGAATGTTTTCTGTTGGCTTTGCGAAGTGAAAAGGCAAATTATTTGATTGATTCAATTCATTTTTCAATATTTCAAGCACTTAAAGAGCATTTAGAGTTGCTTTCTTCTAGTCAGCCTGTGTCTCAGTCAGCTTCAATTTGCCTTAGGTATTTGCAATAAAAAAATAACTATGTGCCTATAATGTAGATAGTTGTTATTGATTGTATTAGCATTAAAGCTTGCATCTTTATCTTTTGTGTAGGAACATTAACTGGGAGAAGTTGGACTTCATTACCTGGCCCATGTTTCTTTTAAACTATTTAGTTATTCATGCATCTGTGATTAAATCAGAGGTGAAACTCAAAGAACTGAATCTTTTGGATGTAGAGTATTATAAACAACCAGTTGGAGTCAAGCTAAAGATACTGAGGTACTTATGCGACGATCTACTTGAAGTGCATTCAGTTAAATCGGAGATTGATAGGCACACGATGGGCTATGAGTTTAACGAGGATGTGAACTTTAGTCAAATGAGTAATCAAAAAAGAAAGAGTAAATCTTCGCAAACTTTGGTAATTGATTCGGAGATGGTTGAACAGGTGCAAGAAACTAGTGATGGTAATCTTGACGAGTGTTGTCTTTGTACTATGGATGGTAATTTAATATGCTGTGATGGGTGCCCCGCTGCTTTTCATTCAAAATGTGTGGGGGTGGTGAAAGATCTTTTGCCTGAAGGAGACTGGTATTGTCCTGAGTGTGCAGTGAAGAAGAGCGAGGGTTCGATGAAGTTATCAAAACTGTCTGGGGCTGAGCTTTTGGGCGCTGATCCCCATGGGCGTTTGTATTTTGGAAGTTGTGACCGCCTTTTGGTGTGAGTTTGTTTTTATTCTTAATTCTCATTTTGTAATGGTATTTTATTAGTGTAGTGTTAATATGTGTCCATAACAATGATTGTTTTCAAGAGAAGGACAGAAAGTTTAATTGAAAAATCTCATTTAATCCCTAAGAATTAACATAGACGTGCAGATTTTTTTTTTTTGGGTTTGGGAGGGGGGGGGGATGGGGTTGGTTGAGTGTATTTTTGTATTTAATCAGTCTTAACATATGCCTAATGATCACATGCTAACATTTTCCATCTTATTATTGTTACTACTATTATTATCAATATATATGCCTTTTGCACTCTGTTGTTATGTTCTTTGATCCTTGTTATATTTATTTGTTACCACCTGAATTGGTGTATTTAACAGGGCAAAATCCCCGAAGCATGTAATCAACCGTAGCTTTATTTGTTTAAGTTATAGGTTATATATAATGAGTACATGCTCAGCACACTTGGTGCAAGTACATATGATAGCACTAGTAGAGCTCTTGAAGAATGACGGGCGAACTATGGGTTCTGTCCCACCATAGGATAATATTTTTTGTCCCTCCATTGCCTGATGTTTTTTTTTTGGGCCCTTCTATGGGATTTATCTACAATTTACATATGTAATAGGAACATTGGCTCTTGCCCATCAGTAACTATACAGTCCAACTGTGTGACTTTGTATTTGGAATTTGTGTTAATTGACAGCGAAGAAGCATGGTATCTTATCTTGCGATTGAACTTTCTTCTCTGTATGTAGAACTCACAATTAAATTGTATTTTGCAGGACTGATTCATACGAGTCTTATACTTCACACCATTATTACAATAAAAATGACTCATATGCTCTAATCACTGCTCTGAAGTCCAGTTACGGTTACAGTGAAATTTTATGGTCAATTGCAACATATTGGGGTTTCTCTATTGATGCTTATCCTTCTAGCAACCAATTTCACAATAATGTTTGTTCAAAAAATGAAGATATGGGGAATGAAACACAAAGTACACCTATTTTACCCTCAGGATATAATATTCCTACCGATGTCAATGCTGAAAAGCCAGTAGTTAATTCTCCTTCCTGCAAACAAGCCGATAAAACAACATCTCAAATTTCAAATCTGATTTCAGCAACCATTACTGATGATGGCTGTGGTGCTAATTCAGTGCAGCCAACATCAGGACATAATACTTCTAGTGATGGCAATGGTGGAATGCTAGTATCAGATAATGCTATTTGTAGTGGACAAATTGGTCAAGAAACTCTCCAGGTTCCAAATTTGGTTATAGAACCCCTTGCTGAAAATGTCCTTTGTGCTGACTTGGTGCAGTCACCACCTTTGCTGCTTTCAGAACATAATGTTTTCGACATTAAAAATGCTGAGAAGAACGTAGAAAACTCTGTTTCTCAGAAACAAAATGTTCCTGAAAGTTCTCAAATTCCAAATTTGTTCTCAGCGCCCATCACTCATAATATTCATACTGCTGATTTGGTGCAATCACCTCAAAAAAATACCAGTAATGGCACAATAGATAATGCTTCTGCTGCTGAGAAGATTGATTTAAATCGTGCTGATCTGAATGATAAAAAAATAGATGAGATAATGGATGTTCGACATGATCCACAAAAGTACATCAACTATTATATATTTGGTCGAATTGCTTTGTCTATTTGTAAGGAGTTAAAGCTTAACACGCCAGAGGCCAGCATTGATACCCCTATAAAGTCTGTTGATGATATTAAATCATTGCAAATCCAGGCAATATGTAATAAATCAGGCAAAGGTTACTACTGCTATGCTTATCGGCAATTGTCAATAAATGCAGAGAAAGAGAACTGTGATTGGTGCTTTTCTTGTAGAGCTTCTGATGATTCTGATTGTCTGTTCAAAGTTGCTAGCAGCAAAGATCCAAAGGATTCCAAGGATGGCAAATTTGAAGGTTTTAATACATTTCAGACAGTTAGATTGAGTCATCTAGACTCCGCCAAATGCCATATCCTATCAATTGAATGTCGTGCACGTAGCCTTTTGTCAGGTCCATGGGTAAAGCCACATTATAGTCAACATTGGCGTCAGATTGTTACAAAGGCATCTGATGTTGCATCGCTAAAACAGATGCTTGTGATCGTAAGTGTTCTTTGATAATCTGTGCTAATACTAACACATTAAACTTTATATGTCACGTGTGCGTGCACGCGCGTACACACACATGTTATATGGAAATTTTACTGGCACACAAGTTGGGGACACAATCGATGACACAACAAATATGAACCATTGGATAACCCCCGGAACGAAAATGGGAATGGAAAACGTCACATACTACGGAACACAATACGTTGGGGATAGGCTTAGCCGGAACGTTGAACGTTTTTGAAAACGCTCTCTTTAAATACAAATTTGTAGAATATTGTTATCCGGTATCCACTGCAAATGAATGAACACAAAGTAAAAGCATTCTTGTATAAATAAACATTACCATTAACGTTCATTTCCAGCTAGTTATAAATTATAGCTTATATCAATTTGAGCTAAACAAAATTGCAAAATGTTCAAATATTGTTGCATAAGTGCTAACATCATGTCTTAGTTTTTCCTTTTCTTTTTTTAGAAACTCTATTTTATAATTTAAGCAGTTGAAAATAATAACAAAATTACATTATGTTTTTTCCTTTGTCAATTCTTGATGATGGCCCTCTCTGTTGCATGAACCTTGAAGTTGGAATAGTTTTCATACATTGATACAACATTAGCATCTTTAAATATATTATCATAATCATCAATGTTTTTCTTTTTCCAAATACTATATTTCAATGTACTGATTATTTTTGAAAAAAGTACATGGAGAAAAAGAACATTTGAAAGGTTGTTATGTAAAAAAGAAGAAGAATATATGAGTATAAATGGAGAGTTCATAACTGTATGTGACTTTACATTATTACGATAATTGAGACTTAAAATGGTAGAAAACAAAGCTTTTAGTCTTCCCCAGGCTGATTTGAAATCATTCTTCATTGTTTGTTTATATTTTCAATATGAAATTATTATTATTTGATGTTTTATATTTTCAACAGGAAATCATTATTATTTCATACATATTAATATACTTAAAATCGGGAACATCAAAATTAACATTTCGAAACATCGAATTAAAAATTTCGAAACGCTAAATTCAACATTTCGGAACGTCAAAATTAGTGTACCAAATTGTGTGTGTGGTGTTTTGGAACGCTGGTGTATTGCGTTTCGGAACGCATGTACCAAAACGGAATACGACAGCTAAAGTGTGAATTGTGGTACCACCGTTTGTATAAACACACCGAGATCCAATGGTTAAGATATGTTGTATTAAATTTTATGTTTCAATAGTCGCTCCATATATCTTTATATATATGTATGTATGTGTGTGTTGAGACTGCTATTGATTTGCATATACTTACATATCTTTTGTATTGATCCAAATGGTTCTTATAAAGATATGGGGATGAGCAACACCAATAGCTCATTTGGGCAAGACATTGAGCTATCACACAATAGATCACCGAGTCGAATCCCAATGCCATCAAAAACTTGATGGCCTAAAACTTGTTCTTGCGAAAGCTATTTATTGCTTACCAATATTTGTAAAAACTATCATCTCCTCAAAAATTGTAGTTCATGATATAAGAGCATATACACACATATATGCATATATATACATATACATGTGTGTGTGTGTGCGAGCATGCGCATACACACATGAGTGTTACGGTACGCGCTTCGCGTGTGGAGGTGATAGACGCTTTGCGTGTAATTATGAAACACGCTTCGGACATGGAAAAAAATATAATTCTCTAAATGACATGTGCTTTGTGTGTGCAAGATGAAATGATTTAAGCAAATTACATGTGCTACGCGCATGAGAAGAAAAATATTTTGTACAAATGGGAGGCTCGTTGCACGTGAAAGGGATTTATTTTATAGTACAAATTACATGCGTTTTACTCATATAAGGAGGAGCAATTTGTACAATGCTTGTGTTTCATGGAGTATAAAATAAATAATTTTTAGTAGCATCACACGGTTGAGGCAGAATAATTAGTAGAAATCGCTTAAAATGTACCAAATATCAAATTATTGTAAAAGAGGTGCATACATTATAAATATAGTATTATAACAATAAATATACCCAACTTTGGCACATGTGTAGATGGAGAGCCAGAATAATAATCTGACATGATTAAACTTATCTCTTAACACATGCTTTCCCATAAAAAATATATAAGAAATTGTTTCATACCGTATATATTTGTAGATTATTTAATAAAAAGGATGTCACTAAGAGGATTATTTATCAAGTTGATAAAATAAACAAAAAAATCTCGATTTGGTGATGAATGTATGGATGACAATAATATTATCGATAAGGAAATATGCTAAAACTCATGGAAATTAAATTACAAATGAGGTGAAAACATAAATCAAATATACACAAATAATATATACTATAAGGGCTTTGCACATGAGGTTCTCATTTCTGATGTCATTGTAAGAAAAGTTCCTGTACTAATAATTACGTAATTTGGATCCCTATTTTTCTAAAACAAAAAATGCAAAGTAGTTTGAACTTCCTGATAGAAAATACAAGTTAACTTGCGCTTTTCCAAAAGGTTTTATAAAATTTAAAATTTGATTTTTTTTATTCTTAAGTAGTTATAATTGTTATTTAAGTATATTTTTATTAAATAACTATTTTATTCACAATTATCAAATTTTATAAAAATTTTGAAAAAAGTTTCCGGTTACTACAAGTCAACATGCATTTTCTATCAGAAAAGTGCAAATTACCTTGTATGTTCTGTTTTTCAAAAGTGCAAATTGCCTTGGACATTTTTACCATTATATATATGTACGTACATTTGGATAAAAACAAAAATACATCTTAATTAGGCTTCAGAAAATGTTAATTAGATATTATTGAAATTGAAATTTCATTATCAAATATTTTATTACGATAGTTAAATATACTAAAATTTTATAGTATTTACGGTACATATAGTCATAAGTTAAAGGATACAGTTAAAGGATATAGCTAAAGAATTAATGAGTGGTTGGATAAATTAATTATTATTTTATAAGTAAAATCATGATAATATTTTTTGAACATTGTACTCATAATTTGTAGAGTAACTTTGAAAATGCAGTAACTCATGATGGTGGACACGCATTTTTAAGCCAAAAGGATAAGCATTATGAATTAAAAATAGCTAAATGAAGAGTAATAATACAAGGATGATTAATATGACATATATTTGGGAATAAAAATAGTTAGGTGAATCATTTTAAGAATGATTTATTGTATTGTAGAAATGGAACGGTAGGTTTAGGATAATACACATTTCACTGGAATTTAAAGTCGTCAAGGCGAAAAAGCCCTAAGCTCTAAGCCCTCGCCTAGTGCAATTCAAAAAAATGCACTAAAACCTAATTTTTACTTTAAAAAATTGCGTGCAATATTGAGAATAAAACATCATACGATTACCACAAATCAAACTAAGAAAGCATAAAGCATTCAATTTAAGTCCGCAAACACAAAAACGCTTAAAATATAGAAATTACAACATCATAACTTAAAACCTTAAATAGAGTTTTAAACTTCCGTAAACTTTTAATCACTAATATCAACATCAAAGCTACCTTCATCCTCCTCCTCCTCCAAACCATGTACATAATCTTCATCCTCTTTAGAATTGTAATCCAAGTCATCTTTCACCAAAACATCATCAAAATTAGCATCTTCATTTCTAATGTATGTAGAGCTTGAAGCTTTTTATTTTCCTTTTGAATTGGTAACACGTTGATATTGTTGATGTTGTCTAGTTATGTGTTTTCTCCAGCTTCAGATGCATGTTGCACAACACCCCTTGTTAATGTATTGTCTTCAAGAAACAAATCGCCTTTCACATCGAACTATTTTCCGCAAAATACATCATCTACTCACTTAAATCATTTATATCTTCTAAAGAAATACGATCAAAAATCCTTCTGTTTGAAGCGGTTCTTCAACATTTGATTGTACTTAATAAACATAAGTTTTTGCAACCTTTCATGTTCAAGTTTGTTTCGCTTTTTATTATGAATCTAGTACAAAAGGAAATCACATGTTACCATATACTTTAATGTTTAAATAGGCTTATATCAAACATAAATTAATATAAAAGACAATTCTTTCATGCTCGAAGACACTCCAATTTCTCTCTTAACCCGAGGCACTACAATCGAGACTTAAAATTTTGATTGAAAACTTTTGCAATATAGGGACGGAATTGCGATATAAACTCCACCACTTAGCTAAGAAAAAAATCACATTTCAATTTTCAAATATCAGTAAGTTTGAACTTTGAAAGAACATAATAAGTAATAAAGAACAAGATGTTTAAGAATAAGCTTAAAGTTTTTATCGTTGAAACATATAGTTTTGCCGGTGATTTTGTCTTCCTTGATTCAATTGTCAAGTTAATACTAAAATTTTCTTCCGCTTCCGTATACAATGGCAATTCATCCATAGCCTTCATTTGATCATTTTTTAAAAGAAGTTTTTCGACACATTTCCACATGTAACTTCTTCGCCATGCTCAATGGTGTGGTCTTTGTAAAAGAACCGTGGATTCAAGAAATGCACTGCTGCCTGCATTGGTGGATGGAGTTGGCATTTCTATCTTTTGTTAATAGTAGCAAAAGTATCTTTGTACCTATCTTCCTTTCCATCAAATGCCTTTTAAATAGCTCGTTTGCTCTATCCATTGCCTTATATATTAGCCCATAGCAGGCCTTTTATCACCATCAACAAGTCTAATGACTCGAACTAGCGAACTCATCACTTTAAGTGTGTAAAAGACATTATTCCAGAAGGATGTCATTAGAACTGCATCACGAGCTTTTTTCTCTTTTGCTTCTCTTGCTTCCCACCTACTTATCTGATGTGAATATGACTCAGATAATTTTTTTGCGTATACAAACTTTGCAAACATAGAAAGCTAGTTGCAAATCGAGTGACACCAAATCGAACAAGCTCATTATTTCCATTGAACCTTCTTATCATGTTCAAGCTATGATATTATGATTATATATAAATCCAGAAAGAGATAATCCTTTCTTTACCGTGTTTCCTACTTTCCTTATTTTTTCAATGTCTTCGAGTATAAGATCAATGCAATGAGCGGCACAAAGAGTTCAATATATAGATTTTCATTTTTTCATAAGCAATTTTCTTATGTAAGAAAAAATAATTAATGAATGATATAGATAAACACATGCTAGTATAGCAAATAAATGAACTAACTAATTAATAAATGTCTTTTTGCAGTAATCAACTATGTAACTAACTAAGTTTATTTTTTGTAAAGTATAAAAGTTAACTAAGTTTCGAAGAAAAAATAACTAAGATTTAAAAAACAACTAAGGTTAAAAAAACAACTAAGCTTTTACAACTTAAAGATATTGACTAAGTTCTTGTTTTAGTTTTAAAATATGCAAATATTGACTAAAATTTATGTCGCACAATTTGTCATATAGGAAAAAACGACTGCTGTTTTAGTTTATAAATGGTAAAGAACATTTTTTTTTCAAATGGAGAGGCTAAATTTTAGAAACTCATCTGCCATCTTAAATTTGCTTCCATTGTCCGTTATGACGTGAACAACACTGTCTTTTCCAATTCTTTCCATAAACTTATAAAGCAACTCAAATATTCTCCCATGTTTTCACATAAGAAGAAGCATTCACGGATTCTACAAACATCGTCCCAAAGAGCAATTGACTAAAAAATTGATTAATGTTCTTCCCCTTCTATCTGTCCATCCATCCGACATAATAAAGCAATCATATCTTGCCCATTGCTCTTTATGACCCTTAATTAGATCATGTGTATACTCCGACTCCTTGTTCAACAATGGAACTCTCAACTCATGGTAACTAGCTGGCTTCAAATTAGATTCATATTTACCAATTGTCTCCACCATATCTTTAAATGCATCCGTACGAGCCACATTGAATGCAATACCGACTTGGTAAAAAAGCAAGCAATGAATTGGTTTGTTATACCTTTTAAGATCTTTATCACAAGCATCATTTATACTTGTTTGTCTCATTGTTGATCCTCCACTTTGGTCGTTTAATCTCATGTTCATATTGCTTGTGTATCCATCCATGAGACCTTTTGGATTTTTTGTCTTCTTTCCCACCTTCCTAACACTTCCATCTAGGTTCACTCTCTTGTTACTGGTGCAACTTCATCATTATCACCATCTTTCAAACTATAATTTCCTAAATCATTGCTTGCATTAGCTTCAAAAGCGTCATTCTTTCTACCTTGTTTCTTATTCATTGCCTCTATCAACTCATCTCTAATATTAGATAGAATTTTGGGACAAACACTTGCATTTTTGAATCTCCAATTTGATGTTGTTTTACTCACAATATTCCTCTCGATTTCACTTTCAAACAAAACATACAAGTCACATTATTGAGGTTATTTTCATCCGCTAAGAAGTTATATTTTTAACCAATATCAATTCTACGATTTCTATTTCTAGCTTGACAGAAGAAGAATCTCCTATATAGACATTAGGTAGGTTTGTATCCCTGACCTAAAAAGAAAAAAAAACCAGAAAGATTTACAACTTCATAAAATTTGTATAAATTAAGATTTAGATGATTAATATAGATCCACAATTAAATTTTATACAATTCAAAGCTTTATATATTTGTATAATATAATATATTTAAAGTTAACATTTAAAATTAGTTTGAACTTTAAATTAAATTTTGTTTAATTTAAACTATCACTTAAAAATTTCATACAATTAAAACTTTAATAGTTTATATAATTTAATATAAATCAATTTAAAACTTTAACATTTGAAATTAGTTTAAACTTCAAACTTTAATTAAAATTTAGTTTAAATTATCACTTAATTTTTTAATGAAACTTCATAAAATTTATATAAATTAGAATTAGTCTAAAGATTAAACTTTAAATTAAAATTTAGTTTAAATTATCACTTAAAAATTTCATATGACTAAAGCTTTAATACTTTATATAAATCGTTTTAAAACTTTATATATGTAAAACTTCATAAAATTTATACAAATTTAGATCTATAAATATAAAGTATCACTTTCAAATTGTAATTTGCAAATCAATTCAAATCTTTATATAGTTTAGTTTAAAATTTTAATATAAATTAATTAATTTATAGAAATGATAAATCAGATAAATGATTTTTGTAATTAAAAAAAATCAGATTTAATTACATAATGTCATAATCAACTAAAACATAAATCGGATTTAATTATATAAATCACTATACATAAAATCAGATTTTTTATCAACTAAAACTCTAAAACATAAATCAAGTTACCGGAGTTGGCAGCAACTGTGGAGTGAGGAGGTAAGCGGCAACTAAGGTGAGGACACAGGCACTGGCGGCGGCACCGAGGAAAGGCTTCGGCGATGACAGTTGAGTATTTCAAACTAGGTTTTTTTTCGTTTGATATTTGATGTCAACTTTTAGTAAACGAGGTTTTTCTTTTTGCTGGGGCTCGATTTGTTTGATTTTGATAAAATTTGTGGTATGTAATTGGGCTCCATTGCCAAATACAAGATTTTTTTTCTCCTCAACATTCCTGTATAAGGCGCGCTTTTTTAACGCTTCAGAACTCAAGCGCCTTAGCGCCTAGTGTCTTCTGCATTGTTGGCGCTTTAAAAGGGAAAAAAACCCTAAGCTAGCACTTAGGGCTTTTTGGCGCATAGGCTAGGGTTTAGTAACATAACTGGAATTGATAAAGGGCTAGGACAATTAGACTTTAAGTCAGGAGCACAAATTAAATTATGAATGCGCATTGTACTACAATACACGGAAGCCAATATGGACACAAAACATAGTTGGTATGTACGCTTTCCAACCATCGGATGTTTTTGATTCATGCCTTCGTTTTTATGATAATTATTTTGATTTATATTTATCACTTTTTAATAGTATATTTCATGTCTCGTTCTTTTTCTACATAGTTAGATCATCACTTCTCATTGCCACTTCCTTTTATGTTAATTCTTGCAGATTTGATTAGCATGTTCTTACTATTAAATGAAAGTAAGAGGTGTTCGAGCATGTTCAAAAATTATTTCCATTGCATATTTTTATCTAATAAATAGCATCTCCGTGAAAGTCGTGTTTGTGAACCTTATTTACCTTTATGATACTGGTCAAATGTTGTTTATGCTGAAATTAAGTAGCCTCTTAGGGTCCAAGTCATGTTTATTTGATTCAAAATATATTTAGCACATATTTGGAAATGCAATTATATTTAGTCATTTCAGGAAGAATGAATTTTTTAACATATACGACACTGAAATTCAATAGGTAAAGCAACAACCAAAAACAAAAAAAGTAAAGTGCATAACCTCGATTATTAAATATAATTAATTTCAAAAGTCCGCTATTCCACTCAACAAGATAATATTCAACACGACCTTCTGTATGACATTACGAAAGGAACCATACCAATATTAGATTGACAACAATAAAGATAAGAAAATTCGACGAGAGGTGGTTTCTCCAAAGACCACCAAACTCAAACAAACCGCATAAAAGCACATCGTTAGATAATTGCACAAGGCATGACAAACTCAAGGACATCACTAAACAATTTTTTTTAAGGTTTCAAAAACCCAATTTCTTTATACTCAAATTTCCAGGATCCGCAATACTAACAGATCGATAAACTTGTTATACAATTTAATACTAACACATCATACAACCACATCATATGTTCATCTCCACTGCATTTATTTGTTTTTTTGGCTCTCTCCTGTCTTTGTATTTGGTGTAGGTGAATTTGCTCTCATCTCTAATCCAAAAGTCATCAGTACACCTACATATGATGTCAATTATTTTTATTTTGAGATTAAGCAAGGTTTCAAATCTTGAATTTTGGAGAAAATCTTGAGCTGATATCTCGGTTGAAATGAAGGAGATTTAAAACATTAATAACCAATCAAACTGTCAAATATCGGGTTTCGGAGAAAATATTGGGCTGATATCTCGGGTGAGATGAAGGAGATTTAAAATCTTGAGATTAAATACAAAAAAATAGATTGCAAATTAATCAAAAATTATCTATGATAGTTTAGTTCATTTGATAGTACATATAATGAGGGTGCACGTAATTTAAGTAACCATTTTATACCATGATGAAGATTTAGCATTTCATTGTTTATCCATTCATGGAAGACAATGATAAAATGGAATTTCAATTTGATGCTTTGTTACCAATATTGACAACCTTACCAAAATCAATGAATCAAAATCAATGACTAAATCCAGTCGTAAATTGCTTTAATTTTATTTTCAATGCAATGAAGGTACATTACCATAACAACAAAATTTATATAAAACTTCATTTGAAAAACTAAACTTGCCACATAAATATCCAAAGCAAACCAAATGATTGAATTACTAACAAATATATAAAAGAAAAACTCATGCATTCATTATTCAAAATAACTATTGAAGACGAGAGTGGTATATTTATCAATGATCAGCAAACACCCATCTGCTGTAGTATAAATTTTCTTTGCTTATTAAAATACACCTATTTGTAATATGAATTCCCAGCCAGAATGAATATCAGCCTAAAAACGAAACTACTATAAGTTTGTTACTAGTAGAGTGACTACATCTTTTGCATGACAACAAAATCTCAATTTTGATTATCAAATACAAAAAATTGGTTAGATGACTAAATTACTCAATTTTCATGACAACAAAATCTATAGAAACATTCAATCTAGGACTTAACCACATAGAAATGGAATCCAAACCAAATGAAGGAATTAATGACAACTGCTTATACCTTAATTATTTAAAAGAGCCATCAAAGACGGTAAGGATTCTATTTTTAATGTAAAAAAATAGTTGTGGAAGTTCGTTTGATATTACATTTATCAAGGTTGCATGTCGTTTAATTAAGCATTTAATTGTATGATAACAATCTAGTATTTCATCATTTACCCACTTATGGAAAACAGTGATAAAAAGGAATTTTAAAGTAATGCTTTGTTATAAAATTTAGAACTGCACCAAATGAGTGAATCAATGGTAAAGTTGTCAAAATTGATTATGATATCCATAAACGATGATCTAAACAAAGAAAAATCAAAATTTCTATATAAAAAAATTTCAATAGAGTGAAGGTAAAATTTGAAGTACGAAAATTGGTTAAGTTGATTACAAACTAAATTTCCATAACAATTTTTTTCCATGTAAGAGTTACTCAAAAAAGCCAAATAGTTGATTAGTAACAAATAAGAATAAAAAACTCATATTTATTATCCAAAAGAACCGTTGAAGAAGATAGTTATGGATTATATTTTCATTAAGAACTGCAATTATCAATGTACCTTAGTCGAAATTTTCTTTGCTTATTAAATACATGTATATGTATGGGTATTACCAAACATAATGAGTACTATTTTAAAAATAAAAATAATATATATTTTTTCCAATAGAGTGATTAGTAAAATTTTCCGATAACAAAAACAATTATATCAATTCATAAATAAATTTCGATGACAACAAAATTTATAAGAAAGTTCAATCTATAGACTTAACCACATAAAAATTAGAATCAGATCAAATTGACTTAGTTAATAACAAACATAGAATAAGAAAAACTTATATTTAAATTGTCCAAAAGAACAATTGAACGTAATATTGTTTGAGGTGCAATTTTTACAAGTATAATTCTACCTAAATAAAAATTACTTTGTTATAAAATACATGTACATATATGGCAGGAATTCTCAAACAAAATGAAGATAAGTCTGAGACGACGAGAATATGGGGAAATGAAACTTGTTGAGCCGTATGATTGTACTTTCAACTTAACCCAAATTTCTATTTTTCTGTAAGTTCAAAAATTACTTCCCATTCATGTTCTTATCTAACAAATATTATATCTGTGGAAGTCGTGTTTGTGAGCCTTATTTACCGTTCTGATACCGAGCAAATGTTGTCTATGGTGAAATTGAGTAGCCTCTTAGGGTTCAAGTCATGTTTACATATGAGTTTAACTCTTTTACCTCATTTCAAAATTTCTGTAGTATTATAATATGAGATATATATAGGACAATGATGGAGTTTGCTCAGTTCATGATGCAAGTTACACGAGTAAGGTTTCAACAATAATAAATGTGAGACATGTACTAATAGCACATTTGATATAAAAATATATCCAATAAGATGGAGGGATGGATACGACCTTTTCTATTTGATTCAAAATATATTTAGCATATATTTGGAAATGCAAATATATTTAGTCATTTTAGTGAGAATAACTTACATGATATTGAAATTCAATTGATAGAGCAACAACCAAAAGCAAAAAAGTATAGTGCATAGTGTCAATTATTGAATATAATTAATTCCAAAAGTTTGCTATTTTCAAGTTTCAAAATCAAAAGTACATCAACAGATCGATGAACTTGTTATACAATTTAGCACTAACACATCATACAACTACAACATATGTTCATCTCCGCTACAATTTTTTTTTGATAAAAGAGTGATCCTGTTTCTTTTGCTCTTTCCAGTCTTTGTATTTGACGAAGGAGAATTTGCTCTCATCTTTGAGCCAAAAAGTCATCAATACACCTACATATGATGTCAAAAAAATTAAGTACAAAAATAGACTGTACATTAATGCGAAAATTATCAATGACAGTTTAATTCATTTGATAGTAGAGTTAACAAGGGTGCATGTACTTTAAAGTAACCATTTTATACTATGATGAAGGTTTAGCATTTTATTGTTTATCCACTTATGGAAGATGATAATGGAATTTCAATTTAATGCTTTGTTACCAATATTGACAACCTTACCAAATCAATGAATCCTTGACTAAATCTACAAAACAATAATGTAGATATAAAAATCATAACTTACTTTAATTTTATTTCCAATGTAATGAAGGTGTGTGTTTCCATAATAACACAATTTATATAAAACTTCATTTGAAAAACTAAACTTGCCACATGAATATCCAAAGCAAACCAAATAATTGAATTACTAACAAATATATAGAAGAAAAACTCCTGCATTTATTATTCAAAATAACTATTGAAGACGAGAGTGGTATATTTATCAATGATCAGCAAGCACCCATCTGCCGTGGTATAAATTTTCTTTGCTTATTAAATACACCTATTTGTAATAAGAAGTCCCAGGCAGAATGAATATCGGCCTAAAAAAGAAACTACTATAAGTTTGTTACTAGTAGAGTGACTACATCTTTTGCATGACAACAAAATCTCAATTTTGATTATCAAATACAAAAAAATTGGTTAGGTCACTAAATAATTCAATTTGCATGACAACAAAATCTATAGAAACATTCAATCTAGGACTTAACCACATAGAAATGTAAACCAAACCAAATGAGCGAATTAATGACAACTGCTTATATCTTAATTGTTTAAAGGAGCCATCGAAGACGGTAAGGGTTCCATATTTTATGTAAATAAATAACTGTGGAAGTTCGTTTGATGTTACATTTATCAAAGTTGCCTATCGTGTAATTAAGCGTATAATAGTATGATAACAATCTAGTATTTCATCATTTACCCATTTATGGAAAACAATGATAAAAAGGAATTTTAATGTAATGCTATGTTATAAGAAATTTATAACTGCACCAAATGAGTGAATCAATGGAAAAATTGTCAAAATTGATTATGAAATCCATAAACAATGATCTAAATTAGAAAAAAACAAAATTTCTATATAAAAAAAAAATAAAACAGAGCGAAGGTAAAATCCGAAGTACGAAAATTGGTTAAATTGATTACAAACTAAGTTTCCATAACAAATTTTTTTCTATGCAACAGCCGCTCAGAAAAACCAACGCAAACCAAATAATTGATTAGTAACAAATACAAAATAAAAAAACTCATATTTATTGTCCAAAAGAACTGTTGAAGAAGATATTTTTGGATTATATTTATTTTAATTGTCCAAAAGGTTTTAAATTACTAAAGTAGAATTTTTTTTTTGCTTATTAAATACTTGTATATGTATAGGAATTCCCAAACATAATGAGTATTATTTTTAAAAATAAAAACAATTTTCTTTCTTTAACTGAGTGATTAGTAAAATTTTCAGATATCAAAAAATGATTCTATCAATTCGTGAATGAATTTTGATGACAACAAAATTTATAGACAAGTTCAATCTAGAGACTTAACCGCATAAAAGTTAGAATTAGACCAAATTGACTTAGTTAATAACAAATATAATAAGAAAAACTTATATTTAAATTGTCCAAAAGAACCATTGAACGTAATAAGAAAAACTTATAATTCTATTTGAATAGAAATTGCTTTTGTTATAAAATACGTGCGCGCGTGTATAGAAGATAAATTTGAGAAAATGGGAATATGGTAAAATTAAACTTATAGAACTGTATAATTGTACTTTCAACTTAACCCAAGTTTATATTTTTTTTTTAAAGTTCAATACAATTTTCAAAGTGACAATGTATGTCCACTTGAATGGTTTTACCAAATACATATTTTTTTTCCTGTTGACATCTTAGCGATTATTATAACTGTGAAAAAAATAAGATATTGTGTGTACTTGTTATTAAACGTTCATTTGGGTACGACTATACATAATTTTTCATTTATAGAACTATTTTTTTTTGTGCATTTTCTTCCATATTAAGCCTTACACATAACTATGATAGCAAATGACTGTAAAGTTTGAAATTAGCCTAAAAGTTTGTTCCTTAAACATAATAATGGTGGGAAAGTGTGAAAATTACGTAATTTCTAATCATATGCATACATCACTAAACAGCAAGAATATCCTTTCCTTTCTTTACCAAAGGCTTAGATGTTCTGCAAAGCTAAAAGATAAAGTAAAGACAATGTAACCAAACTTACCAAATCAAAAACCTTCTATATTTTGTCAAGTATACCGGTTGTGTCTTACAATTTCACCGACCACTCGTCATTTGTATTCCTAATGTGTAATCTATAATCTTTTCAACTCGTCAAATTTTACTTTGCTTATTTACAAACACATGGTATTTTCAAGTGATAAAAATGCTTGCAGAAACCATCATCTTCCCAAAAATTGTAGTTCATGATATAAGATCATATGTGTGTGTGTCTCTCTCTACTATACATACATATATATACAGATACATACATACATATATATACAGATACATACATACATATACATACATTATATATACATACATTATATATATATATATCTATATATATGTATAGAAAAACGAAAAAGATAAGATGCAGGGATTCTGGTTGGGATATCCTTTATAAATACATGAAAATAACTGGAATGTTCATAAAGTTGGCAAGTTCTGTTTGTTTAGAAACTTCCTGTATATTTAGAATAAATACATTGTATAATATAAGTATGCCATCTATGTTTTAAAAAGCATGCTCAAGGCGCTTTTTTGAGTGTTCAACCGCTGATTAGCACAATGTAAGTAATAACAAGTACAAAATGAGTAATACTGCCAATTTTGATTCACATGCATCAAGTCTTGGGCAAAAATAATGAACAATTGTAGAAAATATTACAGTTCATGATGGCAAAATTATCTTATTTCTCAACTATTGTAGGATTTTCTGCAGAATTAGGCAATATTTTTTCATCGTTTTCAAATCTTTATTTGGAAAAAATCAAACATGAATATTGACCTTTTCGCTGTAAAAATTAAATATTTAACTGTAAATATTGTGCTATATAATTAGGTACTGATTCTAGTGGTAAAATGCTAATTATTAGCCCCCAAAATGCTTAAGTGAAGCTTTAATTAAGCAAAGTGACAACTTTGTGTTGCCTTGTTTCTCGCTTAATATTACATGTGTCGATAAGAATTTCTTCAATGCTTTTTTTTTATTCGAAATTATTTGTTTTGCAGTTGGAATTCAATCTACGACGGGTAGCACTTTCTACCGAATGGTTTAAATCAGTTGATGATACTCATGCTATAGTTTCATCATGTATGGTCACAAGTCCTATACGTTCAACCCGTAGTAGCAGTAAAAAACGAGGGAGGAAAAGTGTTAATGTAGGTGAACTTACATCAATTTCTGATCGTGATAAATTATCAGATACTTATTGGTGGAGAGGTGGAAGGCTGTCACGACATGTGTTCCAATGCAAAACATTGCCACGATCATTAGCCTTGAAAGGTGGCAGACAAGGTAATTTTTTCTTTTCTTATGTCAATTCTTGCAAAGTTGAAATTATTGTTTTATCTTGGTTTTCATATTATGTTAAAACTATGCAGCTGGATATAAAGCGATTCCCGATATATTATATCCTACAAGTTCAGAAACTCCCAAAAGAAGCAAATATATTTCCTGGCGAACTGCTGTTGAGATGTCAAAGAGTGTGGCCGAGCTAATTTATTATGTAGGTTACAACTTGTTTATGTTTTACAAACTTAGTTTAATTCAAACTCTGAACTGCTCATGATTGTTCACTCAATTTCAGGCTAAAGATTTTGATTCACATGTCAAATGGGGAGAGCTTTCAAATACCCGTCATCCTACTAAATCAGGCAAGGAATCTAAGAAAATGGCAAAACTACTGAAGAATGTATTTATATGTGGAAAATGCAATGATGGGAAACAAATGAAGTATTTAGTTGATTGTGGGAAGAAAGAGATTCTACCAGCTTTTATCACGAAACATGGAGTATTGCTTGAAGATTCCACTGTCGACCGGAGAAGATTCTGGTTGGCTGAAGCTCATATCCCTCTTAATCTTTTAAAGGCTTATGAAGAGAAAAACATAAAGAAGAAAATGGCCCGCTTATCGAGGAAGTTGGATCCTGAATCATCAAGTGTGAAAGAAAGTGAAACCAAAACAAAGAAACGGAAACAGTTGAATATTACTGATGTTGGATTAAATACTGTGAATGAAAATGAGTGGAATGCAAAGAGGAGGAAGCGATCAGAAGGGCTCTCTTTCCTATATTCTAGAGGAGAGGAATCCCAAAAAGTACTTTGTCAACAATGTAACAAAGATGTATTGGTCAGGTATGATGTAGAATTATTTCCATATTTCCACATAATCATCCATTTAGATTGTGAATCCTCCACAACTTACTGCAACTGTATACAAGATAAGACTGAACCATTTGAACTTACTATCAACCTATTGCACTGTTATACATTTCCTCATTCCCATCCGGAATAATTAACGCTGGTATACTCATCAACTATTATTTCATACTAATGAACGCATGCTTGCACATAGCTTCCAAATAAAAGTCCGATTCTTCTCTGTTAAAAATGTCAATGGTGCCGTTATCTTAATGAAGTACTTAATAAACCTCCTATAGTAACTGGCTAATCTAAGAAAACTTCGTATGTCCATCGTATTCTTAGGGCTTTCTCAATTTTGGACTGCTACTACTTAGGCAGAATCCACAGAATTTGACCTTCAAATAGCGCTTCCTCACCGCCTTAAGCACGCTGTCAAGTGTAACTTGTGTTCCTCCCATTTCCGTGAATAGACTAAAACATCGTTGATGAACACAAGTAGAGACTTATTAAGTTAATCTCTAAACGGTTCATAAGATCAACAAAGTACGTCGACATATTTCTTAGCACGAACGACATAACCAATCATTCATAAAATCTCGATAACGTATGTAGTGCGGGAATCGATACGTCATCCCTCACAACTCTTAGTTGGTGAAAACCAATCTCCAAATCCAACTGAGAAAACATCCTTGCACCGTGGAGGTGGTCGAACATGTCATCTACATACAAAAGTGAATACTTATTTTTTTTCCGTCACCTTGTTTAGCTCATGCTAGTCAACATAGCTTCAAAGAGTCATTTGCTTTAGTGGCGAATACTACATGTGCTTCATATACAGAAGAAATCTTCCAAATAAACCCTTCTTTAGCAACTCTTTTAATTTGCACTTTCAATTCTTTTTGCTCTTTTGGTGTCATCCTCCTAATGGGCATGGCAACTGGGCTAACATCATTCACAAGATTGATACATAAATCGATTCCCCTATGTGGTGGTAAACCTGTAACCTCCACAAAAACATCAGGATATTCCCTCACAATAAGAACCGATGACTCATCCTGCGAGATATAGAGAGCGCGCGCGCGTGTATATACAAAACGATCATTGCATCCTTGGGAATGCATCACAACTCTAGCTTCCGTCCATCATCTCTTCTTAGTGTCACCAACATCATCTTACAGTCGAGTAATGTTCTATATCTTCTAAGTCAGTTCATATCCAAAATAATACCAAATCCAACACAGGCAAGAACAAACAAATCATACAGAAACACATTCATTATTCGGTAACATAACATGACAACAAACCACACACAAATTAACCGAACCCCCAACGAGATTCCACATTTTAAAGGTATAAAGTAAATCAGGTTTTAATTTTAATTTAGCTATCAAGTCACTAGAGATAAAAGAGTGAACTCCCATATAAAACAATACTCTAACATGTACATCATTAATGGAAAGCATACATCAGATTTTAATGCATTTTTCCTATTCCTTTGCCAAAGACAGGACCTATGAACTAGGAATAACATTCAACGCATATGCCTTCGTAACCTTTCCTTACTCAGCCAATAGTAGACAATCCTCCCAAATATGCCCAAGTTGATCGCAATCAAAGCACTTCTTCCAAACTGGACAATTCTTCGAGAGATGACCTTTCTCCAGTTGGTTCCTATTTGCCTTTATTTTGACCATCTTTGCCTTGCGGTTGCTTCTTTCCTTTGTTCGCCTGGAACTTCCTCTTCCCAACCATTTACGGCTTAGTTTCCTCCTTATGAACAATGGCCTGCATTTGCCGAGAGTATAAACTCTCTTATCTTAGAGTCATATCGACAATCTTTTGAAAATGCTCATCCACTTGAATTATTAGGCGCTCTCCCAAAATAGTCATTCAATTCGGTTGTGAACTTTTTATTTTTCTTTAAAGGACTACCATGAATGACATACTTCGTTGCAGTCATTTCTCCCTTCTTTAAATCAACAAACTTCTTAAACAACATACACCTCTGTGCAATATGTATAAACTTCTTTAAAGCAAAATTTAAACCGATCTCAAGTGAACCAATCCTCGAGAGTGGCAGTTTGAATCACATTTCACCAACTCATAGCTCGACCCGAAGTTTCATAAAGTTAATTTCCTCTTATGAGCATCCTCTAGTTTGAAATCATCAAAAATGCTCATGCACGTATCCGACCAATCATGCACATCCATAGCAGATTTTATTCTCATGAACAGTTTCCTTCCAAGGTTGAAATAATCTTTGTTCAGCCTTGTAAAATCGGCTCATTGCTCTTGCACTTGCCCACCTCCAACCACAACACCAGCAGCCACTCCTTGGTGTGACTTTTTCCTGTGCTATATATGCGTGCATGTTGTGAGTGGGCAAGGACCAGCTTGAACAGAAACGTTGTCAACTTTGTTGCATGGAAATATGAATCAAGAAGACAGTGTGTAAATAATTAATAGGGTAAAAGGAAAATATAGTTAGGCAGCAAACTTTAATTAAATAATAGCAAGTAATAACTGTTTTTGTAACCCTCTTTCTTACTATTTATATTTTTCAATGTCCGCTCTTTTGGATATCGAACTGGAAACCTTCTTCTTCGGAAAGGAGATAACTTACCACTTGAGCTATATTCTAAATTGGTTAGTAGAATAAAGTTGGTAAAATGTAAACAATAATTTTAGCATCGTCGATAAGATAAAAATACAAAAACAAAATCATATTCGAACAAAAGTATGTCTATTCAATTCTTATTTCTCCAATTAGCTTAAATATGTAATGTTGGTCAAATGCACACATAGTAATTCATCTCCTATTTAAGCCCTTTAAAGTTGACATTTTGTCGTGAATTAAATGCATATTTCCTTACTTCCAAATTATCAAAATTCTGAAAAGTCCCAACTTCGAGTCTCTTTTTTTAGTTCCTGGTTATCTAACTGGCAAACCCTACGTTCACCATCTTCTATTATCATAGCATATTCTTTCAAATTTTATATTGCTTACTGCTTTGGGTTGTCTGTTTTAGTCTTGATAAAATTTGCTATTTCTCATAGCCCAATGTCACCATTTTCACCATCAACCTTGATATTTATCATCCCTCATTATTGTGGGAGTTGCACCCTTTCCTATTGCTCTTTAAAAAAAATTGAATGAACAGAATTCTGGATTTTTCTTCACTGCATTTATCTAGATATATTGATTATGTGAGGCCACTTCGTGATGTTCCTGATTGGCAAATGCTATTGCTTATGAGCATTCATTATTTGAGATTTTCCCCCATTATATCTGTCGTTCCAGGTTATTGTTGCCAATTTTGACACAAATGGCCACATAATTGTTTATGTAAAATGACATGTCTACTTACCTCTGCAATTTTATCATAGTAATGCTAAATTGTATCAGTTCTTATCATACATTTGAGCTTATCTTTCTATTTTCAATTTTACAGGGAGGCTATAAACTGCCAACTATGCGATGGTACGTCTACCCACTACTTTTCTCTGTATCTTTCATTTGTAGTCATACATACATATTTTTGTACTATATCAACTGTACAATATTCTTTTCATATAGAAATTGGATTTTTTGGAGGTTCCTTCTCATAAAAACCTAAGGCTATCTGTCTATTCTGTGTTTTAGTTTATTATTTTCTTCCTGCAAAGTTTGAAAATTTGGGAGTTCATACCATGACTAAAGTTGATATTAGCTAAATGAGTTAGTATCTACATTCTGCTTGAATTAATTATATCATGGAGTGTGAAAAAGAATAGTGCGCTCATTTCTTACTTTTCTTTCCTTATATGCTCTATACTGTCCAGGTCTTTTTCATAAGAAGCATGTCAGAGGGCCAAAGACCGCAACAACTACAAACTACACATGTACCAATTGCAAGAATACAAAATGCTTGAATATGGAAGAGAAAGGCAGAAAAGGTCCAAAATCAAAGATTACTGGTGCAAACTGTACAAAGGGGAAAGGAAAGGAATCAATTGACATGGGAGCAAAAATCAAGGACACAGGAAACTTTGAAGAAAAAGGCATAGATGAAAAAAGTGAGGGGGGAAGTCTCAAAGACGTAAGCAATGATAAGATTCATTTTACGGAAATGAACACGAGTAACGCCAAGAAAAAAACAAAGGAAAACAGAAGCACAAACGAAGATAACAGCATACAAAAGTGGAACTTTAGGGAGAGAAAAAAATATAGCAAATATACATGGAATGAAGAGGAAGTTCAAAAGGAAGTAAGACCTTTAAAGTTAAAAATAAAATTTCAAGGGCGTAGTATAGTTCCCACTACTAGAGAATCTTCAGAGAATAATTTGTCAGAAGCAGTAGCAGAAAACCGACAACTTGTTTTGAAATTGAGCAATAAGAAGTGTCACAAGAGAAGCAAGAAAAATAAATCAGAAAGTAAGAAATCGAGAAATTTTATAAGTGTGGAGACCTGGAATAAAAGAAAGCGATCAGTTGTGCATCATTCTTACTGGCTGAATGGGTTATTATGGACCCCCAAGGCAGTTACAGAGCAACAAATGCATTTTAGAAAAGGAAATGTTATTCTTCCTTTACAAAACGAACAAGAGCCAGTTACAAATCCAACGTGCTGTCTTTGTCATAAGGAGTACAACGCTGAAGTTATTTACATTAGTTGTGAACGCTGTCATGGTAATGTTCCTCCTATACCCCGATGCTTCTTTTCCAGTATCTTTTTTTTTTCGTACGATAGGAAATAACTTGTTACTGATTGCACAATTACTTTTGGGAAATAAGTCATTATGACCTCACCTTTTCACTGGAGTAATCAAGGCTATATGCTTAGAAGCCTAACTTTTCCAAAGGGCTAATATTCCGTAGATTGAATTGCAATTTGATGAAAACAAAATTTAAAATAGACGGAAATATGTTTCAACAACATAATCAAAGTATTAACAGAGAACAAAATTTAATGAAAGAAAGTTGAAGAGTTTTTGTACGTCGTTGTAGAGTGAAAATGAAAGAAAACATGGAATATTATTTAGTTTTAACGTTTGAGTAAATGAACAACTATAGATTATATATGCTAAATCAGTTAAGAAATTTCACAGTGATGTGCTTTCATCACATTTGCAACCACTTACTTTTTCATGTGATCATGTTTCTCATTTCTGTTCCCTCTGGGTCAAATATGATTAGTGCATCACATGGTTTCTTTTTTAATATACTTAGCCTTAACACCAACTTTATAGAAGGTTAGCTGCCATGCTGTTCAAAGCACGATTTTGTGTGGACTTTTTTTGTATGGTCATCTGGTTTAGCTAGATTTTCTCAGCACTATTTATTTAAGTTTAAAGCTGTAATTTTAACTCACATAAATTAGTACAATTCGATGGTACTGTTCGGTAGTACTACTGCTGGTAACCATCTTTCAAACCGTTCACCACTGCAGTTGAGGGGCCGATAACTTTAGACACTTGTAAGGAGAACTGTAACATCTCTGCTATTTTTTTTAATGCAGATTGGTTCCATGGCGATACATTCTCCCTTACAGCTGAAAACATTGATAACCTGATTGGATTTAGATGCCACAAATGTCGCAAGAGAAGCAAACCTGAATGCCCTTTCTTGAATACTGCACTGATTCGTAATACCAGTTTAGATATTGCAGTTAGTGAAGTCCACAATGACCAAGATAATAATTGCAGTGGATCAATTGACTACAAAAAGGATGGTTTGGATGTGGGAGTGGATAATTGTGACAAAAATCATAAAGTTAAAGACAAAAATAGTGGCTATTCAGATGAAACTTCATCAATGAATGGGAACATAGATGATCTGGAAAAATTGCATGGTGTGTCAATTGAAGATTATTTGGTTTATAAAGATGAAAGCAAACGTTGATAGCTTTGGTATTTACTCTTATGACCCATTTAACCTAAGTACTTATTATCATTGATCATTAAATGACGGGATTCCTCTGTGATGCAGCATGTTATCCACAAATTATTTCATTGTCTTGAACCAGTGAGAGATCTCCTGGCTGTTGAGAAGCTGCATGTAGGTGCGATTTCTGTTTGTCCTTTTAATTTATAACCTGACATTAAAACGTACCCAAATTATTAAAATGTTTCAGGGAGCTTCTTTAGAATATATACAGTGTTATTTAGATGTTGTGCTTTTTATTTGATGCTAAGTTTGATAATCTCTATGGACTTGAGTAACCCCAATAAAGGAGCAATACAATGATAACTTGTGTTGAGTTCCCAACTAAGTCTCAGTTTTGATACCCATTTTTCGCGTGTTGAGATCAGACCTTGGATGCCTCGGAACAAAGTTCGTATCAGAAGTTTCATGTAATCCAAAACTTAATTAACAATTGGACTCCACTTATGTTCAATGGTCGATTCTGGATGCAGCACTCCTGGGGGATCATTTATTGTTTGGAAAAAGTGTCGAAAATGGAGAACAGTGATATGTATTTTTCCTTGTATAGTACCAGTGCTAATTGAGAGATTAGACATGATCTCCTAATGTCCATATTATTGGACACACCCTTCTGCTTTAAAATTATAATGAAAGTTTGGTGGATTTGGTTTATTTCTTAACAAGTTTAAGTCAAATAAATTTAAGTCTACTACCTTAGAAATTGGAGGTTGAGTGTAATATCATCATAAGTAGTGGGGTTTTCTCAAAAATATTGTCACCTCAAACCTCAAACTATACATTACACGAAAAACAACAAGTCCCAATTTAAATCATATTATCATTTACTACTGTATATTTTTTCAATATCCATTACCTCGGTGTCTCTCACTGCAATAGTATAAATATTAATGCTTGCAATTTTCATCTTATCGTTATTATCTGCAAAACATGATTTCTTTGTAATATGAATATTGCATAACCTTAAACACATTTATAATTTAGCCTAAATACCCAAAAATAATAATATGAAAATGTATTAGACTAATTATTATGAAAGAAATATATCAGTTGAATGCAAAATCTATCTGTAAATTTATCCCATCTACTATTATTCAACACAACATGAAGTTTGTCCTGTTGTCGTGGAGATGAAGAAAGGTTTTAAAAAAAAGTGATTCTCAATTTAAGCAACATGGAAGAAGAAATTTCAAGCAACATGGAACAAAATTACATAATATTGGCTACCTTTGATTATGGACTCTAGTTAGACTTGGGATAATTTGAAAACGAACTTGTAAAATCTTGAAGTTAAGTTAACAGCATTTAATTATTTCTCAAATTGTTTCCTTTTTGAGCTGTAGGGTTATGAGTATGAACAAATATCTTTCATTTTGAAAGAATAGTATCAGTAAAATAATAAAATAAACTCAAAATAATGATAAAAATGAAAAGATAACCTTTATTGTGCTGAGTTGTCTCCAATAATGTAGTTACACGTAAAGTTTTGAAAGGCGAAGGCGTATATGAGATTTTTTTCTTCTTCTGAGGCTAGGTGCAAGTTTATAAGTTGTTAAGGTCTAAAATTTAAGATAAATGTTACATACGTACGTATCAAGGAACTAAATATAGAATAATGATGTCAAACGTTAAAATACGAAACATTAAACATTCAAAGTGATTCAAACAAAGTTCAACCAATTACATAAAATATTTCATTCAGAAGCTTTTTATATCATACATCATTTAACTATATACATAAACACAACATTAGTTTTCTATAAAATAAAAAAACCTAGACACAGTTTGGTTCAAAAGCACGGTAGATTACTTGTTGTTTTCTATAAGCATCAAAATTACTTGTTGTTTTCATGATGTTCTTTTTGGATGCCATGAAATAGTTGGGGTACCAGCTTTTGTTAGATTCATTTTTTTTATTACAGCCAGAAGCAAATTTTGCCTTAGCAACCTAAGGTGTATGAGACATGTATTTTGTTCGCCTTAGATCCAAAATAATTTGAGGACAGGTATAAGCGATTAAACTTTAAAATGTCATATATGTGTGTGTGTATCAAGGTTTTAAAAGACAAAAGCGTACGCGAGGCGTTTTTGGGTCCGTGAGGCGAAGCGTAAGCCTCGAAACGTTGAGAGCTTTTCGGGTAAAAGAAAAACGCAAAACATATAATGAAATTTAAAATAAAATAACATTAAATGTCAAATATTAAACAAGAAACATAAAGCATTCGAAGCAATTTAAACAAAATACAATCATCCATAAGCATTTTAAGTTAAATCAACATAAATTGTAATAGATAAAATGATATCTTCCTCCTCATCCATAAGCATGTTGCCATCCAAGCTATCGTCATCATTAGCATGAAAAAGATCTTCCGTGTGTGGTTTCAAAAAGAATCATAATCACCAAGTCCAACATCATCATTCTCAATTCTTATCCCTTTTCCTTTTGGACCATTGCCTATAAAGTTTTTGAAATAATAATATCAGCTTAATTCTAAATTAACAATTTATTTGATGCTAATAATAATCTTTTGTTCTACTTACTTGGACCGCTAGTATAACGTCTTCTTTTGTATGGAATGATGGGAGGAGGACAATGAATAAGCTCTCTTGGAGGAGGAGGAGGAGGAGGTGGAGGCATATGATCTCTAAGAGGTGTAGGTTCACGGTTTTGAATTGATGCGTAAAATATCTTCATATATTGGGGCGGACATATTCCTTATGACATCAACATCAAGAAATTGATCATCTTCTTCTAGCCAACTTGGATCGGAAGGAAGAACCGGATTTTCTAGTTCGGCAATCCACTCATTATCGGAATCAATTTCTTCGATAACAATTGAATCAATCTTTCTTCTCATAATTTCTCTTTGTCTCAAACGGTGTTATATTTAACATACACCAAAGAATGCAATTTTTTATGCTTAAGTCTATTTCTTCTCTTTGAATACATCTAAATTAAAATAGATAAATTGAACATTTCAATATGAAACCAAAATTACAACGGTTTATTTGTTAAGTAAAACGTTCTTAAAGTGACTTACCCATTGAAATGCACTTCATTTTCTCTCACATCCGGATGCACTACAGGTTAGATCAAGCACCCGAATAGCGAAATTCATCAACTCAGGTGTATCAATCCCAAAACGTTCCCACCAATACACTAGTCAATTAATAATGCACGAATAAACATATATTTCATACTTCATAATTTATTATAAAATGAAATACTAACAATTAAATTACTAACCCGGACTTTTCATCTTTCTACTCTTAACCGCCATAGGATGTCTAAAGAGACCATTTTGGCGATCGTACAAGTCCAATTGACAATCCGCTTTGAGACATTCTTCGCTATCGCCAAACATTCTATCCATGCAATCAACCAAACATTTTCTTACTTCATTCGCATTAGAAAAAGTATCTTCATAACAAAATTGTGGATTCAAGAAGTAACCCACCACATGTAATGGTTGATGCAATTGCGTTTTCCATCGCCTATCTATACGATGCCAAATAGGTTTGTATTTCCTCTTATTATTTCAACATTTCTAGCAGTCGTTTCCTTCGCTGCATTCATCAACTCATATATTATATATATATATATATATATATATATATATCCCATGGTAGGTCTATCTTCTCCATCAAACTCTCTCAACACACAAACAAGAGGGATGCCACTTTTAACACAATAAGCAATATGTCTTCCCATCCGTCCAACCATCAACATAATAGTGCATCCGTACTTCTTCCAATCTTTTTTGTAAGCTCCAATCATGCTTTCAATGTCTTCAACACTTTCTTTAAGGATTCAAGTCCATAATTCATGGCTAGAAGGTGGTTTAAATGCAGAACCATATTTTGCAATATTTTCCATTGCCACTTTATAATATGAAGTGTTTGCCACGTTGAATGGAATTGCACTAGTATAAAACCATAATCCAATTTTTTTGCTAACTTCCTTTCTTTCTTCTTTCTTATAGCGATTATTCATAGTACTTTGCTTCGCCTCTAAATTGGCAAATTTATCCATTGCTCCTCTAGAGCTAGGAACATTACCACTTTCGCTTCCACTTTCAAGTTCAAAACTATTATCATCATCTCCAATGCTAATGCTTTCGCTCCTACCAATCTCACGAAACATATCAAGTTTTGATTGCTTAACACATTTAATTTTGTCTAGAATTTCGATGCGTTCATTCTTCACATTTTGTGGTCTTTTTGGACAATGAATAATTACAAGATGAGTGCGTGCTAAATCGAGCAATTTCTCCGGTGCATCTATGATCACAAAATCCAAAAAAAAATATTTTGAATTGGTGGAATTCGGTAATTCTTTAATCCACGAAAAAAGTATTTCGCTCATGTTCTCTTTGATTTACTGGATGCCTAAACTGCTGCTAAACACACACAGAGTAAACGCACATTCAAAAATAAAAAAATTCTTGAATTCGATTCCAGAAAATGGAATCGAACTGTTGGAATCAAATCGATTCCAGCGACTGAAATCAATTTCGATTCCAGATGCTGGAATAACTCGATTCCAGTAAGGAATCAATGTTCGAAGTTTAAAAAAGAAAAACCTTTTTTCTCGCTTTTGAAGTTAAGTTCAAACGAGCAGAATGAAAAAAAAATTTAGGGCAGAGAAACAAGTAAAGAAACAGGCCGAAATTTTGTCTCCAAAGCGTACGCCTCACCATGTTTTTGGATCGAGGCGCACGTTCTCTGCGCTTTTTGCGCCTCAGATGGTTGAGGCGCACGCTTCAGTGGACTTTTGCCTTTCGAAGACCGCCTTTGTGCGTATTGGCTTGCGCCTCGCCTTGAGGCATGCCTCACGTGCGTTTTTTAAAACATTGGTGTATGTGTGTGTACACACACATATACATACATACATACAAGAATTTGTTAATAGCTAATTAACCGCATCTGGTGATAATTTCGTTTACACTGGAAGTCTTCTTTGCCGACCAAACATCCTAAGAATGGTTAGTAAATGTCTTGCATAGTTATTTGTATCGTGCGGTGCGAGTAGAAAAATTATAGCAAAATTCTTGTTTTTTTAATAATAATTCTTTATTTTTATTCAGTGATAATTGTTAAAATTTGACAGATGGATTTTAACATGTAAAAGAAATATATGTTGCATCTATGTTTTTTTTGGATGATGAGTAAAATAGAATGACAACATGCTTGATCAGATTTTAGATGTCCAATCAAAGGTATGACTATCACTGTAGACATTGTATCACTTAGCTTATTGTTGTGATAGCTTGAATGGACATAAGATGTTTGAACAAAATTTAATGCTTTATTTTTGGTAGGGAGCATGTTAGAATCAATGCATGACATGTTTTCATTTGTCCTGAAACTATAGTGGGATGCTTTTAGGATTTTGGATCTCCTCAAGGAAGTGATTTTGAAAGAACAACTTTTGTATGTAATTCACACCAATGCTTACAAAATCAGAAAAATCTTATGATTTATATTGGCTCTCCTCATTCTGGGTTCTATTCTTTTCGACTCAAATAAATTCAAATCTCAGTTGAGAGGTCATCCAATTCACAATAAATTTAAAAATACTAAGATAATTATGTGAATCTACAATCCAGAATATACCTTTTGGAAAAGGATCGAACTGGACAGAAAATATGGATTAAGGTTTAGATGTTGAGAAACTTAAGCATCAAAATCAAATTAAAAATTTACTGATGTTTTCACATACTTGCATGTCATTTGATATCCTACAAAAAACATTTTGTTTGTTCGGGGGGGTGGGGGTGGGGTATACACACGCATTACAATATGAATCGTTTGATATGTCTAGTTTCAAAAATTTTAACTTTATGATTTCCAATTTGAATCCCATCTTGAGAAGCTTGCTTCGCTCATGTCAAGAGCGAAAACTTAAATCATTTAGTTCAAGGAAAACTGCCTTAATCGTGCATTATTGTAGCATATTTTTGTTGCAAAATATATAAATTAAACAACCCAAAATGATTATTTGGAAAGCCGTTCAATATATTCACGTTTCTTCAAAATAACGAAAGAACTAAAAACATATCTTATAACACAATAGCTTTGTGTAAAGAGCGCTTAGGTTTATTTGTTTGAAATACTTACTGTTTAATATATGTAATATACAACAATCACAACTAAGCCATTATTCCCAAATAAGTTGGGGTTGGCTAGAGATGGAACCCAAAACTAAATGACAAAATCAATTTAAAAGTTATAATAATAACAATAACGATAATAAAGTCAAATAAGTAAATTAATAATAATAACTAAGTATAATAAAATAAAAATATATGTATATATATAAGAGGAATGATAATAATAATACTAATAGCGATAATGATACTAATAGTCATATTGGTCAAAGACCAAACCTACGTCTTAGGCTCATGTTCCCTTGTCCTATAATCTAAAACTTATAGAACTCAACGTTCATGGTTCTGGTACGTGAATCGCTAACTTCCACTTGCTCCGATCCGTCACCAGCTCTTCGGATATACCACAATCCTTTAAATCCCTTTTTACTACTTCCTCCCATGTCAACTTTGGTCGACCTCTACCTCTTTTTGAGCATTCAGCGCGACCTATAATTCCAACACGCACAGGTGCCTCGGGCGGCCTTCGTTGAAGATGTCCAAACCATCTTAAACGATGTTGAATTAGCTTCTCCTCAATTGGTGCTACTCCAAGTTTATCACGTATATCATCATTTCTAATTCGGTCTCTTCTTGTATGACCGCAGCTTCATCACAGCATACGCATCTCTGCTATACTTATCTTTTGGACGTGTTGGCTTTTAGTAGGCCAACATTCTGCACCATACAACATCGCAGGCCTGATTGCCGTTTTGTAGAACTTTCCTTTAAGCTTTTGTGGGACCTTCCTGTCATAGAGAATCCCAGACGCTTGTCGCCATTTCACCCATCCCGTTTGAATTCTAAAACTAACATCTTCATCAATCTCACCATTATACTGCAACATTGATGCTAGATATCGAAATGATTCCTTCTTGAGAACTATTTGTTCGGCCAGAGTGACATCTCTATCCTCCGACCTGACACCGCTGAACCCACACTTCATATACTCTGTTTTAGTTCTGCTAAGCCTAAATCCCTTTGATTCTAAAGTCTGTCTCCACAGCTCCAGTTGTCTATCAATCTCAATCCTACTTTCATCAATTAGCACAACATCATCAACAAATAGCATACACCAAGGAATCTCATATTGTATACCCTTCGTAACCTCATCCATCACTAGAGCAAAAATGTAGGGACTCAAAGCTGACCCTTGATGTAATCCTATGTTAATGGGAAAGTCACTGGTTTCATCATCGCATGCTCTGACACTAGTCACAACATCATCGTACATATCCTTGATAAGTGTAATGTACTTATCCTTATCTTTATTAACAATTGCGATAACTTTTGGTGTCACATTTTTTCAGTGTGAATGCAAACTTTCTGAAACGCTCTTATATTTATACATACAAGATACAAATTTTAATCCCGCTATAGAAAAAAAAAGAAAAAAAAAACATTTTACGTTTTTATGAGGTCACAAGTTCGAATTCGTTCTTGATAAAAGTACATTCTTATTTTTTTAAGGTCACAACTCCAGTTTATATGTTTTTTCATATGTTTTTAATTTAATTTATAATCTTAATAAATACTACATTTCTTTTAAATGAATGTTCTTGCATTTCTCTTCTACAAATATTTGTTCAGTATTTTATTGATTTAACTCTCTTTCATAGACAATATTTATCTTATTGTAAACTATTCATTATTAATTAATCTTCTAAGCTTTTAATTTTCAAAATAAAAGTTTAATATTATTATATTATGCATACTTTATTTTAATTTTAGAATTGAATTAATTTTAAAAATGTCTCTATTTGCGTTTTGATCTGGAAATTTTATAAATTTCAGTTTTAGTTGTATTAATACTAATATGTTGAACTTGAATTTAGTTCAAACTATAATTTTCTTTTATCATTATTTTGCAGAACTTTAATTCTTATCCTTAGCAATAGTTGTAATACCTTCAAAGTCACATTTTTTTTGTGTGAACATGGATGTTTGTAAATACTCATAATTCAAATAAGAATACTATTTAAATTTAAAAAAAATTGGAATGTGTAAATTAAGGAGTCTAATATTAAAACTAAATAATATTCAAAGCAAACATGCTAAAATTTTATTATGGAAAGCGAAAAAATGACTGAAATAAGAGAGATAACAACAAACAATCAATATCTTAAAATAAAAATATGAGAAAGTTTCTTAAGTAATCATGTAATTAAAAACCAATATATTTCTAAAAGAAATGGTAATAAAAGACAAAAATTTTGTTTTCGATTAAAAAAACGTCATGTTTGTTAAGCATTCCTCTATGCCATCATGTTTAGGTACTTATTTTAGCAATTTTGTTAGACAGTCCCATAAAGTAATTTCTATCAATATGATAATATATTAAAATTTTAGCAGATATATTCAAAGTCTTTTTTTATATATATTCATAAGTATTTTTCATGCATATCTTTTTATATGCACGTGCATTGCATGTGCCAATGCACTTGTAAGAATAATCTTACTCAATTCAAGTTTAATGAACGACTGTCCTTTTTAAACAAGACAAATTTTTTTGCACAACAGTTAATAATTTATCAAGTGAAATCAGACAACCATTTTGATTCCATAAATTTTGAAAAAAAACCCGATGATATTTGTTAAATGAAGTGTGTTGCGAAAGGCACCATTAAAGCTTTTTACTAGAAAATACCACTAAAGTTCATAATATACTTTATGACGCTGAATAACACGGTTTATAATATGTTCATCCTAATGTCGATTGTTCTACCAAATTTACTCAATAATTATGAGAAAATCAACTCGAGTAACCCAGAATCGTTAGCGACGCTTCAAAAGAATGTTCCCCTAGTTTACTGTTATTTGTTTTTTCCTATGGTTGAATTCTGATGCAGATGCAAAAGGTTAGGAAGTTTTCACAAGTTTCCAGTTTGAACTGGAATTGCTGGCTGGTAGTTTATTGTCAGCTAAGGATAATTTTTTCAGCAATGCTATATTGGTCGGTGGTATCAGTGTTTGTTGTTTCCTATTTGGTTCAGTTATATACCATCTAATGAATCATTATAAACCTGGTACTTTGAAGTATTCAATTTCGGTAAATTAAAAATGGATTTAATGAGAGATTTCGAGGTATCTTTAGCAACATGGTAAATGACCAGATGAATATGGATAGGGTTGTTAAAGCATTGGCAAATTAACGTTTACACGGACCACTATTCAGACATTTGTAACAAAGAATTTATATATTTGACACATCACTAATTTGGCTAATGATAAAATTGCCAATATTAGGGATAAGTAGTAAGTGGCACTGTAATAGAAGTGCAGTAGTGGTAATATAATGAATCACTCTGCCAGTGCTAGTTCAAGAACTCGTGCAACTACTGGGATGTTGTTCGAACTGTTATAATCTACATGCATAAATTTTGATCATAACATTTTATTTTGGCTTTTTTGCTGAAGTTTTTTTTTAAAATCTTCGATGAAAGAAAACATCAAGGTTAATATGGTGAGAACTTTGACTTTGATACCTTGAAATGACAAATTACCTATAAAATCTTTTGAACCGCTATTTTGTTAGCAAATCGTGCTGGTTACCATTGGCGAGTAAATCAAGTAAAGCCAATTGTTGATTGCTATACAAAATCTGTTATGTTTTAATGAAAAATTCCATATAAAGAGTAGGTTGTTGTGAATTATTGTGGTATATATTGATTTGTTTACCTTTTGTTAGCTGCAGGTAAATTCCAACCTGAGCAGAAGCTACAATTAATATTTCATGCTTCCTTACCATTTTTGTCTTCAACATCACATTAGTAGTAGTATTATATCATCACAGCAGCAAAGGAACATAAATTTTGCAGATTTTTTGGTCTTAATGATATCGTGCTGTACCATTCTAGCGAGTCAAAAAAGCCGAAGCTAAGGAGTATGGTTTCCTGCCTAATTGTTTATTTTGGAAAAGTGAAAATAAGCGGATAACCTCAGGTGGATCTGATTTAAGGAAACCTTAACATGTTCGTACATTGTATTTTTACTCCAAGAGATGAAGATATTATGACTCAGCCAGCTGATATAGAACCTTGGTCCTTCACATGAAATTATTGGTTTTTCTATGTAAATTATGGTGGCTTAATTTGGCATTAATTATAGCTGTATCATATGTAAAAATTGTTATAGCTGTAATTTGGCAAAATATTTCTTTGGACAATATTATGAAATAGGCTCTTCAAAATAACTTGCTATGGAAATAGGCTCGGATTCAAACATATTATGAAAGTAGGTTGCTTTAATTTCAGGTTACATACACATGTGCATTCTCTAATGTGTTTATTGAATGCGCATGTGCCTTTATTTTTATTTTTAAACTATTTTTTACTTGCACATTCTGTAAATGCTTAGGTAGGTTCTATGCATATTTTTTTCCACTTCAACCCAAAATCCCAAATTCAAATTTCTAAATCTCAAACCCTTTACCACTCTAAACATAAAATTTCTATATTTCTAATCTCTAACCCCTAAATATTTGATCAAATTCACATCGTCTTCTAATCAATTGAAGATACAACAATATCGTCTCCTAATCAATTAAAGATACCGTAGGTGTATTTTTTGGGTTTTAGTTTTAGCAAGATTTTTATGTTTCAAATTGCTTGTATTTTAGTATACATTTTCATATTTGTAATGCAATCTCATACTTTATCGTTGTTTTTGTTGATAAAAGGTATTTTGTTTTAAAATTGTGTAGATGGCGTTCACGGTTTCAATTATATATTACCATGAGGGGGAATTAGTGATTGAAGATGATGATAAACCTAAGTGTGTTGGTGAGAAAAGAAAATGGTCAAAAGTTAACAAATACTCTAAGTTTGAAGAGTTTAAGAAGAGCATTTGTGATGTGACAAAAATAAATCCTCGTGAGTTTGATATAAAAGAAGTTACAAAATTGTTTAAATGTGACGGTTTGTCGGCTATTGATGTAGATGACGATGAAGATACAGATTCAATGTTTTCTGTTGGAATGAAATTGATAGAGCTCTATATAGAAGAAAAAAAATTATTAATGTCGAAGAACCACAATATTCACGGTAGAGCCGATTCTTGTAACAAATTTTCAAGAGACAATTTTCGATACCTCTTTCTTATATGGGTAGTCGTGGTGGATAGTTTACTAATCTATTGAATAAAGGTAGCATATTTGTTGGAGGATCACTTAGTTAAGCACAAAACATGGATCCTTCTTTGAGTTATCCGGATGGTAGTATTTCAACTCATTCTCAAACAGTTACCAGGTTAGTATTAATTTATAATTATGTGTATTACCTTCAACTACATTGTTTGTATATTCTCATCATTCTCATCATTTTTTGTATTTACAATGCATGAAGTTGGAGAAGCATCGAATTATCATACGAAAGATGTTGATGATTTTGTTGACAATGCAAACATTAGTAAAGTGCAATTGGATAGTATGCAAGTCGCATGTACGATAGAAGAAGATACCTAGAATGTGGATTGATATTATGGAAGTATATAATGAAGAATCCATAATAATGGAAGATCTAACTAATGATGAAAATATAATAATGGAAGATCCTTTAGCTGATGATTTATGTACTGCAACAATGATGACTAGATCAATCAAGGAGAGAGCTCAATTAGATGTGGAATTCTTTGGGTGAGAATGTGTCGACAAAGGTCCTCGAGTTGGGTTGATTTTGAATCAAAAGAAAAACTTAATGAATGGTTAAGCGAACGGACATTTAAATATTCATTTTCTTTTCGAGTAGTCAAATCTCGTGCAAATGACTATACAATTCCATGTGATGTTGATGAAAATTGTCCTTGGAGGGTAATGCTCATCTTTCTAAGAAGAAATCTCAAAACTGATGGAAAATTAAATCATATGGAGGCTACCACACTTGTCTAAATCTTACCCTCAACTCAAATCATCGCCAAGCAACAACTAAGTTTATTTGTAGTAAGATATTTCACTAGTCAAATCTGAAAAAAATTTGACTGCAAAAACAGTTCAAGAGACATTGTCAAATATGTTTCATATCAAAGCTAGTTACTCAAAGGATTCATAAGGGTTGACAAAGACTTTAGGAATGATATATGGAGACCGGGATACATCATAAACATAATTACCAAAGTATCTTAAAGAAGTGAAAACAACAATCCTGGAACAGTATTTGATGTCATCCACAACGTGATGTTTTCAATGCGCTTTTCGGGTGTTTGGGCCTTCAGTTGAAGGCTTTGCATATTGTCGTCCATTACTTTCTGTTGAGGACACTCATTTATACGGAAAATATTTAGGCACTTTACTTGTAGCCACTGATGTTAATGTAAATCAGAGTCTTTATCCATTAGCATTTACTATTGTGCAAATTAAACCAAGTCTTGGAAGAAGTGGAAGTGGTTTATTGGTTCTATATGGAAACATATTCCTTCTTTGCATAATAGATATATTATATTTGTTTCTGACCGTATGAAAGAAATTCCACATGCATTGATTTAAGGTCGGTCTGCTCAATATCATCATCGTTATTGTATTAGACACTTTAAAGCCAATTTCAAGAAAGCTGGGTTGGATTGGATGTTTTCAAAACTTGTTACATGCTTGTGCTATTGCATCGGAAGTAGTAAAATATGAGGAGTTAAGAAAGCAATTAAAGATTGTCAGTCCAAAAGTCGATGCATAGATTGAAAAAGGTTTGAAGGATCAAGAAGAAAATTGGACACTATGTAGGGATTGTGCAATGAGATTTAACATGACGACGACAAATGTGTTTGAAAGTTTTTATGGTGCATTGGAAGGAGCAAGGAACTTACTTGTTAGATCATTGGTTACATGTACTTTTCATCGTGTAAACCACCACTTCGACGAGCGTCGTACTCAAAGAGAGTTGTTGACGTCACGTTTGACGCCTAAGTGGGAAGCAATTGCAAAAACAAGAATGGAAGAATCATGATATTTGAACATCGAATGATATAGCTATATGGAATGGCAAGTGAAAGATTTACAAATGCTCGATTATACAATAAATGTTAGGGAAAACAAGGCTATGTGTTCGTGTAATATGCAAATATTGGAACCTTTTCCTTGCTAATGTGTTAGCAGCATGTTCATGAGGTTCTAGAGGTGCCAATAGAGCACATGATGATTTTATTTCACCATGGTACACAACTGCTAATTATAATGCTTCTTATTCTCCTACATTTCATCCCGTCCCAAATAGTCGTTATTGGGCAACGTATAAAGGTTCTTATTCTCATATAGTTTGGTGTGTTTCTTAGTTTGAGACAGTAATGGTTGTGAAGGTTTGGGTTGTTCTTGAGTTTAAGGCGGTGGTTGATCTTGTCCTTGAGATAGTCCGTATACAATTTCCTCATGTGCTTGGAAGGTCGAGTCTTCGATATATCCAAATGTTTAGGTTTTAGGTTCCCACTGTAGCCATTGTTGTCCATGCATGGAGGCAGGTTCGACATTAGCTTTCCATTATGGTCATTTTTGTTCATTCTTGGAGGGAGGTTCCTCAACATGATGTGCAGAAGGACGTTCTTCAACATATTGTGCAGAAGGTTGATGTAATTTGTTTCTACTTAAAATTGCGTCGAGTAAATTTTTAAGTCCAAAGCATTTCATTTTCACCTTATATGGATCAAAACGATTGAGCTCAAAATCATTCACCATCTCTATAGCACTATAAATCCCACTAATCACACCACGCTCTAACGATGCTTGAGGAATGTAAGCAAGTGGGCATCTTGAAGATTGTTTTAATATAAAGCGATGAGTTATTTGCCAATACCAATACTCATATTCACCCAAATTTATGAAGTTCGCTTGATAACCATGTAGGCATTTCTCGTATTTAATAAGTGTGAAGTTTCATTTATCAACTCTTTCAATTGTCCAGGAATTTCATTTATTGGAACAACCGGTTTGGGAATATATTGAGAAAGATATCCAAATTGTCTCATTACTCGATCCAGACAATAATTTTCAAAACACGAAAAAACAAATCAACTGAGTCTTACACAACCAACCTCTTTATTGATTAAACAAATATTCCGTTGTTCCAAGATTTGAGGCATATGAATCACAAGTTACACTTTCAATTGGTAGCATGTCTAGTTCATTACGATAAGACCGAACATTTTTAGGAATCTCACGCCAATTTTTTGCAGTATTCCATCTACAAGTGTTATTTCATATTAAATTAACCATAATCATGCTAATGTACTTTCTTCAAGTAATGAATTACATTTACCTACAACTATAAGGAAGGTTGAGGTCCAAATCACGTGGGACTGATACATTTGGTCGTCTGATCACCAAGTATGTCCACAACCATAGCTACAAAATTTGATTACAAAATCTAATAAAATATCAAGCAATAGAAAATCATTATAAGAAAACTAAGAACATGACATGCCTACAATAAAGACATACAACCACCTAATGATTTAGACTACTGCAGCGCAACATCTGACTATTCGCTATATAAATAGGAAAGCACTACACTACCCCAAGAATAATTACCACATTCCTGTAAATCCCTTAAAAATGAAAAATACTTCTAACTACATAGTACTTTTGAATGTTCCACAAAAAGTCGAGAATTAAACAGTACAAGATTACAATACGGGTTTGTTGCTCCATCTCAATAGTTGTTGCTTATGTGGGAAAGGGATCTCCAAATTCATGTCTAAACCAACTCATGGTAACAACACATTTAGATCTAATTTCATCTGAAGGAGGAACTACATCTAATAAATCATGATATAACTAAATATAATCAGTTTATGAGTCATCGAAATATATCAAAAAACCATCAGCACTAAAACCAATTAGTTTCTCCACATCAAATAAAGTTACAGTCATCTCCCCAACTCTAAAATGAAATGCATTTGCCTTCGGCCTCCACCTATCATGTTACAATCCATTATCGAGAATCATCTAATTGAAAATTTAATAATAAAGATTAAATAATTAAATATGTTTTAATATAATAAATGTGAAATTATAGAAATAATTCTAAAATTAAGTGAAAAATATTTTATTAAAATGTAAATAATTTTTAAAGTGATAAATATTAATTTGATAATTAATTTAATAATTTTGAAATTCTAAAGATAAGTTTCAAATTTAAAATAAAATGTTCAATTAAATTTTTATAGTGAATAATATTTGAAATATATGAGTTTAGAATTTATTTTAATAATAGAAATTTCTTTTCTAATATTAAATGAATTTGAAATTTAGTTAATAAATGAGTTTAAATATAAATTTAAAGTAATAATTAAATTTAATCGATAAAAAAATAGTAGAAAATAATTTTATAAAATTTTGAATAATATTATTGAGTGTTAAAAACATATAATGTAATTTTATTTGATTTATATGAGCTAGAATAAGAAACAAGACATTGTTTCATGAAAAGAAAAATGGAAATGCAATTGGTAATTAAATTGAGCCCACTTTGCTAAGCCCAAAAACTCAAACTCCATTTCATGAAATCTAGACTTCTCCATATCTAGATTTTTCACCCTCATTTATAAATATATGTTCACGTTTACAAATTTGGGTATCATGTAGCTTACATCTTCATTTTCAAAAATTGACTCAACTCCTCCCTCTTCTACAAAATTTAAAATAAAATCAAATAAATTTCTGTAAATTCAAAAAATTAAATATAGGCATCTTGAAAACATTTTACACCACTAGCTAGGAGAAAATTCAAGTTTTACCCATATTTTGGTTTGGAGAAAATTTACAATAAAGGGGGAAAATAGAAGAAGAAGTGATTAAAGTGAAGATTGAGGTTCTACAACTTAAGGTGAGTATTCTGACTCATAAACTATGTCTATTTCAATTCTTCGATGTGTATAACAATGATCATAGCTTGATCAAAGCAAGAAACTTATTTACCATAAATTGCATTTTCTTCCTTTCCTTCATCATCTTCGATTCAATAGTACATATGAGTCTTTACGGGCAAGTTATGATTGGAGTGCGAGTGTATACTAGTGTATGAACTTAATCAAGAGAAGAACAATAAGTAGAATGAAGTGGGAAAGAGATTCAATTAAATTTTGATTGAAATAGGGCTATAACAAACGGGTCACTGGTACACTTGCATACACCCTACCGGTGTGCACGTTTCCTATTCTCTAAAACTTAAAAAAAAAATTTATATAAAATATAAATAAAATATTAGATAACATTCTTCTATCATAATCTAATTTTAGATGTAAAGTTTAAGAAGTTTTGAAATTATATGGAATTATTTTAAATAATATTATAGAAGAGATAATATTGGAATTTTTAAATCCTTACTTTAAAAAAACAAAATAAATACATGTAAATTATTATAAATCATATACATCATAAATCTGAAATTTATGATCTGTTGGTCATGTGTTGTGTTGTGAGACAAGTTTGTATTTTCTTTTTTGTTTGTTTTGATTTTTAGCCCTAAGTTGTCATATGGATGGTTTTGAGTGCGTTAAATTTGTTTTACTCCTCCATCTATTTGAAAACTTGGTATCCGGCTAGCTGATGTTTGTACTGTGAATATATGGACATGATATGTACTCTTTTTCCTTGCAAGACACCCATTTAGGTTAGGGGGGATTGTAAGGTTTTAATGAGGCATATCATGGAAATATATGCTTTTATTTTAGCAATAAAGAACCATTTTGACAAGCACCATCGTCCCAGTGGTTAAGTGATTCGGCTTTGGTGCGAGAGGTCACAAGTTCGAAACTTGCGTAGCGTGATCTGAACGTTTATTGACATGTGATATGTTGTCCTGGTTACATGTTGTATATAAAGTACCATTTAAAAAAAATAAATAATAAATAAAGAACCATTTTCAAAAAAAAATATGAAATTTATTTAATGATAGAATATTATCTTAAAGGAAATATTAATTCAATAATTAGATTATTTATTAATAAATTAATTTTGTAGTTTAATGAATCATTTAAAAATCCTATTTGAATATTAATAATTATAAAAAAGCTTTGAAGTTCTTATTTAATGATTTATAAGTATTATTATGAATTATTGAAGTATTAAAAGAATTTGTATATTAATTTAAATGTTTCCAAATGATATTTTATTATTAAAATGTATATAATTAAATATCTTTTGTTTATAAAATATTAATAATACTTTCAGATTAGTGTATAATATTTATCCTACAAACATATTTGCTTTTATATATCATATGTATGCTTGTACTTTCTATGTAACGAGAAATTTGAATAAATGGAGTTATAATATTGTTTTGTATGAGACTTCCGGTAATATTTCTCCGTTTATTCATCGGACTTGTTGCATATAATACTGTGAAGTATGAGTGTAGTTTATGAGTATTGAATAAATAGACTAGTAATACGTAGTGCTATGGGACGCCATTGTGATATTTATTCGGTTATTCATTGTAAGTAGATGACACTCATGTGACTGAAATAGTGATGATTGTATAGTACTTACGTGAGGTGATGCTCATATTGGTGAGCAAGGCTCATACATTTGAGTAGGGCTCATAGGTGTGAGCAAGTTTGGTGCCTACATATGTAGATACTATGTGTTTATCTATCATGATGCACTCCTATATTAGCGTTGGAGAGAACCAAATTAGGCTAGCACCCATCCTAGCTGCCTGATCTTAAGATCGCGCCCCAGATCTATGACACCTTTATTGATCATTACATGGTAGGTGCCCTTGACATTGAACATTTAAGATCTATTAATCCGAGTTCATATTCAAAAATAGTTCAATTGAAGGGAAAATAAAAAAAAGAGGAATTCATCGTGGTTATAGCCCAGCTTCAATAATTCCTTCAATTCTGGACTGCTAGTAATGACTAATAACTAGTGAAAATTAAGACATTTTGCTTTATTCTAACTTCATTAGAATTTGGTTATTTTAAAAAACTTTCCAGTCTATTACCTATAGGGGCACTTGCAGGGTCATGACCGAGGCTTCGCATAGATGAGCACCAATGGATATGTGTCACAATGACCGTCAAGGTAACAAAGACTATAAAGTCAAGATAAGTGACCCATGAGTGACTCTAGAGCGGGCACATGACCATAAGTCTCCCATTTGGTTCTACATTGAGTGATGGATGGGCCTATACTATTTTTACACCTCACCTTTGTATACAGATGTTGAGATTTGACTCTACTTGGAACATTTTGTATGTTGTACAGTCAAATCATGTCACTTGATATGAGTTATATATATGTGTGTGTGTGTGTGTTGATATGTGATTATGATTATTACATGATTGATGGATGTATGATATATTTCTTTGTTATATAGCTACTTGGTTGGATGAATTATACACATATCCAGAGATTCATTCCTATATTTTGTTTATCATCATCGCTAACTTATCATTTTAGACATAGTCTGACCCGTACATTATTTATAATACTCAAGTCAGTCCAAGATATTCTAGGTAAGGGTATGAAGTGACTCTTTTTCTGTGTGAGACACTTTGGAGGCTAGTAGTTACTATAGGATGGTACATTCCTTATGTTTTTTATAGCCTTATTAATGTATTTATTATGATGTATTCGGATGATATATGTATAAGTGGGCTAGAGACTATCATTTTGTAGCTCTATTAGACTCTATATATGTGATATATTATATTTTATTTGCTACGTCCTAAATTTGCGTACTTTATTTACATTATGTAATTATGTATTGTTTTATCCTGGAGGCACACGTGTTTATAGTTTTGTGTTGATATCGTGTACATTTATGGTAAGTATTATATGATTTGAGATAGGTTCCGGTGTTAGTCTAAGGGAATGTTCACTTGTGTAGCCCAATAATGCCCCGTTCTCCATATTACCAAACAATATTACTTAGTAATACTCTTTGGTAGTATGAGTATAGAGGTGGGTTGTTTTATTTGGTATTAGAGTAGGGTTAGAACAATACATGATACAAAGAGACATGAGTCATTGTCCTAGATGGACTTAGGAGTCCCTTGGGTATTGGGTAGATTACCTATATATTATCTACTAGGTATACATGGTGATTACAAGGATTAGGCATCTGGGTGCATATTTTTTATTTGTGTGATTGGATATATATATATATATATGTGTGTGTGTGTGTGTGTGTGTGTATCAATATTTCTTGCTTATTATAATTCGAATCTCACTTCTTTGCAGCATTGAGAAATAGATGGTCCTCGCTCTAGTCGTGCTGACCCCGGATAGTCTAGTGGATCTTGATATGGGGGAGTGTACATGACTAGGAGCAACTGATGGAGCTAGTGAGAAGCAATCAACAATCTAATGCTTCCATGACTCAAAACCCTCCCACTTCTTGATTTGACTTTGCTAGGTTGTGCAGTGACTAAGCTAGCCTTGGAGAGAAGACCTTCAAGGGCACAAAAGGAGTGATTGGAGTGCAAGCTTGGCTAAAGACGTGTTAGCACATCTTCATGCGTATGGGGATCACTGACCATCATAAGGTCTAGACTGCTTCGAGGTAGTTACGGGAGAAAGCATTGGACTGATATGAGCTATTGGTAGCAGAGAAAGATTAGTTAAATTAACTTGGGATGAATTCACTACTTGTTTTGAGGAGAAATTTCTCCCAAAAGCTGAGAAGGCAACATTGACTAGGAATTTTATAGACTTTAAGCAGTGTCACATTTCTATAGCTGAATATGTTGCCACTTTTGAAGCACTATTGAAATATGGAACTGATCTCATTAATACTCTATTGAAAAAGAACCAAAAGTTCGTTTATGGTTTGAATAAAGCTTTGAGGAAAGCTCTACTTGTAGGATCTAGATTAACCCTAGAGGGGGGGGGGGTGAATAGGGTTATAACAAATTTTCTCGAATTAAACACAAAAACAAACTGCAGAGAAGTAAATATGCTGAAAAGTAAATCACACACAAAATTTACCCAGCTTCGGCAATCCCTGCCTACTGCTGCATTCCCAGATTTCTATTAGAATTAAACAGTTTCCCGCTTACAAACACTCTAACAGACTCGCAAACCCTGCTACCGCCTATAGAGTTTTGCAAACTCGCAAACCCTGCTTACTGAACTAATCCTAACTAGACAATCTGACACAACTTAAATCCTAGGTGGTGATTTACCCAGATTTGATTCAAAAAGTACAGAATTTAAATTTAAAAACAAATTAAAAATAACTCAACACCCTAATTTAAATATACCAAAGCCTTATTAATTAATTAAATAGGACCGGCCCACAAACTTCCCTCTTTCATTATCTGATGTCGGCCTGTTCCCTTGTGAGAATGGCGGCTTTGCTCGATCTCGTTCCTCTGTGAGAAATTAGGGCTTTGTCGTGGATATTGAAGTGCCGCTTTAATTGATTTGGTCGAGTATGTATCTTACTTTGCTTGCTTCGTCGATTGATCGTCTCTTCTTAGCTCACGGCTGCCTCAATTGTTGATCGGGTTCGACTCCTGACTTCGGTATGTAATTTATGCCTTTGTTCTCTGGATTGAATACTTGAACTCGATTGTTCTTTTTCGTACACTTAGTCGATGATGATTTTGGGGTCTATATATAGGGTAGAAACCCTAATACTTATCGTCTGATTTGATTTGCTTGGCCTCCACGTCATTGAATCTTTCCATGATTTTGTTGTGATATTTTGGGTATATTCGATTCGAATTTTGCTTGGTACCCACGGCTTTGATTTTGAAGCGTTCGATTTTTCCTTGATCGATACGGCAGAAACTTTCCTATTTTATTTGGATTTGATTTTTGACTTTTTCAATTTTTACACACACTTGATTTCTAACTTGGTCGACTTCGATTTTTCTGATGACTTTGGCCTTGACACCGATCGTGTTTACTTCGGCCATCACGATTTTGACTTTGATAATTTCTGATTCCATGAATTTCTGGTTTTGACTTGTACATTCGAATTTCTTTGACTTTGTTAACAACTGTTGACTGCATTTGAACTTGGTATTGTTTCTGTTCTTTGATCCCTTTGCCTCTGGTTATACATTGCGTACCCATACATCTCTGTAGCATTTCATTGGATATCGTTCACTGTTTTGATTTGAAACTGTGTTCATAAGCACTTGAGTTGTTTGCACTGACCATGTTGTCCATACCTTTGCATATGCTTTCTGTAGCATGTATTGCTGTTGGGTTGCTACTTTGCATTTTGTTGCCACTGCATATTTGTGATTGACTTCGGCCATTTGCTTTGTTATTGATCTTGAGTCATGTACCTTTGGGTTTGCATTTGTATTTAGTTGAAGCTCATTTGGTGCTTCTCGCAGTTTCAATCACTTGAGTATGTTGTAGTCTTCATTGCACTTGATTGTGATGTTGTGATTGACTTCATTAAACTTTAAATTTGCATTTGTTTTGAGACTTTTTGCATACAGTTGCATTGTTTCATTTAGTCTTCATGTACATGCTATGTCTGATCGAGTTCATTGCTGTTTTGTTGTTGTATCTTGTCTGGTTCATCTTGATGTTCTGTGGTCATTTATGCATTGATGCTATTCTCTGTTGCACTTGCTCATTTGAGTTTGCACTGCTTCATCATGTCACTTGATCTGTTGTAGCTTGATAACCATGTCTGCAGTTCTTTCATTCCCTGTTGTCTTCGGTGATGATATTTCTGACTGATATACTTGTTGGGGCTGCTGTACTTGATTGCTTGCATGTATATATATGCATTCATGTATGAATATATGTGCTATCACCTTGTACATCTCTGTCTGGAGTAGTTCTGCATATACTCTCTGATTTTGTTCATCCTGTCACTGGTTCCTTTCTTTGTGCTTATTGACTTCGGCATGTCTGTAGCATACTCGACATGTACCTTTTTATAACTGCTGTTTCATGATATATGCATATTCATATTTACTTGAGGCTTGCACTTGAATGTGCAGTCTGGTCGACACTTGTATTTTATTGCACTGTGATGCATTGAGATGTGTATACTTGATGCCTTGTTGATATGTTGTTCACTGGTTTGACTTGAGTTGATTTTAGACTTCTCGTTGTATTGCATTTGAACTCATGTCTGGTTTTCGTTCCACTGGTGACTGTAGTGAGTAGTGTCCAGTCTTCGAGTTGAGTTGCATCTTCACTTTGCTGCACTACATACTCTAGTGTGCCATGCCTTGTGTTGGTTATTGTCCATGTTGCTTGTATGTGGTCTTGTGACATAGTGTATCAGTGATGCATAGCCTTCATATAGTCTGGATTCAGGTCTGTAGTTTGCATTGTTGCAGTTGCTTTTGTTGACTGTGCACACGAGTTGGCGAGGCAGTGCACACGTGTATAAATGTACACGTGTGTATTGCAGCCACTCACGATTACCTGTCCCTGATATGAATACTGATATGCACAGATATTACACAATCGAAAATGATGACAATAACCCATATATCTGAGGCACCAATAAAACAAAATTTATATTTTAGCAAATTTAAATTTGTTTATTTTCAGATTACTGCTGTAGTTGCTAATTATACAGGTACACAGAAGACAGGACAAGAACTGGAGCTGGACAATGCAGATAGATGCAGATGTGCAGACAGAGTGAAAAACTAAGAGTTGAGTGTTGTAGTGAGAAAAAATGTAAATATGAAATGTATGAAACCGGTGTATGTATATAGAGAGAGCTGAAAACTTTGTACTGTATAAGTGTTGAAATAAAATATTGTGTTGAATAAAAATACTGATTGAATTATATAAATTCTGTGCAATAGTATTATTATTCAAATATGAATATTTCTTCCTATATGTGTATAGTACAATCTGCAAACACATATATAAATTGATATATATATTTGTTATCATCAAACAAAAAATCACATCAAACACTACTTACACAACTAGATGCCACTTTTGAGAAATTGGTTGTTTTGCACTTAGACTTGAAGAAGTAGACAAAGAAAGTGGAGATGAAGAGCTAAAGAATAAGGTCAACTTTGGACAAAAGCAGAAGTTCTCATTCAGAAGGAAAATGCCAAAGTTCCTCAACAAGAAGCAGGCGAAGGGCAATGCCATTGAAGATAAAACTCATTTCAGGGATCGTTTAGTGTATTTTAATTATGGAGAGAAGGGTCACTACTCCATGGAATTATCTTAGTCACGTATCTCATCATCTCAACCAATATGCAAAGTTCATGGGGAAGTTGGACATTTTGGTTACTCGTGCCCGAAGAAAGCTGGTAAGTTGAATGCCTTTGAGTCTACAAGTGTGCCATATCAAACCAAAGGGAAAGTTTCAGCAGTCCTGGAAGGTACGATCTTATTTAAGGATTTTCCTACTAGAATTATATTCATTACAGGTGCATCTTATTTGTTCGTATATAAAGAATTGGTTGATAAATTTAATTTTGATGTTGTGTATTTAGTCACATCTTGAGGATTGTGAACCCTGGTGGAGGATATGCAACCCTTGGAATGTTATGTAAGAATGTTGAACTGGTATTATGTGGCTAAACTTCGTATTGTGATTTTCATGTATTTGAATAAATATGGGATTCAGCATCATCCTTGGAATAGATTGGCTGGATCGATATGCGAAACATTCATTTTGCCTTGAAAGGATCGTTACCCTGAGCTATCCAGATTTTGTAGAGCGATAAGTGTATCTCTTAGGAGTATCAGTAGAACCTCGAATGAATCTCTTTATGCTCTATAAGATCGAGAAGAGGATGAGATTGCTGTATCCCAGTTGTTAGAGAATATCCTGAATTCTTTGAACCTATCATTAATCTTCCTCCAAAGTGGGATATTGAATTTCAAATTGATCTTGTCCTCAGAGCTCAACCTGTTGGTCGATCTCGGACAAGAATGTTTGCAAAGGAAAATGAGGAGCTTAAGATGCAATTGACAGAATTGGAATCTAAGCATTTTATCAGGTCAAAACAGTCCTCTTTGGGGTGCCACAACAATATTTGTGAAGAAAACAGATGGATCTCTCAGGTTATGCATTGATTATCGGAAGTTGAATGAGCTGACTATCAAGAATAAATCTCCTTCCCAGGATTTATGATATACTAGTGCAAACCCGTGCTACGCATACGGGGTCCACCATATAATTTATTTAACAGTGTATTTTTGAATTATTTTAATATGAAGGTGATAGCGTATGGTTTTAATTGTAATTTTTCTATAGCTTTTTATTAGACACTATTAACAAAATTTTGTTGATAAATCTACTTAAATAATCTCGAATGCAAAAAGTATAAAAATGTTAACATCAAGTATTTGTAATTCCGAACTTGGTAAGCATTACAGTACTAAGATCGACTATTAATATTCAAGTCTAACGACAAAAGTTCAATATAAGTTTATCCTATGTTTAACAAATAAATTTTAACATGTTCACCATTCGCTAAAATAATAGCATTCCAAACTTGGAATATACAAAATGTGATCTAAGTGAAATAATGTTTCAAATTTGGTTCAAAAAAATGAAACTCCAACATTAGCTTTACTATACTTTTTTGAAATTGGGTACTTAGGTGGTAGTACATAGTTGCATTACTCTACTTTTCGACGTATACAATATTAATTAAATTAGAAAAAATATTGCAGTAGCTAGGACACACCATATTTTCTAACTCGTATAATGCAATATGACAATATATAATATTTCATTAAAGACACTGCTACATCAAATGATGTAAGAAAACACAACCAATGAAACAAACTATTACAAATGAGTTATTACTATTAAAATAAGTTATTATAGATGGTTATATTACAATATAGAATAATGCATTTCATAAAATAGGCATCTATATATGCATAGAAGCAACAAATGCTGAAATGAAAGTAAGAATGTTGTGTGGTAAATAATGGTTTTATAAAATGCAAGAAATAGACAAAGTTAACTTGCTTTATTATGAACTGAAATTTGTAGAAACAATTTTTTACTTACAGATAAATTATACATTTTTTCACAGAAGTCTAGATAATTCCTGCATTTTTATTATGTGCATTAAATACATTTGTTAGTTTCCTTAGAATTCTTTATAATAATTTATTGAATATGAATACCTATCATATCTCTTCTCTCTTAACAAACCGGTGTCACTCAACGCCTAACTCTATACTCAAACATATTTTTCATTTAATTTTGACATTTTTATTCATTAATTCTCACTTCATTTTCTTCGTAGTTGCAAATATTGACCATAAGTTTTCATAAGAGATTCAATCAGAAATTGGCATGAACTTTTTCTAAAGTATTAATCAATATCGGTACTAATGCTTTTAATATTATTCATTTTCACATCAAATATCAACACAATATGTATATAATGAAGGAATTGGACCAACCTGTAGCGGAAGAAATGGGTGAACTTTAAAAAATTTAGCCATTTTGGATCTCTCATGAGCTTATGAAGTTTAAATTCATTTTTCTAAATTTATTTTAAATAAAATCAATATTTTATTTATTTTTATAAATAAATTTTTACTTTAATTTAATGTACATGTAAATTAGAGTATATCAAATATACTATTATGTATATATTTGTGTGTAACGGAAAATTATTAAATTTATTTAGAAAATGAAACTTTTCATTTCCTATCTCTCAAGTTATTGAGTTAATGAGGAGGCATAAATTTATTTAGAGAAAGAAACTTTTTATTTTTCTTCTCTTAACTTTTTCGATTAATGAGGGGCATATTATTTATATAGAGAGAAAAAACATTTCATTTCTCTCTCTAGTTAAATTGATTAATTATATGAATATCATTAATTAGCAACATATATGGCATGACTGTGAGTATAAACAAATATATATATTTTAGTGTAAATTCTGTAAGAGCAACATATGATAGGTGTTATCAATTGATGATAAGGTGTAGACATATAACTAGAAATAAATGGATAGCTAAACACATAAAGAAATATGGGAAATAGTTAAAGGGTAACAAAGATGATTGATTTAATTTCCCATTTGGTAAACTTAATTAATGCAGCATATAAACGACAATCAATATGCATCATGATATAAGGATATAAACAATCAAAAATAGATGTATGTATGAATTAATAACTAATCGTGTGTGCATGTATGTTTAAATATGTTTGTATATGTATTGTTTAATGAGTCCTCCAAATATACTAAATTAATTTAGCTAAGTCAACTATTATCAATTCAAGATTTATTACCAAACATGCAGTGATCTGATTTAGTAAAGCAAGTTGAAAATAGACCTTAATCAATAAATCCAAATGTAACCTATATGTATATGTTAATAATTTAAAGTAGAATCAAACATATTTATTTAAAAAAAATTTGTCCAAAGTATATTTTGTATAATAATAATATTTTGTTGATTCATGTTTATTTATACATAAATACAATGTACATCTATTGTATGTGTGTGCATATATATATATATATGTTTAAATATATTTATATAAGTATTGATAATGAATCCTTTAAAAATTAAAAAATTAACTCAACCAAGTCAATTGTAATCAATTTAATATTTATTACCAAACATGCAGTCATTTAATTTAGTAAACTAGTATGATAACGGATCTTAATCAACAAATCTAAATATAATTTATATGTATATGTTAATAAATTTTTTTGAAACCTTTTAAACTATTTCAAAATTATTTTAACATACACATACGTATATATACCTACGCAATTATGTATGTGTATGAATCTTAAAGTAGAAAACAAAATTGGAATTAATGTAAACTATTGTTAATAATTAAATAAAATAAAGTTAATTAGAATAACAAGTTAATTACCAGATCTATATTTAGATCAAAATCAATAGAAATGTAACGACCTGCCTTTACGAACCCCAGAAGTCGACACTAATACATCCACGACATTCACGTGTCGAACAACTAATAAGTGTCGAAAAGATAGATTGTTAGGGAAAGAAAGGAGATAGTAGATAAAAAGAAACAAACCATCACATAATCTCACAACGCAACGGAATAATATATATTAATAAACATAATTTTTTACAAAGTCATTTCCAAAATGATAAATCAGAGTTATACTAATACAATTCTACCCTTGGACAGTTATAACAGCCCGTCCCTACCTACCTAATACAAGATACATATCATACAGTGAAAACAAAAAAATAACTAGTTATCGATGAAGCCTCCTACTCCAAGCTCCTCCAAAATGCATCTGTGGGAAAACCTGAACTACTCGACTTCCCGTAAAAATTTGAGCACCCAAGAGTTTTAGGGTAACAACCCAATATTTTTGCAAATATTTTTAAATTATTTTAAATTAAATTTTATTTCAATATTTTATTTTTAAAACATTTTAGAAGTATAGTTATAATTTTCCAAAGTTAATTGTATTTTGTTTGCAAATTTTAATCCTAGTTTCAATATATTAAACTATTTTCTTTATTTACTTTTTATTTTTCCTAAGAATATTTGTTTATTTTTATTTTCACTTTATTCTTGTTTGTCTTTTATTTTTATTTACTGATTTTTATTTGTTTATATTGAATTAAAAAGAAAGTGGAAATTCAAAGAGACAAAAGGCTTTAACTTGTGACTTTTCAATTGCTAGTCTCTTCATTGTCTTGACCTTTCATTTTCTTTTGTTTAGCCGTGTATTCCTTTTGTTTTCACATGAAAAACTTCTCACTTCATCACAAATTTTCAGCCAATTCATTTCTGAAATTTTTAGGTAATGGCTTCTTCCATTTTCTACTTTTTCTCTTCATTCTTTTCCAATGTTTTGCCTTGATTTCCTCTAGCTTTGCTCGGCCTAACCCCTCCATCTCCTCCACCGACCACCACCACTTTCTTCCCTACATCATCCACGGCAACATCACCATCTCCTCTGTCCAATACTGGCCGTGACCTCCACATGAACAAAAAAACCACAAAACTTTGCTAAAACCTTGAAAAAATGCATAACCGAGCTCTAGTTCACCACCATCTTCATTTTTGATCACGGCCACCACCTCTAGCTCCACCACCAGCACGTGACCATCACCTTAGCCTTGTTTCAGATCTGACCTGACCTGTAGTGAGCAATGGCCGAACCCTTATTGCCTTTGGCCGAGCCTAAATGGTGAACAAAACCCCTCTTTTAGCCTTACCTTTTGACCTTCCTTGTTTTGCAACTCCTTCCTCTTCATATTCTCCTTTGTAGCCGTGCCTATATGAGTCCAAACCAAAACCATTTCCACATGAAAACATGTCATGGCCGAGCAAGCATAGTGTAGTTGCCGAGCAAAATTGATTAAAAGCTTTGTGAAGTCATTGGTTTAATTCTATTTCCATTTGTTTCAATTTAATCTTTGTATTATAAATATATATTTATTTTGCTTTGTTTTATTTGCGAATACAAGATTAACATCTTGACTCTCTCTCCACTCGAATCAAAGTCGTGCTATCGCGCTTTCTGGATTTCTGTTTGTGTGTTTATTTGCTAACTCCAGCGTAAAAAGGTGAGTATTCACACATGACATTTATACTTATATAAATTGTGAAGTGACAACAAGTGAATGTGTAGAAACTATTATATCTTGTTATACCTGCCTGTGATGTAAATTATATGATGTTAAACCCTGTTATAAACTTGTCACATCATCTGCTATGTTATATTTTATTATACTGTTTATTTATTTCTATTAAATCACACTGCAAGTTCCCTGTAGAATAGAATCACTATGGGTTGTAATGATACATACCCGAACGGACTTTAGAATAGGAAAAAATCATTATGGGCTGAAATGATAAGCCTGAGCGATTTTTATTTATTTTATTTACTTGAGATTGCGGGTTTGAAATGATAGAACCTAGATTTTTCTTTGTAAATTACGGATTGAAATGATATATTATCCGTATCACTTGACTTAGGCTAGAAAATATTATACAGACCCGTGGTTATTTTATATATTTTTCTGGAAATTTTTAAGTATTTTAAAATGTAAAAATATGATAATTTGATTTAAATTGAATTTAAAATGATTTAATAAAGTGATAATGATTTTTCTATGTATTAAAAATGTTAAATGAATGAATGGGAAATTTGTGATTTGAAACATAACTTAATTTGGAAATTTGTGATTTGATTTTAAATGGAAGTTTAAGTTAATTAAATATAAAAAATGGAAATTAAGTTTATTTATGAAATGAAAATTTAAATTTAAGTGTTAAAGTAAATTGTTAAAAATGAAATGAATGGGAAAATGGTACATTTGAATTTAATTAGAGAAACTTTGGAAAATTTGTTTTTTATTGTAAAATTTTTCTTTATAAAAATCATAAGTTAAAGGTATTTAAATGAACATTTTTGATGTGGAAAAATGTGATTTTTATAAGTTAAAATGATTTAAATTGAAGTTTATTTGTGGTTGGAATTCTATTTAAAATCTGGAAATTCTTTTAGTAGCACTTCAGAAATGCTATCGTTTCTGGAATTAACTTAAAATCTGAAGTAAATGATACTGCGGCACTTTGTAAGTGCTGTGGTTGATACAAATGAACTAAAAGGAAATTTAACTATGGGCTATTGCAGCACTTTGTAAGTGCTGTAGTTGCAGAAACTAAACTTGAACCTGAAACTAATGAAAGAGCTATTGTAGCACTTGTTAAGTGCTGCAGTTGGCTGAAATGAGATTTTTGAATATAACTGAACTACTACAGTAGTTCGAAATGCTGTCTTTTCTGAACTGAACTAGTTTTCAAATGTAACTGAATTACTACAGCAGTTTTTAAATGCCGTCATTGCTGAATTGAATTATTTTCAAATATAACTTACCGCAGCACTTTCTAAATGCTGTGAAAGCTGGAAGTTTAATGTTTTAATGTATTTAAGTGAATAAATGAGCTCAGAAAAAGTTAAATTTTTGGGAATTGAATATTTGATTTAAAGGTATAATGACTTCACTTTTAAATGGTTTAAATGAAGTATTGATTTGAAATATAAACTATTTTGAAATTTATAATCACGGGTTATAATAACGATTGGTTGTTAAAGAGACCAGGATCGGATATGGACATACTCTCTGTCGATACCGAAAACCACTTTAACAACTGTGTACGTGGTGGAGTTTCCAGAATGAAGTAGGATGGTGGCGACGATCCTAAAGGTATATTTGCGTGGACCCAACTCCCGTGAGTTGGCATAAGGTGGCTAAAACAGGAGCGATCGACGGGCCAATGAGGTAGCACCTCTGATCGGACACACTTCTTCGATACCATTCTATTACTTTTGTGATTGATTGGGTGCACCCCTTGATTTGGGAGTGTGGCTCAAGGTGGGCGGTAGTGGCTGCTATGCATTTCCACTAGCCCGGATGCCTAATTGGTATATCTACCCTGACATTGCCTAGTTGTGCCGTGTCACCTACCATATCGAACTTTACTACGAGTTTGGATTTCTCCCGTAGCCTGTGGAGTATTGAGGGTAGCCCCCGATCTGGGAGTATGCTAATGCTGGATAGACTACTGGGACTATTACGTGTTAAGGTGGAAAATGTAAAGCCTTAATGCTATTTAAAAGTATGTTTATTTTATAATTAGACATTATTATAATAGCGAATATTACTACATAGTAGATAGTTTAACGGATCCTTAAAGAATGGGCGATCCCAAGTATTCTTTAAGTTACTTGTACCTTTTATTACAGTTCACTTGAGTTGGTTTACATTGTATAAGTATGTATGTCCTGACTCGAGTGTTTGTGTTTTATTTACGCTCGGGTCAGCCTGAGTATCAGCTTTGGATCCCACCTTCTGGAGCTAGGACTGCTGGAGATTATCTTTTATCTAGTTGATATCTATTTCCATTCAGTATTTCTATGTCAGCTTTGTATTAGAGACATATGTATTTGGGATTTCTACTGTACTTGTTTCAGAACTGTATTTGTTTTCAGTCTATGTATTTTGTATCTATTTTGAGACTTAGTATTGTAGTGGCTTCATGAACCACTATTTGTTTTATTTTCCGCTGCGAGTTATTCTGATATTCTGTGTCTGTGATTGGTTTTATTTGTTCCAAATTTTATTACAATCTGTTATTTTGAATTATTCAAGTCCGACATGTGTGGATTATTGTCGATTTGAATGGTCCAAAATAGTGGGTCGTTACATTTAGGAAAGAAAATAAAACTCTGGATCAGACATGGGTCAGGTGTGAGTAAACTTAAACAACCGAATTATTATGTTTAAAACCCTTTTAAAATAAAAGGTATCTTGTAAGACCTCACCGCACATAAATGTGAATGGGTTTCTACCTTACGATAACCAAAACACTTTTTAGAAAATCCAACGATATTATGATGATGTCTAAAGGTTCAAAGAAAATATATAAAATAGCTGAAATGCTTGCATCTCATATTCCAACATATTTGAGCACAACTAAAAACGTACGACACTTATTGGAGAATGGATTACATACAATGACTGTGCTACTGGGGTACCGCCTGTCACAGTGCATCTTTAGATAAAATAACACGAGGACCTCGCCGGGATCCCCTGCCAATATAGGACCGACCTACCACTTGACTAGTAGTACAGAATATGATCACCCCTTTGTTAATGGGCCCCGAAGCATACAAATAAGAAACAATATCGACTCTAGATAGGGACGATCATACCCTAATTAGAAGCGACCCACCTAGTCCTTCTGCATCTCCTCTGTTTTGTCATTCTCGGCTTGAGGCAACGTTTTACCTTTTATATAGCACTTCCCACTTGGAATGCTAACACCGCCATCCAGGCATCAATGCAATTCTAGCATTCATCTATACAAGTTTGTTCTGGGACTGAACGAATTCGAAGGCATTACCACTACTACATCCATTCTGGAATCATCCTTAGGATTAGTAGTAAGTAACCCTTGCACTTAAAAAAATCCATCTTCGATTCCATACTCTTCAAGATACCTTCAGTTCGAAATGCTTGAGTTGGATCGAAGTGGTTTTCGGATAACATATCCAGTAAGGGGTAGGCCGGTCCTGTGTTGGCAGGGGATCCAGGCAAGGTCCTCGGTGTTATTTTATCTAGAGATGCACTGTGACGGGCGAAACCCCAGTAGCCCAGTCATTGTATAGAATCCATTCTCCAGTAAGCGCCTACGGACTTGATTGTATACCTGTTATGCTGGAATTTAATAACATAATAATTTCAGCTATGATTAACAAGTAATTGTATCTAGACATTATTATAATATCAGAAGATTTCATATGAAATGTTTTCGTTATCGTAAGGTAAAAACTCATCCGTGTTTATGTTCGGCGTGGTCTTACATGATACCTTTGTTTTCAAAAGGTTTTTAGAACTTTAAAATCCAGTTGGGTGTGTTTTCTCACGCTGGTTTCCAAACTGACTCAGGTGATATTTTATTATAATGCTCAGATCAAACCGAGTATATTTACAGATTGCTTTGGATGCATTAGAGCTCAGGAGACGGGTTGGAGGTCTTCAAGTCTTATTCTCGTATATGTTTATATTCCACTGCTTTGTTATTGAAATTATCAGCAATTGAGAGGACATGCTGTTATAACTGTCTAGGCTGGTAATTGTGATCGTTGTTTTACTCTGATGGATATATGTATTTAACAATTTCTCTTTTGTAAAAAATCATTGATATTATATTATATGTTGTTCCACTACGATGGTGAGATTCTGTGTTGCTTTTAGTTTCTTCTTCTCTTTTTTTCTCTTCTTCTTTCTTCTTTCTTCCCCATAACTATCCGTCTTTCTGTTCGATTTGGGTTGGACATGTGTGATTTATTGTCAGCTTGAATGGAACAGAAAAGTGGGTCGTTACAATAACGTCAGCTACTCGTATTGATCAGAATTCATAAGCCACTCAACAGATCAATCAACACAATATAACACATTTTTATATCACTAACAAATACGCGCTCTTGTATATAAACACTCAAACTCATAATAAGGCATTCCATTACCATATCTCTTAATGAGTTGCCCTACTAAAGCCAAGGTTCTCGCTTAACCTTGCACACTGATACCACGCTGTAATGACCTAGGCTTTTCAACCATCAACAATGAGTAAAACCCACCGTGGCATACATTGGTACCTCGAATCTGATTTTATGGCCAGCCTCTCGACCTGTCACTAGTCCTTCAAGGCCTTATACTACCTCTCCAGGACATGTAGGGGTAATAATCTCTTGCTCGCCACCAAACACAAAGCGAGAACCCCCTATCATGCATGAACCTCACCAACCAGATCCAATCTCGGACTATTCGAAACAACTTTCAATAGTTTCTGGTAAACTCAATCCCGGTTCTTTAGGAAATAAGCCGACAAAGATAAGAGAGGAGTTCACCTCCTAACCGTTAGTGGACGGATTTCCTTATCATTTATCCTAGAAGAACGAAATGAATTTATACGTACAGCGGTAACTGTACCATATAATTTTCGTGTTTCTCCTAGATATTTCCAAAGTTACATTTTGGTCCAGGTTTGATAGTCAGTTATTTAACTATCAAATAAACAAGCATTCAAACATGGATTTAATTCCATATTGAATGTACCACGCCTTTATTAATTAATCTTTAATTAATTAAAACACATTGCAAAACTTGATCAAAAGATCTTTTTAAAACATTATTCCCAAAACCCTTTACATTCCTTTTATACTTGAAATAACATTTATATATTTATCTCAATGGTATAAGTATATTTAACAAAATTTTATATATTTATCTCAACGGTATAAGTATATTTACCAAACTTTACAAAAGTTTCATTCTTTTCAAATTCCATATTAAATGGCCAAGAAATTCCCTTTTCAAAACATTACTTACTATAAAACCATTCACTTTATAAAACCCATTCACTTATCCCTTATAAAAATTCTTTTTATAATTTCACTTCATATTTTAAACCTCCTTATAAGCCTTCAAACTAGATTTAAACTTATTTTAAAAATCTCTAAAATGATATATAAAATCTCTTTCTATGTATAAAACTCTTTATAAAATTTCCTTTATAAAATATCTTTAACATTACAAAATATCATTTACAAAATCTCATTTTAAATCACTTTAAAAAAACCTTTTTATTTACTAAAACCCTTTTAATAAACAAGTTATTATTTATAAATACTTTTATAAAATAATTATATAACTTAAAAATCATTTATAAACTTTAAAACCCCAAACTGATTAAAGAATTAGAGCTAATTTAAAACCATACTTCATAATTTCAAAAAGAGGCTTAGCAACCCCATTGGTACTTATTTAAGTTACCATTTAGTTTCAATTTCACTTTCAAGTCATTTAATAATTTATTTACCGAAGTTAACATATATGTAATATACTTCATATCCAAATCAGGAAATAACACGTCAATATAAACTAACCAGTATAAACATGTTCAAATAACCTAATAGCAGGATGGTGATTAGTCCAGTTAAATAGATTCCAAACAATCAAAAAATTAACTTATAACAGAATGGGAATTTATTCTACTAACATATATGTCCATACAATCAAACAACCACTCTATAGCAGAATGAGGATTAATTCTGCTAATATATGTCCATAACAATCAAATCAATTACATTATAGTAGAACGGAGATTTATTCTGCTAATAGATGTTTGCATAAACATAACCAATCACATCATAACTTATTCACAATCATTTGTCTACTTAATAGTACTTACATTTGAATTCCTTGAGTTCAAAATCATCTTTGAAAAAGAAGTACCTTTAAAACAATTTGATTCTTGGAGACGAAGAATTTAAAACTTAAACTTCTTTTTAAAATAATTTAATTACAAGTTAAACCCTTATCTAAATCATAATTAATCTTAATTAAATCTGAACTTAATTTAATTATAAATTAATAAATAATTAAACCTTTGATAACTAATTAAACAATGATTAACTATTATATAAATAATTTAAACCCTAATTAATCCTTTATTAATTATTAAATAATAATTTAAACCTTTATTAATAATAAAATATTAATTAATCTCATTTAATTAATCAAATAACTTTAATTAAAAATTAAATAATAAATTAAACGTTAATTAATTTTAGTTAAGTCTTAATTAATATTAGTGATTATCCTTAATTAATTTAAAATTAATCAAATAATTAAACTCTAATTAATAACAATTAAAATAATTGAACTTGATTAAATAAAAATAATTATCTTTTATCTTAATTAATCCTTAAGTAATATTTCTTAATTAATTAATAACTAAATTACTTAGTTAATACTAATTAACTACTAATTACTTAACTTAATTAAAAAAAATATTCTTAATTAATTAATTAATTATTCAAAAAATACTCAATTAAGTAATAATTAACTTTTATGTTTACTAAATATGTTTGAAAATAATCTTTTCAAAATATTTAAAAGAAACGCCTTAGAACCTGAAAATTGTTAAATTTTCCGAACTGCATTCATAACGGCTATCGCTATGGATGTAGTAACTTATAAGTTGTTTTCTCTCTTTTCTAAGTTATTACTAAAATTTAATTTTTCACTTATACTTACGTTTAAAACATGATCAAGAAAGTTTTTTTAAAAAAAAACTTCACCAAAGTTAGAAACCAAAATAAATAACAAAATGTTTGCTAAATCAAACAAGTAAACGATTTGTTTTTCAAAAGTGGACGCCGAGTCCTTTCCAACATTTCAAGTTTTAACTTCTAAACCATTTAACCACAATCCAAGCATATACATACATACCAAATCATATTATCCCAATAACATAATAAAGTTCGCAACTTAATATCTAAACACATCGGTTTAACCACCAAATCCAAGTCTAATACTAAACCACAAGTTAGCATGCCAAAAAACATATAAACCATACCGTAGTCCAACTAACAAACACATACACATAACCAAATAGCTAGCATATATTTAAAGGTAAATTCTATCCAAAAATTAGAAGTTTACTCACCATAAATCTTTGAAAAGTTGGAATGCTTTAGAATTTGCAAAGCTTGGAAAACCATAAAATTCATTCGGAAATAGGTCGTCTTCTCCTCGATTTTTGGACATGTTTCTCTCGGATTTTGGACAAGTGGTAAAATGAAAAGTTTTAGAAATTCTTTGCTCTACAATTTAAAAAAAGAATCACTCAATTTGGATTTTTTTTAGAGAGATATGGTCAAAATAAGGAGTGTTATTTTCGGCCTTGATCATATGGGTCCAAAAATGAGTTAGAAAGAAATGCAATTTTGACCCAAAAATATTCGAAATTGGAAAAAGTGATGTAAATAAAAGTTGTAGCCATTGGAATTATTAATGGTTTGAAAAAAAAATCTTAATTTGGAGTAGTATGGTGGAAGTTATGGCCAAATGAATTGGGAGGAAAAATGGAGAAAGTGGAGATGAAAACAAGTGATTTAAAACTAAAATTTAAAAGTTTTAAAGTAAGAATTTGTTTTTTTTAAAACTTTAAAACCTGAACTAAATAGAGAAGTCATGGAAGTTTTGCTTCCAAGCTTAGGAAATCTGCAAAGAGTCAAGAAATGAGAAAATTGAAATATAGGATTAGGAAATTGGTATATATATTATATACACGTGTTGAATTACTACTTTAACCTTGGTACCTTGCCCTCCTCACCTTTAATGCCACCTCATCCTCTCTCTCCACATCATCATGGATCCACCCCTACCTTGTCCCTCACTTTTACATCGAAGAAACATCCCATTAAACCATTTGTACTTCATGTTTCTAAAGGAATCTTTCATTTTTAAATACCGTTTTTATATTTCTAGGAAAATTGTCACATTACTACTTATATAAACTTACATAAATGCATGTATATTTATGTATATATATAATTCTAACTAACAAATGTGTAAATGTGTGTGAATATATTTTCATTAGAGTTTACAATGTTAGTGACAACTTTTAGCCGATGAAAAATCAAAAATTTGGTAAACGAATTCCGGTCACATTTTATGTTTTTCATTGAACTATATATTTTTGTAAACATTTTTAAAACTATTTTACCATCATTATTTATCATTTAAAAGAGTTTTATTTTTTATTATAAAACCTATATATTGAATATTTAAAATTAATTAAATATTCGCAAAAAAACAGTGAAATTCAGGGTCGTTATAAGAAATTAACATACATGAATAAAAGTTATCAACTTCAAATGAAAACCAGTTCTAATGACAATTAGTTATACTACTTTAAGATCTATAATTGTATACTTATAAAGGACAACACATGCATGTATAAAATTTTCAAAATGAATTAACTACTAGATCTATAATATCATGGAATAAATAATGGAATTTACCTTGTTGATGTTTCCTATGATTCATACCTTGAATGATAAATGCTTTTAGATCTGATTTAATCACCTCCAGAAATTGCAAAACTCCGAAGCACCCCTTTTTATATTTATTTTATTTGATTTGTTTCGATTTTGTTTTAGGAATTTTTTGTGGCTTAGAAGCCATGAAATTTTGGCCAAGAAGGAAGAAAAATGAAGTTGGAGGCTATGGTTTTGAAGGAGAGTGATTAAAAGAGCCAAGTGAATGGAATGTAACATATTTATAGAGGGATCCTTCATTATCCTCCTCCCTTCATTTTCTAGATCCAACAATTGGATTTTAAGCCTTTTTTATGGCCTTCTATGAATGAGGCTATATGGGCCTCAAAATATTCACAAACCTATTTAGTAATTAATCTATTCGATTCCAATTCAAATATTTTATCAATATCATATATCGATATGTACATACAAAACTTCTATGTACTTACTTTATTAAATACTAATGGCATTCAAACAAATCAAATAAATAAATAAAAATATAATAATTAATATGTCATAAATATTAATTAATTTATAACATTTATAAATTAATTAAATCATGTGGTTTTTAAAGCATTCATCATTACGGTTGTGCGACTCAAAGGTGTAAATTCAGTCAGCGATTAATATCGAACTATTCGAATATTAACGTTCACACGTCACTTAGCAGGTGGTGTGACATTTTAGCCGAATTTATAGCTTATACATCTTTTAGGTAAAATCCAATTTTACTTATTATAAGTGGTACCTAATAGTGACAATTATTTACACCATTTCTCTTCGTCAAAATTATATCATATTAGGACTTATGGAATTTGGTAATGGTCAAAATTCCAATATCGTCCACATTCAACTTTATAGTCCATACACAAAGTCCTTGGTTCAATAATAACTATTATTATTAACGAAAATGCTATGGCCAGAGACTTTGACTTTAAAGTGACTTTAGTTGACCGTGATACTAACCTCATATAGCTAGGAGATGAATCTTCTCTTGAATAGTGTTTCACTTCCAATTCTTCCACTCGACCCAACTATAGTCGTTCGACGGACGCCATGCCACGATTTAACTATAATCAAATTGGAACTTCTACATTGAAGATCAACAGTATTCTCAAGTCGAGAGAACTTTGTAAATCTGTCGCATCGATATTCTATGCTTGACCTTAGTTATATTAACCAATGGAAAACTATCTAGTGAGTCATTCCATAGTTATCCAATAACTATTAGTACGTAACCTCTAGGTGCCCCAACAGCCATAAGTAACACACTTCCAACATTTGGAGAGCGTTACATACCCTAGTCTTAACGGATACATCGATATTCAATTTTGACGCATCTTGACTGGGAACATTTAAAATGGTATATTTAATTTTTTTATGATAAATTACTCACAGTTACACCATTTTGTACTTACTATCACAAAACATACCATTTATGGATTTTCTATTAAATATACTTTTAATTAAATTAATTAATATAACCACATTATATCAAGTATACAATAGAAAGAAAAGACCTTTATTTCGAACAACATTGGTCATCGAATTAGATATATGCAACAATTTACATAATTACCCCTAAGGCATACCCCTAACTCACTTGCAGGGTCAACTATGGAACCTTATTCCAACTTCTCCAATCAGTTTTCTCGAGACCAATTGTGTCAGTCCCTCTATGGAATGGTATGCTATTATGCTTCAATTATCAACTCTGTCAATCAACTCTCTTCGATAGTGGTAAACTGTTCTATCATGTGGAACAACTAAGAGTATGTCTCTCGACTTCCAGTGAGCTCTAAGTTTTGTTACGAACTATATCGCGACATTATTTTCATAACAATATTATGAGATTCTCAACATTTGAAATCGACTCGGTTATAAATTTGTGCACTTATATTTTTATATACATTGCTTTTATTGCGGCGCTATGCAAGGCGATGTACTTAGCCTTTTTCATTTAATCAGTCACAGCCTTTCATTTGGAACATTTCCAACTTAAAGATTCTTAAATTGAATTTATTATTGACATATTATACTCAATATCACTTATGAAGTTTGAGTCCGAACGCTTGTTCATAAGGAGTTTTTTGTTTCTGTAAATAATTCTCTAGTATTTTATAAATACACGAGAACACTCCAAACAACCATTTAGTGATATCAATTTGGATTTGATATTTTCTTCATGTATCAAATACATAAACAAATCATGATATAGTAGACAACATGACATGTATGATAATTCCTATTGCCGATGCATAAGAAACTCATCTCCACATTAAACAATTTAATAAGGTGTCTTTGCATATCGATTTGGGACATTCCCAATATCTTTTATACTCTCTATAAAAAAACATCATTTACAATCCAAAGTTGAGTATTAAAACACCTAAGGTTGATTTTAACACAAGTGCATTATTAAAATCAGCAATGTGTTGTTTACTTATAGTTTAGAAATACCAATGTACCTATTAACATTCTTTTTTATGACCATACGCTTCCTTTGCACTCTGATTGAAAATTAAACTATTTGATATTTTTGTCAAAATACTTATTCAGTCTTGATTCTTATGGTACTTTTGTATTCCCTCTAGAATTATATCTGAAAACCTACAAACTCAATATCGCTTCCACTGAATTCGAGACACTTTGGTTATTACGTGTAAACAACTAACTCTAAATCATTATTTAGAATTTTCCATTTTAAGATACATACCGAAACATAAAGTCATATCATGCGATAAATTTTTGAGTAAAATTCGAACCTACTTGAGCACATCGAATGGTGAATCCGTTGCGCTAATTTCATCAATTGAAATTTAAGGTATGATTATTATCAATGTGGCTCACTATATTCCAACTGCATTTGTCTTTCTCTTAAATACACACTTGCGGTTAATGGATCATATCATTTGGGTACAACTTTCAAAATCATATTTTGATAATGTGCTTGGAATTAATTTCGGATTTGTGCATCATATCATAACATAGAGTCAATACTCTTGATGGTTTAATTGATCGCCAAGGATTATTTATTCTCGACATTGATAAGAAACTCATAGTCTCTCTTCAATGTTCGAGAATATTTGTAGACATTCCAATGCGTTGTGTTCATTCAAGTTTGGTTAATATCATTTCATCCCTTGCAATTAGCTTCATCTTTGGATCATATCCAAACCCATTTCACTAACAATAATTTCTTAAAGAAATTCCTTTGCTTTGAAGTTGGTATTTCTTGAAACAACAGTTGTTTTTAAGTGCAACAGAATAGTTATTCATAAACATTTTATGAATTTCCTTATATATAAAATCGATTTGGTTTTTGTTTACAAAACTTGTGTTCAAAACATAAATATGTCACCCAATGACAGTCTTTCCTAAACTTCTTTTGGGAGATTCGTACAAGATTCCTCATGAATCATTATTATGTGTAGCCTTTCGATTTGCACAACCTGTCGACTACTTGATGTAGGACATCCTGGGGTTTCTTATAACCCCTTATCTTATATGATTTTGCAAACCATTCTTTAGATGAAATTAACTTTAACCGTGTGTACTACTCTTAAGCACACAACTTATAGAAAGAAGTTAGTCCCAACTTCACTCACAATTAATCGTACTTTGTTCAACAAAGTTCGATTACCTCTTATTGATGCATCATTATGTATCACACAGAGGAGTGACTTTTGAGATTGAATCTTTATTCATTTTTAGGTACATTCGTAACCTTTTCCAATATACTCACTCATTCGATCAAATTGAATCATTTCTATCACATGTTATTTTATTTACTTCTGTTTTGTACTCTATGAGTTTACCATAGACATACTACATGTCTATCAAATACATATGTTCATGTCAGTGATAACTCACTTATGAATATGATGAAGTACGTGAAACTGTTTTGGTATTAATAGACTTACGATTGCATACATCTATATGTATCAATCTGAATAGTTCATCAACTCTTATGATGCTCCACTAACTGGATGCATAACACTTCAATTACCTGAGATATAATTAATTAGTATCATATGATTCATAATCATATAATAAAAATTATTTCTCAAAACTACGACTTAGTCTATAATTCAAAAATAATTGTAAACAATATTAGATACTTCTGTATTTTCCATTGCATCACTTTTGTTATAAAAACAAATACCACATTATAGTTTTATTTCATAACGAATATTCATAATATTCATATTGAAATATAGCTATGTCTATTTTTCAGTCGATGCCGAAAATAGACATTATTTCATAAATAATGTTCGGTACGTTTTACAAAAACAATTTTTGTAATTTAATGCAAAAATAAGTGCTATATGGGATGTTCCCACTATTTCCGCCATTACTATAGTTGTATACTAACTTCGAAGGTCCATCATTCACTTAATATAGATTTGTTTATTTCATATACTACAATTAGTTTATCATCGAGAGTTCTTTGATCAAATATCTTGAACTCATAGAAAAAAATCTCATAGAAAATAATTTTCTATATGAAAATACATTTCGGAATAGAAATCATATTTCTTATTCCAATGTTAAGTATCAATCACTATATTATAATTCTCGTTTTTGTTGTTTCGTTATGAAGCAGAAATGACTATTCACTCTCTCCATCCCAACTGTACCTTAAATCATATATACTCTTGTACATTCTTTATTCTTTCTAAATGGTCAAACCATTCAAAAGAAACCCCTTGCAACAATATCATAACAAACTCTTTACAAAAGTGCATTCAATTACCCTTGGCTTTTAAGGACATTAGATATGTTCTGCTTTATGTAAACTGATCAAACTAACATTTCAGTGATCGAGTTCATAGATTTATATTGTAGTTTTGGTCTAGTGTTACATTCAACATGATACGGTCCTTTTGTAATCAATTAAATTGAAGATCTCGCACTAAGTTTTATTTGGTTTTTCGGATGAACTAATTTCATCAAAATATTGTACATTATAAACTTTGACCGTTCACCATATAACATTTATATGCAATTGTATATGGATCAAATATCCATGGTCTTGTATTGCTTTTAGAGTTTGAAACTCATAGAATGCAATACATGGTCTCGACCAAATAAATGCGTAAGTAACCAAACTACGAATGTATTAGTAATTGTAAAATCAGGCACTTGCATGGATGTTGAAATATTAACATGCAGTAAGCTTTTATTGGTAAGTATATGTTATATTTCTATTTATCAATTTTCAATTCAGTTTATTTGTATATATAAATTGATGTTTTATCAGTCATACTAAATGCACAAATTTATCAATGTAGATTATTATAAGATTATATAACATATGTTCTTACAATATTGGAAAGGTTAAACGTTATCATTTCATTTTTCTAATAAGGCTCCCACTAGTGTTTTATGTTTCACTAAACCTTAAGTGAAACATAGAATCCTTTCGACTTCACTAGTGTATGTTAGGATTCATATGTCTTGGTATTCTGACCTTGAGTTTGCTCAACAAATCATAGCCCCACAAATGATGGATAACTCCTTATTGGTTGTATCACATACAATTCCTAACCCATGTTTCCTTATCCTAACCTCATTTTGACCTTGAGTTTGCTCAACAAATCGAAAGACATTCTTTACTCGTACCTTCCATATCGTGATGACCTAAGTATAGTATATGTACCTTGAGTGTGCTCAACAAATACATATAGTTATCTTACCCCGTCTATTCAATATATTAATAATACAATACATAACATCCCTAGCTTGAGTTTGCTCAATAACTAAGGAGTATGTAAGAAATTTATTAATATATATATATATATATATGGTAGAGGACAACATTATATTAAAGATTCATAATCTTCAATATATATTGAGTGATATCGACTTATGGAATAATGTATTTCCTATGAGATACCCTCGTGATTCAAGTGTCAGACACATCAGAAATCATGGTATGTATACATTTACGTATGTATTTATTACTTAAGTCTATTTGGGTTTCTTTAATATTCCACCATTAGTTTATACATTCATATCATATAAGTTTTATTATTATATAACTTTTATATTTCATATTACGTATATGATAGTCTTATGTATAATATTTTATTAATTAAATCTTATTTAACTAATTTTTAATTAACTAACTCTTTAATTAATTTTAAATTAGTATTCAAATACAACTTTTATATTGGACACACCTATTATAACCTTTATAGTGTATATTATAACCTTTGTAGTGTAACAATATATCTTATATATGTGTATTTTCATTTAATTAATTGACCTTTACTTAATTTATTTTATTAAACAACTTAATTAAATTATATTAATTTTGAAAATTTATCTTATATACATACATGTTTTTTAGTATTAATCAATTAACTCGTTTTAAAATAACATAACATATATCATCAAATATAATACATGCTTTTTAGTATTAATCAATTAACTCGTTTAATTAATTTATTTTATTAACCTTATTAATAAATTTAAAATTTTAAATTAATATTTAATTACTTTCAAATATTTTGAACTTTTCATTACATTTTCAAACATTTTAAAAATTTATGTTATATCATAACCTTTTATAATAAACATGTTTTTATTTTGAATTTAACTTTTAAATATAAAATCTTGTCTTAATTTTCAAAACTATTTTGAAATTAGCCCAAATCCCAATTCAAATTGGGCATTTTCTATTATGGGCAACCTTTGAGCTAACTTCACCTTTCAGGCTAGGTAGTTAACCAGGTAGGACATGGTACTTGATTACCCAATTTCAATCATAGACATCACATTTCTAGAGACCTTACTAAGTGCACAAGCTTAATTAGTTAATCTTAACATGACTAAATTAGACCGCATAGGCTATTGGGGTCTGATACTATTGAAGGAACTAAGCCAGCCCGCAACAGAAGAAATGAGTGAATGTAAAAAAAATTAGCCATTTTGGAGCTTTAATGGGTCTATGAAGTCTAAATTCATTTAGAACTTTTCTAAGTTTATTTTAAATAAAATCAATATTTTATTTAATTTTATAAATAAAGTTTTACTTTAATTTAATGTATATGTAAATTAGAGTATATCAAATATACTCTTATGTACATATTTGTGTGTAAGGTAACTTATTAAATTTATTTAGAGAATGAAACTTTTCATTTCCTATCTCTCAAGTTATTGAATTAATAAGGGGGCATAAATTTATTTAGATAATGAAACTTTTCATTTCCTTCTCTTAACTTATTCAATTATTGAGAGGCATATTATTTATAATAGAGATAAACCTTTCGTTTCTCTCTCTTTAATTAAATTGATTAATTATACGAATGTCATTAATTGGCAATATATACATGGCATGAATGTCAGTATAAATATAAATATATATATATATATATATTATAGTGTAAATTCTATAAGAGCAACATATGATAGACACTACCAATTGATGACAAGGTGTAGACATATAACTAGAAATAAATGGATAGCTAAACACATAAAAGAAATATGAGAAATAGATAAAGGGTAACAAAGATGATTGATTTAATTTCCTATTTGGTAAACTTAATTAATGCAGTATATAAATGCCAATCAATAGGCATCATGATATAAGGATATAAACAGTCAACAACAAATGTATGTATGTATTATCAATAATTGTATGTGTATAAATGTTTAAATATTTTTATATATGTATTGTTTAATGAATCCTCCAAATACACTAAATTAATTTAGCCAAGTCAACTGTTATCAATTCAAGATTTATTACCGAACATGCGGTGATCCGATTTAGTAAATCAATTTGAAAATAGATCTTAATCAGTAAATCCATATGTAACCTATATGTATATGTTAATAATTTAAAATATAATCAAACATAGATAATTTAAAAAAAATTGTCCAAAGAATATTTTTTATAATAATAATATTATGTCGATTCATGTTTATTTATACAAAAATACAGTGTACATATATGTATGTGTATGCATATATATATATATATATATATATATATATATATATATATCTGTGTGTGTGTGTGTGTGTTTGTGTTTAAATAATTTTATATATATATTGTTAATGAATCCTTTAAAATTAATAAATCAACTCAACCAAGTCAATTGTAATCAATTTACAATTTATTACCAAGCATGCAGTAATCTAATTTTGTAAAACAGTCTGATAACATATCTTAGTCAACAAATCTTAATATAATCTATATTTATATGTTAATCAAATTTTTTTTGAAACCTTTTAAAATATTTTAAAATTATTTTAACATACAGATACATATATACATACGCATTTATGTATATATTTGAACCTTAAAGTAGAAAACAAAATTGGAATCAATGCAAACTATTGATAATAATTAAATAAAATAAAGTTAATTAAAATAAAAATTTAATTATCGGATATATATTTAGATAAAAATCAATAGAAATTAACATACATAAATAGAAGTTATCAACTTCAAATGAAAACCATTTCTAATGATAACAAGTTATGCTACTTTAAGGTCTATAGTTGTATACTTATAAGGGACAAACATGCATTATAAAATTTTCAAAATGAATTAACTACTAGATCGATAATATCATGGAATAAATAAATAAATAACTAATGGAATTTACCTTGTTGATGTTGCCTATGATTCATACCTTGAATAATAAATGCTTCTAGATCTGACTGAATCACCTTTAGAAATTGCAACCATCTGAAGCATCACTTTTGTATTTATTTTATTTGATTTGTTTTGGGAATTTTTTGTGGCTTAGAAGCTATGAAATTTCAGCCAAGAAGGTAAAAAAATGAAGATGGAGGCTATGTTTTTGAAGGAGAGTGATAAGAGAGGCAAGTGAATGAAATGCAACATATTTATAGAGGGATCCTTCCTTAACCTCATCCCTTCATTTTCTAGATCCAACCATTGGATTTTAAGCCACCTTTTCTTATGGCCTTCTATAGATGAGGCTAATGGGCCTCAAAATATTCCCAAACCCATTTAGTAATTAATCTATTTAAATCTAACTTAAATATTTTATCAATATGATATATCGATACATACATACATAACTTTTATGTACGTACTTTATTAAATACGAATGGCATTCAAACAAATCAAATAAATAAATAAATAAAAATATAATAATTAATATTTTATAAATATTAATTAATTTATTTAATTTATAATATTTACAAATTAATTAAATCATGTGTTTTATAAATAAATTAAATCATGTGTTTTTCGAAGCATTCATCATTATGGTTGTGCAACTCAAAGGTGTAAATTTAGTCAGTGATTAATATCGAACTATTTTAATCTTAACGTTGACACATCACTTTGCAGGTGGTGTGACATTTTGGCCGACGTTATCGCCTACACATCTTTTAGATAAAATCCAATTTTACTTATTGTAAACGGTACCTAGTAGTGACAATTATTTACACCAATTCTCTTTGTCAAAACTATATCACATTAGGACTTATGGAATTTGGTAATGGTCAAAATTCCAATATCGTCCACATTCAACTTTATAGTCCAAACACAAAGTCTTTGGTTCAATAATAACGATTATTATTAACTGAAATACTCTGGCCAAAGACTTTGACTTTGAGTTGACTTCAGTTGACCGTGATACTAACCTCATATAACCGAGGAGACGAATCCTCTCTTGAATAGTGTTTCACTTTGAATGCTTCCACTGTAACGACCCCGAATTTTATAAATATTTAAAATGATAATTTATTAATTTTTGAATTAATATTTGTGAAATAAAACGATAAATGGATTGAAGAGATGCGATTCTCCCCGAATTAAACTAAGTTTGGTATAAATCATTTTTGTAACTTTAATATATTGTATATATACTGAATTTGAGTTTAAAGTTAAAATAAATGGTTTTAAAAATAAATATAGAGATAAATATATAACAACAAAACAATAAAAATCTAACAATATAATAATAAAAGAACCTCATTTAAATTTCAAAGTATATGACCAAACAAAATACACTACAAGTATAACTATAAATGAAGATTTCACAAGTTCAAACCATGTAATCAAAACAGGTGAATAAAGAACATTAAGTAAAATATTTAACAAGTTTAACAAATTAGTACCATCCCAGAAACAAGAAAAATAGAATACAACGCATGAACCAAACAATACATATAAACATATATAATTGAAAAGAGGAGTGAAAGCAAGCTATTAACCTGGAAACTACTACCAGCCTAGCAAATAAAATAAGACAAATATCTTTAGCCATCAACAACAAATCACCTCTAGCATACAAGAGAAGGTATCAACCGAAGTCAATACCAAGAAAAGAAAACATAAACAAAGTACAACACAAATAAAAGCAAGATCTTAAGTACACAATATTATACTTATCAGCCACCAACAAACATCTGCATAGCCCCCAAACGAAAAATATCACTGATCAAAAGTAGTACAAATATCATCATCAACCTGTAATCTTCTTTATACATCAAGCTTCCTCATTTCATTTCGTTCAAAAGCAAACTATGAAAGCAAATAGCAAACCAGAGAAAGAAAAAGAACTAAAGTAGATTTCACCCAAAGCTACAACTTGAACAACATCATTTTCTTCAACCTGGAATTGTTACTGCATGCAAATTTAAACAACAAAGCAACTCGAGTTTTATCAAAACAAAGAAGATTGGCAATTCAGTTTCAAGTTTTCAAAAACAGTCTTCAAAGTAAAGGCTTCTCTGTTCAATACTTTTGCCAGGTGAGCAAACTGACCCCTTTGAAATTCGAATCTATGATGCTTTGTGAAGTAGTTGTTGTGAAAAATGATAAATGAATATCTCTACATGTATATATATGTTTGTGTGGTTGGAAGTATACATGCCTGGGTATATATGTGTACTCTACTGTGATTCTAGACCTAAGAACAACCAAAGAAAAAATTCATATCTTCTGTCAAATCTCTTTCAAGCTATGATTCCTGAAAGTAAGATAATTGTAACAAAGTAATACAAATTTTAAAAATATTTTTAATATAGAAAAAAATGAGAATGTTTTGTCTGGGAATGAAGTTTATAGTAAAACCCAAAATCATGTCGAAATTCAAGTATCACATCTTATTGATTTATCTACATCACCTTGTTCAACATCAAAAACCATGATTTTTAAAATAAATTTCAGAATTTTTTGTTTGTTATTGGATGCGAAATCTCGAGATGAACGGAAATTGTATTTGGGTCAATTTCCGGCGATCCACGTCGAACTGGGTGTTGAAATTCATGGTGGAGGAAGCTGACGCACAGGAGATCATGGGAAAAATACTCGTAAATTTTTTTATGGATCGTAGTGATCAGACGAGATCGAATTAGGGTTTAAGCTGAGCATTTGTTCGGGCTTGGTCTCGTGGTAATTGCAGCCTCGTCGTCGCGACGTACTCAATCGCATATGGGGGAAAATGAAGAGGGGTTTGCGATGCATCTTTGGTTGGAAGGACAGATTTTCTGGTGATCGGTGGTGGCGTTGCGAGGGATGTTTCTGGTGATGTATCGTTCCAGATCTGGGTTGAAATGCTCGATTTCGATGGAAGGTCGCTGCTATCGATTCGATGGTCTGAAATGGGTTGGAAGGTGGTCGCTGACATGGGAAGGTGGTCGCGAGGGACTGGAGTTGGTCGCCGGGATGGTGTACGTGCACGTGCACGTTTTCGACTCTGTGTCTATTTTCTTTGAGGAAGACGAAGTTCAGTTGCTCGAGTTTTTGTGGAGTTTGACTCGTGAGTGTATCGGGGGTTCTGGGGTTTAACTCGAGTTCGTACTCGAGAAATTTGGAGGGGATAGGCTACAGTTTTAAAACTGTGAAATTTATACAAGTTTTGAAAATAAAATAAGGGAAGAGGGGAGAACGTGAATTACTCGAAGTGTTACTCGAGATTTATAGGGGAAGGCTCGGGTAGTTTTGTTTCAAGTTTTAAACTGTAACCGTTGCACAGTTTTAAAATGTTGATTTCTTTTTAAATTGAAACCAAGTTAAATCTGAGTCTAAAGGAATATTTAAATTCCAGATTTTTGAAGAAAGAAAGTTTATAATCTAAATACTTCAAATAAGTTTAAATATTTTGAATTTAAGGGGATTTGATTTAAAACCCCTTAATAACTAAGATTTGCTTAAATTTGTAATTTGAGGGTTTTTAAAAAAGGTTAGTTTTATAAAGAGATTTAAAGTCCAATTGATATTCGTTTTAAGCTTGAAATTTAAAGTGAATGTTCAAATGGAACTTAATAATGTTGAATTAAGCGAGTGTTTAAGAGAATGCGATAAATTAATGTGGTTAATTAAAGATAAATAAATATGAGTAATTAAAGGGTAGTTAATTACTTAATTAAGGATTTATTACTTGACGTAATGAATTAAAGGATAATTAATTGATTTAAAAGTTAATTAATTGATGTTAATTAACCAGGATTAGAAATTCATAAGTATTAATCTAATTTGAATAAATCAGATAATTAACTGATCTTACTTATGAATGTTTGGATTCTATTGGATGACTTGATTGTTTGATATCCCCGATATATGATGCTTTGTGATATACCCTGATTTATGTTGTGATCTGTAATTTACTTATCTGCGATATACATATCTGAAATTTCTGTTTCTGTGATATATTACTATGTGAATATGAAACCCCTTGACCCGTAAACGACATTTGAATTTCGATGCGACAGGGAGTCGGATTCCAGTTGGTTATCTGAAACCCACATCGAATTGTAATGATGAATCTTTGTGACTGATAAATTTACTTTATCTATGAATCTGTGAATGAAGATAAGCGTTGTGGATTATACCGCTTATCGATATTGATATATCTGTGATGATTGATGTTGTGCACTATTGTGTGAAACCCCTGGACTACACTCTTACACACACAAATATGGATTTCACGTGGAAATCGGTTAAATCACAGATGATGTAAATTGATGTTTTTAAATTGAAATTTTAATTTCAATTGATTTTGAAATTGGGAATTTGGGTTTAAAGTGAAAAGCTTTTGAAATGGGATTTCAAAGATAGAAGTTATTTTGAATAACTTAATCGAGTTTCGAAAATTTAAATAATTTGATTTAAATTTGAATTCAAGTTTGAAATTGAATTCTATGATTTGAAACTAAGGATTAAGATGCTGTACAAGTTATATATGGGTTAAACCATTTTAAATGTATTGATTTGGGAATTTGAATTTAATTCAAGGGTTTTAACTCGTGTAAAAATAACTGGATTATTCCGAAATGAACTATTTGTTTTCAAATAGTAAAAGCTTTCACATAAGAAAGGATTTCCAAATTGTGTTGAACGGTTTCAAGTTTGAAATAGAATTGAAATGTTTTGAAAACTATGAAATGAGTCTTTGATTTCAAAGACTGGACGAGTTAATCCAACTTGAAATAGAATTGTTTTGAAAGGCTATGAATGAATCTTGGAAACGAGTTTTGAAAGCTATAAGTTAAATCTTGATTTAAAGATTTAACGAGTTAATTCAATTGAATTGGAAATCGATTTGAATTGTATGAATGAATCTTTGTGAATGGGGTTAACTTTGTGAATTGAATCTTTTCGTTTAAAAGATTAAAAGTGTGGAAATCGTTAAACCATTAAAGGTTTTTGAATTGAATCTTTTTGTTTAAAAGATTGGAAATGGTAAATTGTTTTACCATTCGAATGAAAAGTTTTGGGCTTTAAGCTGTGATTTAACTGAGACCCCAGTATCCATATGATTTTTTAATTGCGCTCGTTATTCGGTTTAGCCGGGAGAGGACCTTTGTGTCGTATAACCCATTCCGAATAATGATACGACGTATATGGATAGCATTTGAAGACCGGTGGTGAAGACCGGATATTTTTGAAAACGGAAGGATTACCGTCGAGTTACTCTACATCGGCTGATCCCCGATATAGAGGTTTTATCACCCTTAGTGACGGGAAGTCCGGACGTGATTGGAAATTATCCGGATTTGCAAGGGCTTCGTGAGAAGTGCCTTCGGTTCTGTTCGAACCCGGAACAGACTTGTATGGATGTGTGTCTGACGTTACACTTTGAGATGTAAAGCTGGTTTCTATCAAATACATTTCTGTTGGTGGCGGAGAATTTATTCTCTTAGCTTAACACCCTTCTCTGAGACGTACGAGCTCAGAGGTTATGTAGTTGATGGTTACTAGTGATACATTCCCAATTTGGTAATGTGGCATACGAAGTGCTGCTGATCATTTGTTGATCGAAGCGTTGCTTTGTGAAAAAGCGTGGCTTTGTGAAGAAGCGTAGTTTTGTGGACGAGACTTCGTCGAGCCTCACAACCCGGTAATGGTCGAAACAGGAATGTTGCGACAAAGGTTTGTAGGGGTAGCGCCCCTAGGGTATGTCATTTCCTTCTGGATAAAGGGTGGTATCATGGTATGGAGCCCAGATACTTAACTCGTGTGGACACGGTAATTTATTACTGTATGATGTTGCTTTGTTGGTTTTCGAGATCTCGGATAAAGGTCGGTAACGACCGGGGGATGACATGACTCGTGTGTTAGTTACCTAGTTACAGCTCAGTTAGAGCGTGAGGTAGCGTCGGCCTTTTGTTTGCAGAGATCCGGTTAGGATCCGAGGCGTCTTTCCAGAGGCGTTTCTATTTCGGTAAGGAAGTTCCTTAGCCTGATCATTTGTTGGAAATCCAAAGAAACAATACGAACCCTGTACGGTTTTAGTTGTATTACCTGCTATGGAATGTGGCGGTAACCTGCTACTGAACGTAGTAGTTATAGTAGGCATACGATACTGGTCGTATGTTGGCTAAGATTAATATTATATTTTTGAAATGTTTTTCTACACTATGCACTAGTAATAATATCAAAAGAGTTTTGATTTTGCGTAGTAAGCATTTTTGACTATCATAAGAAGAAATCTCCTCCAAGTCTGCGATTGCATTGTGTGTGTGGCGGGAGGCCTTATGGTAGTTTCATTTTCGAAAAGCATTGCGGATTTCAATGTTTAAAAGCCTTTTGTGTTGTTTTAAAGATAAACTGTTTTTGTTGCTCACACCAGTCTCATGATTGATCCGGAGTTTATTGTTCCCTTCCTAAACTCTGGGTGCCCACTATTTTCCACACGGGCAGTCTAGAGTTGGGTTTTTCAGATATTCAGGTTTAGTAGGTTATCTGGAGCCAGTTCAGTTCTTGGAGTCCATGGACTGACGTTGCTTATCTTGGAGCATTATATTGGAGACATTCTATCCGCTGCTGTTGTTATCTTTTCTTTTCCGCTGCTATTTGTTGTATCATATCTCTGATGTATATAGATATTCATTGTATCATCATTGTATCTGGATATTGTATTAGATATTGTATATCAATGTATTATTCTTTTTCTTCCGCTGTGTTGTTATACTTAATTGTGTTATAGCTCCGGCGAATCGGATTTGAACGGTCGAATCTGCGGCATTCTAGTACAATGTGAAGTACGGATGTTGATTTTCGAGCGGGCAAAACCCGAGTCGTCACATCCACCCAACCCAACTATAGTCGTTCGATGGATGTCGTGCTATGATTTAACTATAATCAAAGTGGAGCTTTTATATTGAAGACCAATAGTATTCTCAAGTCGAGAGAACTGTGTCAATCGGTCGCGTCGATATTCTCTACTTGACCTTAGTTATATTAACCAACAAAAAACTATCGAGTGAGTCGTTACATAGTTATCCAATAACTATCAGTGTGTAACCTCTAGGTGCCCCCAACAGCCATAAGTAATACACTATCCGACATTTGGAGAGAATTACGTATTCTAGTCTCAACAGATATGTCGATATCCAGTTTAGATGCATCTTGACTAGGAACATTTAAAATGGTAAATTTAATTTTATTGGGATAAATTACTCGCAGTTATTACACTTTTTAACTACTATCACAAAACATACCATTTATGGAATTTTCTATTAAATATACTTTTAATTAAATTAATTAATTAATATAACCACATTATCTCAAGTATATAATAGAAAGAAAACACTTTATTTCAAATAAGATTGGTCCACGAGTAAGATATATGTAACAAATTACATAATTGCCCCTTGGGCATACCCCTAACTCTATCATATAACACAATCAGATTGTTATTCATATCAGGTAAAATATTGTAATGAACCGGCCTTTTGACCATCGAAAATCGAAACTAATATGTCTATTGTATTGCGTGCCGAGCATTCAAGTACCAAAAAGACCAATCGTTATGGGAACGAAAGAAGATAGAAGATAAGAAGAAACTAAACAATCACAGAATCTCACAACACAACGGAATAACATATATTAATCAACATTATTCTTTACAAAGTCATTTCCAAAATGATACATCAGAGTCATACTAATACAATTATACCCTTGGACGGTTATAATAGGCCGTCCCCTTACCTAACTGATATAAGATACATATAATACAGCGGAAACAAGATAATAACTAGCTAGTGATGAGCCTCCTACTCCAAGCTCCTCCAAGTTTCATCCAAGGAAAACCTGAACTACTTGGCTGCCCATAAAAATTTTAGCACCCAAGAGTTTTAGGGAAAGAAAATAAAACTCTGGGTCAGACATGGGTCTGGTGTGAGTAAACTCAAACAACTGAATTATTTTATTTAAAACCCTTTTAAAATCAAATATATCTCGTAAGACCATGATGCACATAAACACAGACTAGTTTTTAGCTTACGATACCAGAAAACGCTTTTATAGAAAATCCAGTGACATTATAATAATGTCTAACGGTTCAAGTAAAATATGAATATAGCTGAAATGCTTGCATCTCACATTTTAATATAGTTGGGTAAATCTAACCGTAAGCTACATATTGGACAATGGATTCCATACTATGACAATGTAAGAAACTACCTTCCGATGGTACATCTCTAGATAAAATGCACCAGGGTCTGGCAAGAACATCTTGTACCCCAGCCACACAGGACTGGACTACTACTTTACTAGTAGTACTGAATATGATCACCCCACTTTGGGCTTCGAAGCATACACGAGTAGAATGTAATCGATCTAGATTTGGGATGAACATACCCTGATGGGAGCAACCTACATGGCCATGTTGCATGCCCGATTTTGTCATTTCTCGATTGATGAGGCTTGAGGCTACGTTTTACCTTTATATAGCACTCCCACTTGGAATGCTACACTACCCTCTAGGCATCAATGCAAAGCTAGCATTCATCCACACAAGTCCGTTCTGGGATTGAAAGAAACCGAAAGCACTACTTCTATTACATCCTTTTCGGGGAATCCTTCCTAGGATTAATAGCAAATAGCTGTAGCACTTCAAAGCTCTATCTTCGATTCCATATTCTTCAAGATGTCTTAAAGTTGAAGCGCTTGAGTTGGATTGAAGTTGTTTTCGGATAACATATCCGATCTCAGTCTCTTCGAAATAACTTCTGATAATTTCCGGTAAACTCAATCCCGATTCTTTAGGAAATAAGTAGACAAAATATAAGAGCGGAGATCACCTCCTAACCGTTAGTGGACAGATTTCCTTATCATTTATCCTAGAAGAATGAAACGGGATTTATACGTATATTACAGCATCATCGGGAATGACTGTGCCATCTAACTCTCGTATTTCTCCTAGATATTTCCACAGTTACGCTTTGGTCTAGGTTTGATAGTCGGTTATTCAACTATCAAATAAACAATTATTCAAACATTGATTTAATTCCATATGGCATTTCCAAAATGATACATCAAAGTCATACTAATACAATTCTACCCTTGGACGGTTATAATAGGTCGTCCTTACCTAACTGATATAAGATACATATAATACAGTGGAAACAAGATAATAACTAGCTAGTGATGAGCCTCCTACTCCAAGCTCCTCCAAGTTTCATCCGAGGAAAACCTGAACTACTTGGCTGCCCATAAAAATTTTAGCACCCAAGAGTTTTAGAGAAAGAAAATAAAACTCTAGGTCAGACATGGATCTGGTGTGAGTAAACTCAAAAACTAAATTATTTTGTTTAAAACCCTTTTAAAATCAAATATATCTCGTAAGACCATGCTGCACATAAACACAGACTAGTTTTTACCTTACGGTACCAAAAAACGCTTTTATAGAAAATCCAGTGACATTATAATAATGTCTAACGGTTCAAGTAAAATATGAATATAGCTGAAATGCTTGCATCTCACATTTTAACATAGTTGCGTAAATCTAAAACTGTAAGCCACATATTGGAGAATGGATTCCATACTATGACAATGTAAGAAACTACCTTCCGATGGTACATCTCTAGATAAAATGCACCAGGGTCTGGCAAGAACATCTTGTACCCCAACCATACAGGACTGGACTACTACTTGACTAGTAGTACCAAATATGATCACCCCACTTTGGGCCTCGAAGCATACACGAGTAGAATGTAATCGATCTAGATTTGGGATGACCATACCCTGATGGGAGCAACCTACATGGCCATGTTGCATGCCCGATTTTTGTCATTTCCCAATTGATGAGCCTTGAGGCTACGTTTTACCTTTATATAGCACTCCCACTTGGAATGCTACACTACCCTCTAGGAATTAATGCAAAGCTAGCATTCATCCACACAAGTCCGTTCTGGGATTGAAAGAAACCAAAGGCACTACTTCTATTACATCCTTTTCGAGGAATCCCTCCTAGGATTAATAGAAAATAGCCCTATCACTTCAAAGCTCTATCTTCGATTCCATATTCTTCAAGATGTCTTAAATTTGAAGCGCTTGAGTTGGATTGAAGTTGTTTTCGGATAACATATCCGATCTCAGTCTCTTCGAAATAACTTCTGATAATTTCCGGTAAACTCAATCCCGATTCTTTAGGAAATAAGTAGACAAAATATAAGAGCGGAGATCACCTCCTAACCGTTAGTGGATGGATTTCCTTATCATTTATCCTAGAAGAATGAAACGGGATTTATACGCATATTACAGCATCATCGGGAATGACTGTGCCATCTAACTCCCGTATTTCTCCTAGATATTTCCACAGTTACGCTTTGGTCTAGGTTTGATAGTCGGTTATTCAGCTATCAAATAAACAATTATTCAAACATTGATTTAATTCCATATGGGATCCACTAAGCCTTTATTGATTTAATCTGCAGTTAATAAAATCACTTTATAAAACTTAATCAAAAGATCTTTACACAACACTATTTCCAAAACCCTTACTTTCCCTTTTTGCTTGGAAAATATTTATCATTATCTTAGCAGTATAAGTATATTATCAAAACATTTGAAAAATTCCTCCTTTCAAATTTCTTTTTGAAAACATTACTTATTATAAAACCAAACCTCTTATCCTTTATAACAATTCCCTTTTTAAAAGCTCAGTTTATAATTCAAATAACTTATAAATTTCCAAAGTCGATTTATAAAACACTTTTATAAGTCTACAAGTCAATTTACAAAACTTGTTTACAAACCTCTAAAATCATTTATAAAACATTTTCCCTTTTAAAACTCCTTTGTTAAATCTTATTTAAGAAAAATCCTTTACAAAATATCTTTTGCAACTCATCCTTTTAAGTCACTTTAAATAAACCTTTTACATAGTAAAACCCATTTTTATAAACAAGTTATTATTTATAAATACCTTTATAAAATAATAATACAACTTGAAAAATCATTTATAAACTTTAAACCCAAATTGATTAAAGAATTGGAGTTAATTCAAAACCATATTTCATAATTTCAAAAAGATCTTAATAATCCCATTGGTACTTATTTAAGTTACCATTTAGTTTCAATTTAATTCCAAGTCATATATCAATTATTTACATAGCCTAACATACATGTAAAACAAATCCATTATCAAATCAAGGAATAACGTATCAATACAACTCAACTAGCATATACATGTCCAAAAAACATAATAGCAGGATGGTCATTGTCCTGCAAAATAGATGTCCAAAACAATTTAATGAATTTATAGCAGAGAGGGAATTTATTCTGCAAAACAGATGTCCACACAAACATCAATTACTTTATAGCAGAACGGGGATTTATTCTGCTATCAAATGTCCAAACAATCAACTTATAGCAGAGGAGATTTATTTTGCTAAAACATGTCCACACAATCAAACCATTTACATAGCTCATTCACAATTGTTTGTCTGCTTAATGGTATCGACATTCGAATCTCTTGTGTTCAAAACCATCTTTGGAAAAGAAGTACCTTTAAACAATTTGATTCTCGAAACAAAGAATTTTAAACTTAACACTCCCTTTTAAAATGATTAATTGCAAGTTAAACTCTTTATTAAATCATAATTAATCTTTATTAAATTTGAACTTAATTTAATTATAAATCAATAAATAATTAAACCTCTAATAAATAATTTATTTATAAATTAAACTCTTAATTAATCCTTTATTAATTATTAAATAATAATTTAAAACCTTTATTAATAATCAACTATTAATTAATTTCAATTAATTAATCAATCTTTTAATTAAAACTTAAATAACAAATTAAACCTTTATTTAAAATAATTAAATCATAATTAAGTCTTAATAAAATCTTTAACTTAAATTAACTTGATTAGTAATTAATTAATAATTAAACCCTTTGTTTAATTAATTACCAATTAAAAATAAAACATTAACTTAACTCATAATAATTAAAAATAATCTTACTTAATCAATAATTAATTTAAAATTTAATCTTACTTTAAAAGATAATTAATTAATACTAATCTTCAATTAATTAAAAATTAATTATTAAAACCCTAATTATCCTTTTTAAACATTCATTATTGAGTTTGGAAAACAATTCAAAACACTTAAGGTAGAAGGGTTCAAACTTTTCAAAAAAAACTAATTTTATGGAAACTACATTTATAGCGACTATCGCTATATGATTCGTAATATCCACTTACTAACTAGTTTACATGCTAACTTGCTTTAGCTTTAAATCAAACTTAATACACATATAACATCTCCAAGTTCATATATACCAAATCATATTGTTGATGCCAAAATGGGCATCAGCATCCTATAGAATCTAGTAGAGATTAAATGAAGAATGAAATTAAAACATAACAAAATGATAAATGAACACATAGATTTTTATAGTGGCTCGGCAATCTTAGCCTATGTCCATTTTATATTTTTATCGATCTTCCGCTTGATTATGATTACAAGAATGTTTGGATCAGCTGGGATCCATTAGTACAAAAGTGAAGAATAAAAATGGTAGAGCCCCAGTAGAGAAAGCAGGATCCCTTTTCTGATGCCATGCCTACTGTATTTATAGGGGACGACATGCATGGATCAGACTAAAATTTCGGCTAAAGGTTCGAGAGACCAATATGAGGCCACCCAAAAATATCCAGGCCCATCGGGGCCCGCAATAGGGATCGGTACTGGTAACTATTAGTGTGTCCTGATGGACTCCGATCCTTATGAGGGGTGTCCCATGATGTTAGCTAATTTATCCTCAAATTTCATGCAATTCTGAGGTACGGTTTGTGAGATATCGCATTTTCCGTGAAGTTGTGTTGCTTGAATTCTGATTTCTGTCGATCCCTCCAAAGGGAGTTATGCCGATCCCTCCAACTTCCTTCATTTGGAATGAGATCCCTAGGGGGTGTTCCATATATTATGATAAACTTGTACTCCAAGTTTCATGTTGATAGCATATGTAGATTTCGAGTTACTGACCGATCATCATTGCAAAATTGAGTTATGGAATCGATACGATACAATCCATAGCGTAGAATACGGACCGTACCTGATCCATCTTCGGGGAGTAGTGAGCTTTCATGCTTCTGCTTCATATTATCATCTATGCTTGATTTTTAGATCCCACAATCATCTCTTTGGGCTACTGGCCTTGATGATAGTCGAGTATTTCTTGTCCAGTCAGTTCGGATATAGCCGGGTCAAAATGCCGGATAACACATGTCATCACTAACATAACCCAAAATCACATCTTTTATAACCAACACATCCCTTTAACCGTCACTAAAAATCTAATGCTAAACTACAATTTAGTATATACATACACATCCAAACCATACCCTAATCCAAACATAACATTACATATATAACCACACAACAACATATATAAGTAAATTCTTTCCAAAATATTATGAAATTTACTCACAATAATTTTGCAAAACCATTTGAAACTTATTGAAAACTTTTCCCCTTTTCAAAACTTGATCTTTGGACCCAGGAGGATGGAATAGGCTTGGCTATGGTGTTAATAGGGTATCGCCTTGGTGCTTTAGGGAAGTGTAGCCTTGTTTTGGAAAGGTGGAGAGACTTTGGATAATGTTGAATTCACAAAATCAGATCCAAAAATTAGTCATCTTCTCTTGGATTTTTGGACATGTAACTCTCAGAATTTGGAAAAGTGGTAAAAATAAAAGTTCTTGGAAATTATTTTCTCTATAATTTCAAAAAATAATCACTAAATTTCTGTTATTTTTTATGGAGATATGGTCAAATGAAGAAGAAGTATTTTCGGACTTGAAAATCTGAGTCCAAAAATAGGTATGAAAGAAATGAATTTTTGACATAGCTAAGATCAAAATTTGAAAAAGTGCTACAATTGGAAGTTGTAACCATTTGAATTTTACACGGTTTAAAAAAAATAATTTCTTCATTTGTATTGGAGAAGAGGAAGATATGATAGGAGGAAGAGGAGGAAAAATGAAGGAATGGAAGGCTATTTATAAACAAGAGAAAAAAGAGAATTGCCCGTCAACCCTTGTACTTCTATCCTCCACATTGTTTTTCCACCTCAACATCCTCCAACACACATGCTATTTCTACCCACCACCTTGTCCCCCTCCTCGTCATGTCAAAGAAAACATGTTTAAATATGTTGAAGTACCTTTGTCCCTTATGATGTGACATTTTTTTTTAATTTTTATTTTAAATATTATATACTTAAATATAAATACCTATATACACATACACTAACATATCCATATATACATATAAAAACTAATTCAAAAATGTGTAAATTTATATTAAAGAGTTGGCAACGTATTAGACAACTTTCAGTCGATGAAAAGTCGAAAATCCTAAAAACGAAATCCGGTCACATTTTCAATCTTTCTTCAAACTGTTTATTTTTCTTAAAAAAAATTGAAAATGATTTCACCATCATTAATTTTTATTTAAAAGAATTTTATTTTCATTGTAATATCTATTATTTGAATACTTAAAATTAATTAAATATTCGCAAATCAAAGTAGTGAAATTTCGGGTCATTACAAATATACAATCGCGTTCCATAATATATTGAATGTATAATATTGCCTTTCAAGCATAAACAAAATTGTAAATGCAATAATGCTTTTTAAAACCATAAATTATATTATTCTATTATAGTATCAACTGCCAGCTAAACTAAAAAAACATGTTAGGTAAATTATGCATATTATTTAATTTATAAAAATTAAAAACTTTAACTGAGCATTGTTTCTGATAGTTTAAAAGTAGTTTTAGAATACGAATTATCATCATTTTGACATTCGTGCATTTTAAGAAAGAAGCATATATAGCATGAAAACGTTTTAGTTTGCAAATAGATAATGAAAATGATGATCGCTAAAGTGTTAAAAAAATATCACACCACCTACATCATTCCAATATATCAATATGTGAATAGTTATCATCTAAGATTGAATTCATATTTAGTTTCATATGGAGTTGGGAGTGGAAGTAAATTATGATAAAGATATTCACTAATTCAAATTAGTTTAGAATTACAATACAAATTTTATAATACATTTGATTCCAAATTAAGTTAGAGAATTGATTACACATTAATTTTTGAGTCAGCTCTCCTTATTGCTTGTTAAATGAATTAATTTCCATTAATTTGGGAACTCAATTACATTTAATTAATTAAGAATTAACGATGGAAAAATATGAAAATATACATCACAACCGAAACTTGGACTAAAATCATTTGTAATATTAATAATCAATTGAACCAAAAAATGTAAAGTTTTAAATTAACCAAATTATATAGATTCTCTAATAATTATATATATATATATATTATTAAGAAACCCATGTGCATATTTGTATGGTTTAAGAATTGATCAGAGCTGAAAGTAAGAGTTTTAGATAATTAAAATATTATTAAGAAAACAAAACATAACATTATACTTAAAATCGAAACCATAAATAATTTATGCTTTACCCGTTGGCATTTTCACTTTTGAAGTAAGTATAAAATTTAAGTTTATAGATGTTGTAATAAACACAATGTGCACCGGTATAATCAAAATAAAGGAACAAATTATATGAAACTCAATTCAATTTATAGGTGATTAAATTGCATAGAAATATTTCATGGAGAAATAAATATAAAAATGGATATATTTATTGTTACAAATAAATATAAAATTGTATATAGAAGTAAATGAATATATATTTGTTGATACATGCAACAAAAAGTTGAAGTAATTATGATAAATACATTACTATTTAACATATTCTAATTTAAGCTAAATAGAAAATTAATATTTTTTTATTATAACTTATTTCTCTTTGTTATGATTCAAATTGTTAAACTGAGAACTAATTGCATATCAATTATTATATTAATTCTCTATGATGCTAAACCAAGGAATTCATTATCACTAATGGGAATATTCATTCAGTTATAATTAAATAACCGGATACTAAAGAACATAAAATATAAACATACTCATTTAAAACAATAAAAACTAAACTAAATAACAAACATGTTATTAAAATTTCAAATTAACCAATATAACACATATACTTTAGTGAATTTATAAGAAATAATCTATTTTTAAAGCTAAGCATTTAGGTTAAAACTAAAAGCATAAATAAACCAAACGTAACATCATGATTTGAAATTGAAAGCATAAATGAGAATTAATAATTTTACCACTTGACCTGCTAACTTTTAAATCTACTGTATCATTAAAGTTAATAAATCTTTGTTTAGAATATTAGCTTCCGAAAGAAAATTGACTTGTGAACTATGTATCTTCCATCTATGATGATTCCAACTACTTGAACACAATCCTAGTTTGTTCGAAAATGCGAAAATAATATGAGTAGGAACAACACAACATGATTTAATAAAGGTAAATTTGGAGAATGTGGAATTAAATAGAATCAAAAAGCTAATACGATAGAATTTTTTTGACTATGCATGAGTGTTGTAGATGGAAATAAGAATGTTGCAAGAAGAAACATGTGAAATAAAGAGCTAATCATAATCTTGACATTACTTAATACTAATCGAATCAGTCCTATAGCTTAAAATGTCATGTTTTTTAATACATATAGCATAACATGAGAAATATATGTAGAACATAAACGTTGTGAAGTTTAATTTTTGGAATAACCAAATAATTTTGTCTTTACCTCAAATATATATACAGACATTATAATTGAAATAGTAAAAAAATTATCATTATTCGAAGTGAAATAATGTAAATAATGTATCACCATAAAATGTCTAGCATTCTTGTCCCGGTGATTAGGCGCTCCAGCTTTGCTCCATGATGCCAAAAGTACTCAATTAAAAAAAACTACCTATCGAGGATACACATAAAATATATTAATTTGAAGGAATTACCTATGGAAATAATTAGAAGGAATTAATTGGTTGTATTTTAATTCTATAATTGATTAGCATTAAAGAGAATAAGTATGTAATTAATTCTATTATTAATTTAATTGTAATTAAAATAGAATTAATTATAATTGATTCTTTAATTACTTTAGATTCATACAGATCAAAACTAAAAGTAACTACTTCATTTTAACAATTGCATGGTAATAATATTCGATATTACCCTACCTATTTAAAAATAGTTCGTTTATAATCGTTATAAAAAACTTCATCTCCAATGTATAGTTATCTATGAACATTTCCATCTACCTAAAAATTAATGTAACATAAAAAAAATCATAAATAATCACCGATAATTAACTCATTGTTTCGTAAAATCACTAAGATTTTGGTAGAAACCATGAATGTGTGTTTTTTATGAATATTTCATAGTATATCAAACAACACAATAGAAAAATATATAAAGTATAGATTGGTTAAGAAGGATAATACCCAAATTCACAAAATATAAGTTCAAGTGATTAAGATTACAAATGGATTTAAATTATTGAGTTTGCGGTATATGTATTTAAAACTAAACTTTTCACTAAATTAAAAAGTTGCCTACTAAAGATAGAACAAAAATGTTTTTTGTGCATTTATATTTCTTCCCTTGACTATTTTATCACAAATTAATTTTTCTGCATGCTTTTACTTCGGATATTATTTTTTCTCCTAACTTTATTTTTCTTATATATTTATGTTTTAGAATGAAAAAAAAGACCAACTTTACCTCTATTTAATTATATACAACAACTTAAAGTTTTTTGGTATTTATATGTTAATAAAAAAAAATTTCTACAAAATAAGTGAAGGAAACCAAATTCATAATCTTCAACAATAATTCTCTACAGAAAATTATCACCATGGCGTAAATTGTCATATTTTTTTAATACATATAACATAACATAACATATAAGTTGAGGTGATTAAGACTACAAAAAGAATTTTAAAAAATTAAGTTTGTAATATATGTATTTAAAACTAAACTTTTCAATATATGTTAAAGTTGCCCACTGAAGATAGAACAAAATTGTTTCTTTTGCATTTATATTTTTTTCGCTTCACTATTTATTACAAATTAATTTTTGTGTATTCATTTACTTTAGATATAATTTTTCTCTTCCAACTTTTTTTTGAGAATGAGTGTGGTACTTTATCTAACTAGATCTCATTTAGATGTCTTGGGTGCTCAAACCCATGACCTCTAGAAACTTTGTCTAAAACACCATATCTCTAGACACTTGAGCTAAAGGTCTTTGACTTGAATTTTCTTATATACTTATGTTTAACAATGAAAATACCAACTTTACCTCTATTCTATTGTATAGAACTTAAGGTTTTTTGGTGCATATATATATATATATGTTAATTAACATAATAATTCTTTACAAACTAAGTGAAAGAAACCAAATACATAACCTTCAACAAATAAATAAATAAAATAAAATAAATTTTTTACAAAATGTGAAGACTAAAATATAGTTTAACTTTACCTATAATATTATTTTTAGAATAACTGAAGATTCTAAGATGCTTATGAATAAATCTAATAAACCCCTGCAAAATAAATGAAGAAAACCAAATTTATTAGCATTTACTTGAAAAAATATAAGAGAAAAATAGAACTTGAACACAAAATTTGAAACAGAGACCGAAGTTAGAAATTTATTACAGAAACAACAAATTTAAACTCTAATTAAAAGAAAAATAGAAAATAAAATAAAAATCCAACTTTTGATCAAGCCCATCGACATAGTAAGCTAAGATTAATGCCGGCTTTCAGATAATTTTTCCATAAAAATCTAGAACCTAAATGCACATGGTAGAAAACAATCGCGGCAAAACAGGAATAGAATCAAAAAATCAAGGAGAATATGTAACGACCCGATATTTTGGACCATTCGCATCCATTATAAGTGTATAGGTAGACACTCATGCCGGAGTTGAATTGCTCAAAATACCGCGTTGTAAATAAAATTTGGCAAATCTCAGAATATACAGTAAATAAATATAATCACAGATCACAGACACAGAGTAAAATAATGCAGCGGAAGTAAAAGAAATAGTAGTTCATGAAGCTACTATATAAATATATCAGAGTTACATAAGATACAACAGAAGAAATAGAGTACAACAAAAGTCTCAATAAAATAACCAAGTACAAGCTGAGTAGAACAACGGAACTGAAATAGATAGGACATGCAAGCAGATAATCTCCAGCGATTCAAATCTCCAAGAGAGTGGAAATCCAAATCTGTGAATAACTCAGGCTGACCCGAGCGTAAAGCAAAACACAAAACACTCGAGTCAGGAAAATATATACTTATATAATGTAAACCAACTCAAGTGAACTGTAATAAAGGTACAAGTAACTTAGAAGATGCTTGGGACCGCCCATCCTCTAAGGATCCGTTAAACTATCTACTATGTAGTAATATTCGATATTATAATAGTGTCTAAATAAGTAAAGTATAATCATATCGGAAAATAGCGTTAAGGGGATGGAGAACCTTAACGCGGTCGGATCTTAAAATCATAATCGTAGTAAAGCTCGATATGGTAGGTGACACGGCACAACTAGGCAATGCCAGGGTAGATATACCAATTACGCATCCGGACTGGTGGTGACGCATAGCAGCCACTACCGCCCACCTCGAACAACACTCCCAAATCAAGGGTGCGCACCAAATCAATCACAAGTAATAGAATGGTATCGAAGAAGTGTGTCCGATCAGAGGTGCTACCTCATTGGTCCGTCAATCGCTCCTGTTTTAGCCACCTTATGCCAACTCACGGGAGTTGGGTCCACGTATATACCTTAGGATCGTCGCCACCATCCTACTTCATTCTGGAATCTCCACCGCGTACACGGTTGCCAAAGTGGTTTTCGGTAAGACAGAGAGTATGTCCATATCCGATCCCGGTCTCTTTAACAACCCAACGTTATTATAACCCGTGGTTATAACTTTTAAAAACAATACTTTACTTCAAAATAAAATATCATTTCAAACCATCTCTTTATCAAAATAAAGATTAAATCAATTCCAAATCATTTCCATATATTTAAATTTTCATATAATTTCAAAACTTCATTTCAAATCATTTTAATATAATAAAATATCATATCCTTACAAAACTTCATTTCAAATCATTTTAATAAAATAAAATATCCTATCGGTTCAAATCCAATATTCAACTTTAAATACCTTTTAAATTCAAAGATATCGTTCATTTACTATCATTTCAAATCACCTTTAAATAGTTTATATTCCAATCAAAATAATTCATTTAAACCTTTTAAAAGTGTAATTATTATATTTCAAATCAAGTATTCAATTTCCAAAGTTTCAAACCATTCTGAGTTCGTTTACTAAGTCAAAAACCCTAATTATTAAAATTTCAGCATTTCACAGCATTTAAAACAACTGCTATAAGTTATATTTGAAAACATTTTTTATTCAGCAAAGACAGCACTTAAAACTGCTGTTAAAACTCAGTTTTAGTTGAATTATAGTTCAAAACAGAAAAGACAGCAATTCAGAAGTGCTGCGGTAGTTCAGATTTCAAAACAAGGGTTAAATTTGGTTTCAGCAAAGACTGCAGACCATTATAGCATTTCCAGAGAATGCTATAATAGACCTGGGTTCAATATTAGCCTATAAGTTCAACTGCAGCAACTGCAGCATTTCAGAAATGCTGTAGTAGCCCTTTTATTCAAATTTTAGTGTAATTCAGAACCATAGCATTTCTGAATGCTATTAAAAGTGATTTCCAGCTTTTTAGTGTATTTCCAGCAATTAAATAACTTCATTTTAAACTCTTTAAACATTTTAAAAATCATAATTTAACATTTAAAATGTTTATTTACATATCATTTAACATGTATCTTTTTCACAATAAATTTCTTATAATTAAATCCAATTTTCAACCATTTACTTAATAAATTTAAGTGTAAAAGTTTCCAATTCTTCACATTTCAACAAATAACTTAACACTTCAAATTTAAATTACCATTTCACAAATTTAACTAAATTTCCAATTTTATTTAATTAACTAAAACCTTTAATTAAAACCAAATTTCACATTTCAAAGTCAAGTTATATTTTAAAAGATCACTTTTAAACATTCATTTATTTAACCACTTAAATTCATAGAAAAAAATCAATAATACTTATGTAAATCACTTAAATTCACATTTAATCAAATTATCATATTTACCATTTCCAAATAAAATTTAATATCCATTTTATTTATATAACTTAAATATCATTTTTAACCAAATTCCAAATTTCCAACTTAAGTTATATTTCAAAAATCCAGTTAAACCATTCATTAATTACATTTTTAACACATAGAAAAATCATAATTTCTTTATTTTAAAATATTTCAAAATCTATTTAAATCAAATTTCATAAATTTATAATTTTTAAAATACTTAAAAATATCCAAAACACTTTATAAAATAACCACGGGCCTGTATATAATTTTCTAACTTAGGTCAAGTGATACGGATATGTATCATTTCAATCCGCAGTTAAAAAAAAGAAAAATCCGGGTTCTATCATTTCAAACCCGCAATCCCAAGTTAAAATAAATTAAATAAAAACCATTCAGGCCTATCATTTCAGCCCATAACGATTTTTCCCTATTCTAAAGTCCGTTCGGGTATGTATCATTTCAACCCATAGTGATTCTAATCTACAGGGAACTTGCAATGGTGATAACAGATATAAATAACAGAATAACATTAAATAATAGTAACATATGATATAATAAGTGTAATAACAGGTGTGAACATCATATGATAATAATATAAACATATATAACATGATGATATACATTACAGATTCAAATGGTGTCGGTTTATCAGTTATATAGGTACATATTGTCTGGTGAGAATAACTCACCTGTTTCAAGCTGGAGTTTGCAAATCAAATGACACAACGAATTCCAGGAAGCACGATATGGCACAACGATGGATTCAAGTGGATGAGAACCAAGATGTTACTCTTGTATACAAAAACAAAACAAAGCACCATATAAATAATTACAATACCAAAGTGTTGAAACAAAATTGAGATAGAATGGATAAGTGAACATCACCAAGTCTTTAAATCAACTTTGCTTGATCTTGCTTCAACTTTTGCTCGACCATACATGTATTAGGTTCGGCCTCAACATGTTTTAGGTTGAAATGGATCAGGTTTGGACCACAAATGGCACGGCTAAGTCAAGAATATGAAAAGGAAGGAGTTTGCAAGCCTAGAATGCAAAGGGACAAGGCAAATGGAGTTTTTGGTTCAACCCTTAGGCTCGACCATAGGGTCTATGGGTCAGGTCAGATCTGGACAGAGGGGAGGGTGATGTTCAGAGGTGGTAAACAAGCTGGTGGTGGTGGCTAAGGGGGTGGCCATGGTCAACAATGAAGGTGGTGAGGTGATATGTGCTCGGGTAGGCAATGTTTTGGAGTATAGCAATGTTTTTTTGTGGTGTTTGCAACATGAGATGGTCAAGGCAACTTCAGGTCAGAGGAGGGGGATGATTTGGCCGTGGATGAAGTGGGAAAGAAGGGATGGTGGTGGTTGGTGAAGATGTGGAGGTGTATGGCCGAACCAAGCAAGAAGAAACAAGGCAAAAATCAAGGCAAAATCAAAAGGAAAAATGAAGAGAAAAGTGAAAAAGAGAGGGGAGGCCATTACAAATCTTTGTAGCCATGAATGAAATGAGGAATGGTGCTTTTCTCACGTGAAAATGAGTGAAAAATGATCAGCTGAAAGAAAGAAAGGGGTCGGCCAAAAGAATTGAATGTAGGAGTTAAGAAAATGAAGAGACGGGAAAACAAAAGGACAAAAGCAACTAAAGAGACACAAACCTTTCAAATTTCTTTTATATATATTTGTAATTTATAAATACATATAAAAACTGAGAAATAAAAATAACAACTCAGAAATAAAATAAATATATAAAATAAATAATTAAATTTTTGAATAAATATAATTTAAATTAAGAAAATGTCTTAAAAATTCAAACTAGGCTTTAAAATTACAAAATAACTTCAGTACACTTTGGAAAAATCTATTTTAATTTAAATACATGTAGAATGCATATAAATAAAGTAAAAACAGCAAATAAAAGTGAAGGCATAAAATAAATAAATAAATTTTAATTATATATAGTTAAATTAAGAAAATAGCAAAGAAAATAGAAATTAGGCTTTAAAATTACAAAATAAATTCAACAAGCTTTGGAAAAATTTTATAATCACTTTAAAATTATTAAAAGACAAAATTATACATAAAATAAAATATTAACATATATTAGAACAAAATATGACAAAAAAATATAATTTATATGTTTTAAAATAAATAATATTGCAAAATAAACAGTTTATACACAAAATTGAAAATTACATAACTTCTACAATATAAGTCCGTTTTCAACGAAACGAAAAGCAGTATTCATGGAATTAAATCTATTTTCATAATAAAAGATAAAATTTAAGAATTTTAAATATTTAAATTTAAAGTTTAAAAGTCAAAGTTTGACCAGTTTGAACAGAAATTCACTTTACAGTAAAATATCCAATTTTTACCAGTTTGAAATTATAATTTACATAACAATCAAAATATATATTTAGAAATGAAATATTTGAAACAAAACAAGTTTAAAATAATTTCAAATTAAAATAAAGTTTTTCAATCAGGAAATTCAATTTAACAGAAATAAAATATAAAATAAAATAAGCCTAAAATGTAGGGTTGTTACACTCTCCCCCACTCAAAACTTTTCGTCCCCGAAAAGGAATGAGGTACAGGAAAGCACAGAAAAAGAAAAAAAATGAAATAGAATTAAGACAAGATGATAAGAAGATTGGAATTACACCTGATAACTATTGTTATAGGTAAGTTTGACAAGATGGAGGTGATCAAATCAAGAATATAAGCACGAAAAAGATCCTCTAGAGTCTGAATCTCCCTTTTCACTTGACTAACGGTCTATGAATGGAAAAACAGTGTTCAGATCCAGATGAGTAACAAAGGTTATCAAAGATTACAGAAAGATTTCTAAACAGACTAGTATAAGCAATAGCCTTCCCATTCTATAACAAGATAAGAGAAATAAGGACAACCAAAAGGTAGTTTGAAAAACAAAATAAGATAATAGATTTGTAACCATAATGTTTTGAAATCATAACAATTTAGAGATGTTATCATTTAGAAATCGTACTACTTAAAATCATAACACTTTGGAAATGTTATTCTAAAAAAAAAACATAATACTTTGAAAATCATAACACCTTTTTAAAAATAATCTTCATTTAAACCATTTAAATCCAATGTCAAATAATATTCATTTCAAAGCTGTAACATTTCTAAGTTCATTCAATTATAAATTTCCAAAACATTGTATTTTCAAAACAGCAGCACTTATAAAATGCTACAGTAGATATATTAATATTTCAAATCAGTTTAATTTCAGAAATATTCATTTGGATATCATTTAACTTATGACTTATTAAACGAACCTTTATGAATGAAATATCCAAATAAACTATACTTCATTTATTAAGTCAAAAGCTCACTATTTTAGTTAGCTCTTAATTTAACACATAACCTAACACTTATTTAAAATACCCATTTCATAAATAGATATTCCTTTAATAAGTTACACTTAAAATTCCATTTGAAAACCAAATTTTCAATTATCAAATTTTAGTGATGTTAAAATACATTTTAACTATTTAAATCATAATTATTCAATTTCCAAGACATATCTATTTCATAAATAAACATTTATATAGCAAATATAACAATCAAATTTCTTTACACATTTATTCATTTAGAAATCAATTAAACTATGAATTCAAGTTAAATAAACTTTATTACCAAAAGTCCAATTCAAATGTATTTTATTTTATCTATTCAAAGATACATTATTTATTATACAACATATTCATTTCAGGAAATAACCTTTATTAAAATTCCTAGGTTAGACTTAAGGTTCCATATTAAATCAATTTGATTATTAAGTTATTTAAATAAAATCTCTTTAAATTCCTTTTTCACTATTTACCTCTGTTAATCTTTTATAACTAATATTTAAGTGTATAAAAATCCTTTTTATATTGTATATTATCCAATTACATTGTTAACTTCTAAAAAAAAATTTAAGGTAAGTTATATTTGAATGCAATTGTAATATACAAATAAAACTATCCAATTCAATTATCTCAAGTTTGAATCATTTATCCAAAATTTTGATTTTTCTTTTTATAATTGAAATTATTCTTTAAGAAAAAATTTAAGAATTTGAATCTTCGAACATCTTCAAACCAGTTGGAGATAAGTAATTATATATACATAATATGTTAAATCAAATTTAAATCATATATCTTTATATATATTATAATCCAGTCATATTTTAGAAATTCAAATCAATCAGATTTTCCAAAACAAAGCTGTAGCAAGACTACAGAATGGTTTCTTCACTTCGAAACTCGAAAATGAACGTCGATGATGCTGCAGTCATCACCGAAATTATTTTCCAGCGACAAAGAGAAGAGCACTAAATTTTTAAACTTTAAAATTCTTTAGAGACAAATTTTTATTCAAAATACTTTAAATAATATCCTTTTAAAAATTTTAAACACAAGGTTTGAAACCATCGGAAATTAAATTCTTTAACTTTCTTGTTTTAAATTCATTTCAGTTCCCAAATAAATTTATAAACAACTATTTATAAATTCATTTGTAGAACAATAAATGATAAATCAAGTATTATCATTTCAAATTAGCAATTTAAATCAATTTATTAAGTTCCATAAAATTATATATCCAAATTTATTTCATAAACCAAATTTTAAAATAATATTGTGTCAGTTTGTTCTGTCAAAGTGTTTTAGAAATCCTATCGATAGCGTTGATCAGACGAATCGATCGGAAACCCAAATCAACATTAACAACTCAAACAACACAATATAAAACAAAACATTAATTTACAAGTACAGTTCAAAATGTTTGGAAGATAGATTGGAACAAAAGACAAGATGATTAAACAGAGTAGAGAGATGGGTAAGCTTAGATAAATCGCGGACAACCTTAACCGGGTCAACCGTGACTCAATGGATAAGATCAAATGTGGATTTTCTGGGGTAAATCTACCTTCAATCTCAAGAGATAGAGTTTGGAATAATAAAAGATATTAGCATCTAAACCAAGGATAAATATAAATCTCTGGTGAATCGATGCTGATTATAAAGAATTTTCACCCTTTTACAAGAAAATTAGAATATTGGCGAGACCGCCAATTCACTATAAAGATCATTGGAAGTGGAGTCATGGGATACTCCAGAATCAAAAGATGATGAATAGTGAGGGACACGAATGAATTTCGGAACCGCAGGGAACGTTCCAAAATTCAAAGGAAAACGAATCAAAGGAAGAGATTCAAACTCGAACGAAAGTGATTCTGTAAATAAATTTACCATACATTCTAAGTTTTGCCTCAAAGCCAAAGCTCTGATACCAACTGTGACGACCCGATATTTTGGACCATTCGCATCCATTATAAGTGTATAGGTAGACACTCATGCCGGAGTTGAATTGCTCAAAATACCGCGTTGTAAATAAAATTTGGCAAATCTCAGAATATACAGTAAATAAATATAATCACAGATCACAGACACAGAGTAAAATAATGCAGCGGAAGTAAAAGAAATAGTAGTTCATGAAGCTACTATATAAATATATCAGAGTTACATAAGATACAACAGAAGAAATAGAGTACAACAAAAGTCTCAATAAAATAACCAAGTACAAGCTGAGTAGAACAACGGAACTGAAATAGATAGGACATGCAAGCAGATAATCTCCAGCGATTTAAATCTCCAAGAGAGTGGAAATCCAAATCTGTGAATAACTCAGGCTGACCCGAGCGTAAAGCAAAACACAAAACACTCGAGTCAGGAAAATATATACTTATATAATGTAAACCAACTCAAGTGAACTGTAATAAAGGTACAAGTAACTTAGAAGATGCTTGGGACCGCCCATCCTCTAAGGATCCGTTAAACTATCTACTATGTAGTAATATTCGATATTATAATAGTGTCTAAATAAGTAAAGTATAATCATATCGGAAAATAGCGTTAAGGGGATGGAGAACCTTAACGCGGTCGGATCTTAAAATCATAATCGTAGTAAAGCTCGATATGGTAGGTGACACGGCACAACTAGGCAATGCCAGGGTAGATATACCAATTACGCATCCGGACTGGTGGTGACGCATAGCAGCCACTACCGCCCACCTCGAACAACACTCCCAAATCAAGGGTGCGCACCAAATCAATCACAAGTAATAGAATGGTATCGAAGAAGTGTGTCCGATCAGAGGTGCTACCTCATTGGTCCGTCAATCGCTCCTGTTTTAGCCACCTTATGCCAACTCACGGGAGTTGGGTCCACGTATATACCTTAGGATCGTCGCCACCATCCTACTTCATTCTGGAATCTCCACCGCGTACACGGTTGCCAAAGTGGTTTTCGGTAAGACAGAGAGTATGTCCATATCCGATCCCGGTCTCTTTAACAACCCAACGTTATTATAACCCGTGGTTATAACTTTTAAAAACAATACTTTACTTCAAAATAAAATATCATTTCAAACCATCTCTTTATCAAAATAAAGATTAAATCAATTCCAAATCATTTCCATATATTTAAATTTTCATATAATTTCAAAACTTCATTTCAAATCATTTTAATATAATAAAATATCATATCCTTACAAAACTTCATTTCAAATCATTTTAATAAAATAAAATATCCTATCGGTTCAAATCCAATATTCAACTTTAAATACCTTTTAAATTCAAAGATATCGTTCATTTACTATCATTTCAAATCACCTTTAAATAGTTTATATTCCAATCAAAATAATTCATTTAAACCTTTTAAAAGTGTAATTATTATATTTCAAATCAAGTATTCAATTTCCAAAGTTTCAAACCATTCTGAGTTCGTTTACTAAGTCAAAAACCCTAATTATTAAAATTTCAGCATTTCACAGCATTTAAAACAACTGCTATAAGTTATATTTGAAAACATTTTTTATTCAGCAAAGACAGCACTTAAAACTGCTGTTAAAACTCAGTTTTAGTTGAATTATAGTTCAAAACAGAAAAGACAGCAATTCAGAAGTGCTGCGGTAGTTCAGATTTCAAAACAAGGGTTAAATTTGGTTTCAGCAAAGACTACAGACCATTATAGCATTTCCAGAGAATGCTATAATAGACCTGGGTTCAATATTAGCCTATAAGTTCAACTGCAGCAACTGCAGCATTTCAGAAATGCTGTAGTAGCCCTTTTATTCAAATTTTAGTGTAATTCAGAACCATAGCATTTCTGAATGCTATTAAAAGTGATTTCCAGCTTTTTAGTGTATTTCCAGCAATTAAATAACTTCATTTTAAACTCTTTAAACATTTTAAAAATCATAATTTAACATTTAAAATGTTTATTTACATATCATTTAACATGTATCTTTTTCACAATAAATTTCTTATAATTAAATCCAATTTTCAACCATTTACTTAATAAATTTAAGTGTAAAAGTTTCCAATTCTTCACATTTCAACAAATAACTTAACACTTCAAATTTAAATTACCATTTCACAAATTTAACTAAATTTCCAATTTTATTTAATTAACTAAAACCTTTAATTAAAACCAAATTTCACATTTCAAAGTCAAGTTATATTTTAAAAGATCACTTTTAAACATTCATTTATTTAACCACTTAAATTCATAGAAAAAAATCAATAATACTTATGTAAATCACTTAAATTCACATTTAATCAAATTATCATATTTACCATTTCCAAATAAAATTTAATATCCATTTTATTTATATAACTTAAATATCATTTTTAACCAAATTCCAAATTTCCAACTTAAGTTATATTTCAAAAATCCAGTTAAACCATTCATTAATTACATTTTTAACACATAGAAAAATCATAATTTCTTTATTTTAAAATATTTCAAAATCTATTTAAATCAAATTTCATAAATTTATAATTTTTAAAATACTTAAAAATATCCAAAACACTTTATAAAATAACCACGGGCCTGTATATAATTTTCTAACTTAGGTCAAGTGATACGGATATGTATCATTTCAATCCGCAGTTAAAAAAAAGAAAAATCCGGGTTCTATCATTTCAAACCCGCAATCCCAAGTTAAAATAAATTAAATAAAAACCATTCAGGCCTATCATTTCAGCCCATAACGATTTTTCCCTATTCTAAAGTCCGTTCGGGTATGTATCATTTCAACCCATAGTGATTCTAATCTACAGGGAACTTGCAATGGTGATAACAGATATAAATAACAGAATAACATTAAATAATAGTAACATATGATATAATAAGTGTAATAACAGGTGTGAACATCATATGATAATAATATAAACATATATAACATGATGATATACATTACAGATTCAAATGGTGTCGGTTTATCAGTTATATAGGTACATATTGTCTGGTGAGAATAACTCACCTGTTTCAAGCTGGAGTTTGCAAATCAAATGACACAACGAATTCCAGGAAGCACGATATGGCACAACGATGGATTCAAGTGGATGAGAACCAAGATGTTACTCTTGTATACAAAAACAAAACAAAGCACCATATAAATAATTACAATACCAAAGTGTTGAAACAAAATTGAGATAGAATGGATAAGTGAACATCACCAAGTCTTTAAATCAACTTTGCTTGATCTTGCTTCAACTTTTGCTCGACCATACATGTATTAGGTTCGGCCTCAACATGTTTTAGGTTGAAATGGATCAGGTTTGGACCACAAATGGCACGGCTAAGTCAAGAATATGAAAAGGAAGGAGTTTGCAAGCCTAGAATGCAAAGGGACAAGGCAAATGGAGTTTTTGGTTCAACCCTTAGGCTCGACCATAGGGTCTATGGGTCAGGTCAGATCTGGACAGAGGGGAGGGTGATGTTCAGAGGTGGTAAACAAGCTGGTGGTGGTGGCTAAGGGGGTGGCCATGGTCAACAATGAAGGTGGTGAGGTGATATGTGCTCGGGTAGGCAATGTTTTGGAGTATAGCAATGTTTTTTTGTGGTGTTTGCAACATGAGATGGTCAAGGCAACTTCAGGTCAGAGGAGGGGGATGATTTGGCCGTGGATGAAGTGGGAAAGAAGGGATGGTGGTGGTTGGTGAAGATGTGGAGGTGTATGGCCGAACCAAGCAAGAAGAAACAAGGCAAAAATCAAGGCAAAATCAAAAGGAAAAATGAAGAGAAAAGTGAAAAAGAGAGGGGAGGCCATTACAAATCTTTGTAGCCATGAATGAAATGAGGAATGGTGCTTTTCTCACGTGAAAATGAGTGAAAAATGATCAGCTGAAAGAAAGAAAGGGGTCGGCCAAAAGAATTGAATGTAGGAGTTAAGAAAATGAAGAGACGGGAAAACAAAAGGACAAAAGCAACTAAAGAGACACAAACCTTTCAAATTTCTTTTATATATATTTGTAATTTATAAATACATATAAAAACTGAGAAATAAAAATAACAACTCAGAAATAAAATAAATATATAAAATAAATAATTAAATTTTTGAATAAATATAATTTAAATTAAGAAAATGTCTTAAAAATTCAAACTAGGCTTTAAAATTACAAAATAACTTCAGTACACTTTGGAAAAATCTATTTTAATTTAAATACATGTAGAATGCATATAAATAAAGTAAAAACAGCAAATAAAAGTGAAGGCATAAAATAAATAAATAAATTTTAATTATATATAGTTAAATTAAGAAAATAGCAAAGAAAATAGAAATTAGGCTTTAAAATTACAAAATAAATTCAACAAGCTTTGGAAAAATTTTATAATCACTTTAAAATTATTAAAAGACAAAATTATACATAAAATAAAATATTAACATATATTAGAACAAAATATGACAAATAAAATATAATTTATATGTTTTAAAATAAATAATATTGCAAAATAAACAGTTTATACACAAAATTGAAAATTACATAACTTCTACAATATAAGTCCGTTTTCAACGAAACGAAAAGCAGTATTCATGGAATTAAATCTATTTTCATAATAAAAGATAAAATTTAAGAATTTTAAATATTTAAATTTAAAGTTTAAAAGTCAAAGTTTGACCAGTTTGAACAGAAATTCACTTTACAGTAAAATATCCAATTTTTACCAGTTTGAAATTATAATTTACATAACAATCAAAATATATATTTAGAAATGAAATATTTGAAACAAAACAAGTTTAAAATAATTTCAAATTAAAATAAAGTTTTTCAATCAGGAAATTCAATTTAACAGAAATAAAATATAAAATAAAATAAGCCTAAAATGTAGGGTTGTTACAGAATACGAAGGTGAAGAAAGAACTAAATTTTTATATAGTAGAAATTGGAGACGTTGAAGAAACAGTTTTCGAGGAGGAGGAAGAAGTGAAGACGTGAAATAAAAAGGAAATAATATGCTTTTTCTTATGTTGGACTCGTAGAGAAGAGGAAGTGAACGTCACTTAGATTATTTTAGAATAAGGAATACAGTGAGTGGGGTAGATGTGAAAATTAAACCAATTTATAATACATATTAGAGATATAGTTATCTTACAATGGAAATAAATTTGGTTTTAAACGAGTAATTTAATTTTATGGGGATGAATGAATTTTTTTCCATAAATTGATGAGAGAAGAGTATTTTGAGTGAAAGGGATGAGATATGAGAATACATAGAGTCCAATAGTCTCCTTTTACAGAATAAAATAGATAAAATTTATTTTTTATACAAAAAAAGGAATGAGAAGTGGAAAAGCCACGAAGTAATGAGGGGGCTCATGGAGGAACTTAGTTTTAATAGTATAGTATAGATCAATCAGCTGAGTGAAGCCAAAGTCTTTTCACAGAGCTAAAGTCTTTTTATAGCTTTACTTAGCAATAAGATTTCATCAGCTTAGGATTGCCGAAGATAGTATCCCTTAACAGAACTAGGTATGGTTCCTATGAATGGCTAGTGATGCCATCTGCATTGACAAATGCTCCAGGATATTTCATCGATTTGATGAACGGTTTTCAGAGATTACCTGGACAAGTTCATCTTGGTTTTCATAGATGACATTCTAGTCTATTCCAAATCTATGGCAGAACATGAGAAGCATCTCAGAACTATATTGGAGAATTTGATAAAGAATAAGCTGAAAGCCAAATTCTCCAAGCATCATTTCTGGCAGAAACAAGTGAAGTTCTTAGGCCATGTTGTTTCTAAAGTTTGAATTTCTGTAAACCCAACTAAAGACTAGAAGTGCTTCGAGATGGTTTTAGAGATTTGAAGTTTTTTGGGATTAGCCGGATATGATCAATGATTCATCAAGGATATCTCGAAGATCATGCAACCTCTCACTAAGAAAGGAGTTAAATTTCAATGGATAATTAAGTGTGAGGAAGCATATCAGAAGTTGAAAGAATTGCTTACTTATGCACAATTTCTTATTTTTCCAGAAGGCAACCAAGATCTAGAAGTTTAACTAATGCATATGGTTTTGGATTGGGGGCAGTTCTTATGCAGAAGGGTAAAGTGGTAGCTTATGCATTGAGGTAACTAAGGCCTAATGAAATTCGATATGCTACCCATGATTTGGAACTAGCTGCTATAGTCTTCGCACTGAAGATCCGACATCATTATTTACATGGAGAGAGATTTGTTTTATATACATGTCATAAGTCACTGAAGTTCTTTCACTTAGAAGGATCTTAATATGGGACGACAACGGTGGCTAGAATTCCTAGCAGCCTATGATTTTGAGACCCAATATACTCCTAGAAAAGGCAATAGAGTAGCATATGCACTAAGCAGGAAGCATCAAATAGTCGTCTCTATGATGATTGCATGATGGAAGGACCTTGAGGTACTCTCCATGTGTGAGATTCGTGATGGAAGTTCAATAGCTAGTTCAGAAGCAATGCTATCTAGTCTTGTGACAAGACCATCACTAATTGATCAGATCACCAAACCTTAGAGGAAAGATTCGGTTATTCTTATTCTTATTTAGAGATTAGAATCTGGGGATGAAGGAGAAGATCGTATCGGCATTTCTCTTAATTCACATGGATGATTACGAAGGAGGAATAGATTACTAGTTCCTAGCATAGATAATCTCCATAAAGAAGTAATGAATGATTGCCATCGATCACATTACACTATTCATCTAGGTGGTGTAAGATGTACATAGATATGAATCATCTTTACTACTCGGAAGGAATAAAGCATGATATTGACAAGTATGTAAAGGAGTTCATGACTTGTCGGTTTGTGAAGGCTGAACACCAGAAGCTCAGTAGTTTGCTTCAACCATTGGAAATCCCTCGATGGAAATGGGATTAGGTATACATGGATTTGTATTATATAATAGTTCATTTATATAAATCCTTATGAAAATAATGTTGTAATGTTGCAGGTGTCAATGGATTTTATTGATGGTTTACCTGATTCAAGGAGTGGTCATGATAGCATATGGGTGATGGTAAATAGGTTGACTAAATTGGCACACTTCATACTGGTGAAGTTGGACAGAACCATACCATATTTTGCAAAGTTATATATGAAAGAAGTAGTTAGATTTCATCGATTCCCAGCTCTACAATGTGTGACCAGGATTCGTTGTTTACTAGCAGATTCTGGAAGAGTCTTCAGGTAGCTTTGGGAACGAAACTTAATTTTAGTACAACATATCATCCGCAGACTGATGGTCAAACAGAGCGGGTGAATTAGATTTTTGAAGATTTTCTTCATGCTTGTGTGCTTGATTTTGGAGGTAGCTGGGAAGACCATCTTTGTTTGGTTGAGTTTGCTTACGATAACAGCTATCAATCCAGTATTGGCATGGCTCAATTTGAAGCCTTATATGGTAGACCATGTCGATCACATTCCTATTGGCTTGAAACTAGAGATAAATTTATTTAGGTCTAGATTCGATCGGAGAAGCATTAGAGAAGATCAAATTGATTAGGCAAAGGATGTAAGAGGCCCAGGATCATCAGAAGTCTTATGTAGGTCGAAGAAGAAAGGAGGTAGAGTTTGAAGTCGGTGATCTTTCTATGTGAAGATATATCCTCTTAAGGGAGTCATGAGGTTCAGTAAATTAGGGAAGCCAACACCTCGTTATATTGGCCCATATCTGATTACTGAGAAAATTTGAAGAGTTACTAAGTTACCATTCCAAATCACTTTTAGGGTACACATGATGTCTTTCATGTTTCCTAATTGTGGAAGTGTTTGCAGGATTCAAAGATTGTAGTGGAGCCGAGAGACATACAGAAGCATGAGAAATCCCTAAATCTGACTTATGTGCAGTATCCTGTTTAGATAGTCGATTCAGAGGTATAAAAGCTCAAAAGTAAAAAGGTTCCTTTAGTAAAGGTGTAGTCCGACAACCTATTGGACTATACTTGGGAGACCCAAGAGCATATGGAACAGACTTACCCTGAGTTGATTTTTGATGCACATCGGTTAGGTATATTTAGTTCTTTGTTTGTTTAATTTTAAATGGCGTAGATAAGCTAGAAGTTAACTAGCTAGTTATAGATTTTTCCTAAAGAGAAATTGCGAGGACGTAAGTTTCTTAAGGGGAGGAGTCTATAACAAACCCATTATTGGAAAACATTTGATTGGAAATTTAATAATAAAGATTAAATAATTAAATGTGTTTTAATACAATAAATGTGAAATTATAGAAATAATTTTGAAATTAAGTGATAAATATTTTATTAAAATGAAAAGAATTTTAAAAGTGATAAATATTAATTTGATAATTAATTTAGTTATTTTGAACTCCTAAAGATAAAATTTTAATTTGAAATAAAATGATCAATTAAATTTTTATAGTGAATAATATTTAAAATATAAGAATTTTAAAAGTGATAAATATTAATTTGATAATTATTAGTTATTTTGAACTCCTAAAGATAAAATTTTAATTTGAAATAAAATGATCAATTAAATTTTTATAGTGAATAATATTTAAAATATAAGAATTTTATTTTAATATTAAAGGAATTTGAAATTTAATAGTAAATGAATTTAAATAGAAATTTAAAGTACTAATTAAATTAAATAGATAAAATATTTATAGAAAATATTTTTATAAAATTGTGAATAATATTATTAAGCGTTAATAAAATATAATGCAATTTTATTTTATTTAAATGGGCTAGAATAAGAATGAAGGGATTGTTTCTTGAAAGGAAAAATGGAAATGCAATTAGTAATTAACTGAAGCCCACTTAGCTGAGCCAAAAAACCAAACTTCATTTCATGAAATCTTGAATTCTCCATATCTAGATTCTTCACCTTCATTTGTAAATATACGTTCATGTTCACAAATTTGGGCATCATGTAGCTTAAATCTTCATTTCCAAAATTGCCTCAATCCCTCACAACTTCTACAAAATTTAAAATAGAATCAAATAAATTTATATAAATACCAAAAACTAAATATGAGCTTCTTGACAACATTCTACACCACTAGCTAGGAGGAAGTTTAAGTTTTATCATATTTAGGTTTGGAGAAAATATACAAAAGGAAAAGTGGAAGAAGAAGGGATCAAAGTGAAGATTGAGGTTCTACAACTTAAGGTAAGTATTCTAGCTTACAAAATATGTCAATATCAATCCTTTGATGTGTAGAAAAATGATCATAGCTTGTTCAAAGCAAGAAACTTATTTACTATAAATTGCATTTTCTCCCTTTTATTGATCATCTTTGATCCAATAATACATATGAGTGTTTATAGGCAACTTATTTTTGGAGTGTGAGTGTATTCTAGTGTATACTCAATTAATAGAAGAAACAACACGTAGATTGAAATGGGGAAGAGATTCGATCAAATTTTGATCAAAATAGGGCCATAGCAAATGCGTTACTGGTGTATACTCCACCGGTCCACCGGTGTGTGTGTTTCCTATGCCTTGAAACCTAAATAAATAAATAAAATTAAAAATAAGTTGTATAAAATATAAGATAACATTCTTATATCATAATCTAATTTTAGATGTAAAGTTTAAGAAGTTATGATAATTAAATGGAATTATTTTAAATAATATTATAGAGGAGATAATATTGGAATTTTTTTAAATTCTTACTTAAAAAAAAATAAACACATGTAAATTATTATAAATTATATACGTTATAAATCTGAAATTTATTTTATGATAGAATATTATTTTGATGGAAATATTATTTCAATAATTGATTAATTATTAAATTGATTTTATAGTTTAATAAGTCATTTAAAAAATCCTATTTGAATATTAAAAATTATAGAAAAAGCTTTAAAGTGCTTATTGGATGATTTAAAAGTATTATTATGAATTATTGAAGTCTTAAAAGAATTTTTATATAAATTTAAATATTTCCAAATGATATTTTATTATTGAAATGTATATAGTAAAATTTATTTTGTTTATAAAATATTAATAATACTTTCAGAGTACTGTATAATATTTATCCTACAAACGTATTTGCCTTTATATATCATATGTACGTTTGTAATTTCTATGTAATGAGAAATTTAAATAAATTGAGTTATAATATCTACTGGTATGGAACTTTCGATGATATTTCTTTTGTTATTCATCAGACTTGTTGCATAGAATACTGTGAAGTATGAGTTTAGTTTATGAGCATTGAATAAACTGATAAGTAACAAGCGGTGGTATAGGAAGCTGTTGTGATATTTATTCGGTTATTCATTGTCAGTAGACAACACTTATGTAATGGGAATAATGATGAATAGATAATACTTACATGAGGTGATGCTCATAGGTGTGAGCAAGACTCATAGGTGTGAGCAAAGTTGGTGCCAACATATGTAGATACTATGTGTTTATCTATCATGATGTACTCCTATTATTAGCATTGAAGAGAACCAAATTAGGTTAGCATCCATCCCAGCAGCCTGATCTCGGGGTTGCATCCTGGATCTGTGACACCTTTAGTGATCGTTGTAGGGTACGCACGCTTAGCCCTTGTATTACGTAGGCCAGTAGTCTGTTACCTATATGGACACTAACAGGTTGTGACCTAGGCTTCACATAAATGAGCCACCGATGGATATATGGCACGAACGACCATCGAGGTAACCAAGATTGTAGCATCAGGTTAGGTTACCAATGTGTATGACTCTGGAGTGGGAAGATGGCCATCAGTCTCCCATCTGGTTCTATGTTGAGTGGTATATGGGCATATACTATTTATACATCTCACTTGAGTATATGGATGTTGAGATTTAACTCTACTTGGGACCTTATGTATGTCCATAGTTAATTCCCATCACCGCTTGATATGAGTAATGTATATGTGTGTTGATATGTTTGTTTGGATATGTGTTTATGATTATTGTATAATTGATGGATGTATGATATTTTTTTTTGTTATATAGTTTACTTAGATGAATGAATTATACACATATCGAGAGATTCATTCCTATATTATGTTTATCATTATAACATATCATTATAGACATAGTCTAACTCATGAGTTATTTATAATACTCGAGTCAGTCCAAGATATTCTAGGTACAAGTATGAAGTGACTCTTCTGCTATATGGGACACTTTTGGAGGCTAGTAGTTACTATAGGATGATACATTCCCTAGGTATTTTGTAGCCTCATAAATTTACTTATACGATGGATTAATATGATGTATGTATACAGTGGGCTAAAGATTATCATTTTGTAGCCTTACTAGACTTTGTGTATGTGATATATTATATTTTATTCGCTGCGTTCGGACTCTGCGTACTTTATTTACATTCCGTGGTTATGTATTGTTATATTCTGGACGCACACATGTTTATTGTTTTATGTTAATACCGTGTACATTTATGGTAAGTGTTATATGATTTGAGGTATGTACCAGTGTTAGCTCAAGGGAATATTCACATGTGTAGCCTAATATCGCCTCATTTTTCATATTACCATACAATACTACTTAATGATATTCTTTGGTAGTATGGATATAGAGGTGGGGTGCTTCATATAACAATGCAGTAATAAGATGGTGGTCTAATTTAAGATACTAGATTTAAAATATTTTCCAAAAACGAGCCGTAACGACCCGTTTTTTACGTATCAAAGGATCGTAAAATATTTTTGTTTTATTTGTATAAGGTCATATAATTCTATAATTTTGGGATATGACTCTTAGGGATATTTTACACACCTATAATTTTTCTCGAATTTCTATGTGATCAATTCGACCTTGAAAATTTTGTTTGGGCTATAACTTTGATAGGAGTCGAATTTTGATCTTAAACTTATTTCATTGCGTCAGGATGATGGTTTCTCATTCAGTAGAGTGGTCATAATATAAAAATGAGCTTATAGTTAGAAAGTTATGCTTATTTTAAAGTATTTAAGCTGTTGGCCAGGATTACTGTGTGATTAATTAACCCCGTTAGTGAGCTCATTAGTCTAATTAGATAATACTATAAATAAAGGGCTGAAGAGTCAAACTAAAACTTCTCCCCCTCATTCTATATTAGGTCTAAACCCTAATTAGCTCAAGGTCCATCCTAATTTCATCTAAAATCACTCAAATTGGTCGCTAAATCAAACTAGATTGCGGATTAGAGATTGGATCCTCAATTAGAAGCTAGGGGTCATCAAATTTCTTGATTTGAAGTGCTTTCCTTTGTTGTTCGGGTTAGATCTACATACAAATTTGTTGAATTTGTTAATTGGTGAGTGGTTTATGTCCTCTCACTATGCTATACATGCTTGTATGGTAAAATTATTGAATTTAACATGTTTTAAATTGATTTTTGCCATAAAAACCTTTGCTAACTTTAATGACATGTTAATCCATGCATATGATATAAATTGATTAGAAATCATTTTGATTTATATTCATATATTCATGCATATGTAGATCTATGTTAGAAATTGCCTCGTTTATCTTATTTTGACGGATTGCAAGTTTGATTGGGTGAAATTACTTATTATTCTATGTTTGGATTATATGATTTGATGTTGTTTGCTAGCGTTGTGATTGCATAGAAAGTTAGGTTGGAGAATTGAGCAAATCAGATGCAAGTTGGTCGAAATTGGATGAAACTTGAAGGAGAGGCTCTGGTGCATGGCGGGGGCCTACATGATAAGTCGCACTTCCAAATCCTTTAAGGGCTAAATTGAACCCGAGTTAAGGCTTGAGTCGGTGATGAGCTAAGTTGATGGCTTCTATGAGTCGGTGGTCGGTATTGATGGATAGAGCTTGGCTAGATGAGACGTTCCATAGTAAGGAGCAGGAAATTGGTTAAGTATAGGAAGTGATAACGAGCTAAGAGCTTAAGTTGGCAACTAGTTAAGAGCTTAAGTTGGTGACAAGTTAAGAGCTTAAGTTAGTGACGAGTTAAAGACTTAAGTTGGTGACGAGTTAAAGGCTTAACTCGGTACCGAGTTAAAGTGGAGAGTCTAGTGGCAGTGGAACTTCTAGAGACTGTTGTTGAGGTTTTGAAGATCGTGTTGGAGGTGATGGCTCATTCGTATCATGTTGGATGATGATATAACAACATGATGAAAAGCTATGGTCTTCGGATGTTGGCTCGTGTTAGGAGTGGGTTTCGAAGATGGCGGTTCGTAAAGGAGGGAGACGTATGATCGTGGAATGTGATAAGGTTCCTCATGAATAGTGGAAACTAGATTGAGCAAGAAGGGCTCGGTATCCAAATGGAGCAAAGGTGGGCTTGGGTGTATGTGCTAAGGAATCGTTGATGCTCGTAGAGTTTTCAGTTGTACTCGAAGCAGGGGTATTGTAAGTGGGCACGTCCATGAGTCAATTGAGGGACCTGTATACCTTGGACCTGTAGCTTTGGGTCTAGTGTCCAGCTTTAAACTGCGAGACACATATCCAGCTTTGGACTGCAAGATACGAGAATACAACAGAGAACCGAGATTTCCATTAGTCCCTGACTTGGGGATCATACAAGTTATCATATATTCGGAGCACAAGGAGTGATAATTAGGATTGTTGATGGATGATATGGATGCTTTGGTTGTTATCTTTAGTAAGCTATCACTCATATGTATCAGGGGAAGTAGGATCAGAGATAGGAATACCTGAAAGACTGATATCCTTTATTGGTTTGTGGTATATCTTTATGATATTGTAGAGTGGCATATTATGGTGTTAAATGCTAACTCTTTGGCTGCAGGGACATGTCGGGTATGGTTCTTGTACTCTTATTCCTTACGATATTTACCTGTATAGTATTTTGAGATTCATTTACCACTTACACCAAACTATTGTCTGACCCAAGGTTTTATGCTTTGTTTCTTATTATCTTGGGTACTCCTAAATGAGTAAACTAGATAATAGGTCTAGGTGACGCACTAGATGTTCGGAGGATGAACATGATGGAGCTATCTCGTATTATATACATACATGGATTTCTATGCTTTTGCACTGAGCAATGTTGTGGAGCTCGTGACATGGCTTGCTTATTTCTATTTATTGAGACAATTTATTTGAGTTTATTTCTGTTATATAAACTCTACTACATTTGATGTATAACTTTATGGATCTATTACTCTGTTGATGATTTGTCCATATAGTTATTACTATTTCTTCTGTTATATCTGTGATATTATATTTTTTCCATGCTGAAACACCCCACACCCCTTAGTATTCCCAAAAAGGGTACACCAAAGGATGTGGTGCGTTATAGGTATAGCTAAAGTATTACAGAGACTAAGATTCACAAGACAAATAAATAAAAGCAGCGGAAAATAGTTAAATAATAACTTATCATTCAGAATTAATCTTCATCTCAAAATAAGTCATAAAAACATAACATGTCTCAAAAACTCTGAATCTCTCATGTTTTATGAAAATACATCTCAGTCTCACATAATAAGAGTAAAAGTAGCAATAATAATAATAATCCCTCTCACAAGTGCCAATCTGTCATAAGCCAAATGAAAAAGATGAAAAGCAGAAGAATACATCTGAAATGAGGAAACTCCGGAAATGAATCTCCAAGAAACCTGAATCAACTATCCTCAACTCTGCTGGCCTATTGGGGGAAAAGGAAAGATAGAGGAGTGGGTCGGACAATAAGTCCGATGAGTGAAAGTAATTACTAGCATTTCTAAGCAAGATAAAGATAATAGACTAGGCAATAGTTCTAGCTTGAAAGGAAAATACAGAAAAGATAAACTCGGATAAAATACTGTTTCTGATTCTGTTTGACTGTTTGCTTTGATTGTTTGATTGTTTGCACTTGTCTTAAACTACTGTGATTAGGCTGAAATCCTAATTCTATCTCAACTGCTAACTTGATTTGGCTGAAATCCCAATCCTATCTCAATTGCTAACTTGATTAGGCTGAAATCCTAATCCTACCCATTGATCGGCCTTTCCTATCTCTGTTGTGCCACTATGAACCAATCATGTTGGTCATAGCAAAAGACACCTCTTTAGCGCTTAAGACACAATAGCGAATTATTTATCCTAATCGATGTCGCACGCTCGGTCATCGCCGGTACACACTAAATGTCACCCCCTATTTGACCCTTTATTTACCCTAATCAGCATAAGCGTGCCCAGCCAGCCTCACCTACGTGTGAGACCATCAGTCCTCGACCTGAAAGGGAATGCTACCGGTACTGGTCCTAACAAACAAATCTTCTAGCTTTGCACCCCTTGCCCAAATCCCCAGATTTGAGCCTCTATCTATTGGCCACTTATTTACCCTAATCAACATAAGTGTGTCCCAGCCTCACCTACGTGTGAAACCATCAGTCCTAGACCTGAAAGGGAATGCTGCCAGTACGGGCCCTACTTCTATATTTGCTTATTAACTTAATCCAAGATCTAAGTTTTAAAATAAGCCTATTCTGTTATCTCTTCTTTCTAATTATAACCTACGTGTTATAATTGTTCTTGCAACTGTTACTCTTCTATTTTCTCTTTTTAGTTATAACCACTTGTTATAATTATGCTTGCAAATATCTTAAATTTGCCTATTTCGGTCCATCTCTATTTTTATTTCAGTTTTTCTCATTTTACATCTGATTTCTGTAAATTTAGTGTTATTCTATTTAATCCATATTTACGAATTCTTCTGTTTTTAATATTTTATTCGTGTCAAAAAGGATTAAATCTCTATAAAAAGAAACTAACATTTACATGCTAAATTCCAACTTAAATGGATGTAAATAACTGCAATTAACTGTAAATAACTGAATAAAATAGCTGAATAAAAATAGACTGAAAAGAACTTCTGAAATTTACTTAAAAACTGACTGTAAATAAACTTACATAAAAACTGTCTCAAAATTGTAGAAAAACTACAACTATTGGGAACCCTATTATTTTAAATTGCTTACCAATCTAAAATAATTACAAAACACTCACCTGTGGTCCTTAAATCTAGTCATGGGCCTTCTTGGATCCTCTTCTAGGGCGTAGAATATTTTTATCAAAAAGTTTTCCTCCCTATAAATTTTTTCCATTTAGGGTTAAGCCTCAGGCAATGAACCCAATTGAGAGAAAATCTAAATGAGAAAAATAGCTAGGCCTAGGGTTCTATTTATAGTGTGGCTAAGGGATCTCAGGCCGTCGGATTTGAAGATTAAATTTGGTGCAACCACGTCATAGGCTCACTAGGAACCATCGCATGCAGCTACGAACACATAAAATTAACCAAAAATCAAATTTTAAGGTGTTCGGCTCGTACTTGGACGTTTTTATGTTCAGGAAGTTTTGGGGGTTGACCTATGATCTTTGGGGGTCAACTTGACCAAAGCATGGGTCGACCCATGCCCTTGTATATATTTTTTTTGTTTATTCCTTGTTTCTCTTATAACTTCTCCATACTAGCTTGGATTTCGACAAGTTATATATGGAAATTGATCATAAAATCACCGCGGACCCAATGGTACAACTCCTGTAGCTCGATTCTGACAATTTCACAAACTTATTTTATTGTTTAATTAATTCGTTAATTAATTATTATAGCTCAAATTTTGGGGTTGTTACACATGCATTATAAGATATGACAGGTTATATGCTATATTGGTTTTTTCAACCTTGATGATCATCATATATTGACCGAGCATGACTGTAGTGCACTATTTATATACTATTGGTGCTGGTGGTATAAGGAGGTCGTCATATTTGGTATCAGAGCTCTGGTTACATGACCAATTGGAGTTGATACCATGATCCAGTAGAGATAGGGGAGGTGTTATCGCCTTGGACTAGATCAAGAGTATATATGTATACGAGAGAGGTCGTACCTGTTATAAGTTTGGTTTTTAGAGTTATATAATAATATGATAAAGCATAAGTCACATGCACATGAGTACTATGGACACGGTTTTCTTTATGAGAGATTAATCATTCTTCTTATAGATAAGAATGAGCCGACATACAAGGAATGCTGTGAAGAATTATTCTTCTGGAGTAGAGGAAGGAGCGGGATCAGGAGCTGCTACACCTGATGTCCAAGCCATGTTCAATGCTATGATGGCTAATATGATGAGGAATGCTCATGAAGTGGTGATAGGTGGAGGTGCTCCCGTGCAAGCCCCTAGGGCTGATTTTGCCAAGCTGAACAAAGATTATTCTACTCTTAGAGGGAATTCATTCCAAGGGATGAAGTCAGCCACAGAGGTGGAAGATTGTATGAAGAGAAAATTGACTTCGAAACAGCTTCATGGTCGAGTTATGAATTGGTGGAATGCTATCACTATTGCTACTCCAAAAGACCAGTTTTCTTGGGATTAGTTTAAGACGAGATTTGAGAAGTTTATTCCAACTACTCAGAAGTCGTTTCTGTTCAAAAAATTTGATGTTCTCAAGTAGGGAGAGGTGACATTTTTGAATATGTGGTAGAATTTGATGCTTTGTCTAAGTATAGGATGTCATTCATTGATACTCCATTGAAGAAGACTGAGAAATTCATCATCGGATTGGATGACTACTTGGGAGAAAAGCTAGTGGACCATATAGATGAGTCAATTGAGAAGCTTGTAGAGAAGGTGCTTTGCCATGAAAGTTTATACCCTAAGGCTAAGACTATTATTGCTATTTCTACTAAGAAGGATGAGCCAAAGCTGCAGGAAGGCTATGAAGGCAAGAAGAAGTAGAACGGAAAGAGAAAGTAGTCCCAAGGAAAGGGTGGTAAGAAGAAGGGAAATTGGAACATGTTTGCTTCGGATGCAACGAGAGGGGTCATCTAATTAGAGACTGCAAGACGAGTGAGAAGAAGAAATGTTATAATTGTGATAAGCCTAGGCATTTGAAGAAGAATTGTCCAAAACCAGTAAAGGATAAGCAGATAGTGAATGCAAATGCTTTGGATGCAGTCCTGACTTCGTCAAGTGCTCCCTTAGCCAAGGAGAAGGGGAAGGGAGTCGTCATTCAAGGCATGCTTTCTATTAGTGATGTTCCTATTTGAGTTTTGTTTGATACAAGTGCTTCTCATTCATTCATCTGTAGTGACCTAGTAGATAGATTGGGATTGGAACTTGAGACAGTAGACCGACCCCTAATCATGACGAATCTTGTTGGAGGCTCTACTAGTCTTTGCATGGTTTGTTGTGGCCTAGTTTTATCGTGTCATTGATGTTCTTTGGTTTGTGATTGTTTTGAACTTTGTTAGGTTCGGGATTATCTTGGGTATGGATTGGCTTAGGAAGTATGCGGCCATAGTGGATTGCGAGAAACTGTTGGTGATGGTCAGAGATGTGGATGGGTGAACGGTAGTGATTAGCTGCCTACCAGAGGATGGGGTGATGGTTAGCTTTCTATATTCGCTTGAGGTTCCATAGGAGGGATTGTAATCAATGCCTATTGCTAGAGAGTATCCAGGCGTTTTCAAGGAAGTGGCTAGATTGCCGTCGCATAGAGAGATCGAGTTTCGGATAGACTTGGTTAAGGAAGCCAGATCGATAGTTATGCCTTTGAGCCATATGGCACTTGGAGAGCAGAAGGTATTGGAGGTACAAGTGAATGACCTATTGAGGAAATGGTTCATTCAAAGTAACATATCTGAGTGGGGTGCATTTGTAGTTTTCGCAATGAAGGCAGATGACTTTTTGAGGTTGTATATGGATTATCGTGAGCAAAACAAAGTGACAAAGAAGAACAGGTATCCACTCCTATGATTGATGACTTGTTTGATCAACTGTACGGTGCCAAGGTGCTCTCCCATATGGATTTGGCAACCGGATTTCACCAGTTAAGAGTAACAAAGGAGAGTGTGCCTATTACTGCATTTCGTATGCCGTCTGGTTTCTATAAGTGTTTAGTGATGCCATTTGGTTTGATCAACGCTCCGGCATACTTTGTAGATCTCATGAATTGGGTTTTTAGAGACCGGCTGAATAAGTTCATAATTGTGTTCGTGGATGATATTCTGATATACTCTAGAACCGAAGAGGAGCATAAGACGTACTTGAGAATTATGCTAGAGATATTGAGGAAGCACAAGTTGAGAGCGAAGTTCTCTAAGTGTAACTTTTAGAGAAAATAAGTGAGATTTTTGGGTCTCGTCGTTTTTGGACAGGGTATAGTTATGGATCCTACAAAAGGTGGCAGCAGTCCAAGGTTGGAATCGGCCCAAGAATGCTACGGATGTGAGGAGTTTCATAAAATTGGTGGGATACTATAGATGCTTATAAAGGACTTCTCGAAGGTAGCGGCACCGTTGACCAATTTGACGAAGAAGAATTAGACCTTTGTATGGAATGCAAAGTGTGAGCATGCATTTGTGAGTCTAGAATAGAGGTTAACGAATGCACCAGTGTTGACCATTCTAAGTGGAAATGAAGAGTTAACAGTATACACAAATGCTTGTGAAACTGGATTGGGTGCGGTATTAATGCAGAAGGGAAGGTTTGTCGCTTATGCGAGTTGATAGCTAAAGCCGCACGAAAGGAATTACCCAACTCATGATTTGGAATTGACGGTAATTTTTTTTGCTTTAAAGATGTGGAGGAACAATTTGTTGGGAGAAATGTTTAAGCTATTTATGGACTACAAATCTTTGAAGTACCTTTTCTCTCAAAAGGATCTTAACATTCATCAGCAACTATGGTTAGAGTTCTTGGCCTCTTATGATTATAGTCTTTCATATACTCCAGGAAAAGGGAATGCAGTCGCCAATGCATTGAGTAGAAGACATGCTGGGTTGGGAGCAATGTTCTTAGAATGGAAGTAGATAGAATATATTGTTGGATTTGATTTCGGGCCTCATTGCCTGAAATGTTGACAAGCTTATCGATCAAACCTACTCTGATTGAAAGGACCGGTACTAGTCAGAAGCGAGATGCTAGGCTAGCGAGGGTTATGGAAAAGATAGAGGAAAGAGTAGAATCTGAAGATATGAAGTAATACGAACTCGATCAGGAAAGTTGGCTTAGTAAAGATGGAAGGTTATTTATTCCCGATGTTGAAGGAAAGCGAGATGAAGTGCTAAGACAGTGTCATCATTCTAGATTGACTATTCATCCCGATGGTAACAAGATGTACCGTGATATAAAGCAGACCTACTACTGGGAAGGTATGAAGAAGGATGTTGGGGCATTCATCTCGAAGTGTATAAACTGTCAGTTAGTGAAGGCAGAGCAGAAGAAACCCAGTGGACTATTGCAACCATTAGAGATTCCTGAATGGAAATGGAAGTAAGTATCGATGGATTTTATTGATGGATTGCCGAGGACTCGACCAAGGTACGAAGGCATTTGGGTCATAATTGATCAGTTGACCAAGAGTGCAAGGTTTATACCCATCAAATCAAGTAAAACGGCATCCAAGCTGTCAAAGTTGTATGTAAAATGGATAGTACGATGTCACTGTGTGCCGAAGAGCATCTTGAGCGACCGAGACCCATTGTTCACTATTGGGTTTTGGAAGAGCTTACAAGAGGTGTTAGGGATGGAGCTGCATCTTAGTACAGCTTATCACCCGCAAACGAACGGGCAGACTAAAAGAGTAAATCATATATTGGAAGATCTCTTGCGAGCATGAACTAAAGTCTTCGGTGGGTCATGGGATGATCGTTTGCATTTGGTGGAGTTTGCATACAACAATAGTTATCGGTCGAGCATTGGTATGGCTCCGTATAAAGCATTGTATGGCCGACCATGAAATGCTCCTTTATGTTGGTGGGAAGGGCAAGAAAATGATACCTAGACCAGATATGATTAAAGAGACTTCGGAGAAGATTGAAGTCATTTGGCAACGAATGAAAGCTGCTTAGGATCGATAGAAAATTTACACGGATAAGAGACGGAGAGATTAAGAGTTTTCTGTTGAAGATATGGTATTTATGAAGGTTTCTCCTCTAAAGAATGTAGTTCAATTCGGTAGGAAGGGAAAGTTAGCACCAAGATTTGTAGGACCTCTTCCGATAATCGAGAGGATTGGAAAGCTAGCATCTAGGGTCAATTTACCTAAGAAGATGGCGGGCGTGCACAACCTTTTTCATGTCTCTTATCTACGGCAGTTTGTGCACTACTCAATCGTGAGGATTACACTGGATCAGGAAGAAGATGTTGAGGTAGAACTAGAAGTTTCTATATCTCGTAGGCTGCTTCGTATTGTTGGATACAATACGAAACAGCTTACGAGAAAAACGGTGAAGCTAGTTAAGGTATAATGGAGCGGAAGTGATGACGATTGTACATGGGAGACGGAAGAGAGCATGAGGACTTCTTATCCGGATCTCTTTGAATGGTAAGACCCATCGTTTATCGTGTTTACCCTTCACCATTGTATACTATATTTGATAGGTTAATATTCTGCATGCTAGGATAAATTAACTATACTATTGATTGCATGGCTGCTTGTTTGAGATGTGTGATGGTTGCTTATGATAGGTTGGCATGCGGGATAACCATGTTTGCTTATACTTTGGCTTATTTGGGGATTTCGAGGGCGAAATTCCTAAAGAGGGAAATGTAACGACCTGTATTTTACGTATCGGAGGATTGTAAAATATTTTTATTTTATTCGTATAAGGTCATGTGATTTTATATTTTTGCTATATGACTCTTAGGAAAATTTTACACACATATGATTTTTTTTGAATTTCTATGTAACCATTTTAACGCTGAAAATCTTGGTTGGGCTATAACTTTTAATCGGAGTCAAATTAGGGTCCCAAACTAGTTCCATTGCTTAAAGATGATGGTTTCCCATTTTATAGTGGCCATAATAGAAAAATGGAGTTGCAGTTAGAAAGTTATGCTTGTTTTAAGTTATTAAAGCTGCTGGTTAAGAATAGTGTGCAATTAATTAAGACGATTAGTCTAATTAGAGAAAACTATAAATAGAGGGCTTAAGAGTCAAATTAAAACTTTTCCCTCTCATTCTAAATCAGGTTTAAACCATAATTGGCTCTAGATCCATCCTAATTTCATCCAAAATCACCCAAATTGCTCTCTAAATCAAACTAGATTGCGGATTAGAGATTGGGTCCTCAATTAGAAGCGGGATCATTAAAATGCTTGATTTGGAGTGCTTTTCTTTGCTTCCCAGATTAGATCTACATACAAATTGGTTGTATTTGGTAATTGGTAAGTGGTTTATGCCTTCTCACTATGCTATACATGTTTATATAGTTGAATTATGGGATTTAACATGTTTTAAATTTATTATGGCCATTAAAACCTTTTCTAACATTAATGACATGTTAATTCATGCATATGATATAAATTGATAAGAAATCACCATGATTTATGTTCATATATTCATGCATATGTAGATCGATGTTAGAAATTACCTCTTTTATCTATTTGGACGGATTGAAAGTTTGATTGGGTGAAATTGCTTATTATTCTATGTTTGGATGATACGATTTGATGTTGTTTGCTAGTGTTGTGATTGCATAGAAAGTTAGGTCGGAGAATTGAGCAAATCGAAGGCAAGTTGGTCAAAATTGGATGAAATTTGGAGGAGAGGCTCTAAAGCATAGCGAGGGCCTACATGATAAGTCATACTTCCAAATCTTTTAAGGGCTAAACTCTGACCCGATTTAAGAATTGAGTTGGTGATGAGTTAAGGTGGTGGCTCCTATGAGTAGGTGGTTGGCATGGATGGATAGAGCTTGGCTAGATGAGATGTTCCATAGCAAGGTGTAGGAAATTGGCTAAATATATGAAGTGATGACGAGTTAAGAGCTTAAGTTGGTGACGAGTTAAGAGCTTAAGTTGGTAATGAGTTAAGGACTTAAGTTGATGATGTGTTATTGATTAACTCGGTACCGAGTTAAGTTGGAGAGTCTGGTGGCAGTGGAATTTTTAGGGATTATTGTTGAGGTTCTGTAGATCGTGTTAGAGGTGGTGACTCGTTCATATCAGGTTGAATAACGATACAACGGCATAATGAAAAGCTATAGTCTTCGGATGTTGGCACGTATTGGGAGTGGGTTCAGAAGATGGCGGCTCGTAAAGGGGGGAGCCATATGATCGAGGAATATGGAAGTGTTCCTCATGAATAATGGTAACTGGATTGAGCTAGAGGGGTTCGGTATCCAAATGGAGCAAAGGTGGGCTTGAGTGCATGTGCTAAGGGATCGTTAATGCTCGGAGAGTTTTTAGCTATACTCGAAGCAGGAGTATTGTAAGTGAGGACGCCTATGGGTTAATTGAGGAACATATACCTTGGACCTGTAGCTTTGGGTCTAGGGTCCAGCTTTGGGCTACGAGACACGTATCTAGCTTTGGGCTGCGAGATACGAGAGTACAACAGAGAATCGGGATTTCCATTAGTCCCTGGCTTGGAGGTCATACAAGTTATCATATATTCAGAGCACAATGAGTGATAGTTAGGATTTTTGATAGACACTATGGATGCTTTGGTTGTTTTCTTTAATAAGCTATCACTCATAGGTACGAGGGGAAATAGGTATTGGAGATAGGAATACCTGGAAGACTGATATCATTTATTGGTTTATGGTATATCTTTATGATGTTATAGAGTAGCATATTATAGTGTTATATGCTAATTCTTTGGTTGCAGGGACACGTCAGGTATGGTTCATGTACTCTTGTTCCTTACCATATTTACCTGTATAATATTTTGAGATTCATTTACCGTTCACACCAGACTGTTATCTAATCCAAGGTTTTATGCTTTGTTTCTTATTATCTTGGGTACTCTTATATGAGTAAACTAGATAACGGGTCTAGGTGATGCAGTAGCTATTCGAAGGATGAGCTGGATGGAGCTATCTCGTATTATATACATATATGGATTTCTACACTTTTCCGTTGAGCAATGTTGTAGAGTCTGTGACAATGCTAGCTTATTTCTATTTGTTGAGACAGTTTATTTGAGTTTACTTCTGTTGTATAAACTTCACTACATTGATGTATAACTTTATGGATCTATTACTCTAATGATGATTTGTTCACATAGTTATTACTATCTCTTCTATTATATCTATGATATTATATTTTATAAATGCGACGTGACATATGATAAGTTATATGCTATATTGGTTTATCTCAACCTAGATGATCGTCCTATATCGGCCGGGCGCTTCTACAGTGCACTATTTATATACTATTGGCACCGGTGGTATAGGCCGGTCATCACACGAGCCATTCTTAAGTTATCTTCTGTTGGAAATGGAGTGTCTACAACACACTGTTGGATCTTAAGGCTATTCAGACACTAGAATTGGTGAAATGTGTATTAACTATTTACTTATGAATATAAAACTGTATTTACTCAAATTGCAAACAGAAAGAAGTAATCAGAGAATAAGTAAGTAATAAAGTAAAATGCAGTAATGTAAATAACACCCGAATTTTTATACTGGTTCGGATTAACCAATCCTACATCCAGTCCTGCACTCTATCATGCAGAATTCCACTATAATCGCTTGCTTTCCACGAGTGGCAAGAACACCTTTACAATCTTGGTTTCACGGGCTACAAGACACACCCTCTTGATTTTACAGGCTACAAAAACAACTTCTCCTTATCACCAACAACAAACTATAGCAAGTAGTCGTATCTTTAATACAGATTCTTGCAGATTCGGTACAATGATCATATAGATCTCCAATGACAATGTATCTTTGAATTCTTTGAGGAATAGGATGAAATCATAGAGAGAATGATGTGAATTCAAGTACAACTCTCTGATATTGTGTGGTTTGCAAATCGGTGAAGAATTGGAGTGAAATAGTATCGATTTGCAAGGAGATTGGAAGATTATGCAATGGATTTCTTTTGCAAATGTTTGGAGAAGGAGTAAGAGAAAATGAGAATTTTTGATGTTAAAATTCGTTTTCAGAGACCTTTATATAGTGGTTGAAGAGACGTGTCTTTTGGTGAAGAGGTGGAGGGAAATGTCTCTTCATTTAAAATTTGAAATTCTGAAAAACGACTAGCACGTCAACATCCTAGGTACCCCCATGTTGATATGGGTGTGTTGCAAAATGAACAGCAACACTAATAAGTGTTGCAAATTTTCAGCATTTCAAATTACCTTATATTTGTCGATTTTTGTGATTCGGTTGAGGTCAATGGTTGATAATCTTCAAGTATAATTGTCATGAGATCTTTAACAAGATATTCTAAGGTTCAACCAACTCCTCATCACTTCAAACACCTTTATCCTTCAGCATTCTTCTCTAATTGGGTTTTGTTCTTCAATTGCTCTGATTAACCTTCTTCTATAATTCATTTGCTTCCACTGTACTCTTGTTTATCTCTGTAAATGTCTCCATAATATATCTGATATGATTGCATAACTCGAAGATATGTTAGTAGTAATATTTATGTGGTTGTTGTCATCAAAATCAATACCTAGGTTATTAACATCTTTGAGTCGAGGATCCTTGTAATCTATAAGTTTAAGCTTGCTTAAACGATCAATAGCAAAAACTGTTGAAGTTGCCAAACAAAATTCAATATAGAACAAAATCACATAAATTTGATTTTCAATATTTGTTTGAAAATGAATTAAGGTTATGCAATAATATTCCTCCATAAGTACTTGGTTTTCACTTCAATGCTCTTGTTGGAGATAAAGAACATTTCTATCAATTGGTCTGGGTTCCAATTCTAATCACAAAATTTATTCCAATCAATAATTACACAAATTTCCAATGCATATATACACTAATTTACACTATAATCTCAAAAATTCCAACCATTACAATACATCTACAGTAACACTAAATAAATAAATATAAAAATTGCAAATCAAAGCTAAAATTTTAGGGGTCAACTCTTATTTGAGAAGATCCAGTAGAGCATTCCATCTATTTAGGGTATAGAGATTAGAAGATACATAAATTTGATATTTTGAGTGGTAGAGGATTTGGGATTTAGGGACTTGGATTTGTGATTTTGGGTTGAAGTAAAGAGAAGAAGTAAATGGGACAGAAAATAGCGTTCTGTCAATTTTGATGTGTAAAACCTACTTACGCATTTATAGAATGCATAAGTAGGAAATAGTTTACAAAAATAAACACACATGCGCATGAGTTAAATTGCACATATGCATTTTACAGAACGCGAATGTATATACAGCCTGAAACTAAAACATGCTTATTTTCATATTAAGTATGAACATGAGCCTATTTCTGCAATAATTTATTTTGACAAGCCTATTTTAAAATTTTGTCCTATTTTTTTTGACACTGAATGTAGCAGGTGAACCTATAATTGCAAAATTTACAACACATGCTCAAATCTGCTTAGCTGCAATATGGAGTGAGTTATCATAACATATTTAACTCTACTTCATTAACATCAAACAATCATATAATTGGTCAGTTGTTTTTTCCTTACGTAATCAATTAAAAAAAATAGTCAGAAATTAAGAAAACTAGCTTATTATTTCTTTGTGTAGTGGCAATTAAATGGTCTTGCTTATATCAATTTTGTCAACATTATTAGTTATATTTTTTTTTGAATATCCTATTATAACGACCCGTTTTTTACGTATCGGAGGATCGTAAAATATTATTTTAAAATTCATATTGGGTCATATGATTCTGTAACTTTGGGAAACGACTACTAGGGATATTTCCTACTTTTAGAATTTTTACTGGACAGTTTTAACCTTAAAAAACCTTGTAAGGCCTATAACTTTTGATATGAGTATAATTAGGGGTTGGGACCACTTCCACTGGATCGGGATGGTGTTTTACCTTTCTGAAAAATGCTCATACAAAGAAAACAGGCTTACCGACTAGGAGATATGCCCGTTTGAGTTTGGACTATCGTTGGCCAGATTTAGGGGTAATTTATTAGGCCCAAACCCAAGCCCACTAGCTAATTTCGAGATTTATGCTTAATTAAGAAGGATAGAATAGATCTAAATCATTTCTCACTTCCCCAATACTGACCGAAACCTCCATTAACCTAGATTTCATCAAAAAGCTCATCTTTTTCATAAATCCTAGCCTAAACCATAATTAGAAGTGTAATTAGCAAGGGATGTTATAGATCTATCATTTTGGTTGCCTTGGATTTCGAATCGCTGCTGTCCATTTTGGATTTGAAGGGAGTTTTGGTAATTTTAGGTACAAAGTGAGTGATTTTACCTCTCTTGCTATACTATGCTAATATATGTGGTAAAAGTGTGATTTCTAATACGATTATTATAGTTAAAATGGTTGAGAACCTATATCTGATAGAAACAATACCATATAATAAGATATAGGAAGATAGATTTGTACTTTAGCATGATTCATACTGTATACCAACCATAATTGCTATTTTATAGAAAATCAAATCTAGAAAGATTTAGGCTAGAAAATCATGTTTGGATGAATTGTATGCATTACTTGGATGTTGTATGATGATGTTTGGCAGTTGTATGGATTGTTTTGATGTGTTTGTTAGATGTTTTACATGGTTAGAAAAGTGGTCATCGAAATAAAAGTGGTCATCGAAAGTGCTTGGAACATGATGAGATTTGGATATATTGTTCTTGATGCCTTATGGATCCTACATAACAAGTTTTAGATGATTTAGAGTTGATTTGAGGGCCCAAAATCAAGTCATCAAAAGAGGTCGGAGTGAGCAAAAGAGGTCGGTGGAGACCAGAATTGCAGCTGGAGAGAAGTGCTTCGAGTCATGGTGGTAGTTGCTTCGCGTTTTAGGTGGGAAAGCTCTGGATTATAGCCACAAAATCATCTCGGGGTTGACTTGTACTCAGATTTTGGAGTGGAAAAGAGATCGGCCCGACCTCTTCTACCTCGTGTTTTTCGCATGAAGGCTTCAAGTTTTGGAATGAATGGCTTCAGATCAACATGGATCAAGAAGGGAAGGAAACCACTTCAACTTGGTGAAGTTTGGACTTGGCCAAAAGTGATCAGACCCGTCCTTTTTCGATCGATAGTGACAACTCTTGGCGGTAGCCTATAGGGTCAAGGTTTAGGGGTATGTGCACGTGTTATGCACGTGTTGTTCTGGTGATCGTGTACGTGTGTTCGTTCAATCGTTAGACGTTCATTCCCAATGGTTACAACGCGATGAAGATCGATGATAAACAGCGAAGCAAAGGCATGACGTTTTGATGTGATAACTTCGAATAGTAACGAAGTGAATATACGACATGGGATGGGTGTGTAAAGATGTTCTGAACTTTGATGACTTGGGGCATTTGATTGAACACTTCAAGTGGGAAGTAGGTGTTAAGGACTAGGGTAGTCCAAGAAGTCATGGTCAACAAGGTGAAGAGATGTGATTGGGCATGGGATGTCTTGAATTAAGTTGCATATGGAATGAATTATTGGTAACTCTGGATGTGGGTGATTCCGTGGGGCAATGGTATGTGAGGACAGTCACCTGTATACCCTGGAACGTGGTCTAGCCTACCCTGGAAAGGTAGTATCTACAGGGTAGGTATTTGAATGAACACTGAATCCAATTGTGACATGGGTGTCGTTGCCTTGGGAGGTCGTTGAAAGAGTTATCAATTATTCGAAGACCTTGGGAATGTCGAGATGAAGCATACTTTGGGAAATTCGCGGTGACGAAGACCTTGTGAAGCTCAAGAAGAGGCAGACTTTGGAAAGGTCATGGTGAAGAACGACTTTTGGGAAGTCGTGGTAGTAGGAGACTTTGGGGAAGTCATAATGAAGCGTGGCTTTCATGGTGATCGTAGTGAAGTGGGACTTCAAGAATGATCATAGTGAAGTAGTACTTCGGTGATAATCATGGCGACGGTATGTAGCAAGGTGAGACCTTATTAATAGACATAGTGATACAAGACTTCGGAGATGTTTGTCGTTGCGTGTTTACTTTGGGTTTGATATGGTTGCTATGATTAGTGGGATTATTGGATGTCTTATGATATTAGTATTCTTTAGATAGGTAACCTGACACTCATGATATACTTAGTGTAGTATACCTATTTGACGATAGTGGTAATATTACATATATCGTGTTATGTGATAACTCTTTGGATGCAAGAACATGTTAGGTATGGTTCGTTTACCCTTGTTTCTTACTTTATCGACTTATATAGTGTTTTGAGATTGTTTATCGCTCACATCAGACTGTTGTCTGACTCGAGATTTTATTTTTGCTTCTTAATATCTCGGGTGACCTTAAATGAGTAGAAAAGATAACAAGTTTGAATTTAGCACATGAGCTATTCAGAGGACGAGTATGAGGCTGGTGCTATTATGCTTATTACTAGAGTTTGTTGCTTATTCCACTGTGCATCACTGTGGAGCTGTATCAATGCTTATTATGTTTATAGATAGATTTTCCTTTGATTTTATTCTGATGATGTATAAATTCTATTCCATTTGTTTTGTATGACTACTTTGAACCTTGCACTCTGATTTCCATTTTGATTCATTTGGTCATATTTAAATCTGTCTCGCCTATTTTATATCTATGTAGGTATTATATTTTATTCGATAGGCTTTGAGATATATGATAGGGTATGATTATAGTTTTAGCTATTTCACCCTTGACAATCGTCCTACATTAGTTGGGTACCGTTGCAGTGCACTATTAAGGTATATTGGGTTTAGGGTGGTCGTCACATTTGGTATCAGAGCTTAGGTTAAACGATTCCTCACTTAGTTCTATTGCTAGAGTCTAAGTTGGTACTTAGATCCATTGGAGATATGGTAAGTGGAACGCCTTAGAATGGATCGAGTGATGTATGAGAGAGCGCACTTGTCATATATTTTGGTTTTAAAAAGTATATATAGTATCTAAGTCGATTGCGTGTTAAAGCACTATAGGCGTAGTTTTCCTTTATGAGAGACTGACCATTCTTATTACTGAGTTTAAGAATGAGCTAGCATACAAGAATCACTGCTTGGAATTCTACGTTTGGAGGAAAAGGAGGAGCGGGTTCAGGGACAGTTAACTTCGATATGCAAGCCATGTTCATAGAGATGATGAAGAATATCCAAGGTGTAGCTCCAATTGGTGTTGGTGGTGCTCCAATGCAAGCGCCCAAAACCGACTTTGCCAAGTTGAACAAGGACTATTCTAGCCTTGTAGGAAATCGTTTCTTGGAACGAAATCGAATGTGGAGGTTCATGATTGGTTGGATCCCTACGAGTGTACCTTTGAAGATTTGAAGCTGGAAGATGCAATGAAGAGGAAGTTAGCCTCTAGGCAACTTCAAGGTTGCGCTATGGGATGGTGGAATGTTGTTAAGATTGCTACCCTTGAAGACCAGTTCACTCGGGAGCGGTTTAAGGCCAGATTTAAGAAAAAGTTTATGCTGGCCGCCCAGAAGTCGGTGTTGTTTAAGAAATTTGCTAAGTTGAAGCAAGTGGAGAGTATTGTCTCAGAATATGTGGTTGAATTTGACGTGCTGTCGAAATATGGATTATCTTTCATTGATATCTCTCTGAAAAAGAATGAGAAGTTCATCATGGGTTTGGGTAGTTACCTTAAAGAGAATTTGGTGGTTCATATTGATGAGTCCTTGGAGAAGTTGGTTGAGAAGGCTTTGAGACAAGAAAGTTTGTACCCAAAACCAAAGGCTGGGGCTATTGTTCCCAAAGAGGAAGCAAAACCGCAAGGATGGCTAGAAGAAAGGCAAGTGGAAGCTGAAATGCTTTAAATGTGGAAAGACATGTCATCTTAGCAAAGATTGCAGAGCCCTAAGAGGTGGGGAGAGGAAGTGCTTCATTTGTGATCAGACCAGGCACTTGAAGAGGGACTATCCGTAGCTGCAGAAGAATAAGCAGAGTGTTACTGCTTATGCATTGGACCCCGCTCCTACTTCGTCAATCGCTCCACAGTTGAAGGAGAAAGGGAAGGGCATTCTTATTCGAGGTATGTTTTTATTTATGATATACCTAAGCATATTTTTATTAGATATCGATGCGTTAGACCCTTCTTATATCCAGTGACTTAGTAGGTAGGTTAGAGTGGTAACCTGACCTAGTAGGCAGACCTTTAGTTGTTTCGAACTTAGTGAAGGTTCGACCGACTTAGTGATGGTTTGTCAAGGCATAGTGTGTCGAGTCATGGATGTTTGTTTGCTCGTGTTTGCTTTGTTTAGGCCTTGTGCGGTTCAATATCATTTGGCGTGGGACGACAAAGAGATACGGACCAGTGACGAAATAATGAGGTATAGTAGACGACGACCTAAACAGGGGAGAGCGGAAGCTAGAGTAAGGTTGTACACCTGGGAGGGTACAATTATGGATAGCTTGGTGTATTCGCTTGGGATCAGATACGAGGAGTCATCATCGTTTCCTGTAATAAGGGAGCATCTGAAGGTAGTCGGATTACCGCCACAACGAGGAATGGAGTTCTGTATTGATCTAGTGACCAGTGTTATATCTTCGAGGAAGATGGTACTTAAGGAGCTAAGAGAACCGGAGATGCAAGAGGGTGGCCCGAGTAGGGGATTCACTCATGGTGGTGTATCCGGGGAGGGGCACCTATAGACTTACAATATTCGCATGGTGGGCGGATGATTCTTTGAGATGGTATGGAATGTTGGGATGTTGGGACCTTGGGAAGCATGTGCCAGTATTCATAGATGGTTTTCTTGTCTATTAGTGAAGGAGAAGCACAAGATGCGCTTAAGATAGTGCCAAAGAGATTGAGGAAACATACCAGCGAAGGAATAAGACGGTTAGACTCAGCCGAGTTAGTTTACTCAGTATAAAGGATAGACTATTGATACCTGACATTGATGGACACAGTGATAAGGTACTACAAAGTGACGTTATCCGAGATGAATAATACATTCGGGTGAAAATAAGATATATAGGATAAACATCTTATTAAAAGGGAATGATGTGGGATGTTAGGATTTTGGTATGTGGAAAGCGTATAAAGGACGTTAAAAAAATGACATTGGATTGATTGGATGATAACAAGTTTGAACCAAGAGCGACTTAAGAGGAAGGTGTTGAAGTCGGAAGAAATTCGACAAGAATAGAAGCGGAAGCGATAGTAGAAAGAAGACCGAGGAGAGCATGAGAGATCAATGAGGCAGAACACTTTGTTTGGTAGGGTTTTCTATGTATTGTATTCACTTTCATTTATGATGTCATGTAGGATAGCTTAGTATCTCGCATGCTAGGATAGGTATAGATGTTATTTGATTGCTTATGGTTGCATCTTTGATGTGATTTCTTGTGATTATTAGGCATGCGGGGTAGCTAGGTTCGACTTTTCTTTGTTTGATTGGGATTTCATGGGCGAAATTCCGAAGGGAGGAAGAATGTAACGACCATGTTTTACGTATCGGGGGATCATCAAATATTTTTTTTAAACTCATATTGGGTCATATGATTCTATAACTTTAGAAAATGATTATTACGAACATTTCCTACTCTTAGAATTTGTATTGGACGTTTTTGACCCTGAAAACTCTTGTAAGGCCTATAACATTTGACAGGAGTAGAATTAGGGGTCAGGATCACTTCCATTGGATTAGGATGGTGTTTTACCATTCCATAAAGTGGTCATATGAAGAAAATGGACTAACAGCTAGGAAATATGAATGTTTTACGTTTGGACTGCTACTGACCAGACTTAGGGGTAATTAATAAAGCTCAAACCCAAACCCACTAGCTAATTTAGAGATTTGTGCCTAATTAAGGAGGATAAGACAGATCTAAGTCATTTCTCACTTTCCCGAAACTGACTTAAACCTCTATTAACCTAGATTTCATCAAAAAGCTCATCTTTTTAATACTGATCCTAGCCTAAACCATAATTAGAAGGGTAATTAGCATGGAGATTGTAGATCAATCATTTTGGTTGCCTTGGAATTCGAATTGATATTGTCCATTTCGGATTTGAAGGGAGATTTGGTAATTTTGGGTACAAGGTGAGTGATTTTACCCCTCTCACTATACTATGGTTATCTATATAGTAAAAGTGCAATTTCTGATATGATTATTATAGTTAAAACTGTTGAGAAACAAGATCTGATGGAAACAACACCCTATAACAAGATATAAAAAGATATATTTGTACTTTAACATGATTTATACTGTTTACCAACCATAATTACTATTTTATAGAAAATCAGATCTAGAATCATTTAGGCTAGAAAATCATGTTTGGATGAATTGTATGCATTGCTTGGATGCTGAATGATGATGTCCGGTAGTTGTATGGATTGTTTTGATGTGTTTCTTAGTTGTTTTGCATGGTTAGAAAAGTGTTCGTCGAAATAAAAGTGGTCGTTGAAAGTGCTCAGAACGTGATGAAATTTGGGTATGATGTTCTTGACGCCTTAGGGAGCCTACACAGCAAGTTTCAGGTGATTTGGAGTTGATTTGATGGTCCAAAATCATGTCGCCAAAAGAGATTGTGGTAAGCAAAAGAGGTCGGTGGAGACCAGAATTGGAGCCAGAGTGAAGTGCTTTAAGTCATGGTGGAAGTTGCTTTGGGTTTTAGTTGGGAAAGCTCTAGGTTAAGGCCATAAAATAATTTTGGGGTTGACTTGTTCTTAGATATATTTTGGAATGGAAAAGAGATCGGGCCGACCTCTTCTACTCCATGTTTTTCGCATGAAGGCTTCGAGTTTTGGAAAGAGGGGCTTCAGACAACATGGATCAAGCAGGGAAGGAAACCACTTCAACGTTGTGAAGTTTGAACTTGGCCAAAAGTGATCAAACCCGACCTCTTTCAGGTCAATACCGACCACTCTTGGTGGCGGCCTATAGGGTCGGGGTTTAGGGGACGTGTTGTTCTGGTGATCATGCACGTGTTTTCATTTGATCGTTAGACTTCATTCTCAATGATTACAATGCGATGAAGATCGATAATAAACAACGAAGCAAAAGTGTGACGCTTTGACGTGATAACTTCAAAACTATAACGACGTGAATATACGGCATGGGATGGACGTGTGGAGATGTTTCGAATTTTAACGACGCGGGGTGTTTGATCGAATACTTCAAGTGGGAAGTAGGTGTTAGGGACTAGGGTAGTCCAATGAGACATGGTCAGCAAGGTAAAGAGATGTGATGGGGCATGAGATGTCCTGAATCGAGTTGCATATGGAAGGGATTATTGGCAACTCCGGACGTGGGTAATTACATGGGTCGAGGGTATGTGAGGACGCTCACTTGTGTACCCACGGTCTAGCCTGCCCTGGAAGGGAAGTACCTATAGGATAGGTATCCAAACGATCGTTGAATCCAATTGTGACATGGAGTGTCGCTTGCCTAGGAGGTCGTTGAAAGAGTTATCAATTATTTGAAGACCTTGGGAAGATCGAGACAAAGTAGACTTTGGGAAAGTCGTGGTGAGAAGACTTTGAAAAGGTCGAAAAGAGGCAGACTTTGGGAAGGTCGTAGTGATAGAGACCTTGGGAAGGTCATGGTGAAGAACGACTTTAGGACAATCATGGTAGTAGGACACTTTGGGAAAGTCGTAGCGAAGCGGGGCTTTCGTGGTGATAATAGTGAAGTGAGACTTCGACAATGATCATGGTGAAGTGGGACTTCGGTGATAATCATGATGACGGTACGTAGCATGGTGAGACCTTGTGATAGACACGATGATACAAGATTTCGAGGATGGTTGTCGTTGCGTGTTTACTTTGGATTTGATATGGTTGTTATGATTGGTGTGATTGTCGGATGTCTTATGATATTGGTATTCTTGATATATGTACCCTAACACGATGATGTAGCATAGTATACCCATTTGACAACAGTGGTAGTATAGCATATATTGTGTTATGTGCTAACTCTTTGGATGCAGGGTCACGTTAGGTATGGTTCGTATACTCTTGTTCCTTAATATATCGACTTGTATAGTATTTTGAGATTATTTATCGCTCACATCAGACTGTCATCTGACTCGAGATTTTATGCTTTGCTTTTTATCATCTCGGAAACTCTTAAATGAGTAGACAAGATAACATGTTTGAGTTTAGCACATAGAGCTGTTCAGAGGATGAGCTGGAGGCTAACGCTATTATGCTTATTACTAGAGTTTGTTGCTTATTCCACCGTGCAGCACCGTGGAGCTTTATCAATGCTTATTTTATTTAGAGACATTTTCCTTTGCGTTTATGTTGATGATGTACAAAGTCTATTCCATTTGTTTTGTATGACTACTTTGACCCTTGCACTCTAATTTCTGTTTTGGTTCATTTGGTTATACTTGTTTGTCTCGCCTCTTTTGTATCCATGTTGATATTATATTTTATTTGATGCATTGTGAGATATACGACTGGTTAAGATTATAGTTTTAGCTATTTCACTTTTGACAATCGTCCTTCATCAACCGGGTACCGTTGCAGCGCACTATTCAGGTATATTTGATAATGAAATTGTAGATATATTTGGTAATGAAATTGTAGGACGGTTGTCACGGCTATAATAATGGTAAGAAACATACAAGGTGGAAAGTAGAAGGGTCATGAATTTTTATCTTCCAATTGGCTATAATATTGTTTGATCAACTTTCACTTCTAACCAGTTATCTAATTGGGGTACAATAAGCGTGTGTGTTTCCATCACGAGTTCAATTGAAGTTTGGAATAGTGTTCGTGTAAAACATTAGAACATACCGATTGATGCAATTAACTGATAAATCGAGCTTCATTTTCATTTTTTTCCCCTCCATTTTACTGTTAGACAATTGAATAGAAATTATGTTGCATCGAAGTGTTCTTATACTCTCTACTTAAGAGCGTATGCTAACACTTTCTCTTAAAGATTAATTAGTTTGTTTTCAATCAAACATGGACCTCCACTCTCTAATGGAAATGAAGAGTTAAAAGCACTGACACAACCATAAAATCACCATATAAACCAAGAACAAATGAACATACAAATCCAGAAAGTTGGATACAAAATCATTTATTTATACTTGGTTCTTGGTATAAAAAGCAATCTTTTATATTCCTGCCATAAACTCTACTGCTAAAAGCCGCTAAATGAACCAATAAAATAAAACTAAAATCAAAATGGTTCTCAAGCAAGATTACCGAATGAGAACTAAAATAAATGGTGCACATAACTATAATGCAAAACAGAGAATTTTTGCTAACAGCAACCGCTCGTTAACAGCCACAACACAAACTGAGTAGTTCATTTGGCTTGAGGATGGGAGGAAATAAAATCAACTGCAAGGCTGATAGAGTTGATCTTATCTGCTTCATTATCAGGAATCTCGAAACCAAATTCTTCTTCTAGTCCCATCACTATCTCTACTGTATCCAAGCTGTCTAGACCAAGATCGTTTTGAAAATGAGCTGATGTCGTGACCTGAAATCAAACGTGTGCCAATTAAGTGTATTCTTCTACGTAGCATGTACATAAGATAGCGATGCAAACATGTTAGGAAATTCTACTGAAAAATGCTTATGATACACCATGATCATTTACCACAGTTGTTGTAATGAAAGCGCTTTATGAGGGCGGATGGTGCAACTAATTAAGCCCAGGTGTATAATATAAGCCAGCTTATTATGTGCTGATTAAGAGAATGAGAATATTTGATTAGAAGGCAAAGTAAAAAATTGGAGATGAGTTGCAGATATTGTAGAAAGTTGAGGTCAAAGCAAAGAATGTGGGTACATAACGAAAATGTAAAATCTGCTAGGTAGAAATGGATTTTTTTTTTTTTTGGTTAAAAAATTGAACTTCAGGATAGAGAGCAGCAAATACTGTACAGTAGGCCGAAGTGACAAATATATAGTATACCCAATTCAGGTTCTTATAAGCATCCTGAGACAAAAACAGCGTCTTCTCCAGTCTGTATCAGAGTTTCAGACAACTGGATTTTAGTTTGATGTCCTTGTTAAAATATGGATTCAATATAATCCACCTTTCAAAACATATAACAAAGTAAGACATGTTTGGAAACATATTAAAGATACAAAACTGTTTTTGCTACACTGACACGCATAATAAGGTTTTAGTTTAATGTCCTTGTTATAACAAACCCGAACCTACATTCCTTCTCCGTTGGACATGAGAAGTCCGGAGCCCTTTGCTCCACCTTCCTCAAAGATAAGTTGGCTCAGATCCTACAGACTAATTGTAAGTTGACTGAAAACCCAACTACAGAACGATTAGAGAGTGCGTTCGAGCTGATAAAGCAGGAGCTGCATTCATCTTCAGAATTGGACGATACCTGGTCCGGTACTACAGCAGTATCTGTTTTTGTTAGTGGAAACAAAATTTACCCTGCCAACACCGGGGACTCTAGGGCTGTTATGGATGTCTGGAGCGCCTTGAGAATAGGCGTGTGCTGGCTGAGGATCCTTCTTCCGATCACACCCCCCCCCCTCCGCGATGAAGAGTGCAATCGGGTTAAGTTGTGTGGGGCCGAGGTGATGACATCAACTCAGCGGCGGTCGGAGCATAAACCTATCCAAGGGCAGATATGGCGAGAGGAAAATCCAACTAGGCTCTGGGTGAAGAATAAGTCCTACCCGGACACTGCATTCACATGTTGCATCGGTGATTCTGTAGCTGAGTTCATTAGGGTCATTGCACTTTCTAAGGTGAAGGGGTATACAATCACTCCCGATTGTTTGTTTCTTATCCTTGCCACAGACGGCATATTTGAGTTTCTATCCAATCAGTCGATTGTTGATATGGTGAGTATTTTATTTCGTATTGATTTGTTTACTGCTTTTAACATTGAGAAGTTACTATTAAAACTCATCAATAATATTGCAGGTATAACTTTAGTTGATAACATTATAATTTACTTCAGGTTTCCCAATGTAGTGACCCTTGTGATACGATTCCAACTACCGTTCAAGTATCACCTCTTAAATTTTTTACGAACATAGACTAAGGAAAAACATACCGAGTAGATTCGGTTTCCGTGTACTTTGCTACAAACATTTTTGATCTTCTCCTTGAGTGAGCACACATCTTGAGCTATCGCTCTGCTAACAAAAAAAATACAAAGTTATAAGAAAAAAGTTAAGGCTGATAATTGTAATGAAACCAGAATAGCATTGGAAACAAAGCAAAACACTTTTAAACCAGTACATTAATCATGGCAGAAATAGAATTTTATTTGTTCATATAAAGCCATCATATAGTCGAAATTAGTAACGATGTCGCATTAAACAAATATATTTCAACAAAAACTAAACTTGTAATGGATTAAAAAATACGTACCCTATCTGTCACGGCAGCGAATACGTCGAGTCCTTCTTGAGTAGACCTCCACAAGCAACGGAGGTTGTTTTAAAGACACAACAAAGTGCACTTTGTGTGTGTACATGACTTATGTCTTGCTGGAGAGCTTTGGCCAAGCAAAGGTGCATGTCAAGGCCATTCAAAGGCTGACAGTTTGCAGCTCATTGAGATTATAGTAACTGGAATCAAAATCACAGGCGTCGGCAACCTTAGTTCAGAAGATCCTCGTACTCTTCACGTCTTTGACAAATGGAACGTACACCAGTTGAGCAACGGTTATATGAGTTCTGTCATACACACTACTCATGTCGAACTGTGACCTCCACAAGCGTATCGTCGAATTGCTCGTCCTTCGTAATGATCGGGTTGGGCTTCCTGCCATTGTTTCCTTCTTCCATAGGCGGAGCTGTTGCACAGCAAATCGATGCACGGATAGCCAGCTCTTGCTCTGACTGGGCCAGCTACTGCTCTTTCCCGGCTTGCTGCTGCTCTAGTTGGGGTGGAGCAAAGATTCTTCTACTTACTGCATATCTGAGGTCTATCATCATTTAGTCTTTTGTGTTTTCGAAATCCGGCTGAATTGTCATTGGCACTGTGAAGAAACCAACAATAAGCTTCTCTCCGACACATTTGCATTTCGAATCTTGTATATGCCCCAGATGATGGTGTCTTGAGCGTAACTTTTGTGCTTGGCAATGCACAGATCTAATGTATTAACTGTCAAGACGCCATCGTCTGGGGCATAGACAAGATTCGAAATGCAGATGTGTCGGAAAAGGAACTTACTGGTGGTTTTTTCACACTGCTGATGGCAATTCAACCGAATTTACAAAACATAATAGACAAAATGATGAGAGACCTCGGATATGCAGTAAGTAGAAGAACCTTGGTTCCACCCTAGCCAGAGCAGCAGCAAGCCGAGCAAGAGCTGCAGCTGCCCCGGCAAGAGCTACAGCTGGCTATTGCAAGTGCGTGCATCGATTTGCTATGCAACAACTCCGCATGTAAAAGAAGGAAACAATGGCAGGAAGCTCAACCCGATCACTACGAAGGACGAGCAACCCGATGATATGTTCGTGGAGGTCGCAGGTCGGCATGAGCAGTGTGTGTATGATAGAACCCATATAACCGTTGCTCAACTGCTGTATGTTCATTTCGTCAAAGACGTGAAGGGTACGAAGATCTTCTGGACTAAGGTTGCCACAGGCGCCTCTGCTTGGCCAAAGCTCTCCGCAAGACATAAATGGCATAAACAGACAAAGTCCGCTTTGTCGTGTCTTTAAAGCAGCCTCTGCTGCTAGTGGAGGTCTATTCAAGGACTCGACGTATTCACTGCCGTGACAGATAAGGTACATATTTTTCAATCTATTACAAGTTTAGTTTTTGTTGAAATATATTTGTTTAATGCGACATCGTTACTAATTTCGACTATATGATGATTTTAAGAACAAATAAAATTCTACTTCTGCTATGATTAATATAATAGTTCAAAAGTGTTGTGTTTCCTATGCTATTCTCGTTTCATTACAATTACCGATCTCGGCTTTTTTCTTATAACTTTGTATTTTTTTGTTAACAGATCAATAGCTCAAGATGTGTGCTCATTCAAGGAGATCAAAAATGTTTGTGGTCAAGTACACGGAAACAGAATCTACTAGTTATGTTTTTTTCCTAATCCATATTCTTTTCTTGATCTATGTTCATTAAGAGTTTAAGAGATTATTCCTGAACGATAGTTGAAATCGTATCACAAGGGTCACCACATTGGGCAACCTGAAGTAAAATTATAATGGTATTAACTGAAAGTTATACTTGCAATATTATTGATGAGTTTCAATAGTAACTTCTCAATATTAAAAGTAGTAACCAGAACAATACTAACAAAATGAAAATAAAATAAAATGCTCACCATGTCAACAACTGACTGACTAGATAGAAACTCAATATGCCGTTTGTGGCAAGAATAAAAAACGAACAATCTGGCGTGATTGTATACCCCTTCACTTCAGGAAGTTTAATGATCCCAATGGACTCCGCTACAGAATCAATGCTGCTACATGTGAATGCAATGCCCGGGTAGGACTTATCCTTCACCCACAGCCTAGGTGGGTTTTCCTTCAGCCATATCTGCCTTGGGATAGGTTTATGCTCCGACCGCCACTAAGTGATGTCATTATCTCGGACCCACACAACTTAACCCGATTGCACTCGTTATCGCGGAAGGGGGTGTGATCAGAGGAAGGATCTTCAGCCAGCACACGCCTATTCTCGGCGTCCCAGACACCCATAACAGCTCTAGAGTCCCCGATGTTGGCAATGTAAATTTTGTTTCCATTAACAAAAAACAGATAATGTTGTAGTACCAGACCAGATATCGTCCAGCTCTGAATACGAATGGAGCTCCTGGTTTATCAGCCTAAACTCACTTTTTAATCGTACTACCGGGTTTTCAATCAACCTACAATCAGTCTGTAGGATCTGAGCCAACTTATCTTTGGCAAATTTGGAGCATAGGGCTTCGGACTTGCCATGTCCGTCAAAGACGGAGAAGGCATGCAGGTTCGGGTTTGTTATACTTTGTTATAACAAGGAGATCAAACCAAAATCTTATTATACATGGTAGATGGCTAATTAAGCCCTTTTTAAGCCCAAGTGCATAATATAAGCCAGCTTATTATGTGGTGATAAATATTTTAATTTATTGAAATTCAATCAAGGATTAAATACCGAAGAAGATTTTTGTGGTTTACAGAAAGCTGGTTAAACTTCTGTAAAGGACTCATCGTGAAACAATGTTGCAAAACTGCCGTGCAGTTCTGATTAAGAGAATGAGAATATTTGATTAGAAGGCAAAGTAAAAAAAATGGAGATGAGTTGCAGATATTATAGAAAGTTGAGGTCAAGGCAAAGAATGTGGGTCGTAATGAAAATGTAATATTTGCAAGGTAGAAATGGATTTTCTTTTAAAAAATCGAACGACTTCAGGATAGAGACCAGTAAATATTATTTGACTAGGCCGAAGTGACAGTTATATAGTATAGCAAATTCAGGTTTTATAAGTGTCCTGAGACCAAAACCAAGTCTCCTTCGGTTTGTATTAGAGGTGTGACAACTGGATTTTAGTTTTAGGTCCTTGTTAAAAAGAAGGATTCTATTTAATCCACGTTTCAGAACATATAACAAATTAAGACATGTTTGGAAACATATATTAAAGATACAAATGTGTTTTTGCGACATTGATGCTGATTAAGCAATTTCCTCCTTCCTTTCGAAAATGCACTAGGAGAATTTATTTAAATTTCTTTTACAATGATGCATTTGAAAGTGCGGTTAGCGGAGATCCTTTACAATATTTCCTCTTGACTCCATTTAAAAATGCATCATGAGGAATTTTTCAAAAAAAATGTATTAGTTGGATGCATTTTGAAACTGCACTATGAGAGAATACCGAATCAGTGCTAACATGATAAAAGCAAACATATATCAGTAATATGTTTTGAAACTGATCTAATTCTTTTTTTACAAGTTTCTAGAAGTGGCCTAAATTGTAAAAAAAGCCCTCAAAAATCTTATAGATAGAATCTCTCATTCTCTCTCATATGTTATCCATACGCATAAATAAATAAATTAAACCAGATCTATTCATTTAATACCAGAATTATCCTTCCAGTAGCATTATCACATCAGGTTTAGCATCATTCGGCAAACATCACAAACATTTTAGAACAAAAAAACCAGAAGAAAAATAAAAAGGAAACAAAAGCTCTCCAAATTGAAATCATCAGTCAATCAAAACCTCCACATGCTGCCAAATCGTTATCTGCCGCATCTACCTCCATCCATCTATCCAGTTTTGAGTATTACTTGAATGAAGACAATGATGTTGTGAAGGTGTTTGATGATAGCGAGAAGGAAAGGTAAAAGGAAGACCATTGGGTTTGGATGGGTGTTTGGAGGAGAGGAAATATAAACATGAAGGTTAAATGTGCAAATGAATGCAATATTGGTGAGAGTGCAATATTTTTATAAATATTGGCCCATCTAAACAGTGCTAGTTGAAGTGTAATATTTCATGAGAAAGAGCAACTTAACGCGAAAATGTAATTAAAGAGCAAAACAACAAATGCTTAGAGAGAGCATGTGGTTGGAATTAGCAATTATTTGGGGATAATTATTTTGAGTGATAAACGGACTTTTCTTTCTTTAGATTTAAACATCCACTTGCATCGTGAGAGTAGTAAAAGAAAATGTATTTATCACTATTCATCTCATTAAAAAAAAACTTTTTGTACTTGCTAAAATATGAAAAACGAAGTATGAGAATAAAAGTAGGAATGTTCACTGTTTATCTTTTCTCACTTTAAATAATGAATATTGTAACTTTTTACAAACCCAAAAATAATATGCAAAACTTACTATTTTCAATGAATAACACCAGATCTGATAAGGACAAGGAGTATTATAATTATTGACTTGACCATGAACCATAAGTTACCAAGTTCAAGTAAATTGATAAAGGTTCCGATTTTCAAAGAAATCATATCTAGTCATTTAATTAAAGAGAATTTGAGGATAAACCGGTCCTTGACCATAGCTAACGCAAGCTGGAACTAACAAATTGGTCTTAGTATGATATTAAACTCAATATGAATGTAAGCACGCTAAGGGTGTGATCACAAACTTGGACCAGCCAGTTGAATTTTCAACGTGTCGGATGCATTGGAAATTGAAACGGTCAGAAGCCATTTGCACGGTTTGGCGGAAACGTTCGTATTCGACTGGGACTTGACGCATCCAACGCATCAAATGTTTCATGTCCCACCAGTTCAATACGAAACGACAATTTTCCCACTTATATAACCACTACCCCATTCTCTTCTTCCTCCACCAACCCCAAGCCAAAATTTCCAAGCCATTTAAACATTTTCAAGCTCAAATCGATGTAATTTCTTTTACAACTATATTTATTTCACATTTCTACACAACATTTTTTTTTGAACTTCAACCTCCAATGAATCTTCGGTCCAAACCATCGTCGATTGGAATGCTCAGCGAACTTTCATTTTCATAGGCATATGCTTATCACTAATAGATACTCATGTTGGACGAGTTGTCAACTGGTACCAAGATGTTGCGAATGGGTTCAACCGGCGATTAGGCACTAATTTCACCGACATCCATATGGAAAAAAGGGATAATATGAAACGTGTTTGGTCGCCATGGAACTATCTACTACAAACATCATGGGTTGTTTGGTTGGTTGAAAAAGATTGCGTTCAAGAAGATGATGAATGATGGTAGACAACCGCTTCACGATTATGCCGCTTCCCGCTTTAAAAACATGCTACCCCAAAATTTACACAACTGGATGAGATGTACGACGGTACAATAAAAAAAGGCAAGCACATTTACAAGTTACAACGTTCCTCCATCACCTCCAACCTACTTTGTCACCCAGCTCTACATCGATACTTTTAATGGGATAGCGAATGAGCTGCTTTCTAGTTCCATCGTTATTACTCTCCTCGTTTGACATTCGATGCCGCCTCACGGGCAAGGCAAGAGAGACCTTCTTACTTTGAGATGCGACGATCCAAATTCTGACGTGTTTAAACAAACTATCGAACATTGTATCAAAATTCAGTCGCCGCTCGACAGTTATGAGAAGGGGGGTTTGTAGTAATATTTGTGGACGAGCCAAAATATTATCAGTTTGTTCGTTCTATGTTCAACAAGGAGAATGAACTTGGAAGGCTGTTGAATTATTTTATCCGGCAATTTGGATCAAAATAGATGTGATGTACCTTTATTTTCAAATGTATCATTTTTTTAGTAAAATGTACCGTTAAATTATTTTTTTTGCAGTGTAAAGTTTCTTTCTTTGCATTCTATGCATGATTTATATCAATTACTAATATTTGTTCAAAAATACTTAAGACAATTCAAAACAAATAAAAATACATATTCATACGAACAATCATTCCACTTTCGTTGTTTTTTAGTAGCACAAAAACACATTTTCCTTTCATCAAACTTACAACGTTCGTACCCGTTCAAAACACCTTTCTGGTATCATGTTAGCTTAACAAAAAACGCATCCTAAACTGATTAAACAATGATCCAGTAAATGGTTATCGACTATATAAACGCTACACAACATACTCGGATCCAAAAGAATATTTTCTAGAATAAATGGGAAATGAACAAATTAACTGGAACAAATATTTCACATCCACCGCTTTGGCAATAATAATAGAAGTTGCATGTTTTATGTATTTATTTACAAAATGACAATACTTGACTATTTCATTGATGTTTATATCAATTATCGGTTTGATAACGATGATATATCAGCAAATATCATCGATATATAGCAAATATGCCACTGGCCAAAATTTTAATTGATATTTCAAGGAAAAAGTCACTTAAAGCTCGATATGATAAATATCAGTTGTTATACGGTATTCAATATTAGCTACATAATATTATACTACTTCGTTTTATACTAAAACTTTCAACCCGAAATAGTCTTAATTCGTAGTTACATTTCATGGCGTCTATACAGAGAAAAGAGAGCATGTTTAGCAATATAAGCAACTGTTATTGCAGCTCATGGATCTCACATCATATAAGAGACACACAAAAAAAAGTTATTTTGAAAAGCTCAAATAATTGCAATTTTTCTAATACAAATAATTTTACCGGCCAAAATGTACAGAAATTACAAGCAAATTTCATCTACATTTCTTACAAAAGACATACAAACCTCAATAAAATGAAACATAAAAAGTAAGATTTTATAGTAAACCGTATCTTCAATCCAACTTCCTTACCTTTTCACAAGGACAATTAGATTTCAAGGACAATTAGATTTACTGCATTCAAAATTATTAACCTTCCCCGCTTCATGAGTGATTATAAAAAGGATAGTCAAGAGTGTTCGCTTCTATTTCAAAAAATCATGACTGAACTTCGAAAAGGAAATAAAAGATGTTATTTTGGTCGATCAGACATTTTGATGCTAAGACATTCTGTTATTAAATAACAAAATGGTATACAATATGGGGGCTTTATTTATTTTGAGCGTAAAAGGAAAAAAAATACTGTGTGCCATTTTATTATTTAAAAACTGAATGGCTTAGCACTGGTATGGAATTTTATACCATTGTATACGATATGGAATTTTATACAATGTTGTGTACTATGCTTTCAACAACATGGCACAATGATTATTGCTGAAATTTTTACAGAGCCAGGTGCTAGTATATGACTAACGAAACCACAGAACAACAAGATACCGATAGGCGGTGGAAGCCCAGCTCATAAATTATAACTTGCAGGGAGCTAAGCTGCTCATACGTACGATTAGGCATTGTGGTGCTCCCTATAGCTTAAAGTCGTTGATTATCCATGGTGAACCAAGTCTACCTAAACTCGTAGAACAAGCAAAGAAGAAAGATCGATAATCCAATACCAACGCGAAGCTAGGTTATGTGCATTTGGTGCTAGTATCTATTAATACACTTGACGAATGTGTGGTACAGTATTAGTAACATGTAAAAATATAAGGCTGCAGATGTGACCAAATCGATAAATTAAATAATCATTGATGCACTAACATAGTACCGTTCTACCACAAAAGCTCAATTACGGCAACCTCAGTTCATAAAACATAAAACCCAATACAAACAAATTCCAGATACACCAATCTAAGATAAATAATCGATGTCAAATCTTACCTTTGAAGGATCAACCTTCTGAAAGTTCTTGACTACAGTAATGACCCGATCTGCTACTTCCGATTTGTCTAAAAACGAACCTTTGAGTTCTTCAGAGAAGCGGCGGCAGAAAAGGTGAGATAACGATACGCTCACCGTCGGAGCAACGGATTTGGCTACCGTCACTCTCACATGCTTCAAAAGCGCGCTTCTTGCTGCGGCGGCTGCCATAGATCAGAGTGTGGGGGAGATTGAGAAGTGAAAAATTTATGTTTGTTGGAAGAAAAAATTAGGGGTGGTGGGTCGGGTCAGTCCGGTTTGGGATCAAACCGTTTCCGCACCGTGTCATGTAATTATAAGTGCAATATTTTTATTAATAGTATAATTAGAAGATAAAATCTCGCTGCAATTACTTTAGACGTATTATAACTAGACTTCGGAAAGCGAATCAAATACATATGGCTGCATTATAATAGGTAATGCAAGATCTACCCAGATAAATTAACCAATCTATAAATCTTTATTCATGTTTACTAATAGTTGAAATAAAAACACATTTTTTGGTCCAACCGTGAAATTTCAAAAATTTCATTTCATGCAAACAAGAGGTTATGAATTCGAATCTCACTGTGAACAAAAATTAACATCTATTTTCAAATGAAATTTTAAACATAGACAATGTTACAAGTTCAAACCCTACTCCAACAAAAAAATTACATTTTCATTTATGTTTTCGGTTTTTTTATCAAACTACATAGAACTTTCAAATTTAATAATTTAATAAAGAGTTTATATGCACTTGCATTGCACGTGCCAATATATATACATTAACAGGCATACACATACACATATATAATTGTTAGATATAATTTTTATTAATAATTGAAATATACGCACAATCTTTTAGTCCGACCGTTAAGTTTCAAAAATTACACATGATTTCAATGCAAAATATGATTAAATATTTGTGTTTTTTTTAAATGTGTTAAAACATATGCAATTTGTAGAAAAACAACTCATGCGCGAAGCGCGTGCCGTAACGTGCATAATTTTTAAATGAGGTCCGGTTTCGGTCCGATTGAGTGATAGTACGGTTTGCTTTCAGTTCGATTTGAATCGATATTACATTTTTTTGAAAATAATTATTGAATAAATAGTAAGAGTATTAGTGAAAAAATCTAAAGAATTCAAATAAAAGACACATTCGTCCCTAAATAATGTGTATGGTGTGTATTTTTATACATATTGGATATTAAAATGGTTCGTTACATAATCGTATGAAGTTCAAACACTCATACACTCAACATTTTAGCAATTTTAAGTAGAATAAATACAAAATCTCATCAAAATATTTGAATTCTACCAAGCATTCTAGTCCGGTTTGATGTGGTTGATTCAATCATTCAAACCGCAACCGTACTGTATTAAATCGGATCGGTCAAGTTTGAGATATTTAGTTTGACTAGAAAATACGATGCTACCGGCAGTGGCGGATCTAGAATATTCAAACTGGAGGGTCATAATAGTAATATAACATTAAAAAATACAAAAATTAAATATTGATACCGCATTGATTCATGATAACATAGAAAATTTGAAATGGACTTACAACAGACCCCTACGATTTTTCATTTTTTGAAAATAATTCATGACAACATCATAAGATAAATTGTTAAATACATCCTTTTCAATGTATACACCCAAACTATCATTCAACCACTGATCACACATTCGATTGCGAAGTCGATTCTTCACTATCTTCATCCCAGAAAAAGCCCGCTCTACTGTAGCAGTTGCAACCGGTAGTATCAAAGCCAAAATAAAAAGTTTATAAACTAATGGATATGTCAGATTTCTTTTACTTTTGACCATCAGTTGAGTAACATCACTCAACCCCTTCAAATATGAGGAATCAACATTTGTTCGTACATCTATAATAAAAGTCTCAAGTTGGTTTGATAGTGCTAAAATGTCAATGGTTGAAAAATCTTTTGGATAAAATTGAGCTAATCGAATCAATTTTTGGTTGTCAAAAGCAAGAAAAGAGTCCGAAGGATTTAAGCACGCGACACAAAGTAACAATTCAGTGTTTGCTTCATTAAACCGATTATTTAACTCTTGTAGTTGCATATCTATGACGGTGTTGAATAATTCAACACGGTAATGGTGAAAATTTGTCGTCTCTTCAGCTTTACGACGTGATCTTCCACGAATAACATACAAATCATTCATATTTGGAATTGAAATAAAATGTTTTCTACAAAAGGCAGAAACTTCTTCAACTAAAGCATTCCACCCATCATCCCTCAACATTTGAAGTCGTTTTTTTAGAAATATCAACTAACCTCATAGCATTTTCTATATCTTGATCTTTTCTTTGCAATGCTCGTGACAACTCATTTGTAATCCCAAGTATCAAAGTCATCAAGTGTAAAGAAATTATAAATTCAAAAGATTGAATCCCCTCAAGTAAACGAGATGCTTCAAACTTTTTATCAACATACAATCCATCTTCTACGACTGCATCAAGAACATCAACCACATCACCAAATAATGAAGTCAAACTAATGAGTGTTCTATGATGTGATCCCCAACGTGTATCACAAGGTCGAACAAGTGTAGTCTCTTGATTCAAACCCCTCCCACTTGTGATTTCTTCATTTGATAATGCTTCAATTATTTTAACAACTTGTGATTCTCGCATAATATCATGTCGTTTACATGAACTACCAACTACATTAACAATATTAGAGATCAAGTGAAAGAGTCCAACAACAAGCACATGTTTTTTGCAACGGCCACAAGAGCTAGTTGTAGTTGGTGAGCAAAACAATGAATGTAGTGTGCACAATCATTTTCTTTTAAAATAAGAGCTTTTAATCCATTATATTCGCCTTGCATATTACTAGCTCCGTCATATCCTTGACCACGCAACATAGAAATGCTCAATCCATGTGTGGAAAACAAATCATCAAGTGCTTCTTTAAGTGATTTTGCGGTCGTGTTAGCTACATGCTTAAGACCTAAAAGTCGTTCAACAACACATCCGTTTTTATTTATGAACCTCAATACAACAGCCATTTGTTCTTTTGTAGATATATCACGAGCTTCATCAATAAGAACAGAAAAAAACCCATTTCCAAGCTCTTTGATAATAGCATTAGTTGTTTCAAATGCAGCGGCTCTTATAATATCCATTTGAATTGAAGGCGCTATTAACTTCATATTTTCAGGAGCATTTTTTAGTACAACATTTCTAACCTCTTCATTATTGTCAGAAAGGAATTGTAATAATTCAATAAAAAGCCCTCGGTTGCTTGAATCTTCAGATTCATCATACCCACGAAAAGGAAGACCAGAATTTAAAAGAAATCTAGAACATTTAATTGATGCATTAAGTCGAATTCTATAATTGATTTTTGCTTCCTCCGTCATCCTAGCAAAATTAGTTTCAATATGTTATTGTTGATTAAGTAAGTCTCGACATTTGCTTAGAGCTTGATTATGAGCGCTATTAGGACCTCCTTCATGTTCTCGAAACTTTATCTTCTTTTTCCAATTTGTGAATCCTTCACTAACAAATGCATCACCTCCTCCTTGTTTTCCACATTCATTTTTAAAAAGATAGCAACATAGACAATAAGCAGCATCTTTCTCAATACTATACTCCAACCATTCGAATTCATCAAACCATGAAGGATTAAATCTTCGCATCGTGCCACTGAAGTTTCTTTGTTTAAATATATGTTTGCGAGGTTGACATGCTCGCCTTAAGTAGTACTCTCTACGAACCTTTTCACGAATTTTGGGTTCAAAATTCATAATACTTGTCCGCAATCCTGGGTCACCCACAAGTATAGGCAATTCACAATTTTCTTTAGAAGAATGGTTATTTGGAAGAGACGGTGGTGATCTTTCTAAAATAATTGTTTCGTGTTGTTCATTGTGATTCACCAAAGAAGATTCCCCAATTTTTGATTTTTTTCGAAAATATCTCAACATTCTGTAGTAAAAAAGTCGATCATTAAATAAAATAAACAAAATCTATTTTTTCATAAAGCATAATCCAATGAAAAATTTGTTATAGGGTTAAAGGAAAAAATATGTTTGTTTTTCTGAACAATTAGCGAGCAATACTTCTAATTCTACAAGGATTTCAATGCATCGCAAATTCGCAATAACAAGTATTTTTATATGCACTGCAAAGAAAAAATACTCTGATACTTGTAGCAAGTTCATTGCAATACATTGTAATCCCAATAACAAGTATTGCCTGGGTGCATTTCATATGCTGGATCCAGCAGACATTTGTTCATCCTAATAAGTAATAACAAGTATTGCCTGGATGAAGAAATGTTTTACATTTGTAATACTTGTCTAGTGTCTACAGATTACAAGTATTGCCTATTTAATTACAAGCATCACAATAACAAGTATTTTTATATGCATTGCAAAGACACTTGGGATCAAAGTATTGCAATGAACTTGCTACAGGTTTTTCCCAAATTCCCAATTCCATACAAAATACAATTACCCCCAATTCCAAACAAAATACAAGATGGAGAAAAAAAAATACCTTTCTAGTTTCTACGGTTCTTCTACAGGACGTCGGCTTGGAGAATGGCGATGGAGATGAATAGATGTCAGCTCGGGATGAAGAGATGTTTGCTGGATTAACTCACGAGATAGAAGCATACGAAGTCAGTTTCTATTTTTAGTTGCAAATGAGATTTGAAGAATAATGGCAGCAGTTTTAGTTTTAGGTTTAATTGAGAATTGCGGTATAGTTGTAATTTTTGGCAAGTTCAGGGGGGTCAATTGACCCTCCTTACCCCCACATAAATCCGCCACTGGCTACCGGACTATTTTAGTGGTTCGGTGTGGTTCGTTTCCGCATGTCGATGCGGTTTATGCCCACCCCTAAGAAAATGGTAGTAAAGGATAGCCCTATAAACGTACCTATTCAATTAGAGCATAGCAGGTTCTATTACCCCCCCCCCCCCCCATATTTAACTTTAGTCACCCCTATTAAACTTAATAATTTTTTTACCCTATTACCAATATCAGATTAAAATCATCTTTACTTAGCTTTTCTTTTTATTAACATTATTATGTTTTTGAATACATAAATGAAGTATATTTCTCATTCTTAAATAATACTTTGATGATTGTTATCAATAACAATGAATCAAACAAAAAGAATCTAACTAAAACTAGAAAATTTATATATTTAACTAGGATTTCCTTGAAACGTAAAGTGATGGGGCCTATGATTTTATGAAAACCCGACAAGTTGCAAACTTGGAATTAAACAATACCTAGTGCAGATAAGCTAGAAATTTATCATCACCTAGTGTATGACATACTGAAATCAGTCAAAACCTAGTTAGATTCACACTAGAAATTAACTGAAACCTAGTTTGCTTCAACTAGGAATTAATCAAAACTTAGTTTGCTTCACACTAGGAATTAATCAAAACAGAGTTATATGTGATATGTTAACTCGGCAAGGAACTAAGAAATGAATAAATCAAATATATGTATACACACACACACATAAGGATATAATGGGTATAAAATGGGGGTGAGAATGAGAATTAATGGGGTGTTAGAAAGAATAGGGGTGGGAAAGAAATATTCGGGATGTTAATAGGTGCAGCCTTATGTTATTTACTCTTATGGTTAACTTCAATGGTTAATTCTCCTAGATTTTAAGGTAAACTTTGCATTCAATTCTTTTTATTTATTTTTTTCTTTATTTTTCAAGCCAAAAGCTAGAATCTAATGCACATTTAATTAAGGATGTTACTATGTACTTCCATTAAACACTTCTTTCACCCATTTTATCCTCTCACCCACTCAATTTCTTAAATCCATAAGACAATTTCTTCTTTCTGTCTTTCTTCAAAAAAAAATCAAAATTTCTCCATCTAATTTCTCTATAGTCGATCTTTCTTTGATTTAATGCTTCGTAGGTACATACAACTAATTTTATCGTAAGTACCTAATTTTTTGATTTAATGCTATCGCTTTTAATTGTAAGTAGAATTTCTATTTTTTTATACCATGTAACCCTGATTAAGATTAACATGGTAAAAAAATAATTTGCAGCTCAAATTAGGTACTATGATATAACATATAAGAGCACATTTATTACTACTTCGATCAAAAATATCCAACTATTATCGTTTTTGTTGTTATTTGAAAAAAAGAGGTTAAAACTTGAGAAAAAAAACATGATATAGTCAGATAGAAATAGTTATGCTAATCATTCCCTAGAAAATTAACGGGTTTACAAAAAATGTTGATTTACATTCATACTCTAAAATCAACTTCTAGTCTGAAATTCATGGAATCAAATTATTTACGTTTTTTTATTTTATTTTCTTTTGCCATTAATGATTGATAAGATTGAAAATAATTATATTTAAGTATCAGATTTCATGATTTATATGTTTTTCGAGAATGCAAAATTGTTAGCATTTATTTCCAAATCATCTTTTAGGCTTTAAGTGGATTTTTGAAGTGGATTTTGTGATTTAATTTTATTAATGTTTAAGTGGCGTTAACAAGTATTTAGATGGGTGTAAATAGTAATGTCCTTAATTAATCATATAATCATTCTTTCGGAAAAAAAATTCACTTTTTTCTGGTCTTCCTCCTAACAATTCTACCTAAACATTTTAAAAATCGCCTAGATTTTTAACCTTTATGCAAATTCCATTTCCCTTGGCTTTTTTCGTTTTTAATTTCAATGTATCTCTCAAAGGATAGGAAGTAGGGTTTTTCATTTGAAAAACTTATTCTTTGAATATAACATAGGCAACTTGATTCAACATATTCAAAGAAATTCAATCCATTTTATCAAGGTTCCACCCTTTCCCCAACTAATTTTTTAATCCTATATTTACCTCAAGTTTAAATTTGTTCAATACTGAAGATGTAAATGTTTGAATTGCTAAATGTATTGTTAAATTCAATTATGGATTCTATTTTAGAGGTATATATTTTTAACAATATATAAGGAAAATTGAATTGAATTAATAACTTATAAAGTATGGAAGGAATTTTCCTTATGTTCTTAATCTATTATAGTATATTATATAAAAAAGGATATTTGTCAAATCGAAGTGATTTCAAAACTCAAATTTCTTATTCTCCCAAACTTTAATGTTTCAACATTGAATGTTGTGGATATGTTGAGAATATCTCAAGGCAAGATTCAATTACTAAATTTATTTGTTTGGATTTTGTTTAACTTTTAATTGTTGTTCTTAATTTATTATCTAAGCATGAGAAAGCAAGGTTTATGGATCAAAAATTTTGTTTTCTTAATTTGTGTAGTTATGCTCACTTTTCCTTTTAGTTTAATTAGACTAATATCTCCATATAAATAAATAATTTAAATGATCGTGGTTTAGTGATTGTATATCATTTTTTATTATACACTCACCTATATTATTGACTTGATTATTTGTTTCATTTTAACTACTTTTACCTATTATCCATTTATATTTATCACAATTAGTTGTAATTGATGTCTAAAAAAGTTAATCCAATTCCGAAATTAATTTTTCTTCTAATATATTATGCAAAGTAAAGTTATAAATCCAATTTTGACTTTTCAAATTTGAAAAATTAGTTATGATTGCTTTTTAATTTATGTTAATAAAAGTGATAATCGCCGGCAAAAATCAAAACTATTTTGGTAAGTCCAATTGTTTATTATTCGTTTATGACGTGATTTTTATTATTTGATAATTTTGTATGAAACTCGTTATCACATTTGTTCGCAATTGTATCCATTTTTCTATCATCTACCAAATGGATCATCGACTTTGTTATTTATTTCATTTTAACACGTTTAACTATTATGCCTTTATATTTGCGTTTAGTTATGGCTATAGATATATCGTGGTTGTAATAGATGTATTCAAATTTCAGTTACTCATAAGTTTTGTATTATTTTCATTTTTATCTCCATACTTTGTATTTTGGCTAGTTTTATTTAAACGAAAGAATTTGCCAAGTAGCCCCTCCTAATTTCTAAAAAATTATTGGACAAATTGCCCTTATTAGATTTATACATCCATTTACCTTCTTTCATTCCTTCTTCTCATATTCTACCTAAATTATCTTAATCATTAAACCCTTCTATGCTAAATTTTAACTGGAATCTCAAATATTTGGATTGAATTGGTGAATCTTAATGATGGTAATGCAAATCAACAAGAATTAGAAGCGGTAAACTTAGAATTTGACTTTTTTTGAATTTTTTAAGTTTGAAATTGCTTAGATCGTAGAAGATCGGATGAGGGATTGAGAGCATAATCATACATTGAAAGTGTGTGGTTTGTAAATGTAACAACCAGGCAATTTTCGACCTCGAAAATCGACATCAATACGCCCACTGCATCGAATGCCGAATATCCAAGTGCCGGAAATACCAGGTCATTAGGATTAAAGAAGAAAGAGGTAGAAGAAGAAATAGAAAACAACATCCGAATCTCACAATCGCAGTGGAACAAATATAATATATAACAATAGATTTTTATACAAAAGAATCTGTAACTGTATAATACTTACAATCATTAGAGTACACAATCAACACATCAAATCTGGACAGTTTAATAACTTGTCCTTACACAGCGGAATATACAAATCTACGGAAATACACCTCGTCATCCAGCTCGTCTCCTGAGCTCCACAGCATCCTATCATGTATCTGTAATACTCGGTCTGACCCGAGCATTATAATAAAATAACACCCGAGTCATTCTGGAAAACCAGCGTGAGAAAACACACTCAATTGGATTATTAAAGTTTTCCAAACCCTTTGAAATCAAAAGCATCTCGTAAGACCACGCCACAAATAAACATGTTGGGTTTTCACCTTACGATAGCCAAAACACTTTCTTATCAAATCCGTTTGATATTATAATAGTGTCTATATACAAATACTTATTCAAATAGCCGAAATTGTTACATCTATTAAATTCCAGCTAATAGGTATACAAAAAAACCGTAAAGGCACGTAGGGAGAATGGATTTCCAACTAATGACTAGGCACTGGGGTACCACCTGTCACAGTACCTGGTCTAGGTCAGCGTACCGAGGACCACGCCCGATCCCCTGCAACACAAGACCGGGACTACCCCTTACTGGATAATCCCGAGTAAGATCACCCCACGGTTGGGATCAGCAACCGCACCACTAAGCCGAATAAAAAGGGACATCTAGATAGGGATGACCTCACCCTAATGGGCGCTACCCACATAGCCTTGCTGCATAACCCCTGATTTTCAGTCATTCCCGGTTGATGAGGCTCGAGGCTAAGCGTTGCCTTTTTAGAACATATCACTTAGAATGCCCATCGTCCACTTGACGATGTTCCGAAAGCATTCATCCATACAAGTCCGTCCCGGGTTCGAACGGAACCGAAGGCACTACTCCTACTACACCCATTTTGGAATCATCCTCAGGATTAGTAGCGACTAGCCCTTGCACTTCACTGCTCCATCTTTGACTCCAAACTCGTTTTCCCCACGAAAACGTTCAAACCGGATCGAAGTGGTTTTCGAGAAATAAATCTCGATCCCGGTCTCTTCGAAACAATCAACGCATTGGCCAATATTGATAGTCGGTTATTTAACTATCAATTAACATTCACAAACATCCATCAAACAATAAATAATTTTCCAAATTATTTATTTACCTCACAAATATCTTCGCAAGATATATTTCCATTTTCAACCCTTTTGAAAACGGTTTCAAAAACCACCTTTCTCTCACGGAGTAAATTTCCCAAATATTTTCTATCTCCAATGAAATCACCAAGTACAAACACTTTAGATTTTTAAAGTAATTTAAAACACTATATTATAAAATATACTTTAAACAAAACATTTAAGTTAAAACTACTTTAATGCTTTATTCAAAGATATATACTTTAAGAATATTTAAAATAAAGCTACTTAATAAAATATAAAACTAGATTTTTACCTTTTGAAACATGATACCAAGTCATTTTTAAATAATTATTACTAAAATAAATTTGAAAAATACTTGCTTTAAAATTTAAACATTTAAGAATAATAAATTTTCTAAAACATACTTTTAATCAACTTTTAAAAATTTAACTTATACTTAAGGATTTGCTTTGAAATCGTACTTGGCTATCCAGGGAAATATACTTCTCTTTCACATCTTAAAAATAAATCACTATTTATTTTTAACCAAATTTATCCATTCCTTTAATAAATTCCTACCCTGAATTTATACTTCCAAATATCCACTGATATAGTACTTCACTTTATAAACCCAGTTCATAAATTCCAAAGTCTCACTTCTCTTTTAAAGTCCCACTTTTATACACTTAAATCAATTTTTGATTGATTTCCAAATTTCTCCATTTTGAAATAAATCCCTTTACTTACTTAGTTTATTTCAAAACCCATTAACTTCAGATTTTATTTCTTTATTATGATTTAAAACCTTTTTATCTGAAAATACCAATTTCATATTTTTTTTCCAAATTCCTTCTTTATCCTTTTTAAATAAATTTAAACCTTGAATTTTAAAGTAAATTCTTTATTAATTTAAATAATATCACTTAAGTTTAAATTTCCATTATTTCTCTGTTTGCTCAAAATCCTCTTTTCCCATACTCGGAATTTATTTATTAGGATTTTAAAATCACTTATATTCTTTTCCAATTCATTCTTTAACTTATTCAAATTCTCTATAATTATTTTACTTAAAAATCCTCTTTTTTATATTTTCTCCTAGAAAAACCAATCTATATATTTTGATAACTCAATATACCGAAATATTTTCAATCACACCATAGCATCCAATATTCCAATTATCAATATAATTCATCACAGAATATCAAATAATCATAACACAGAATTATTAGAACAATCTAAATAATTTTTGAGGAATCCAGTTGGATCCCTCCAACCTGTTTCCCTGCATCCACAGACGTTAGCATAATATAAAATACCAATTCCACTTCAAGGTGGAATATCGCGGTATATGAGTTTATATAACATCATCTGCTATTATGTGGCGCATAGGGTCTCATCCGCTATATAATGCGGGAAATCAATCACTCCAATATATATACTATTATGTATATAATATCACATCCAGACTGATAATAATTATCAACTCAAGTAATCATTCCAATAATTTAAATTTTAACTATTTAAATTAACCGATCATCCAAATGTGAGCGAGATTAACTCACCTTTGTTATTGATTTGCAATCTATTCCATCTCGACTTGTTTTCCATGATTTTCAGAGCTTGTATAAACATTAGGTGTTTTATTAATATTCGAGTCAATTAAAAAATTAAATTTCCATTTGATAATTTAATTAACCACACATTTTATTACCATTAACAAAATTTAATTTACTAATAATTTAATTTAATTTAAACTAATAATTTCCCTTAAAAAAATCTTTTAGTAACTAAAATAAATTAAATAGGTCAATCGTACAATTTTATCACCACTTACCTTATATAATTTTCTTCTAAAATCTTATATAAATTTCTTGTACATATATATGTGAATTTAAACTCTGGAATTTCTTTTTATAAATTTGTTTTAAACAAAAATTAACTCTATTAAAATCGAACAGAGGTCTACCTCACAGCAACACAAGAACCCAGATCCACCCGCACGAACTTCACCGACGATCGCCAGTCCCCCACGTGCCCACGCGAGCCCACGCGAACCTCAAATGATCGTCGAACTCCACTCACACAGCAGCCCTAACCTCGCCGAAGAACTCGCGACCCCAAAGTCCCATCGACCCTTGCTCAAACACACAGTCACAATCCCTGACTATCGCCATGCCTCGCCCTTGGTTCACGAGCTCCTCGAACTCGATCGACTCCTTAAATCGCCAGCCTCCTCACAAGATTCGCGATTTCAGCTGCTTATGAGATTTCTCTTTTTTTTTTCGAACCATGTTTGCTTGAACGGAAAAAAAGGAAGTAGCTCGAATTGAAGATAATACAGATTCAATTCCTTCGATTTCAAGTTCGAACAGAAGAGAAATTGAAAAAGGGACATGCGATATTTTTCTTTCAGCCGCGATTTTATTTTATCTTCTTTTGATTTGGCTGCCGATGTATTCTTTCTACGATTTGAAATGAAGTGAACAGGGAAGGAAGGACGGGATATAAAGCCGAGGGAGGCGTGTTGGAGAAGGTTAGCTACAGTAACCATGAGATGATAGCAAAAAGTACTGACGTGAAATAATTGAAATGTATGTATATGCAAATTAAATTTTCGATATAGATTTCAGCGCGTTCCTAACCTGTACGACCACACGATCTCTCCAAATGCTATGAAATTTGAAATCTGATAATAATACCTTATTACGGATCTAATGGAACTGGTTTCGTCGAATTCCGAGACTGTGCCTCGGAAGGCTATTTTTAAATATCGATTTAAACGATATAATTTCAAAACTTAACAAAACACTTCCAAATTCAATTTTAACACTTTTATTACCTTCAGAACTATCAATATAAATTTTACAAGCCTTTAAAATATTTTTAACCATCTTGAAACTCAGGATTAAATATCTTACTCAATCTTCAATTATTGAATTGAATGATTATATTATTCAACAAATTGCTGTATTTACATTCTGAATAAATAAATCCAAGTTTTCCCTGTTCAAAACCAATTTATAATCCAATTTCTATATTTAAAACCATTTAAATATTTCGAATTAAACATTGAAAAATCCGGGTCGTCACAGTAAACCAAATATATAAGGTCAATGTGAGCTAGTTTTATTACCTCGCACTGCCACTTCGGGGTAGAGTACATCTGTGCAGTTAAAGCCCCACAAAATCCTCTCTATAGCACATAGTTTTTTTCAACAGCTATGCCTTTTTAATTTAGTGCTGTTAAACAGTAGATTCGTTTTAAGCCTTGCTATTTTCCGCTACACCCGCTAAATCAAGGCTTTTCGGCGTTCGTTTTAGCAATTTTAATATAAAAAGTTGGATATGAATAGTTCCCTTCTAAATAAATCAACAAAGTTACGTTAAAACCTCATTTAAGGCATAAATGCTTAAGTTAGAAATCTATCGTAGTCAACAAATCTTAACTGCATAAATCATGATATTCTTTGGTATTGTTATATAAAATTAAATAATATTTCATTTTCCTTATGTGAGAACGAGAATAAACTAACTTTAAATATTTGGTATTATATTTAATGAAGCTTTTTGCACCTTCGCTATTTTCCACTATATCTCCGCTTTATCCCCGCTATAACTATTTGCACCTCAATCGCTATAGAACTGGTAAACGCTTTAACCATATAGGAGTACACATCTATGTACATCGGTTATATAGTTGAACAAACAACCAATCACACAATATCATCCTGAATTTGTACTGATTTGGTTGGCGGTTGCGTGATTTGATGTAGTGCTGTTTGGAATGGTAAATATGGTGGTTTGCATTATTTCCTAAAGTTTTTTCTTTCTTTATTTTCCTCTTTAGGTTGTGTTTGCTATTTCTTAATTTTATTATCGATCCTTTATCCCTTTATTTCAATTTTGGGGAGTCGGCAGCCATTCCTTGTTTTCATCAATTCCATATTGGTTGGTTCACTGAAGGGAGAGATAAAAGGTAGCTTGGAGAGAATTTAGATCAACATTAAATATACACGGTAACGATAGTCATAAATAGTAATATCATTATAATTCAATGTAATTTATTGTGATTTATTTAATTATTTCAATAATAAATACATTTGCTCAGTTCCAAATATTCTATTATATCTAAAGTTGAATACATGACTTTTCGTTATCTGCTCTCACATCCCTTCTCAAGCTCTGTAGTGAATCCTCCTTTGTTAAAGGTCCATTTTTCATTTTTACCCTTCAATTATTTTATTATTATCTTCAAACGATAACACTATGTATTAATGGTGCTCCCTCAATTTACCATTTTCTTGTTAGCTTCCTTAAATATATCCATTTTTTAAGCTAGGCTACTTTCAATATTCATCAACTCCCTTATTCCTCATTTAAATAACATGAAAATAGGATAAGGACAAACTTAGAAAAAAATTAGGCCGAAGGACAATAAGTTTGCTTTTTAGGCTGAAGGACAATGCTAGTTATAACTAGCATTTCATCATATAGTATAAAACTGAATATAATACTAGATATAACTAGCATTTGTATAGTGTAAAAGTTGAATATAATGCTAATTATAACTAGCATTTTTCCTTCAACCTAAAAATAAAACTTTATGTCCTTCATTCTAATTTTTTTTTCAAAGTTTGTCATTTTACCTAGTTCCCCCTTTAAATAATATCTCATTCCTAAGCTTAGTTTTAGTAGTCATTCCAATTATTACCACATTTTATTTGTTTTCCTAGTTCATCATTTTTTATTTTTCTAATTTTGCATGCAAAATAAAAGTAATATGTTTTATTTTCAATATTAAGATAATGGATCTTTAAGTCAATTAAGCTCATCTTATTTGTTATTTTGCTTTACCTTCATAGAATTTAGTCTTTGCTAATTGATTTGGATTTTATACTATTCCAACCGCAACTGTAGGTATGATGAAGCAATATATCATATGAAAGTAGTCTATTCTAATATAAATAGATGATGCAAACGAATTATATATCATTTTTTGGATTTTATTTGATGTATTGGTGAACGATTTTGTTTCTTGTCTATAAAACTTTTTTAATTAAACTTATATCTTAATTGTGCAAGACTATAGATTAAAATTAATGATTTTCTTTCTTTGTGTTTCATAATGTTTAATTCGTTCCTTTTCAATAGCAACATCTATTATATATATAAAAGCTATTCTATTATATATAAAAGAGAATATTTGAGCCTTTTGTATGCTTTTTTTAAGAATTCATTACATTCTACATACTACATTATCAGTGATTTAAAAGATTATTAGCATTTGCACCCTTATAATATCATACATCTCGAATATTAATGATACCATTAATGCCTATAGTATACCATTAATTTTAGGTAACCCGTTCCATTTATTTGTTACATTCTGATTGAGCTTTCCATTTTAAAAATAATATTTGACAAATTGGTTCGTTATCACCTAATTATGCTAAAGTATTATTTAGCATACTATAAAGTATTATACCATAAAGCACTGTATAATAACAAATTTTATTGGTTTCCTTTAATTCGTAATAATTTAGCTGTCAAATTCAAATATATTAAAGAGTAGACAAAGTGAATATTTAATGAATTATAAGGATGAAATTTAAATAAAAATAATGAAGTAGTGCAACACTTACATTATGAGAATCAAGTAAAGCACAATAGCACATTGTTCTAATGAAACAAAACATTAAGCTTTATTAATATTATAAATACGTGATTATGTGCCAAATATTGAAATATTGTTATAAAATTGTATAGAAAGATTTATGTGTGAGAAAATGTTTGGAGTAATTGTATTTAATATATGAGTCAACTAGTTACATAATGTTTATGCTCCTATATATTTTCTAAAATATTTTGACAATCCGTTGGAATCACCATGTGCATAGAATGGGTTCGCATTAGTATAACTTTCTGATCATATGCATCTATTCTTATATAAATTGTTCAATATTTTACCATTTGTATTTATCTTTCTCTTATTTTTGAGAATAAATCCTAATCTCCTATCATCTTTATTTCACATATTTCCCCGCAACGTTCTTATTTCCATTTATCCCACTTAATGTTCATTATTCTTATCCGATAAGTTCTCTTCCTCTTCTAACCATATTTAATACTAAAAAATTCTTCTTTCCTCATATTTTCCCTTATCGTATTTCCTCTCCCTCCTCTTATAACTATGCATTTTCCCCATCTCCAACTTCACATAAAAAACTCAATTTTAGATCAGTTTTTTTCTAATGATTCTTTCTATATAATTTATTTATTTATATCCAAATTTTACTAACCCGGTTATTTGATTAAATTCACTGCTTGTTCTTCGCCTTAATTGTTTCTTTGATTTATTCATATTGTGAGGTAGTTGTATTTATACATGTTGCTCTTATAGTTAAGATTATTGTGGATAAACTATCTAAAATTTCTACCAAAAACTTTGATTTACAAGATCAATAATCTTGATTAAAGGTTAGATCTTATTTTATATATCTTTTATTTTAATTCAATATTTAATTTGATATTTTAATCCTAAATCCATGATTTTGTATCTTTGATTCGAATTTTATGTCCTAAATTTTTGTTTTCATATGATTATTATATTGATTAGTATGGTTACGAACTTAATTTCATCATTTTTAAGGAGTTTATTGCATTTATTAATTTGCAAGCATTGTAGAAGCTTTTGTTGTTCAATAACTATTTTTATTTCTCACATGGATATCAAATTCCAATTTCATATTTTTGTTTATACCGTATGATTATGAATTTGGGTTCTTTCATTTATTTTGTATAGAGTTATTAGTTTGTTAATATTGAAAAAAAACTCAAGTTTTTGTTTATAATAAAATACCGGTAAAGTTGATATTTACCTTATCCTTAAAACGTAAATGTATAAGTAAATCAAATTGGAAGAAAAACATTAAACTTGTAGTAAAAGGATATTCAAATAATAATTCCATATTATATTAAGAGGAGTAAACGACACTTTAGTTTTGCTATTAATAGATGGTTTTAAAATTTGTTAAAACTATGTAGTCCTATTCAGTATCACTTTTTTGGTAAATTCTGACATTGTTTAATAAGTCCAGGCTTTTAATATTTTTTTACTATATTATTTAATAAGCTATGAAATGTTCACAGGCAAAACTCATTCATAGTCATCATTAAAATCCTGGTGATCTTATACAATAATTAGTTGTTTTGGTTGTGTAGTTTGGTACATAATTTCTTAAATAACTATAAATAGTAGATATAGTTATTCACAATGGTTTTATGTCAACTAAATAGGAAGAGTCATATCATATATTGTTACCATGTAATAAAGTAAATAATTTCTTTGAATTTGGATCAATATGAATTCAAAGTAATTTCATAATTAAACCATAATTCAATTTAAGAAGAGAATAAATTACATACTAAGTCTTTTTAATGCTAATCAATTATAAAATTAAAATATAGCCAATTAATTCTTTTTATTTAAATCCTTTTATCAGCAAATTTTAAATGCATAATAACCCAAGAAGCTTCTGTTGTTCTATAAAATCTATTATGAGTAAAGTTGAACTATTTCTTCTTTCCCATGTTTTATATTAAATTCCATTTCCATATTTCCTTATTAGTAAGACTATGATTTGGGTTCATTTATTTACTTTGCATAATGTTTGTACCAAAATTGGGCACAACACTCTTCGAAGTTTTTGGAGAGATAAAGTGAAGAAATTAAATGGAAAAAGAGGAATTATCTAACAAAAACTCCAAATTTCAGAAATGAGAATAATTAAAATGCAGGGAGACACAAGAATTTAGAGTGGTTCGGCGTATTGCCTACGTCCACTATGAAGTAGTTTTCTTTATTGATCTTCCTTTGATGTTTACAATTGATTTCAACAAACTACAGCGAGTTATAATGATTTGCAGTAATGAAATTTGTTGGTAGCAGCAGCAATGGAGTTCAGATCTGGATCTGGCGGAGTCCGGGTGTTGGAGATCTCAAAGAGGAAGAAGAACCCCTTTTCTGTTGGCTTTGGGGGTCTATTTATAGGTGTAGGAGGCTGGTATTTCGCTCAGATCTCGGGAGACCCTCTCTGGCACGTGACCAGGCCCGCACGCCCAAGCCCGTGAAGTTTCGGTCCGATTTGTGATCGAGGCGAACAGATTTCGACTCGATCAAGATTTCATCCAATGGAGTCGAAATTTGGCGTGGACATTCTTTAGCATGCACGTAGTCTTCTATGAAAATTTCATAGCATTTGGACTTGTATATTAGGAGATATGATCGATACGAAATGAGGTTTTCAGTAGGCTGTTTCCTTCGACTCGCTTCCGTTTCGAATCGCTTCCATTCGACTCGGTGACGTGGCGCCTGCATCTCGTTCTGCCCTTGATGTTGTTTCGAGCGAGTCGAAATGTTCATCGATTGAGCGAGTCGAAGTGTGCCCAGATCGAGCGAGTCGAAGTATGCATTGGTCGAGCGAGTCGAAATAGAGCATCCTGAGAGGTTTGAGCAGTGGCTTCGCCTATGGAGTCGAAGTTGATGGAGTTGATCAGTGGTTCAAATGGAGCGAGTCAAAGAGGGCATCTGAGCGAAGCGAGTCGAAGTAGGTACTTCTGATGGCTGTGAAGCGAGTTGAACCTGAACGACTCGAAGTTGGCCCCTGAGCGAAGCGAGTCGAAATTGTCGCTTCTAGGTGTTGCGAAGCGAGTCGAAGTTGTTGCTTCTGAGGGATGTGGAGCGAGTCAAAGGGAGCGAGTCGAACGGTAATTAATTTTCGTCCAATTTTGTATCGTTTATAACTTGAGCATACAAACTCAGATTGACTTGATATTTGGAACGTTGGCTCTCATGGATTAGCTTATCATGTCCTACCAATTTTGGCTCGATCCGGACTCGGACAAAATTCGTCGATATTCATAGTGAACCTGTGTATAACTGATCTCTAGGACGGGCCGTCATTGATTACTAGTCAATTCCTTGGTGTCACGGCATTGCCAAAAGGCGGGATAACATTTGCCCCCCAAAGTACGTCTTGTGGAAACTTAATGTGCTTTGAAATGCTGCCATCTTTACTCTGAATAGTTATTGTCTTCTCGATGAAAGCTGCAATCTTCGACTGTTTTTCTTGATAATGTAAACTGTTGACTGTTAACTGCTGTACCCTGTATTGTTGTAATTAACTGCAGTACACTAGCGATTAGCTGTTCGCTGTTGTAATCGTTATCAAACGAGTTTCTGTTTCCTGTAAATCTGGAATTTTGAATATTTGTCCGACATACGTGCATATATGTTAACCTGACTCTCGTTGACGTTTGTACGTCCACGAGTCGTTGTCAGTTTATTTTACTTTTTGAATTACGTATCGATCCTCTCCTGAACCAATGTGAAATTCGCTGCAACAACGCTCGATGGTTGCTTTTGAATGTTCCTTCGTAACGATCCTCTCCTGAATCGATGTGAAGGGTTGGAACATCGAAGATGATTTTCATTGGATTTATGGATGCGAAGTAAGTATGTCGAGTTGAAGGAGTTGACCTCTGGAAGCCATGATTTGATGGATTCGAAATGAATGTTCGTATCGATGCTCTAGTGAAGGAGTTGGAAACTGTGGACACGAATAGGAATTTTGCATCGATAGACGCAGGGCTCGATGGATACGAAATGTTTGTTCGACTCGATGATGGACGCGAACTGAACGAGTAGAAGTGGAGCGAGTCGAAGTAAACTTCCCCGATGGCTGTGAACTGAGCGAGTCTAAATGAAGCGAGTCGAAGTAAAATTTGCTAATGGATTCGAATTGTTTATTTGACTGCACTGGAAACGGAGTCGAAGTCAAGTGATACGAAGGGGAGCTTCGCATCGATGTACTGGAAACGGAGTCGAGACGTGCGTTCGAATCCACTGGGATACGAAGCGTTTCTTCCTTTTGCTTTCGAGTCTATATAAATATTTTGTACTTAGCCATATTTTCACTTTTTACTTTTCGTTTTCCTGCCTTTCCTTTGTATCGCTCTGAGACTCGAGAAAACAAAGAATAAAAACACTCTCGCCTTCGAACTGATTCACATCTTCAATTACTCTAACCAATTAACAAACTTAGGTAATCCATCGAGCGAAACCATCACGTAAACGAGGAGACTCGATTCTTAACACCAAATCGATCAGAGTCATGATCGATCGAAAATTCCTTGGCCTCAGCTTCATGTCGATCTGGAGTAGGGTTTCGAGATGATGAGGCGGAGGCCTTCGTGTCGATCGATGGTGGAGCTTCGCATCGAGTCGAATGCTTTGAATCTGTGGATCGATACGAAGGGGCTGTGTCTGATGGACTCAAAACGATGGCCCTAGATCGAGTCGAAAAGTATGTCTTTTGATCGAGTCGAAATAATGGCCTTGGAACGGTTCGAAGTGGAGTGCCCTGAGATCGAGTCGAAATGAAAGTTTGGGACCGGGTCGAACTGCGTAGTTTTTGATCGAGTCGAAGCAGAGGCTTTGGATCGATTTGAAGCGCGTGGTTTGGGATCGAGTCGGTAGAGGCTTCGAAGCGAGTCGAAGTGAGTCGAAGCGCGTGGCTTCGGACCGAGTCGAAGGACGTGGTCTTGGATCGAGTCGAAGTGCACAACCCCGAACAATTGGTTCGAACTCGAGCCTTAGCGAATGATTCGAACTTGAACCTGAGTGATTGCCTTGAACTTGAACTTTTAATGATTGACCATTGATTTAATTTCGATGATACTGAAAATTCTAGTGCCTTTGACATTTAACTCCGACGAGCTTCAGACTTGCTTAACTGGACTTAATTGTTCCACCGCATACCTGATTGCCTATTGAAGTTCGTCGATGAAACTGGAACTTGCTAAAATAATAAAACATTTTAACTCGGACTGATAGCTAATGGCACGGTTGTGACGGTCAGCGATGACGGTCCTTCCAACTGAATTCCGAAGTCTCGTCGTTTACACGCTTTCCTTAATTCGGTTGATCTTCTCAAATAATATACCGTACTACATTGCACAACACACTCACACACTTTACACTGGGGGATGCACGAGTGTTATTTGTCAGTTTAACAATGATTTTTTATAAGCTAGCTAGTCATGGACCCTTCAAGTTCTCAGTAGCCGGAACTCCCAAGTTCTATTCCTCCAACCATAGAGATACCGGTTATTGAAGCCGAAGTTATAGAGCCAGCTCCGGACGAGCGTCCGGGTGCTTGGTTTATTCTCAATCCAACAGATTCCGTGCCGTCGGGTATCTCCGAAGACATGCTAGGACGGATTTGCTTAAGGCATGGTTTGTCGCTTGACGACGTGCTACTCCCTGGGCCAACTGACAGGCCACACGATCCCCCGGAGGGGTTTACTGCTTTCAACCGCCATGCTTGCACAATGGGGACACTTCCTCCCTTCAATGAATATATAAGGGAGATGTTATCGTTTCTTGGCATAGCCCCATCTCAGCTACATCCCAACGGGTATGCCTTGTTGAACAGCACCTTTGTCCTGTTTATGGAGATCCTCTTTCGACCGCCGAAGCCGATCGAAATCAGATATTTATTCAATGTCAAGAGACGTGGAGACAGTCCTTCTTTCACCTTCCTGGAGGCGGTCAGAAGCTGCCACATTGTACTGGGCTCCTGGGGAAGGCTAAGTTACAATAATACTGAATGGTTCTACATTCGGTTCCCCCTTGGATTCGCTGGGCGGTGGTTAGACAGACGTAAGTGTTGCCATTTCTCTCTTGAATCGTTGAGATACTAGCAACTGACTTCAAAACTGACATACTTTTCCTTTCTTATAGCTGCAATCTCTCGTCCCGATGGCGCATACTTCAGAGAGTTTGTTCGGATTCTTCAAGCGTTTCCGAGCGAAGAGAGGCACATAGACTTAGTCCTAACCGACAGGAATTTGATGGCTGTCGGGCTGATAGAACGGAGACAGAGTATACATTTGGAAGGGATACATAGAGTGGTCCCGAAGAAACGGGTGAAGCGCAAAGCGCCCGCAGTCGTGATCGCCGAAGAAATTGATCCGGAAAGAACGTCTACTGATACCGAGCTCCCAGCTGGGCCTTCTGCCGATGTCCTGGATTCGGGAGGAAGAAGAAAAGGCAAGGCCGCTGCTCACAAATGCCCTAAATCCAAGAGATTTAAATCTGTGGTCGTGTCTTTACCTTTCTAGGGGATTAGAATTTCGGAGGCTCCTCCCCCGCAAGTGGAGAGTCCTTTTGCATGGCTTGCTGATATTTCGATCACGGATTTTGTGTCGTCTCCACACGACGCCGGGACGGAGGGGCTTGATAGTGCTTTTGAACCGAGCGGGTCGCTTGCTACGAGTGCGGCCGACAGTCCCAGTTGGTCGGGGGATTGCACATGCATACACTTCACTACACTCCATGATTCACAACTGTACTTCGTCCAACTTAGGAAGTTACTAACTCTTTCTTCGTTTATCATTTTCAAGTGCAATGTCTGGAAGGGGATCGATGCTCGAGAGTCTCCGTTCAGCTCGAAAAGCTTCTGGTTACTACGATTCCCGCAGGAGGGATTCAGATAGAGATCGCGATCGCGAATACTATAACCAGGATAGGTACGGGCATGACAGGGAGTATAGACATCGATCGAGATCACGCTCTCCTTCTCCTAGACTTCCGTCTCCTCCTCTTGTTCAAACTTCAAATCCACCAGATCCTCCTCGTCACAGGCCGTCTTCTCATGCTTCTAGGTCCGAAACTCATCTTCAGAGAGTCGAGACCACGGCCTCCATGACTACAGAGCAGGTCCCAGCTGACCCCACAGGAGAAGGGGCCCTCAAATTGGCCCAGATGAGGAAGGACTTTCCGAACATCTGTTTCAACGATTATGTCTTCCCATCACACTTAAAGAGAATTCCATCAGGGGTGGAAAACACGGTGCATGACTTCGTTCACGACATATACACCCAATACCGGGAGTGGGCAAAGGCTGCCGAAAAAGCTTCTAAAGTGGCCTTTGAGCGAGCCAAAGTGCTCGAGAAGATGGAGACCGAGCTCGCAAAAAGGGACCGGATTATTCAGGTACTCTCCGCTAAGTCTGAATCTTCTCGGAAATCTGAGATTGAGGCCGTTAAAAGGGCTGACGAAGCGAAGGCGGAGATGGAGAGGTTGGGACAGACTCATGTTGCCCTGGTGGAGGAGATGGGCCACAGGAACACCAAAGTAATTGCTGAGCGGGATGCGGCGGTCAAGGAGCTTAATGAACTCAAGGCCAAATTTGCTGACATGGCCAAGGAGAAAGATGATGCGAACAATGCAGCCCAGGAGGCGTGCGAACAAGCTGTCCTGCTCAAGGACAAACGGAATGCGGCCGTGGCTAAAGTCCAGAAGGTGGAGACTGAGGTCGAGGAGAGGGTGAAGTTGGCCGAGTCCAGGCTAGAGGCTGACATCGAAGACCTTCTTGTTGTCTACAACGCTAACGTGCTGAGGCACAGGGGTCTAGCCTGGCTCGATGATTTTCTGATGCATCTCTATAATGCTTGGGGCCGACTGGTCGATGAGGAGAAAGAGGCGCATCAGGGTGAGTCCGTGGATGAATTCAAACTCGAGAATCGCATCCTGACTGATGATGAGAAGAGGATTCTCCACGAGTCGATGATTCTACGTGAGAAGGAAAAACTTGGCGCCCAGCACTTTGAAGTGGGAGAGGGTTCTGGAGTTGACCATCATGAAGCAAGTCTTGAAGTTCCAACGTCAACCCAACCCGAATCCTCATCTACGGTTGATCCCCAGGTTGTTCCCGCTTATAATCCAAATCAGCCGCAGATGTCACTGGCTGCTACGCAAGTTATCGACGCCGCTCTGCCGCCTACGAGCCAAATTGAGGAAGGTATTCTAAACATCCTTCATATATTTCTTAAGTCGAAATCTTTGATTGAGCTAAGTTCTTACAGTTTTCTTATTTTTCGTCCAGTGATCGATGCTGCACATGCCGGGCCTCCTGCTACTCAAGAATCACATCAGACACAGGAGGCTATCATCACTGAAGCGATCACTGTGACTACTACAGCGCCTCTTGATGATATTCAGGGAGGCACACTTGTTTTTGACGAGCAACTGATGGAGGAGCTCTTTCGCCGTCATGGCGACCCTTTAGCTGACCTATCATTTGTCATGGGCGGAGGCATTCCCACCACGAGTTTTCCGATGTCGACTGTTGACGCTCCCAGCGAGGCCCGGTCGGCCGCCGAAGAGGAAATCTTGGCACAAATTGCTGCTGAAATGGATGCCGCAACACATGGTGGCAGTCTTGGAGGTGGGACGGCGGCACTTGATCCAGCTCCGCTTAGAACGATATCGCCTGGTGGTACATTCTTCGATACTAGTGCGGCTATTCCATCTTCCACGCTTGATCCTATCCCTCCTATTCCTCCGACGGGAAGCATCCCGGTTCCTTCGAGTTCGAAGGAAGATGTTGAAATTATGCCCTCGCTCGAAGACCGTCCACCGACACGCAAAGGCTCGAAGAGGAAGGATAGTGGTGGCTCTGGTGGGCCTGTGTCGAAGAGAAAGCTGCGGAAGAAAAAAGACTAGACATGCTTTCTTGGTTCATTTTGATTTGCATTTTGTTAGCCGTGTATAGATGCGGGTTCGGCCCCTGCTAGTAGGAATTTTTTGGAAACTTGTACACGAACTTCTTCTATAATCAATAGAAATGAAACTTTTCTTTTTTGACTTCTTTTTTGTCATTGTGTATTTGTCTAAGTGTTTCAGTGTCTGAAATGCACTTGTGAAGTTTCAGTTTCCGAATGAAGTTTGTTTCTGTTCGCCAAGTTCGGGTATTGTGGACATGGTTTGCGACCGGAAGACAAGTCGAATTTTGACGTCGCATTGCTTCAGTCGATGGTTGATGCTTAAGTCTTGCCCTCCAGTCTTGGTGGTATGTTGTAAAACATAAGTCAGCGATTGCCCATTTCTTATAGCATGCCGAGTCTAGTGCCGCTGGATGGGCGTTTGAGACAAACGGAGATTGAGTGGTTTATTCACGCTTGTCCGATTGTCGATGATCATATCCGCACTCCGGGGATCCTCATTTGTTTATTGGCGGTTGGTCACGCTGGCTTGAGTTTCAATCATATATCCGCTACCTGGGGACTTGGAATTGGCACTTGTACTCCGACTCGCGCTCCGGGAGTTTGGAGTTGATAATTATACTTTGGTTCACGCTCTGGGAACTCGTAGTTGATGTTTATACTCCGGTTCGCACTCTGGGAATACAGAGTTGTTGTTTATACTCCGCTTCACACTCTGGGAATACGGAGTTGATGTTTATACTCCGGTTCGTGCTCTGGTATCTCGGAGTTGATGTTTATATTCCAGTTCGTGCTCTGGGAACTCGGAGTTGGATGTTTATACTCCGCTTTGCACTCTGGGAATATGGAGTTGATGTTTATACTCCGCTTCGCACTCTGGGAATACGAAGTTGATGTTTATACTCCGGTTCGCGCTCTGGGAACTCAGAGTTGAATGTTTATACTCCACTTCGCACTCTAGGAATACGGAGTTGATGTTTATACTCCGGTTCACGCTCTAGGAACTCGGAGTTGGATGTTTATACTCCGCTTCGCACTCTGGGAATACGGAGTTGATGTTTATACTCCGGTTCACGCTCTGGGAACTCGGAGTTGGATGTTTATACTCCGCTTCGCACTCTGGGAATACGGAGTTGATGTTTATACTCCGGTTCACGCTCTGGGAACTCGGAGTTGAATGTTTATACTCCACTGCGCACTCTGGGAATACGGAGTTGATGTTTATACTCCAGTTCACGCTCTGGGAACTCGGAGTTGGATGTTTATACTCCGACTCGTGCTCTGGGAATACGGAGTTGATGAAGGATTGTTATGTGTCAATCCTTTTTTGACTTTGATGTGATGGCTTGCCCCCGAGCTCGGGTTTCACTTAGCAAGTGATTGGTTGCATCGCAGTCACTCTCTATTTGAATAAATCCCACCGTATGGTGAAACTTAGCTCTCCGTGCATAGTGATGGTCATATGAAGTATTTCAAGTAAATCACAGCTCTGGCTCGAAGAGGTTGCATTTTATTGCTGAAATAAAAAAGTATGGCAAAGTCAGTTACCTTATTACAAGTTCTAATTTCGAAATGCATAAACAAATTGCAGAAAAGGAAAGTAAACTAAATGGATAAAAATAGCCTGTCAGGTGTAATAGCGGCGAAGGCTCTCGCTATTCCAAGCTCTTGGCAGGGTAAGACCGTTGACGGTCGATAACTTGAATGTGCCATCTCCGAGCCTTCGTTCAATAACATATGGTCCTTCCCATGTCGGCTTCATATGCGAAGGAACCGAATAGATTCTTTTGAGGACGAGATCGCCTAGTTCAAAGGTTCGCGTGCGGACCTTGGCGTTGTACAAGCGGGTGACTCGACTTCGATGTGCAGCTGCCCTCAAATCAGCTTCTTCACGTTTCTCATCTAGTAGGTCAAGATATTCAGCAAGTAATATAGCATTTGTCTTTGGATCATAGTATGTCACACGATGAGAAGGTACTTCTAGCTCGACCGGAATAATGGCCTCTGAACCGTAAGAAAGAGAGAATGGAGTGTGGCCGGTCGCGGTCTTGTGGGTTGTTCGGTAAGCCCATAGAGCCATAGGAAGTTCATCGACCCACTTGCCCCCGACCTTTTCTAGTCGTTTTTTCAGGATGGATTTTATAACTTTATTAACTTCTTTGACCTGTCCGTTTGCCTGAGGGTGTGCAACTGCAGAGAATTTCTTTTGGATGTGAAATTGTTTGCAGAAATCTTTGAATTCAGCACTATCGAATTGGGTTCCATTGTCCGTAATAATGGTGTGTGGGAGATCGAATCGACAGATGATGTTACGAACCACAAAGTTGATTATTTTCTTTGTTGTAATGGTAGCGAGAGCTTCGGCTTCAGCCCACTTTGTAAAGTAATCAACTGCGACGATGGCGTACTTCGCACCACCTTTTGCCAGAGGTAGAGCACCGATGATGTCGATGCCCCACATTGCGAACGGCCATGGGCTGACCATTTGTGTTATCTCAGTAGGAGGAGCTCTAGGAATTCGGGCATATTTCTGGCACCTATCACATTTCTTTGCATAGTCCAACGCATCACGATTCATGGTAGGCCAGTAATATCCGCGGCGAAGTATTTTCTTGGCAAGTGCTTGCCCCCCGGTGTGATCGCCACATTCGCCCTCATGCACATCGCGCAACACATGTTTAATTTCATCGTGAGCGATACACCAGAGTAGGGGAACTGAGTACCCCCTTCTGTACATGAGTCCATTCTGGATGGTATATCTTGAGGCCTTTCGAAGGACTTGTCTCTTTTCACTCCTGCGTTCCGGCAGGGTTCCGTGCTCAATGTAATTTCTGAGTGGGGTCATCCATGAATCTTTTTCGGGAACAATTTCGCACACCCGGTTTATTTATGTCCGGTCGATACTTGGGGAAGATAGTGTTTCTATGGGAACGAGTCCCATTTGTTGAGCTTCGCCTGTGCTGGCTAGCTTTGCCAATGAGTCGGCCTTTTGGTTGCGCTCCCGAGGTATGCAATAGATGGCGTAGTAATCGAACCGATTCAGTATTTCCTGAACTTGGGCTAAGTAAGCAGCCAACCTTCGATCTCTTGCCTGATATTCCCTCCGTACTTGACACACAACCAATTGTGAATCACAATAAACTTCCACAGCGATGATTTTCAGATCTCTGGCGAGTTTCAAGCCAGCTAAGAGGGCTTCGTATTCAGCTTCATTATTGGTTGCATGAAAGTCAAACTTCAAAGCGTAGCATATAGATCGACCTTCGGGGGTTTCGAGTACAACACCAGCGCCCGAACACTGGTCGTTCGATGCACCATCGGTATACAGCTTCCAGACATATTCGGGGGATTTACTAGTTTCGGGCAAGTCCTCTGGAACGGTGAACTCAGCTATGAAATCAGCAAGGACTTGTCCTTGGATTGCTCGTCTTGGAGTGTACGTAATATCAAACTGACTCAGTTCAATGTTCCATTTGAGTAACCTACCAGACGTCTCAGGCCGTGAAAGGACCTGTCGTAACGGCTGATCGGTGTAAACAACAATGGGATGCGCTTGGAAATACGGTCGGAGTTTTCTTGATGCGATTACAAGGCAATAAGCCAACTTTTCTAGCTTTGGATAGTTCCTTCCAGCCCCAGTCAATCGTTTGCTGACGTAGTACACTGGCTTCTATATCCCATCTTCTTCTCGAACCAAGGCAGCGTTGATAGCATTTTCTGATATCGCCAAGTATGCATACAACTTCTCATGATCAATAGGCTTCGACAGTATTGGCGGTGTGGACAGATGTTGGACTAGTGCTTGGAAAGCGCCCTCGCACTCTGTGGTCCATTCAAAGTTTCGTTTCCCTTTTCGAATCAGATCGAAGAAGGGAATGCATTTGTCAGTGGACTTTGAAATGAACCTGCTCAACGCTGCTACCTTTCCATTGAGACTTTGGACTTGCTTTATAGTCTTAGGAGTTTCAAGATTTCCGATTGCCCAAATCTTTTCAGGATTAGCTTCGATTCCCCGGGCGTTAACGATGAACCCAAGGAATTTTCCGGATGCAACTCCAAAGTGACATTTCAGTGGGTTGAGCTTCATTTTGTATTCTCGAAGTATGTTGAACATAGTTTCCACATCTTTAACATGGTCGGTGGAGAGTCGTGACTTCACAAGCATGTCATCTACATATACTTCCATTGTTTTCCCGATTTGGTTGGCAAACATTCGATTGACCAATCGTTGGTAAGTAGCCCCGGCGTTCTTGAGTCCGAACGGCATAACCTTGTAACAGTAAAGTCCTAGATTGGTTACGAAGCTGGTATGTTCTTGATCGGGTAAATGCATCGGTATCTGATTGTAGCCTGAATATGCGTCCATAAAGGATAAGAGTTTATGTCCAGCCGTCGAATCCACTAGCTAATCAATTCTAGGAAGCAGGAAACTGTCTTTGGGGCCGCTTTATTCATATCGGAATAATCGACACATGTTCTCCACTTCCCGTTTGGCTTTCGGACGAGCACGGGATTTGACACCCATTCAGGATATAGTGCATCTCGAATTAATCTGTTCGCTTCAAGCTTTTCTACTTCTTCTTTAAGGATGGCAGATCTCTCTAGATCCATACCGCGCCTTTTTTGTTTGACCGGGACATGCCGCGGGTCAATGTTCAGAGTGTGGCTCACGATGTCCGGCGAGATCCCACACATATCAGAATGTGTCCAGGCAAATACGTCAAGATTTGCCTGTAGAAATTCAACCAATTCCTCTTGAGTTTGCTGGCTTAGCTGAGATCCAATCTTTATCATTTTCGAATCATCGTTATTGTCAATTGGGACATCAATCATCAGTTCGGCCGGGGATGCTTGACTTTCTTTAGATTCTCCTTCGTTTTCAGTTTCTCTCAGGTCAAGATCCTTGAGGAATTGACCGGGGTGCCCGGGCCTGGGCCCGGGCGTTAATTGTCAATTATTGGTAAAACGGACGCAGAAAGATTCCTCCACGCCCTTTCCTTTTTCCTTTCGCTGCGCCTCCCGCAGCTCAGCAACATAGCAGGCTATGGCAGCAGCCTGATCTCCATGAATGATTCCTATTCCATGGTCAGTGGGAAACTTTAAAGTCAAACACCATGGGGCGATGGCTACCCTGAATTCAGCGAGAGCCTGTCTGCCCAAGAAGGCATTGTAAGGGGAGTCTATGTCCAAAATAATGAACTGCAACATCCGTACTCTCCGACGATCTCCGACTCCCAATTCTACGGGCAGTTCTACCATTCCGGTGGGTATAGTAGCACTTCCGTTGAAACCATGGACTCGGGATTGACAAGGCTGCAAGTCTGTGGTTTCCATTTTCATTTGATCATAAGCTCGCTTGAATAAAATATTCACAGAGCTCTCAGTGTCAACTAGGATCCTCTTCATCCAAGCGGGACCTATTTGTGCCGAGATGACCAGTGGATCAATAGTGGGGGCTTCGACTTTATCAGCATCTCTGCTCCTGAACACGATGTCATCCGTCCTCGTCTTCTGTTGCTTGGCCGGAGCTCCTTCATCAAAGTTACTACAACACTCGAAGTCTGCATGCCTGATAGAACTGGCATACGACTCCATTTCCTTCCAGCTTCGATCTGCTGGGTGAGGACCACCACTTATCGTATTGATAACTAACCTCCTGCTTGCACGAGCGGGTTCCTCCTGTCTTTCCTGATTTGGCGCACGATTCTGATTTGATGGGCCCGCACCACCAGACTGAGGCGCCCGCACATACTGATCCAGCTTCCGCTCACGTATCAGTTTTTCAATGAGGTCTTGTAGGTGACGGCACTCATTGGTGTTGTGGCCATAACTCTCATGGAATCTATAGAATTTTCCCGTCTGGATTTGTCTCTCAGTTGGCGGTTTTGTGGCAGGTTTTTTGTACTGTATGGTATTGCAGGTCTGCAAATACACATTTTCCAATGACGTGATCAAGGGAGTGTAATTATCGTACATGGAAGCTCTACGTCGTGGACCACGATTCTGATCGCGTTTTTTGTTCTGATTTCCATTGTATCTCTGCTGACTCTTTTTATTTTGTACGTTCAACTGAATTTTCCCAGAACTATCTCCGGATTGCTTAACAGCGATGTTACTTTGTATTCTTTCGATGTTGGTCCCTGCGTCATCCTGCTTCCTAGACTGTTTCGCATCCTCCCTTCTTAGGAATTAGGCTGCCTTGGAATAGAAACGGTCCAATGACGCAGGTGGTTTTCCAGCTAACCAACTTCCTAACTCGGAATCGGCATCAATCCCCTTAGTCAGTGCCATCAAGATAGAGTTATCGTTAGGATTTCTTATTTTTGCACATGCAGCATGGAATCGCTCCAAGTAACGTCTAAGTGTTTCTCCGGGAGCTTGCGTAACACTAGACAGAGTGTTAACGTCCTTAGGCCTCGCCACGTGCATACAGAATTGTTCGACAAACTTGGTGGCCATTTGGTCAAAGCTAGAGATGGATCGCGGTTGCAAACGAGTGAACCACATGGTAGCGATGCCCCCTAGGGAAATGGGGAAACTACGACACTTTACTGCATCATCAGCTCTAGCAGCATTCATCAGCCATTCGTATTTCGGGACGTGTTGATTGGGATCAGAACTTCCTTCATAAACCGGCAAAGCTGGCATCCTGAAGTGCCGAGGTGGTTCAGCATATAAAACGTCATCGGTGAAAGGGGTATGACTTCGGGAGATTCCCCAGTCGTCATTAGAGAGACCCTGACTTTCACGGATCATTTGGCGGATCATCGTTGGTATATCCGGCGTTCGGATACTTGGAGCATGTTGTGCCAAGGTGTGGTCGGGTTCCACAGCGCGAGTCTGGACCGGACGCGGTCGACGGTCCGTGCCTCACCTCCTTGGTTCAACATCCTCAGGGACATAAGGCTCAGGAGTCTGCTCTCGTTGGCTACGTTGAGGATCAGCTTGGTTTCTAGCATCTCCTCCCCGTTCGGCAGTGGTGGTAGTAGTAATGTTGCCGGTAACATGATAAGGAGCAGCTCCTCCTCGAGTTGAAGGTTCCGTGCGGAGACTAGTGGATGGTCCAGCTCTAGGTTGCCCAAGGTTCGAAGCAAGTTGGTGTCCCGTGGCTTGGGTGTAGCTTACACCTAGCCGTGGACGTGTGGATCTGGTTTGGCCATCGGAGGAGGCTGAACTTTCTATGGAAGAGTGAGAACCTTGGTCTCTTCTGGATCTTCTTCGCCTTTGGCGATTTAGCTGGTTAGTCAACTCCGTGTTGGCGCTTAGTTGTTTAGTTAGCTGCTGTCGACTTTGGGTCAACTCTTGAAGCAATATCTGGAATTCTTGTCTAGTGACCGGACCTGATGGATCTGAAGGTCATGCAGCATTTTGGTTGGATGGAGGTGATTGCGTGGGATTTTGTCAGTCCCGTGCTCCTTGTTCAACAGCTGCAGAAGTGGTACGTGTGCTCACCATAATGAATTAATGAAGTCCTTTCCTAGATCTGATTGCAAATCTAAATAGAATGGAAGGGCTTCCAAGTTTTAGATCTGGATCTTCTTCTTAGATTGATGCAATCCAATATAGATAGGAGATCCGAAGAGTAGGAGAAAAATTGGTTTTCTCAGTGAAAGCACCAAAGTGTTTGTGCCAAAATTGGGCACAACACTCTTCGGAAGTTTTTGGAGAGATAAAGTGAAGAAATTAAATGGAAAAGGAGGAATTATCTAACAAAAACTCCAAATTTCAGAAATGAGCATAATTAAAATGCAGGGAGACACAAGAATTTAGAGTGGTTCGACGTATTGCCTACGTCCACTATGAAGTAGTTTGCTTTATTGATCTTCCTTTGATGTTTACAATTGATTTCAACAAACTACAGCGAGTTACAATGATTTGCAGTAATGAAATTTGTTGGTAGCAGCGGCAATGGAGTTCAGATCTGGATCTGGCGGAGTCCGGGCCTTGGAGATCTCAAAGAGGAAGAAGAACCCCTTTTTTGTTGGCTTTGGGGATCTATTTATAAGTGTAGGAGGCTGGTATTTCGCTCAGATCTCGGGAGACCCTCTCTGGCACGTGACCAGGCCCACACGCCCAAGCCCGTGAAGTTTTGGTCCGATCCGTGATCGACGCGAACAGATTTTGACTCGATCAAGATTTCATCCAATGGAGTCGAAATTTGGCGTGGACATTCTTTAGCATGCACGTAGTCTTCTGTGAAAATTTCATAGCATTTGGACTTGTAGATTAGGAGATATGATTGATACGAAATGAAGTTTTCGATAGGCTGTTTCCTTCGACTCGCTTCCATTCGACTCGGTGACGTGGCGCCTGCATCTCGTTCTGCCCTTGATGTTGTTTCGAGCGAGTCGAAATGTTCACCGATTGAGCGAGTCGAAGTGTGCCCAGATCGAGCGAGTCGAAGTATGCATTGGTCGAGCGAGTCGAAATAGAGCGTCCTGAGAGGTTTGAGCAGTGGCTTCGCCTATGGAGTCGAAGTTGATGGAGTCGATCAGTGGTTCGAATGGAGCAAGTCGAAGAGGGCATTTGAGTGAAGCGAGTCGAAGTAGGTACTTCTGATGGCTGTGAAGCGAGTCAAACCTGAACGACTCAAAGTTGGCCCCTGAGCGAAGTGAGTCGAAATTGTCACTTCTGGGTGTTGCAAAGCGAGTCGAAGTTGTCGCTTCTGAGGGATGTGGAGCGAGTCGAAGGGAGCGAGTCAAACGGTAATTGATTTTCGTCCAATTTTGTATCGTTCATAACTTGAGCATACGAACTCGGATTGACTTGAGATTTGGAACGTTGGCTCTCATGGCTTAGCTTGTCATGTCCTACCAATTTTGGCTCGATCCGAACTCGGACAAAATTCATCGATATCCATAGTGAACCTGTGTATAACTGATCTCTAGGACGGTCCGTCATTGATTACTAGTCAATTTCTTGGTGTCACGGCCTTACCAAAAGGCGGGATAACACATAGAATTATTGGTTTATTAATACATAGATACAAAAAACCTTAACTTTTCTATATAATCAAATAGAGGTCAAGTTGATCTTTATTCCATTTCCAAATAAAAGTATATAAGAAAATTAAATTAGAATAAAAGCATTATATCAGAAGTAAAATAATATTCAAATAATAAATTTCATACTATATTTTAGGAAAAGTATAAATGTGTAAGAATCACTTTGTTCTTCATTCGGTAGATAATATGAAATTTTGGTTAATAATTTAATTTTAAATATGTGTTTTAAAAACTTACTTATTTCCGAAAGCTTTATAAATTCTAAGTCAATATGTATTTTTCTTTTTTGTAATTCTAGCATTGTCCTTCTTAATCAATTTAGGGTTTTAATATTTTTCTACTATGCTATTTAATAGAATATCAAATTTATATAGGAAACACACATTTATGGCTATCACTAAAGTCTTAGTCATCTTAAGCAACAGTGTGGTAATTATTTATGTTTTTTTATAAAAAAAAATTGTTACATTATTTTGAAATTATCGCAAAGACATTGTTGCTCATAATGGTTCTAAGTTAATTATTTTTAAACATGAATGATCATATAAAATATAATTACCTTACAATAAAGAAAATAAATCAATTGCTTTTAATTTTGACTAATTTGAATTCAAACTATAAGCATTAATTCAATTTATTGGTAGAACTACATATTAGTTCCTTTTAATGCTAATCAATTGTAAAATTAATATATAATCAATTAATTCATTCTATTTAATTCTCTTTGTCGGTACAATTTCAGATGCATAGCTCTATAAAGGAACATGCAACATGAAGTGTCCTACAAATATTTCGCCTATGTAATATGTATGTGTATTATTGAGAAAGAGTAACGTGGAGTCTCATTGCCTATTCATAATATATGGTTTCCTTTTCCTTTAACAAGGTAAGTAAAGTACTAAAATGATTGAGAAGAAATATATTTATAGATTATTTTATTCAACAATCTTACCAAACTAATATTAGGGTAATATTTGCCTTTGCTTTTGAGGCGCCATGATATTGTTGACATATTTTTTAATGCTTGAAAGGAAACATTATATATTCAGTATTCGATATATTTTGAAATGCAATTATAATTTTGTCTTGCATGCATAAAATTGTATTGGTTATGAATATTATATCAGGTCGATGTTGGATGTAAAAATATTTTTTTTCCAAGCATTCATAATGGGATATAATTGCATGACATTTTAATAGTTTGTTGCTTTGACATAGTTTCGATCTCATAGTTACCCTAAATGTTGTCTTAACTATATATTTTATGCCTACACATAGGAAATTTTTCTCATGGTGACATTTTTTTTTGTTTTATGCTAAATTTTGTATTGTTAAGTTATTATGGTGTTATGATTATTTGAAGTAAAGACAAAAATATTTGGTTGTTCCAAAAATTAGACAATGATTGGTAGCTTAGCAGTAGAGATAATAAAGATGTGTAAGGATCAATTCTCAACAGAAACATTAAATCAATTTGTTAATTACATAGAGTGCGAGGATTTTGTGGCGCACTCTATCATGAGCTAATAAAACCGTCGGTTACCAAGGTATTATAAAGGATGGTTTGAATTAGTCTTAAGTTGACCTATTATTTTGGCATCGGTAGTGTTGGTTTTACTATTGGATTTGTGGCTATGTTACTGGCTTAAGTTTAGGAAGTAGTTTGGCATTTCTTTCCTTATTTAAAGCTTATCAAATGTAATAAGTTTACGATATAATACAACGTAGTTCCTTTATGCTTATTGTTGAATCTCTCTCATGCTCCTATATATCGAATTCTAACAAAGATAGCCTACGATGTTTATGGTTTACATATATTTCTTATGTTATATTATGCTACGTGCATTAAAAATATAATTTTTTAAACTAATGAAATATTTTACTTATTCAGTTGGTATTAAATCGTATGAAGTTCACTAATGCAATGTTAGAATATTGTTTATTTCTGCCAAATTTGAAACATTATTTATCTCTTAGCGTGATCACTTCATGCCATTTATGTGGAACATTATTTATCTCTTAGCGTGATCACTTCATGCCATTTATGTGGAACATTATTTATCTCTTAGCATGATTTCTTAATGCCATTAAATGTGTACATATTTGATCTTACATTCTATATAAGATATACTATATATAATATGAACCTATGTTGGACATATGCATTGCATAATAAGTAGACATGCTCGATAGTAGAATGCTTATCAAGTAAGAGTAATTAATAGTTGACATTATTTTTTTGGTATAAATTCCTTATCTTTAAAAATAGTTGCTATACTTTACTTGCTTTGTTATTGCTTAAGCGGATTTATTAATAAACATTTGTTAATAGTGTTTGAGAAAAAAATTATATATAATAAACGTTTGCTTAAGCGTTTTTAAGCAGATTTATTATGCTGTTTTGATGACTGTTAGATGTTATATATATATATATATGTATGTATGTATGTATGTATATTGGATGTTTGGATGTTATGCTATAGTAGTTAGTAGTTGGATATATTCCTGCCAATTGGAGCAGATGAGACCATATACGTTCCCGTGTATGAGCGGATGACCTTTTTTACGTGCATCTGCCTCGAAGCAGACATTACACATATTTTCTCATATGTATATTTGTTGTAGGTGATAGGTTGGAGGGATCCAACAGAATTCCTCACTATGGTTGATGTTTATTTACACATATTGTTGTATATGTTGTATTATGTGATATTTGATGTGATGGATGATATGATTACTATTATTGATGTAAATCCCCTTGTTTAGTACTTTTGCATCATTGGGCCATATTTTTGGAATTTAAAAATATAGAAATGATGATTTCAATTTAAAAAGGATTTCAAAGTGATTTGAAGATATATATGTTTTAATAATTTTTGAATTGTTAAAGAAATGAATTTATTTTAAATGAATAAAAAGTTATAATTTTTATGTTATAAAAATTATGGTTTTGTGAAATATACTTAAATATGAATTTTGAAATATGGAGTTAACTATTTTGTAAAGTTAAATGAGAATTTTGAATTTATTATAAATGTTTTATGTATAGGATTTATAAAATTGATATTTTATAAATAAAAGTAATGGAATTATAAACGAGTTTTGTAAGTGTTAAAATGAAGTTATAAATGAATCTTATAAGTAAATAAGATTTATGAATTGAGGAAGTTATAAAAAGAATGAATTTATAAATAAGAGATTTATAAGTAAATTAACTTATGATTGGATTTTGACATGTAAATGGAATTTGTTAATAAAGGAAATTTATATATGGAAGTTTTTATGAAATATAAATGGAATTTATAAACATTGTTTTATAAAATCCAAAATCAATTTAATTTGATAAGTTAAATATGAAAGTTTATAAAGGAATTATATTCACGTTTTTAAAGTGAATAAACACTTTAAATAAATGTTTTGGAAATGATATTTCAAATGGAGTTTAAATGGTTTGGAAAGCAATCTAAAATATGTTAATTATCGAAAACATAGATTTCAACATTTATTGTTGAAATAGACATTTTTGTGTGAAGTAAGGAAGGCATGGACTATAACACTATTGTTATAGTAAATGATTTCCGAAAGGAAATATTTTAAAATAGTTAGTTGAATCCCTATACTAGTATTTTTAGGTTGTCGTAATAATGTTTTACGCAACATTCATTTTTACCCAAATAAAGTGTGTTTTGAAGAATGTTTTCCTTAAAAGATTTTGCATCTATGCTTAATCATCGATTTAAGTATATGAAATATTTTATAAGTGTTGAAATGAAATGATTTGTGAATTCACTTATTATTAAAATAAGTTTATGGAAAGGTTTTCCAAATATTGAAAGATTGAATTGTTTTGAAAATATATCTTTTAAAGATAATTTGAAGTAAATGAATTGGAAAGTGAATTGATTTATGAAAGATTATTAAATCAGGCCCAGTGACTGTTTAAGTGCTAAATTATATTTTTGGCCATTTTAGTTTCTCGACTTGATGTGGAAACTATTTAGTCGTACACTTAGTACGTAGCCATCTGTGTAGGCTTGACTATCGTTGTGTTGAGAATGTTGATTCGAGTAGTGCGGAGTGATTACTCCTATCTATCGAGCTTCCTTCTTGGCCGAAGGATAGCAAGTTGAAAGTTGGAAACGTGATAAGTCTACGAGACTTGGTTTCTGTATGAGGTCGAGTAACGCTTTTGCGTTGTTGGTGCAAAGAGACCGGGAACGGTTTATTCGAAAACCACTTCGGACCAACCTATATGCAACGATTGTATAGGTTTGTTGATGATACTAATACTTAGGATTTTCATAGTGAAGGACTGCTTGTTGATCGTTTTGGGTTAAAATCCCAATATACATATAATAGCAGTAATCTCTTCATTATGAAATATCCAATGCAAGGACTATTCGCTACTAATCCTAGAGGTGATTCCCGATAGGATGTGGTAGGAAAGTACCTTCGGTTTGTCCTATTCCTGGATAACTTGTATGGATAGATGTCTGACAGTGCATTTTCTGAGATTACGTACATTGGTTTTTACAAAGATACATCTATGGTGGCGGAAAAGGCAACTTCTCTTAGCTTAACACCCTCCTTGAGACGTACGAGCTCAAGGGTTGTATTTTGGTGGAAGGCAATTAGTAGTCAACGAAAATAACAATGTGGCATTCAAAGATGATGTGGTATGTGATATGTGAAAGGTATTTGATACATCTTTTGGCCTCACACCCAGGAAATGACTAAAACAGGGTAGAAGCAGCAAGGCTAAGTGGGTCTCTCCCATTAGGAGATGTCATCATCCTTCTATATTTACCCTACACATGTCTAAGTATGTGGTGAATGTATGACCCAGGTACCCGTTAAAGGTCGGTAACGACCGGGTGATGACATATTCGATACTATCCAGCAAAGGGGTAGGCCAGTCTTGTGTTGGTTTAGGTGGGCAGTATCTGCTCCCTAGATTCATTCCTATAAAGGTGTACTATACAGAAGGTAGTCCCTTACTTAGTCATTTGTATGGAATCCAATATCCACTACGTGCCTGCCATTTTGTTTGTAAACCTATGATGCTGGGGAATTTAATAATGTAACAATTTCAACTATGATTAATTATTATTTGCATAATAGACACCATTATTATAATATAAGAGAATTTGATATGAAATGTTTTGGTTATCGTAAGGGAAAAACCCGTCTGTGTTTATGTGTGGACGTGGTCTTACGAGATACCTTTGTTTTGATAAAGAAAGTTTTGTAATCTTAAAACTTTAAAATTCAGTTGGATGTGTTTTTCTCACGCTGGTTTACAGATTGATCCGGGCGTTCTTCCCTTTCAATGCTCGAGTTAGACTGAGTATATTTACAGGTTTAGATTCGGTGCTTTTGGAGCTTCAACAGACGAGTTGGAAGGAAGTGAAGTTTGTTTGGTCTGACAACTGTGAGGAAGCATTCCTTAAGTTAAAGCATCTGTTGACCAATGCTCCAGTGTTAGTAGTCCTAGATGGAAACCAAGGGTTGGTAGTATATACTGATGCATGTTGGACTGGATTGGTAGTAGTGTTGATGCAGAAGGGCAAAGTAATTACTTACGCATCTAGGCAGCTTAGACCGCATGAAGTAAGATATCCTACTCATGACTTGGAGTTGGCTGCAGTGATTTTTGCCTTGAAGATTTGGAGGCATTATCTCTTGGGGAAATATTTGAGTTGTTTACCGATCATAAGTCTTTAAGATATCTATTCTCTTAAAAGGAGTTGCATATGCGACAGCAGAGATGGCTGGAGTTTTTGGCTGCTTATGATTTTGGTATAGAGTATACCCCAAGGAAAGGTAATAAAGTAGTAGATGCTCTCAGCAAAAGACATCAGAATGTGGTGGTAGCTATGTTGGCAGAATGGAAGGATCTAGAAGCTTTGGCCATTTGTGGTATGCAGTTAAAATCGACTGCTAGTTTTAATCAGAGTACTGCCCAATTGACATGTTTACAAGTCCGACTAGTATTGATCGAGTGAATTGCTTCTAAGAAGACGGAGGATAAAATATTAGCCGAGAGGATCAGAAGGCTTGAGGTTGGAACTAAGGTCAATGATTTAAAATATTTTTGTCTTGACCAGAGAGGACTGTTGAGAAAGAAGGGATGGTTATGTGTTCCAGATGTGGAGAACTTGAGAAGAGAAGTTCTTGAGGAATGTCATCGATCCAAGTTTGCGAATCATCCTAGAGGGACCAAGATGTATCAAGATATGAAGAGGAGCTTCTATTGGGAAGGCATAAAGAGGGATGTTGGATTGTGGGTTAGGCAATGTGTAAACTGTCAATAAGTAAAGGCTGAACATCAGAAGCCGAGTGGGTTACTTAAGCCTCTAGATATTCCAGTTTGGATGTAGGATTCGATATCCATGGATTTTATAGATGGGTTGCCAAGGTCAAGAAGAGGAAATGAAAGTATATGGGTTATTTTGGACAGGTTGACCAAGAGTGCCCATTTCATTCCAGTATAGTCGACCAGGACGACACTTGTTTTGCGAAGTTGTTCATGAAGAACATAGTTAGACTTCATGGATTTCCTAGTAGCATAATCAGAGACAGAGATGCTTTATTTACTAATGAATCCTAGGAGAGTCTATAGGATGTATTAGGCACTAAGCTCAAGATGAGTACTGCATATCACCCACAAACGGATGGGTAGACAGAGAGAGTCAATAAGGTACTCGAGGATTTGTTGAGGGCTTGCGTGTTGGATTTTGGTGGATCTTGGGAGGATCACCTGCATTTGGTTGAGTTTTCCTATAATAATAGTTATCGGACTAGCATAGGAATGACGCCTTTTGAAGCTTTATATGGAAGGCCATGCAAATCCCTTGCATTTTGGCTGGAGTATGGAGATAGATTGTGTTAACCGGTACCTTGGCCCAGCTACACAAAGGTGATTATGAGGACCAGAGTTGACTATTGATGGGAAAGATGACCACAACACGACATCAATACATCCAGAGTATGATATCAGAACAGTTATATCCAACCCAGGCTAAATAAGGTCGACAAATGGATAACATTGGATGTGGAAGTCTTAGAATTTAGTTTGGTTGAATTGGGAAGCATAGTGGATGATTAGGAAAATTCAATGAAACTCAGAGGGATCGGCACAATAGAGGTTGGGTCGGCAAAGCATATGAAATGGCTGGGGTCGGCAAAGTATATAATATGATGGGCTCGGCATAGTGTACGGAATGGCTCGGGTCGGCCAGGCATGAGGAATAGTTCAGGTCGACATAACATCTGGAATGTTGGGGTCGGCATAGTGTATGGCATTCACCGTGTCGACATTGTAAGTGTAATGGATCGGGTCGGCATAAGATACGAAGGCAATGGGATCGACATAGGATACGAATGCTATGGGATCGGCACGCCAATATGGACTGGGTCAGCATCCAAGGATGGTTGGGTCGACATGATGACATAGATCAGCATAGTATGTTGGGCTGAGCCTTCCTCGTGGTGGGCCCAAGTGGTCAGGGGTCCAGGCTTGGAGATGTCAGTTAGGCTGAAGGCTACCTTCATCTATAAATATAGGGGCAAGGGGCCAGTTTTGGGACCTCTCTCTCTTTTGGGGACTTCATTTTCTTCTTCTTCCTACTCCAGATACTTTGCCATGTTTATTTTTCTTATAAACTTATATCAATGGATTCTAGCTAATCCAACAACTTATGTAATTGTAATCGAATGAAAGATTAATAAAATGTGAAGTGGATGTAGGCCAAGATTGCCGAACCACTATAATATCTTTGTGTCTATTTACTTTTATGCTTTGTTCTTTAGATTCCATTGATTTTTCGATCTCCATGAAATTCTATGGGAGTTGATGCCCATTTTTGGTGTCAACATTTTGGTGCTTTCACTGAGAAATGAATCCTCAGCTTAATTGGATCTCATCGTCTACTTTGATTTCTGTATTTGCGAGATAGATCTAGTTATTTATCGGTAAACTTCCTATTCTACTCAGTTTTGAAAGAAATCTAAAGGAAGGTGATTATCATAGTCAGAGGAACTAAGTCTACTTCCCGTGTTTTTGGAAGATTTGATTATGCTAATGTTCTTGGTTGGAGTTGTTCATGTGTTCATGTTCACTTGGAAGGGATTGGATTCACTGATGTACGCAAGATCTTGGGATTGGATGTTGAAGTTAGCACTCAAATTAAATGAAGGTCAACCCCTCTTTGAAGGCAATTCAGCCGATCTCTCATATGGCCGAATCCTCACCAAGGCAAACATACATATACCGATCCCTTAAGCATATATACTGAGTAAATGTCGACCCATCTGCTAAAGTACTACATGCACTACCGATCACTTATGTACCAATCGCTCCAAATATGTCAATACGATCCCTCTTTAGTGTATGTATACCGATCCGATCGCTCCAAAAAGCATATACATTGATCCCTTCAAAAACAGCTGTGCCGATCCCTCCACATACTTCGTATACCGATCGCTCCACAAAAGTATATATGCCGACCCCTCTGCATGCATGTATACCGATCCCTCCAGATAGCATGTATACCGATCCCTCTCCATGGGTATATATCGTCCCCTCTCCAAGGGGTATAATCTGATCCCTCTCATAGTATTATACCAATCCCTCTCCAGGGATATATACCGACCCCTCTCATAGTGGCATATACCGACCCCTCTCCAAGGGGTATATACCGATCGCTCTCTAGTATTATACCAATCCCTCTCCAGGGGTATATACCGACCCCTCTCCAAGGGGTATGTGCCGACCCCTCTCCAATATTATACCGACCCCTCTCCAAGGGGTATATACCGACCCCTCCCCAATATGTCTACAGATCCATCACCAAGGTAATCCAGCCGATCCCTATACTACCGACCCCTATGTCATATTCTTCTAGAATCGAACCATTGTTTAACCTATCCCTATTCCCAAAAAATGGATCGGGTACGACCCCTATTTTCAAAAAAAACCTTTTTCGGGTATGACCCCCACATGCTGCGTTTGAAACTCAACTTAAACATAGTGAATTTTATCCACTTCCCTTACGTCCTGTGACTGACCGGGGCATAGAGGATCAAGCAGTAGCTTCTGAATTGCAACCAAGGAACAGACAAGCAACCGCTATTCAAATGATACTCCCAAAGGTTGGAGAACATAGATGATATGACTCTAAGAAAATACAGGAAACTTTGGCCCAAAGCCAGACTCGAGTAAAACCATGGTTTTCCCCAAACAAACGCTAAAGTGACTCCAAGCACAGATCACCGGGCCTTTGAATTTAGTGACTCTAAGCAAACCAACAATTGAATCCAAGCAATTAGCATATTTTCTCGGGTGCGACTCCAAGTAGCTTACCACCGATCCGTCAATACTGGTCCATCTTGCTTTGCTCATATCTCGGGCATGCATACATCATTCACAATCATAACAAGTAGATGTAACCTAAAAACGAACTAGATCAATGATGACTGAATCATCTCCCCCAATCGAAGCCTATTTATTGAAGCTATTCAATGTGCAGAATATATAAGGAAATTCAATATGCCAACCATGTCGGCGTGTTCTAGAAGCACAAACCCTGAGCAACATCTCATGAAGTTCGATTGGTATATGAATTCCGCCAGAACAATATGTGCCATCGAATGCAGACGCTTTCCTATATTCCTCGAAGGGGTATCAATAATTTGGTTTATGCGATTATCGCCTAAATCTATCTCCTCATTCAATCAACCAGATCAAAAATTTATCGATCAGTTTAGAATGCTTGCGACTCACACCAATGATGTTTTGTCATTATCTAATTTATTCCAAATGCTAGGTGAGTCACTCAAAGACTTCTTGTAGAAATTCAATGTCGTCATCATCGTCACTAAAGCGAGCAATCCCAGCGAGGATATCATACTGATGGCATTGATGAGGGGAATTAACCTCCAGATAGATTTTGGCAGCTAGTTAGATAGAGAGCCTCTTACGACCTCGGATCATCTCTGTTACAAAGTGAATCAAAAATTAAGCAAGGAGGAGGTAGAGCAGAATAGGAGAAAGAACAATATGGGCCCGTTGGCTAAGGACTCAGACTCCAGGAGATGACCTAGGATCTCAAAATTCGACTCATATGCTCCTTTGAAAGATTCAACAGATAGCCTCTACTTGGAGACTCGTGACTCAGAGCAGTATTGAAAAACAACCTCGAGAGAGTCCACCGAAGCCTAGAGAAAGTCCGGGGAATGTTGTGTATTCCAAGATGCACACGTTCCTAACATTGGCGATTACGAACACCTCTGAGATGTGATCGGAAAGCTGATTGGGAAAGAAAAGCTTCAATAGTATGTGCAAGCCTTGCATAATGACAAGCATGGAACTTCCGATGCCTATCAATAAAGAACTCTGATTATCAGTTGGATCGTTGACAGTCGACATCCCGCTAAAAGGAGCTAGGGGCAAAGTTGAATAGCGAGCACACGATGCTGTTTCACTTATCAATGAGATTTATTCCAATCTTCTTTGAATTATTTCTATTTCAATTTCAATTGTGCTATGAACTACTACCAACTTGAACTAAACTACTTCCGAAACGATGCAAGTGACCTAGTACTCAGAGTTGGCTGCCAGCCAATCCCCGCAGACCATGATCTGACCTGTGGAGTTTCATCAAAACTAGCATGATTCGACCGCTCATCATCAACCATGTGCCTTTGATTCTGGGCCAACGACTAGAGATGGAAAAGCTCATCATGGTCAGAGCCCAATACAAAGCGGACATGGCTGACCGTCCATTCATCGACCTCCATATTTGACTTGGAGACCTAAGCAAGGCTTGGAACGAATATGGCCTGATCATCCACTCCTCGAGTCATAAAATAAAGTTCGAAAAAATACAAATGTCTCTCCTGAAGCTCAGTGATGACGGGATCTAAATAGAGTGGACGTGATTTGATCATCTACACATCAACTCCTGCCCTGAACACAAGAGGCAATTCGAAGGCCCGATTTGAAGTAGCTGTGATGGACTGCCTACTCGTCAACCACCGCTCTTAATACATGGACACGACTACACCCTGAAATGTATGCGACTTAATTTGTCTACTCAATAATCCACTATCCTCATTTGCAAGAAAGGAATACGAAGAAAATTGTGCAAGACTTGATTATCCAACCCTAGCATGGACGTGATCCAATCATCCATTATATACCTCCTTCCTTCACTTGATTGGAAGAGCTACAATCACCAAGCGGACGAGAATCGACCCTTTGATTGCTAAGCTTCGTCCTGAATGTTGGGGAAGAATCCCACTCCATGAGCAAATGTGGTTCGACCGTTCATTCGACAACTTTCGCCTCAACACGGTAAATGAAATACAAATCAAAAATATGACTGCTCTCAACAAAAATCTCTAAGTCCCCAGAGTGCGGACTAGAGTACTCTAAGTCCCCGAAGCATGGACTAGAGTATAAACGATTTGAAAAAAATCTCTAAGTCCCTGAAGCGGACTAGAGTACTCTAAGTCCTTGAAGCGGACTAGAGTATAAACGACTTGACAAAAAATCTCTAAGCCCCTAAAGAGGACTAGAGTACTCTAAGTCCCTGAAGCGGACTAGAGTATAAATGACTTGACAAAAATCTCTAAGTCCCTGAAGCAGACTAGAGTATAAACGACTTGACAAAAATCTCTAAGTCCCTTAAGCGGACTAGAGTACTCTAAGTCCTTGAAGCGGATTAGAGTATAAACAACTTGACAAAAATCTCTAAGTCCCTGAAGTATACTAGAGTACTCTAAGTCCCTGAAGCGGACTAGAGTATAAATGACTTGACAAAAATCTCTAAGTCCCTGAAGCGGACAAGAGTACTCTATGTCCCTGAAGCGGACAAGAGTATAAATTACTTGACAAAAATCTTTAAGTCCCTGAAGCGGACTAGAGTACTCTAAGTCCCCAGAGCGCGGGCTAGAGTATAAACGATTCAACAAAAATCTCCAAGTCCCCGGAGCGTGGGCTAGAGTATAGACGATTCAACAAAAATCTCTAAGTCCCTGGAGTGCGGACTAGATTATAAACGATTCAATAAAATCTCTAAGTCCCTGACTGCGGACTCAATTACTCTAAATCCCTGGCTGCGGGTTAGAGTATAAATAGTTCGACCAAAATATCTATGTCCCTGACTGCGGACTAGAGTATAAAACATTCGACAAAATCTCTAAGTCCCCGAAACACGGGCCGAAGTATGAACACAAATTGGGCATGAGTCGACTGCACGCAAAATGACTTTAAGTCCCCAGAATGTGGACTTGTGTATAAACATGGATGAACAAATAAGTGGATTTCAACCGTTCTCTATTCCACAAACTCCAGCCTGGAATCGACAGAAGGAGTATAAAATCGCTAAGGATGGAATTCGACCAACCGACTTATGGCCTCGCCAAATCAATGTTGGGGGCAGGATTACAAATCACTAAAAGTGAATACGATAGCTCATTATAGCTCTAGCTTGGTTTTCTTTACAACTTAGGGCAATGACTTCAAGGAAGCCAATACAAAATCAATTGAAACGACATCTGAAGTTACGGGTGACCGACTATATCGTACCATCAGATTGAGGGTCAATATCCATCCGCACCAAACTCAAACGAATGTGACCCGAATGTCCCTCGAAAAACTATGATCACCAAAGTGTTAGAGGGAGAATAAACCACGAAGACTTGATCATTAATTCTCTAGCACCTCCTTCGATCTGTCAAGAGGAGTATGAAACTAGATGAGCATGACCCGATTGCACTTTAGCCAACTTTACTACTAGATCTGATTACAGAATATGAATTAAAGTGGGCATGGTTGACCGTCCCGTACCCAACTCATGCCCGCAATCTGATGAAGCATCGAAGTATTCCCCTGGAAGGAAAAACCAGAATACAATCTGGGATTGGCAAGACTCAGCCTTCCATCAACCAACCTGATCCCGCGAGTAACCGGGAAAGAGTGTAAAGCTAAAGGGGACATGGTTTGCCTTTCTACTTATCGATGTATGCCCTAGGATAGGAGGAACGAGCAAGAAATAAGATGAATGTGAACCAACCATTGAACGATCAACTCTATGTCTTAGGATCTTAGTTGGGAGTATAAACATATCTAAGACGAGACTCGGCCATCCATGCAATACATTTATCAACCCGAGACTGGGAGCAAAAGTGTGATCGTCCAAAGACTGGCTGTGATAGCTCAATATTGTAACTTATATATAGTGTTTACAACCACTCGAGGCTACGAGCAAAAGGATGCCTAGAGATAGAATCATCAAATCGATGCCCAAGCTCGTAGGCAATTGACTATTATTCTAACCTGAACGACGAGCAACAGTTCACCAGTACAGTGAATGGAAAACACGATACTCGAATACACAAGCAGATTCAAACTCAAAGCAAGAGCCAGCTATGAAGCTGCATGCAACTTGAGGATGACCCCTACTCGACATTTTCTTCAACGTGCTTTTAAGCCTAATCTTTGGCCATTTGCAGATAATCGCTCAAATCATTTAGAGCCCTTCACTACCAGACTTAATAACTCATGACGAGACTCTAGGATTCGACTGGAGTAACCATCATCATTGACCGTCCCAACCAGATTTCACATTGATTGTTACGCGGAATAGTTACACTTGAACTCAAAAAATCCAAGACTGCACCCACTAAGCTAACAGTCGACATTACAGTCAGCCATGGCGACCTATCACGGGTACTGAAGATCGGACCATAGCTCAGTGTAACGATGATGAAGGAATTAGCTGGCTTTCTCTAAATGAATCTGATGTGTTCGCTTGGACCCATTCTGACATTCGTTTGATTTCACCGACTATTGTGGGCCATGCATTGAATATCGAACCCAAGGCATGTCCTAGTGAAATAAAAGCAACGCGACATGGATTAGGAAAGATTCGCTACACTTAAAGAGGAGGTGGATAAACTCAAAAACAATAGGTTTACTCGTGACACCCTCTGCTCAAAATGGGTATCAAATCCAGTTCTTATGAGAAAAGCTAATGGGAAGTAGTGGTCATACGTCAACAACTCAGACCAGAACAAGGCATGTCCAAAAGACAGCTTTCCACTTTCGAGGATCGACCAGTTGGTAGACTCAACCGCTGGATATGAACTACTTTTAGTTATGGATGTATACTCCGAGTACAACCAGATCCTGTAGCACGTCCTCGACAGGAGCACACCAACTTTATTACCGATCCAGGATTATATCATTATGTTGTGATGCCATTTGAATTAAGTAATGCTGAAGCTACTCACCAAAGATCGATCGACAGGATTTTCAAAGACTAGACCAGGCAATAGACGGAAGTATATATGGATGATACGCTTGTGAAGTCACGACGATCAAACGACCACATCAGTGACTTAACAATGATGTTCAGTTCTACCCGAAGAATTGAAGCCAACCTTAAGAAGATTCAGGCAATAAAAGACATCTAGGTATCGAAGGCAATCAAGCAGGTACAGAGTCTAAATGGGAGGTCATCGCCATAAGCCGATTCATCTCCAGGGTCACCGACAAGTGTACTATCTTCTTCGACCTAATCAGGAGATGGGAAAGGAATTTTGAATGGACATAGGATTGTAAATACGCATTCCAAGCTTTGGTGAACCACTTAAAGAGACCTCCCATCTCATCAAATCCGGTAGACCATACATATTTATACATCAATTTAACCATGTCGGTACATGCCATAAGTGCCGCAATGCTATGCGAAGAGAACCGGATCCAAAGACCGGTATATTATGTAACTAAGTGATTAATAGGTACTAAGAGAAGATTACCTGAAGCTACAAAAGCCAGCGTAATGCCTATTGATTTCATCACGTAAACTCTGCTCTTACTTTCTGGCTCATCCTATTAACATCTATGCTTACCAGCCGTTACGACAGGTCATACAACAACCTGAGACGTCTGGAAGACTACTCAAATGGAATATCAAACTAAGCCAATTCGATATCACTTATTTCTCTCGAAGAGCTATCTAAGGATGGAAATTAGCAGACCTCATATCTGAATTCATCGCATGAGACGACTATCTGTAGAGCAGTGGAGAACCGTCCAACCGATGGAGAACGTACACAGATGGAACTTCCAATAATTGGTTTTCTAGCATCAGAGTTGCGTTAAAGACTCCTGAGGAACGATTGATCTGCTATGCCCTAAAACTCAACTTCCCTGCAACAAATAACGAAGCTAACTATGAAGCCTTGGTCGCCACGCTCAAACTTTCAAGAGAACTAGGAGAGGAAACTTTACATATCTTATGTGATTTCTGGTTAGTGGTATGCCAAGTTAGGGAAGATTATCTAACTAGGGGGCAGCGTCTTGCTCCTTATCTCAACTGGGCCCAAGAGCTAATAGCCAACTTCGAGTATTACACCATTACACACATCCTCAGATAACAAAATAAAAAAGACGAATCACTGGCCAAGCTGGCTAGTTCTGGGGATACGCGACAAATAGACTTTGTCCCAGTTGAAATACTTAATATTCCCAGCATTAACAAATGAAGATTGACTAGATCTTAGAGACGGAACCGGAAAAGGAGTCATGGATGACTCCTATCAAAGACTACCCACAATAAGGAATTCTTCCTGAACGAAGGAGTGAAAAATGACAGATCCTCCTCAAAGCTTCACTCCAAATCATCCAAGAAGAAGTCATGTATAGAAAGGACTTTATCCATTCCCCTTCTTCAGTGTATCACCCATGATGATATCAAACGAGTCTTGAGTAAATTCTATGAAGAAGAATGCGGCGATTACACCAGGGGCAAACCCTGACGAAGAAAATACCCTGCTATGGATATTACCGGCCAACTGTTAATCGAGATGCGCCGATCATGCTAGACAATGCGATGAGTGCAAGATGTTTGCAAAAATTCTGAGAGCCCTACCGATGAAATTACTCAAATGGCTAATCCATAACCGTTTACCACTTGGGGGCATTGACAACATCGTCTTCTTGCCAACCCTAAAGGTGGTGTGAAATATGCCATCGTAACAGTTGATTACTTCACCAAATGGGTAGAAGCGTAACTTTTAACCACGACCAAGACGAAGAGAATAATCAACTTCATTGTCCGGAGCGTTATCTATCTTTATGACCTTCCATGAACTATTATAACTGGTAATGAAGCCCAACTTGGCAGCGCTAAATTTAAAGACTTCTGCCGTCAGCATCATATTGTAAAGAGATTTGCAGTAGTTGCTCGCCCTCAAGTAGATGGACAGGTTAAAGCTATGAATAATATCAAAAAGTCCATCCTGAAGAGATAGTTGGAATAGGCTATAGGTAAATGGGTGAATGAGCTCCCAACATCATTATGGGCATACAGACCCACCCACAAGTCCATGACTGGCTATACTCCAGTCGCCCTTGCCTACGGCTCCGAGGCCATCATCCCTGTAGAACTTGAAGTCCCCTCTCATCAAGTGACCTTTTACAACCCCTATTTCATTATAAAATAATATATACACAATGAATTGCAATTGAATTGCAACAAAACTAGAAGGAATTGACAATGAATCGTGAGCGTATAAAACGCATCCAGGAGCTAATGACAAGGATGTGTACCTGAAAGTGCAGTGTATATTCAAAAAATTCAACTTCTTGAAATCGACAGAAATCAAATTTTCACTTGGAGTTATTAAAGAAAAGACTGGATCAGATAGCCAAAGCTTGCTAATCCTGTAGAACCGGACATAGATAGCCACTGATGAAATACAATCCTGAATTTTTACTATTGGGAATCGACCAAGCGTCATGACGATCAAAGAGGGATACGACACTTTGGGAGGATGAAATGGAAGGAAAACGACTATTTAGGAAACTGGATGGATTTCTTTCTGGAGACTCTAACTTGCTGCAATTCAAAGCACGTCATGTACACAACAAGATGTACTCTAGGGGGAAAATGTTAACCGGTACCTTGGCATGGCTACATAAAGGTGATTATGAGGACCAGACTTGACTATTAATGGGAAAGATGACCACAAGACGACATCAATATGTCCAGTGTATGATATCAAGACAGTTATATCCAACCCATGCTAAATCAGGTCGACAAATGGATAACACTGGACATGGAAGTCTTAGAATTTAGTTTGGTTGTATTGGGAAACAGAGTGGATGATTAGGAAAATTCAATGAAACTTAGAGGGACATGCATAGTAAAGTTTGGGTCGGCAAAGCATATGAAATGGCTGGGGTCGACAAAGTATATAATATGATGGGCTCCGCATAGTGTACGGAATGGCTTGGGTCGGCAAGGCATGAGGAATAGTTCAGGTCGGCATAGCACCTGGAATGTTGGGGTCGGCATAGTGTATGGCATTCACCGGGTCGGCATTGTAAGTGTAATGGATCGGGTCGACATAAGATACGAAGTCAATGGGATCGGCATAGGATAAGAATGCTATGGGATAGGCACGCAAATATGGACCGGGATGGCATCCAAGGATGGTCGGGTTGGCATGATGACATAGATCAGCATAGTATGTTGGGCTAAGCCTTCCTCGTGGTGGGCCCAAGTGGTCAGGGGTCTAAGCTTGGAGATGTCAGTTCGGCTGAAGGCTACCTTCATTTATAAATACAGGGGCAAGGGGCCATTTTGGGACCTCTCTCTCTTTTGGGGACTTCATCTTCTTCTTCTTCCTACCCAGATACTCTGCCATGGCTATTTTTCTTATAAACTTGTATCGATGGATTCTAGCTAATCCAACAACTTATGTAATTCTAATCGAATGAAAGATTAATAAAATATGAAGTGGATGTAGGCCAAGATTGCCGAACCACTATAAAATATTTGTGTCTATTTACTTTTATGCTTTGTTCTTTGGATTCCATTGATTTTTTGATCTCCATGAAATTCTACGGGTGTTGATTCCCATTTTTGGTGTCAACAGATTGGTCTTGGGTCCAAATTTAATAAGGGAGGCTTCAGAGAAGATTGAGTTGATCCGAGAACGGATGAAGGAAGCTCAATCCAGATAGAAGAGTTACGCAGATAAAAGGCGTAAAGACCTAGAGTTCTCAATGGGAGACAGAGTTTTCATTAAGGTATCACTGATAAAGGGTGTGGTACGATTTGGGAAGTCAGGGAAACTGGCACCGAGATATGTTGGTCCATTCTAGATTATAGAAAGGATTGAAAAGCTCGCATATAGAGTAGAGTTGCCGATCAATATGGAAGGTGTCCATAATGTGTTTCATATGTCTCATCTTCACAAATGTGCATGATCCAGAGGCTACCATTCCTCAGACAGAGTTGGCAGACTTGTTAGTGGAGCATGATTTGACTTTTGTTAGACTTCCAATTCACATTGTTACGAGAGATGAGAAAAGACTGAGAAACAAGACAGTCAAGTTGGTGAAATTTCAGTGGAGCGACAACGAGAAGGACTGTATTTAGGAGACAGAGGACAAGATTCGAGACTCTTATCCCGATCTGCTTTGAGGGTATGTATATATTAGATTTATATAGATAATTCCTAGTCAGGTAGACTAGTATGGTTGCTAGGAGTCGTTACAGATGATTGCTATGTTTAGTATTTGGTCCTTATTGACTTTTGGGGACGAACTTCTTTAAGGAGGGGAGCCTGTAACACCCTTAATTTTTTATAACATTATTCAGGAAATTTAATCAGATAAATTAAATAGAATAATGTGAATGTTAAGGAATAAGGGGATTGAGACTTGAATTAATTAATTAAGGCCGAGCCTAATATAAAATTAATGGGCTTAAGAATGGTTTTGGTTAACCAAATTACATAAGGGTATATTTGTAATTTGCCGCCCAATGGTCCTTACCCTTATATATATTTCGTTCCTACCATTTCATCCCTTATTCACGTCATTTTGAAAATGCAAATCAAAAGAGAAAGGAACGGCCGGCCATTAAGGAAGAGAAAATCAAATTAAACTAGAGAATTAAGCTTAAGGGAAATAAATCTCAATCCAATCTCCTTACCTTGATCAAGGTGAATAATAATTCCATCTCTATTTTTTTGAATCATATATTATCAGATTTAAGTAAATTCATTTTTATGATATATTGGATGATGATTTGCTTGATTTAAAAATTTATATGGATTAGACATGTTTGTTTAAATGAGAAAAAGAACAGTTTTAGGTCAAAACCGAGATTTAAGGATGTTTAAATGCCATAGGAAAATTCTATGTTATGAGAAACATGACTTTGGAGTTGGGTTTCAATTTTGATTATTTTCCAAGCTATGGAAAGATTATTATGAATTTTCAAAGGAAAATATAGTTATTTTGGTTTATAAATTTATTTCAGAAAATATAATAAGAATTTGGGTCTGGAATTTTGATATGTTAGATAACATGATTAAAGTAAATTTTTGGAATTTTTGAGGATTTTTCCAAAGTAATTGCTATGAAAATTAAATTATTTTAGAAGAGGGACTTCTTTGCAATATTGGTTTTAGATAATGGAAGAGCTTATTTGACTAACTTAACCATGGTTTTGACCTGAAATTAGCGGCAGTTATTTTGGAAAAGAATTTGAAAAAAAATAAGGCAGCCAATCTGGTATTGACACATGGCAAAGTTATAGAAAAGTTTACTTTAAGAAGAACTAAAACAGGTTTGCTCAGAAATATTGGTTCCGTCTACTTAGGAAAGCACCTTTCGGCACAGGAGCTTCCGCCTTCACCTTAGTCAAAACCAACTATGTCAAAACCAATATACAAGGTATCACAAAGATGGTACGCAGTGGATTGGTGGAAGGCGAAAGGTAAGGTGTCGAAAACATGGCTTCCGAAGGGGTTGAAACCTTGGTTTGTTTTTAAAAGAAAAGCACATGCTTTTGTTTTGTTTTAGTCTTCAACAGATTCGAAGCAGATGGTTTCGAAAGAGCATTTAAGAAGGTTTCAAAAGGGTTGCCATTAACTTAAGGTTGCTTTCGACTGGGTTCTTACTTATGAAAGAATGTTTTAAAAGAAGGGGTTCCGTCCTAGTCGAAACCCTACTGCCATTCTTTTAACCTTTCGATGGTGTTGAAGATATCAATGGTTTCGAAAGGATACTTTGTTTTATAAGTTCAAGCCACTTCCTATAGCTATCGAAATGGGGTTAGGGGTATCGAAGGAGATGGTTTCGAAAGGGGTTTCGAAGCCAACCTTCCATTATTTTACCCAGATGTTAAAAGCTTTCAAAAGAGATGGTGCCGACACCATCAAATTTTACCCAATATTTTTATATGATAAAGGATGGTTTTGAAAGAGTTGCTTTCACCTAAATACACTTTGACCCAAATAATGTTTAAAATATAAACCCGATGCTTTCGAAAGGGTTTCAGATGGGTTACTTTCAATAGTGTCGAAATTTCGAAACTAAGCTTCTAAAGGTTAAATATTAATACCTTAATGTATTCAAAGGTTTCGAAAGGTAGATTTTAAAGTACTAAAAGGCAGGAGCCTAATGTTTAGAAGATAGATTTTTAAGGCTTTAGAAGTAGGCTATCCTATAAAGTCGAAAGCTAGGTTTCGAAGATATCGAAAGGTTTTATGACCCAAACTCTATTTTTAAAAGGAAAAAAACCCATTGCTAAATTAAAGGAGTTTTTATAATGATTTAAGAAGAAGCTATCTTTGATAAAATAATAGGCTGAGGGCAGTGACCATGTTTAACAGTAAGCCCATAGGAGTGATATTGCTATGTTGTTATGTTTGCTTCTTCAAATATGAATATATTCATTTTATAATGGGCCCATAACTGCATTTTGGGGATAAAGAGTAGAAGAACCAGTTAGGTTAACCCAGTAGTGAATATAAATGGATTAAACTCCTGAATGAGTAGAATTGCATCCAGGAGGTCAGGAAGACCAGAATATAGGATGCTAAAATATAAAAGAAAGATGTTGGCAGGGGCCAATAGGTTCATTGTTAGCCCATGAAAACTATATATAAAAGAGAATGTCAGAATGACAGGTTCATAGTTAGCCCATGAAAACTATGTATAAAGGAAGATGTCGGAGAGACAGGTTCATAGTAAGCCCATGAAAACTAAGAATGGATACTGGCAGGGGCCAGTAGGTCTGTAGTTAGCCCATGAAAACTATATCCAGATGAAATTTTGACAGTTGTCAATAGGTTCCTAGTCAAACCATGAAAACTGGGACAATAGTAAGATATTAGAGTTACCAATAGGTTTATAGCGATCCCATAAAAACTATGTAATTGGATAGGGAGTCCTTCAATGTTTAACTGGTTATTAGTCAGCCCATGAAAACTAATAGGTTAATAGTAAACCTAGAAACTATAATTGGGACAATCTAAATTGAATGGGGATGGGTAATCCAAAATTAATTCATTTGCTTTGCATATTATCATATTACACCGTTTTGAACTGTTTTAACCATTGTGGATGCAGGTGCATAGTATATGGTTTTATAAAGGTTTTAAGATACTAGTGAGGGGAAACCCGTTCCGCTAAGCAGCGTGGTCTCACTAGATATCTAAATGATTTGAGATGGTAGATTATTATTCATACCAGGCTTTATGTCTGACTCGAAGTTTATGTTTTCCCCTTAAATTCTCGGGTACTCAATTGATTTTGAGTAGTTTGAGAGTTGAGGTTTCCAGGTACCTCTTAAGAAGAATAAGCTTTTGAAGACGTGCAAAAGGCATGATAGCTATTTAGAGTTCACTTTTCTTTTGATTCCGCTGTGTTGTTTGTAATGGCGAAGTTGTTATATTGCCTATGTATACTCTGATCATCTAAGGGGGCATCTTCATATGTCACTCTTGGGCATATGTTGTAATAAATATTTTTTCTCTGAACGTGATTCGCGAACATGGGATTATGGAATGTTTTGATATAAAATGTGATTTTGTTTGAAGTTTAAATTTTTTCCATATTCATGTGTTTCTGGGTATCAATGAATCTAGCTTCGCCGTATTTGGTCGCCGAGGATTAATAACTATGGATGACTGCATCATCCGCAGCCGTTAGTTTTGGGCCTCCAAGTAGAGGGTTGTTACAGAAAGTCTTCGTTGATTCTGGAAGGATTCTGGAAGTTTTGTTAATATCATCTTCAAATCTACGTTTGGCCAAATGAAACTTCCAATGCAGATATCGAAGCCAAGCCCTAAGCTAATCTATGGATTCTTTAATACCGCAATGACTCCCATTGGAGCAGCTTGCATACTTATCACCACTGGAATTGCACTCTTTCATAAATCATTTTATGCGAGCTTCTCGATCATCGATCGACCATTACCATATAGTGCATTCCTGGGAAGACCCGCACTGAATGACATGGGGTTCTTATTTCTTGGAAGGATTTGCTCATGAAGTTCCATACCCCCATCGGGGTTGGTTCGAGAACATTTGTTATCTAGAGAATTATACGATGTAAATCTTAATTCTAGCAATAAAATTGTTCAAACTACTCTGCTGTCTCTTCAAATATCTATGATAATATTAATGAAAAGGAAATCAAGCTAGTTCCTAAAACCGCATTGGAACAAAGTACTAAGTCTGATGCTGAAACATGTCATTCTATGACCACAATGTTAGTAAGGAAGAAAAATATGGAGTGTATATATATGATCGGCACTGATGAATATAACCCAATCTATGCAAAGTATTTTTCTGAAGAAGCTTAGAAGCAGATTTCCTTCGCTAAATCTCAGCCTGAAAAGGAAGAAAGTGAGATAGATCCGAGGTTTGGGGAGACAAAGAGCTATTTGAAGCCATTTGATGACCTCGAAGATGTACATATAGACCACAAAGATCCTTCGAGGATTCTTAAGGTAGGGAGTAACCTCGACGAAGAAGTCAGAGTAGAGTTGATTGACTTCCTCAAAAAATCAATGTATGTTTTCGCTTGGACGCACTCAGATATGGCAGGAATAGATCCAACTATCATTTGACACATGCTCAACATAGATCCCGATGCTCACCCAGTCAGGCAGAAGCGTAGGACCTTGTATCAGGAAAGGTTTAATGCTCTACACGAAGAGGTTTATAAACTAAAAGAGAATGGATTTATTAGGGAAATATTATACCCAAAGTGGATTGTGAATCCTGTTCTTGAAGGCTAATGGAACTGTAGAACTTATGTAGACTATACTAACCTAAACAAAGCTTGCCTGAAAGATAGTTTTCCTCTACCTAGAATCAATCAGTTGGTAGATGTAACTAGGGGCTTTCAGCTGCTCATCTTTATGGATGCATATACAAGTTACAATCAAATAGTCATGTTTAAACCAGATCAGGAGCATAACAGTTTTGTGACAGACAAGGGCTTATATTACTACAAAGTCATGCCATTTGGACTTAAAAATATGGGAGTGACCTACCAAAGGTTAGTTAACATGATGTTTCTCAAATCAGATTGAGAAAAATGTTGAGGTGTACATAGATAATATGCTTGTTAATTCAAAAACAGCACTAAGTCATGTGCTTGACCTGGGAGAGACCTTTATAATCCTAGGACAGTATAACGTGAAGCTGAATCACTTAAAGTGTACTTTTTCCATCTAGTCAGGAAAGTTCCTGGGGTATATAGTAAGTGCCTGCGACATTGAAGCAAATCTAGAACAGACCGAGGCCGTAAGATATATAATAAGCAAGTTTATTTCCAAGCTACAGACAAATGTATACCATTCTTCTTCCAAGTAAAGAAGGGAGGGAATTTCGAGTGGACTGAGGAATGGAAAATCACATTCCAGAATATGAAGTACCATTTGATTATTACCCTTATGTTATCAAAACCAGTATCAGGTGAGAACTTATATGTATACTTAGCTGTTACTGATAAAACTATTAGTGTTGTAGTTGTTTAAGAAGATGAAGAGAATCAAAGGCTTATCTATTTCACAAGTAAATGCTTATCAGGGGCAGAGCATAACTACTCAATCATTGAAAAGCTGGCTTACAACTTGCTTCTTACAGCAAGGAAACTATGACAATACTTCTAAGCGCATCCCGTCAAATTCCTCATAGATAAACCATTAAAGCAAATATTACAGAAGCCAGAGACATCTAGTTGTTTACTAAAATGGGCAATGGAGTTCAGCTAATATGATGTATCATACTATCCCAGAAAAGAAATCAAATGGCAAGCGCTAGCAAACTTCATTACGGAATGCATGCTGCCCATAGAACCACAATCTAAGCAAGAAGCACCCACTCCATAGTTTGGCAATTATTTGTGGATGGAGCATCGAATGAGCAAGGGTTAGGAATTCGGTACGAGATCACCCCAGATAGGTAGAATTTATATGGGACAGTGCAGCTTGGGTTTAAATAACCAATAATGTCGTAGAATATGAAGTTCTCCTCGTAGGCTTAAGGGTTGCTCAAGTAACGAAGGTTACCCATATTAAAATTCACAACGATTCCCAATTAGTTGTGAACCAAGTGCATGGTAATTACCTAATGAAAGAGCCAACTCTAGCTAAATATGTGGAATTTTCCAATATTATTAGAGTAGTTCGCACTGTTTGATATAGAACAAATTCCGCATGAGAACAAGTCTTCTGCTGATTCACCCAAACTTGCTTGCACAAAAGTAGTAAATGAAATGAAAGTCATTCAAATAGGGCTTCAAGCTAAACTAAGCATCACCGAAGCTAATCAAATTTGGTCCTAACTAGAGCCCATTAAGCTACCATTAGAGAAGCCCAAAATCAAGAAACAATAGAAATTCAAGACAAGTCCCCAATCACGCTTATCCCTCAGAAGCGGAGGAGGAATCATGGATGACCCCAATAAAAAATTCTTGATAGATGGACTTCTACTTCCAAATAAGAATAAAGGCTGCAAAATAAGATACCTGGCTTCGTACTTTTCCTTCTTTTATGGCATATTATATAACAGAGTGTACTCTAACCCTTATCTTAGTTGTATTTCCAAAGAAGAAGGAGTACAAGTCCTAAGCGCAGCACACGAAGGGCATTGTAGGGTCCACTTTAGAGGGGCAAAGTTAGCAAAGAAAGTTCTAAGGTACAATAACTACCGGCCCACTACACTTTAGGATGCGTAAGAGTACGTAAGGAGATGTGATAGATGTCAAAATTTTGCCAATATCCCAAGACAACCATCCTATAAGCTTATCCCGTTAACTAGCCCATGGCCATTCGACATATGGGGAATAAATCAAATATGACCACTTTCTATGTCAAAAGGAAGGGCAAAGTATGTCGTGATGGAAACAGATTACTTCACAAAATGAGTGGAGGCAGAACCCTTAGCTACTATTATCGTGAAGAAAATAGTTATTTTTGTTGCGAGGAACATAGTCAGTAGGTTCGGGATCCCACATAAGATAATCTCTAATAACGAAATCCAATTTGTTAAAAAAGAGTTTACAGAACTTTGTGAGAGGAATGAGAAAATAAAAGCTTCTCTTTTGTTGCACATCCATAGGAAATAGGCAAGTCGAAGCGGCAAACAAAACCATTAAGAAACTGCTCAAGAAGAGACTGTAGAAGGCGAAAGGAAAGCGGATAGAAGAATTATCCCTAGTATTGTAGGCCTATAAGACCTCGTCCAGATCCCCAAACGGCCATACACACTTCTCCCTAACCTACGGCTATAGAGCAATACTGCCAGTTGAGGCAAAGATCCCATCACGCAGAAGAATATAGTAAGTAGCAGATCATAACAAAGAGCTAAAAGAGGCTACCCTCGACTTCATTCGAGAAAGAAGAGATGAGGCAGCTGTTCGCTCCACCACATACCAACAAAGGATGGTAAAGAATTACAATGCTAGGCTCAAAGAAAGAAACTTCTGCAAGGGAGACCTGGTACCACGCAAAGTGATAGCTAACACTAAGGACCCAGAGCCTTGGCTCCAAATTGGGAAGGCCCTCTAGTTGTAGCAGAAGCCATAGCTAACGGGGCTTAACGACTCTCGAGGCCTAATAGGAACCTAGTTCCAAGAATGGAATTCAGAGCAACTCAAACTTACTTTGTATAAGAAATCTTACATGTGTGTCGAAAATGACAAACATTGTAATTATTATGAAAGTAATACAATAAACTGGACGTAGGGATATTTGATGGTCCAAACCAGTATAAAAATCCTTCCGTGTTAATTTTACTAACGTAGCTAACAATGTTGAATTGTAACTTACACAACTCAGCTTTTCAGCTAAACAGTTTCCATCGACGTAAGGATAATAGATGAGTTGAACCAGTCCAAAAACCATGCACATGAATAAAATATTGTAAACACACGACGTGACTTTACAGTCGAAAAGTAGTTTGCTCCCGAATCGTGAAGCATGCCATGTAAGCGCATGACAAAACAAGAATATTAAAAAAAAGCAAGTGCAGAAAGCATGAACTGATTGGGGAATCCATCAAAAGCGGCAAGATAAAATAATGCATAGAATGCAATATGACCTACAAATGAGTCAATTCTAGAAACTACATAAAGCTTGCAGATAAACACTAAAAACTAAGATCTATTCATATTCATTGAACATGTTCGCATATTTCCCACATTTATACACAAGTCAAAAGTAACGACAGAAAGAATTTACTATCGTCACACAAAATGACATCAAAAGCTAAGCTCGAAATTATGGCTTATAGTAAAAAAAATTACGCTATGACTCAAACTCGTCCCTAGAAGAATCATCAGTTAAAATTCTTTCACAAGGACGAGATGCATGATCACCTAACGTAGGACATTGATTAGAATTGCTCCTTGCCTGAGAAGCTAGAAGTGACCCCTTTTTATAGCAATTCTTCAATTTCTCCTTTCATTAGAAAACAACATTAGGATTGGCCCTCGGTGGAGGCGAGGAAACAACACCAGACCTCGATAGAACATCAGGAGCCAAGGACATAATAGGTTCATCCTCTATACCAGTTTTCTTAGTGACCTGAAGAGACAACTTTTCAACTTTGTAATTTAGAACCTTGATCTTATCTTCATAAAAATCTTTACATACACCTTTAGCATCTTTCAATCGCCCATCCAATTCTAAGATTCGAATCAGTGCAGACTCAAGCTTCTCCCTCGAGTCAGCTACCTCCGTACATTGTTCGATGGTGTGAGGTTGAAAATCAAGAAAACGTAGACGAACAAAATTAAAAGAAAATGTGATCAAGATAAAGTTCACTAAAGTACTTATGTATAAAAGAATGTTTCCTTACAGCATGTCCCTACAAAAAGTATGGACCCTAAAAATAATTCACTGACCATTAAACACCTAATATAAGGCATGCTAGCCAAAGGCGGGTCTGTTCGTACACGAAAGGTCTTCCTTGGATTATAGTTAGCAGCTGCTATGGGTCCATTATCCACAGTCACCATAAAATATTCTTTGTTATAAAGGAAGTTCAGGTTAAGAGTAGGGTAAAAATAATTTAAAAAATCTATGGCTCGTAGCAAAGCAATATGCCCCATCTTACTTTTGACCTTCTCCCTCCTAAGTTTCTTCGCGAGATCAACAATCCTATTCTGTCCAGCCACATTAATAAGGTCTACCGCAGCGCTAGGGGCAACTTGAGCATCTCGCAGTAGATCTTTGAGTTCGTGATCTTGAGCACATTGGTCTCTCTCATTTTTTCCAAAGTATTAATTAGTTCAGCCCTTGTCCTTTTTGAGTCTCCAGAAAAGCCACCAAAATATTCGAGAGAATCCTCTTTCCACCCCTTCCACTGTGTAAAAGGAAGTACTCTCGGCCCTGACCACTCCAACCGATGTTTGTAAAGATGTTTTTGCTCTTTGAGTTTACCTTGGTAATACAGCTCTAATTGCTTTCTCCACTCATCCACTAATACAGCGTCCATACCTCCACTAATATAGCATCCATATCTGCAGGAGGAGTGGGGGCATGCCTACACGGAGTCCTTTGGCCACCTCCTCTCTTCCAACATCCCCCTTTCCTTCATATTGCTTAGTAGCCTGAAGGGACATGTCTTCTATGGTATTTCTAAATCCCTTGATCTCCGCTTTATAGACAATCCCATAGAGCGCCTCTCTTTCCTTCAACGTCTGCTGTAGTTCAGCAACCTTTGAATTTACAGCCTCAAGTTCAGTGCATAATGTGACATTATGTTAGGACCGACGCTTAAGGGCATCCTTAGCTTCTTTAAGCTTAGGAAGGGCATTCCTTAAGTCCCTTTCAAGCCCTTCGTTAGAAAGTGTTAAAAGGAGATTCTGTTTCTCTAAGGTCACAACAGAATTCATGAACTCAACCTCAAACTCAGGAACACCAGTGTCATCTAGGCTACAAATGATGGGGACTGAAGGTTTATTGGATTCAACGGCTTTGATAAACTCGAAAAGAGTCCACGAGGATCGACCTAGATGGCAGTGATTAAAGTTTGATTCAAAAGAATCAAGTTACGTAAAGCTAAGTATAGAAAAAACATATCGCATAGAAACCAATTTTATATACAAAGAATGTAACCAATTCACATACAAAATTAATAATAATACACAACACTCACTGCTTAGTAAGATTACTTAGCCTAAGCATAAACCACTCCAAATAAGGACTATCGGGTCGGAAGGAACCACTCTAAGGTATATCACCGTCGGCATAGTACAAAATCACAAAGTGCTTCTTTCTCTTTAACTATTTGGTCAATTTTGAAAAGCAACCCTTAGGTTTCCCTTTAAGTTGCATGAACTACTCATCTAACTCTTTTTCATGCTTATGGGTCACTGCTGCATTAAGACCAAGACGATCTAAGGTCTGGGTTTAGAGTTTCTCCATTCTTTCCTTCATGAGTTTAGTAAATATTACTTCCTTAGAAGACTATAAAGAACAAGGGAATGAAAATAACATTGTCATTCATAGTGTAGTAACGAAACAACAAGAAAATTAAAGAAATTGACCACAAAAAAATGTGAAAACAAAAGCATTTTTATTACATAAGAAAGGATGACACCATTGATAAGAGTTCAGGTAATTACATGAACATGAGAAGTTGAGGTGGTCCCTGTCTCCATAGAACTGGCATCCTCGTCATCTTATTACAAAGAGGCACCGTGGGAAGCAGAAGGGGAAGCATGCTCTGTAGCCAGGTCCTTAGACCATTCAACCCTACAGTAAGAAAGGGCCTTTTCAATCTTGGAGAGTCCCCCAAGAAGCTAAGGTCAACCTCAGCGGTAGTATCCTCTAACCAGTCAGCAGAGCACTAACACTTGATTGCGACATACATATTGTAAAGGACTCGATAAGTGATCTATTCAAGATTGCCCTTAAACTTCTCGACCTCCTTCTCCTTCGCCCTTAATGTTTTGTTTTTCTCCTATAGTAATATGTCCTTCCCTTCTAACTCTTTACCCTTTAATGCCAAGGCCTCATCAGTAGCCTTTGCTACGTCCTCCGCCTTTTCATCTTTCACTCTTTGGGCCTTAAGCTCTTCCTCAATTTTAGTTTTCTCAAAGGCCACCGTAGCAACGTCTGCCTCAAGCATTATAGTATGGGAAATGCATGTGACCTGATCGTCTTTCCCCCTCTTTTGAACCTCAATTGCTAACCATCATTAAATAAAGAAGAAGAAGAAAGTACTTACATAGGCCCAAGACCTTTCAAGTTCAACAGCAAGCTCGAAGAAGAGGAGCGCAGGAAGTGGAAGAGCAATGGGTTAAGATTGCAGAGCAGAAGCAATATGGGATAGGTTGTCCAGAGTGACCTGCCCTAACCTCTTAGCAAGCTAAGAAACAGCACCCTCGAGTAAATGTAAGAATCTAATGGATGGGTCTTAGAATGATTGGAGGGGGGATATTAGCACTTCAAATGAAGAAGGATGGGGAGGAGGCGTACATGGTTTCCTGAAGAGCTAGCCAAAGGCTTCGGCATCGTCTTTCTTCTCATTTGCTCTCTTCATCTACTTTGTTTTCTCTAACTTTTTGGGTGAAGCATCATCAAGAAACGAACCAAAGAGACCATTGGCCAATCTGCCTGCATAGAAAAAGGAAATATTTAACTAAAATTAGGATTGATGGTCATCTTCATAAAAAGGGTCAAAACTTTAGTGTCTATATCATCGAATTATACCCTTAGGTTTATTCATAATTAAAGAGAATTTAAAGATGAAACGGGAAAAATTGTGCCTAACATGCAAAAGTTGGTACTTCAGCATTAGCAACACAGTAAAAAAATTCTTATTTTCCTCTCATCTTTACCTAAGTTGAGAATGTCCTTCCTACGAGATTCGTTTGAACTGATGGCTAAATCAGAAAAGATAGGACGATTGGGATGTGGTTAGAAAGAAGAGTGGAAGTTATCAAGGTTCAGAATAAAGAAATGTTGATCGTTCTTCTTTTGGGTCTTACGGGCAGCATGTGTAAGAACCGATTTCTTCTCTTGGGCATAGAAAAACCAAAAATCACCCCTAGAAGGACTCTTATGGATATCAAATAAAAGTTGGAGTTCTTCACAAGAAAGAGTCGTGCACTTCTCAACATAAAGAATGAATGTAGTAATCAGAAGAGTGTAAGAAAAGGGACCAAGCTGAATGGGGACAATACCGATAGCAGTAAAACATTCATAGAGAATTTGGTTAGGATGGAGGTAGAGTGTGTGAGGAATGCGAAATATGGATCGCTAGAATGAACACTAGAGGGGGGGGGGTGAATAGTGTTTATAAGAAATTACTAAATCTTTTTGAGTTATTGTTGATTTGTACACAAATGTATGCAATATTCAGACACAGATATAATCACATAATCAAACACAGATGCAGAAATAAAGTAAATGCAGTAAAGGAAAGAACACACCGGATTTTATACTGGTTCGGAGTTACCCTACATCCAGTCCCGCACAACTAAGTACGGATTTCCTTTCAAAAGCAATTCAACAATTACAACCCTCGATTTCAAGGCCACGAGGTACATCCTCCAGAATCACAATCCTCTGGGTAGAGATACTTGATTTCCGGGCAACAAGTTCACCCAATTGATTTCTCAAGGCTACAAGCACACCTTTTCTCACTTGATTGATTTCCAAGGCTAAAATCACACCTTTTACTCTATTGATTACAAGGAAAGCCTATAACTCTGAATAACACTAAGGATCTTGATGAGATAGTGACAGAGAATCAAACCAGAGATTATCTAGTTAGATTCAATGTTGATTTCGGTAGAGTAATCGTAAGAATATGTATAAAGAAATGTGGAAGAAGAAGAGAAGTGAAAAACTAGAAAATCTATATTCAAATTCGTTGAAACTAACCCCTATTTATAGAAGAACAACAGCCATGTCCATTCGTGAAAGGTTATGGCGAATAGACACTTCTTTTGAAATTCAAATTTTTGAATCTAACTGTCACTATGTCGACATGGGGTACTAGGGCATGTCGACATCCCAAAGCATTTTTTGAAGATTTGATTTTCTTTGAAAATAACCTTTATCTTATATTAAAAACTATTTAAACTTTATAAATATACTTGACTATAGATAAAATACATAGATAAATATAGAGAATAATATATATAAAATTTTACTATAGTTTTATATTTAAATCTAAGTATAAATATATTATAATTAAAAGATAGTTTAAACGAACGAAGTTTAAAACAAGAGTTTATTAAAAACAAAAACAAAGAATATTTTAAGGCTATAACATCTTTTTGAAAATCATTTGAAAAGATAATTTTTAAGGCTAAAACATTTTGAAAAGCAGTTCTGAAAATCATTCTGAAGTAGTTTTGAAAATCATTTTGAAGTAGTTTTGCAAGCTTCTTCCTGCAGAATATCTCATCACATCAGGACTTGAGAACTTGTATAAAACCAGGATGTTCGTGGGTTTGTAAGCCACTTGTCGTAGGTTTGTAAGCTACTTGTCGTGGGTTTGTAAGCCACTAAAAAGGTAGAAATGGGTTCCATCCCAAAATAAAATTGGAGTGAAGATTTCAGTGCTATTATGAAGTTTTAACATAATTCTAGACTCAATACTTATTTTAAAATCTTGAACTCTTGATAATCTTGATACTCATGAGTCTTCAATCTTGATATCTTGAATCTCTATACTGTACAGTCTTCATTCTTTGTACCTGCATGGTTAAATCCTGCATATACATATATATCTAAACTATAATGTTAGTATTTATATTTTATAATCTTATTCTAAGGTTGTTGTCATCAAAACCATCATCTCAAGGACTAACAATCTCCCCCTTTTTGATGATAACAACCTTTGTTTATAAAATATTACTTCTATCCTAATAATTCCCCTTAAATCTAATAACTCCCCCTTAATCTATGCCTAACTACCCTATTTTATATTTCTCCCCCTTTGTCATCAACAAAAACAAACACACTCTAAACTATATAACTCCCTTTCATTCTTGTACTCAAGTACCTGCATTAATAAACTATATAATAGAGTATATTAAGAAATTACTATACTTATAGACATGATATTCAATCAACGATTATAAATATATCAATGTATATTTATACATTCATCAATCCACACCAAATGTCAATCAAATCAATCAAAACAAACAATTTCAATCAAAGAAATCAATTCAAACAAAGTAATCAAATTAAATAAAGCAATCAAATTAAACGTTACGAGGAACTTCTAACCATCCTTCTTCTCCGAAAATAGGGTCTGCTTTGATGGCATCCCAATTTTCATTGTCATTTGTGAGAGAGACAGGAGGATGTGCTTCGTTATCATCCTTGTGTAGGGAAGAAATCATCCATCGAATTGCCTCGAAATGCCTTTCTTGCTCTTTGATCATCTGCATTTGACTTAATTCTAAGTGTCGCTGGTTACGAAGAATGAACGAGAGAATATTCTTGAATGAATTAAGAGTTTCTTCAAGATTCTCGGATAAGTTATGAATTAGATTAGCCATTTTTGAAATTGTGAGAAGAATGAGAGATAGAATAGATAAGAAATAATATTCAATAATGAATTCTGGAAGAAATGGGTATATATAGGTGTAGAAATTCGTTTGAAATGAATAGACATATGGTAGTTATTCAAATTTCAAATTCAAAATGAAGTGTCATTTCTGACCAGTACATGTTGACATGGTCATAGAGGGTATGTCGACATGAGGCAGTGAAATTTGATGGTAATTTTGATTTTCTGAATAATTGTGTGTATATATATATTTATATAATATACTAACATTTATTCAAGAGATAAGATAAGCTAGTTAACAGAAAAGAAATTCAATTTCATTGCATAGAAGAGTGATACAATGATTAATCATAAACAACTATAACTTGAACTAATTCGACATGATATGAAAATATAGAACTAGTTAGAGGATGATGAAGATGAAGATAATCCAAGTTTCTTGCTGACTTTGGAGAAAAACTTGTTCATCTTGGATTATATTTTGTCCAACTTCTTACTAACGGATCTTTTAAGAACCCGTTAATTCTCAACAATATTCTTTTGGTTTTTGAGAAGGGTTTTGTTGGTAGGATTGGAGGGATATTCAATATTTTCTAGGGATGTTTCACCTTCTTCTTCTTCTTCTATTTCCATTTCATCCCCTTCTTCTTCTTCCTCTTCCTCCTCTTCCATTTCTTCATGATCCAAACGCTCTTCCTTTTCGGCAAGAGTCTCATAAGGTTGAAAAACATATGGGGTTTTCATGAGAGAAATGTTTGAGATATTAAAACTTTTCTTGAAATAAATTCTTCTCCTTTGAAATTTACTCCGAAATAGTTTAAAATCCGAGTAAGGTAAATTCCATGATATAAAGTGTTTTCTCCCATTTCAAAATTTTTAGGACGAAGTTCATCCAAAATAACTTGCGCCCAATTGATATCATAATTTCCGAAAATAGCAAAAAGTGCTTTGCACACTTTTGAAGTAGGATTATTAAAATTTCCCGATCTTGGAGTCAAAGTATGTTGTAAAAGAAGATTGACAATTCTTGCTTTAGGACGAAAGTTTCGGTTTTTAAATTCAAAGTTTTCATCTCCTTCAAAAATATGATGAAATGTCTCATGATCATGTTCATCGATTTGAAAACTAGAAAGATCCATTCCCATGCTTTTGCAATTGAGAATGGTACCCAAAAGATCACAATTCAAAACAATTTTAGTGCCTTTGACACTACTCCACATTTCATTATCATTTCCTTCATAAAATTCTCGATTGAGATTTGCATAGAAAATTTTAACAAGATTTGGGTAACAAACAAAATCATTTTGAGAAGAATCAACAAGACTAAGAATTTGATTGTTTGCAAAAAGAGTATCAATTTCATAAGAAGAAAAATCTTGAAAAATAGCAAACTTTCTGGGATGGACTTTTCCATAATTAGCATAATTGATGTATGCTTTTATGGCCTCCGGATTATTGAGGAGTTGCTCTTTCAAGTTTCTGGAAAGTCTCGTGGTGGAGGGGTTGCTTGAAGAAGCCATTAAAGTAGAGAGTAGAGGGCTTGAAGTTTTGAAGAGAGAGTTTGAATTTGAAAAATGAAAGTGAAAAGTTGTGATAAAAGATAGTGAATAAATAGATTTTTGAAAGACATGTTCTCTGGTCAAAAGATGCCTTTTCAGAGTATTGAATGAAGTGAAAAGGTGGAGAGAAATTCAACCATTTGAATTCAAATTTTGAATTTCAAATTCTGGTACCTATGTCGACATCAGGGTAGGGACCATGTCGACATATGCCTGTGAATTTCTATGATTTATTTTTCCTAAGTATTCTAATATATATATACTTATATATATATCTGGAATATTATTAGAATTATAGTATATTCTAGAAAATATTATTATTATTAAAAATAATAAAAATAAAATAATAATAAAATTATAATAATAATAAAATAATAAAAAATAAATTTAAAATTCAATCAACACACCAATTCAAAATTAATCAATCAAGCAATCAATCATCTAATTCTAAGCATGCAATTTCAATCAATTGTATTGTAAATGTGTACCTTTTTCTGAGTCCGTTTCCTTGAATTCGTTGAAGTCGTGAACTGCCGTGAAACACAAATTTGAATTCTCTGTCTTCTGATCATCATCGCTTGAGGACAAGTTTGAGTCATCTAGAGTAGCAGTAAATGCACGCTTCTGTTTCTTTATTGAACCATTGTTTATAGGAGGATTCTGCCTATCTGGATACAAAAAGTCTCTTTTCATATGGCCTGGTTCATCACAGTTGAAACATTTGAAATTGTTTGGCACTGCATTCTGATTTCCAGAATTCTTATAGTTGTTTCTCTTGAGATTATTCATCTTTCTGTATTTCAGGAATTTCCGAAAATTCCTGGTCATAAATGCTATCTCTTCATCATTATCACTGTTTGAGTCTGATCCGTCGGTTAATGCATTGAATGCCATTGATTTCTTTTCAGATGCTTTGCTTTCTCTTCTCCCGATCATTTGGACTTCAAACGACATTAGATTTCCAATCAATTCTTCTATCTTTAAGGTACTGATGTCATTTGCCTCTTCAATTGCAAGTGTCTTTTGATCCTATTCTGGAGTGAGAGAATTTAAAATTTTTCTGACTTGATCTTCTACCGAAAATTCCTTTCCCAAGGATATTAAAGAATGCACAATATCCTGAAATCGACTATACATATCTGAAATAGACTCATTAGTATTCATTTTAAATAACTGAAATTGATTTGTGAGCATGGAAATTTTGGTCTGTTTAACTTTGCTTGTTCCTTCGTGAGTCACTTGCAAAGTTTTCCAGATTTCATATGTAGACTTACAAACCGACACTCTATTAAATTCATTCCTATCAAGTGAACAAAACAGAATATTCATTGCTTTAGAATTATTTTGTGCAACAGTCTTTTGCTCAGCGGTCCACTGTGCAAAATCAGTGGTGGGTTCAGAATATTCAGTTTGTGTGATATTTCAAGTATCTAATCCTACAGATTGTAAATATATTTTCATCCTACAAGCCCAATATGCATAGTTACTACCATTAAAAAGTGGTGGTCTGACAGTAGACTGACCTTCTACAAATGAACTAGTGACAGGGATACTAGTGTTAGTAACAGTACCAGTGTTGGTAGCCATTTTGAAAGCTTTTCAAAATTCAGATTATGAAACTTTTGAAAACCTCGCTCTGATACCAAATGTGAGGAATGCGGAATATGGATCTTAAGGCTAGAATGAACACTAGAGGGGGGGGTGAATAGTGTTTATAAGAAATTACTAAATCTTTTTGAGTTATTGTTGATTTGTACACAAATGTATGCAATATTCAGACACATATATAATCACAGAATCAAACACAGATGTAGAAATAAAGAAAATGCAGTAATGGAAAGAACACACCAGATTTTATACTGGTTCGGAGTTATCCTACATCCAGTCCCGCACAACTAAGTACGGATTTCCTTTCAAAAGCAATAAACAATTACAACCGTCGATTTCAAGGCCACGAGGTACACCCTCCAGAATCACAATCCTCTGGGTAGAGATACTTGATTTTCGGGCAACAAGTTCACCCAATTGATTTCTCAAGGCTATAATCACACCTTTTCTCACTTGATTGATTTCCAAGGCTACAATCACACCTTTTACTCTATTGATTACAAAGAAAGCCTATAACTCTGAATAACACTGAGGATCTTGATGAGATAGTGACAGAGAATCAAACCAGAGATTATCTAGTTAGTTCAATGTTGATTTCGGCAGAATAATGGTAAGAATATGTATAAAAAAATGTGGAAGAAGAAGAGAAGTGAAAAACCAGAAAATCTATATTCAAATTCGTTGAAACTAACCCCTATTTATAGAAGAACAACAGCCATGTCCATTCATGAAAGGTAATGGCGAATAGACACTTCTTTTGAAATTCAAATTTTTGAATCTAACTGTCACTATGTCGACATGGGGTACTAGGGCATGTCGACATCCCAAAGCATTTTTTGAAGATTTGATTTTCTTTGAAAATAACCTTTATCTTATATTAAAAACTATTTAAACTTTATAAATATACTTGACTATAGATAAAATACATAGATAAATATAGAGAATAATGTATAAAAAAATTTACTATAATTTTATATTTAAATCTAAGTATAAATATATTATAATTAAAAGATAGTTTAAAACAAACGAAGTTTAAAACAAGAGTTTATTAAAAACAAAAACAAAGAATATTTTAAGGCTAAAACATCTTTTTGAAAATCATTTGAAAAGATAATTTTTAAGGCTAAAAAATTTTGAAAAGCAGTTTTGAAAATCATTCTGAAGTAGTTTTGAAAATCATTTTGAAGTAGTTTTGCAAGCTTCTTCCTGCAGAATATCTCATCACATCAGGACTCGAGAACTTGTACAAAACCAGGATGTTCGTGGGTTTGTAAGCCACTTGTCGTAGGTTTGTAAGCTACTTGTCGTGGGTTTGTAATCCACTAAAAAGGTAGAAATAGGTTCCATCCCAAAAGAAAAATGGAGTGAAGATTTCAGTGCTATTATGAAGTTTTAACATAATTCAAGACTCAATACTTATCTTGAAATCTTGAACTCTTGATAATCTTGATACTCATGAGTCTTCAATCTTGATATCTTGAATCTCTATACTGTACAGTCTTCATTCTTTGTACCTGCATGGTTAAATCCTGCATATACATATATATCTAAACTATAATGTTGGTATTTATATTTTATAATCTTATTCTAAGGTTTTTGTCATCAAAACCATCATCTCAAGGACTAACAGAGTGTACATCGAATATGCTCGGGGATAATAGAAATGAATCCAACTGGGGGCATACGAATACACTCGTCAGATTCTTATGCTCTACCTATGTAACACTCGAACCCAAAGTGATCAAAAATACCCTTTATTTTCCCCAAATCAGTTACCCTAGACGGCAAGGATAGGGAAGAGGAAGAAGATGTTGTCATGTCCGCTACCCATAAGACACAAGAAAAAGAAACTACAAAAGGAAGAAGGTCCTTACTTTAGTTCGGATAACGGAATGATTTTTGGAGAAGATGTGATTGACTGCTATGGTTTTTCTTTTGAAAGTAGGTAAAGAATGAAGAAGAAGAAGAAGAGAAAAAAATATCCACTTACCTCGATCAGAATCTCAGCCACACAAATCACAATGATGAAGAGACTTAATAGAACATCAATTGATTAATGAAAAGGGAGATAAGTGAAAGGATCCATATAGATTTTCTTTGAAGTCAAAAGACTACAGGTACCGCTTTTCAGAAGATTGACCAGTAAAGAAACTACAGTGTACTTGAGCATTAAATATGAAACGGCGATAAAGACTTTCTCATTTTTGGAAAAACACTACGAAAAAATACTGAAATTCCGATGACAAAATGTCATCACAAAGTCGTGGGAAACTATTTTTCGATGACATAGTGACGACATTTTGCCGTCTGAAAAATGCCCATCGCAAAAAATATTCCGACGAAAATGCCACGACTTTAGTAGGGGACTTTTTGAAGACTTTCCGACGACAGTATAGTTCCAACGACAAAGCGACAACATATTGTACTGACAGTCTTCCAACGACGTTGCGATGACTAATAAATTGTGATATTTTATGAAGACGTCCCGACAACTTCCTAATATTGACTAATTTGTAATAACTTAGCCACGACATTTTGTAAAGTGTAATTTTCTAATTTACCCATGACTTAGTGACGACGATTGTGCAGCTTTTTACAATATCCACACTGTTTTTTTCATTCAATCATAATAATAAAAAAAATTCCAACAATACTAAACATGCAATTATAACATATATTAAATTCAAATATAACGATGTCACATTTAAATCTAATATATATCAAGTAATACACTAACATCAATTAAATCTTTCAATCAAATAATGTTGTAGTAGTTAAACAGTGCATAAATAATATCCTGGCACCGTATCTACATAATACACGTCCATCTCAATATTATATATATTGCATACAAGAAACATTATCGACCATCCTGAGGATGATTTGGAACATCTCTTGAAACCGATTCACCATTAAATTGTCCATGGAACATCTCTTGAAACTCCTGAAATTGCCTCTGAAGCGATATGACCTGATTCTACGACTTAGCAGTTATTACGCCTCATTTATGTTGTTGCTTATGCCTCTATCTCTTTGTCATTTCTGCAATTTTTAGTAAAATTTAGTGTATATTTAATAATAAAATTTGATATGACCACATATGAAAGGTTCAAGTTAAATTATTTAAATGAATTACAAGCGAAACAGACCATATAGTATGAAACTGGGGAACAGTTGGCATTAAAATATGAAAGCTAATATAGCAGTTATATTTTTGGTCGACCACCTAGCAATAAATGTTGTGCTCTCCCTCACATTAACAATACATGATAGCATAACCAGATATTCTCCAAACGTTCATCTGCATTTAATATGTTTATCACTGGTGAACATATCTCAATAAATCCAAGGAAATAATGTTTTGGCAACAAACATGATGAATATCCATAGAAAAATGACATGTGCCTGTAGAGTGATTTTGAATGTTAATATTATATGAGATTGTTGATTAAGTCAAATATGCCCTATTGACAATGATTAACTCAAAATGTAACAGCATTCAGTTTTTTTATAGAACGAAAAAAGAAAAAAATAATTAATTTTCCAGTTATTATTACTGTCCATTAACAATGACTCACAAGAATGCAAATAAGTTTCCTCCTTAAGCAACAAATATGCAGAGAAGAAAACCATTGATAAAACAATCAAACTTACCATATCATTTCTATCGAATTCTCATGATTAACGTAGTTTCCATATTCAATAAATTTAAGCTAAATGAATGAAGTTTTTGATCTACTATGATAATCAAGTACGAGAATATGCTCTCCAAAGATTCAAGCATTAGTAAGCCTACCATAATAAATATAAACAAGACATATTAATTTATATTATACTAAAATGACACATCAATCGCATCCATATTTTTAGTTCTTTTTTTAAATTTACACCCAAGTTATAGTGAGAGGCAAACAATGTTTTCGTAGAGCACTAGTTACTTCACATGTAAAGAATATATGCTCTTCCGATTTTAACACTCAATTACAGAAGAAACCAGATTGAGAAGTGAGAAACTGAAATTTCTTACTTCAGGTTTCCACAGTCTATTCTATTATTTGGTTTTACACATAAAAGAGTTGAAGGAATGATACATAGACTTGAAATAGTAAAGCAAATCTTAGTGTTTGGTTTACCAAGTCCAAAACAATGTATTTTGCTATTTTCATTCTTTGCTACGAAGGATGGTTGAATCTTAAAGTCATTTGAGCATAGAAAACTGGAATTGAATTAAGGTTGTGTGAGATTGTAAATTTTGTGCAAATATTTGATTTTAATTTGTGCAGTTGGGCCATTGTGGATTAGGTTTGTCATTATTTTCTGTTCAGTATCACTCAATCATTTTCTAAATAACTATCGGGTTTTACTTTACATTAAACAAAGTTAGAAAATTACCAAAGGAATATTGCCATAGTATGGCATATGATTCACCCTTTTGGCTATTGAAGAGCTAAGCGACCTAAAGATATCTTCCTCAACTTCACATGTGACTTCTGGCCCATAATTTTTAAGCTTTTCTATCTGAAGTTGATAGTTTTCCTGTTTTGAATATTCTATATTTATGAGAATATATAAATAAACATTTATATAATATTTAAATCAAGTTATATGGACTTACAACAAACTCAGTTGCAGCCTCATCAACCCTCGACTAGACCTTGTGAGTCTTATAATAAATTTGTCATGAGGTTAGTTCTCTATGAAGCTCGCCGTGCTGAAAAAATAAAAACAATACACTATCATATTCATATTATATTTCAACTTAAATGTTAATTAATTTAAATTACAATTACCAAATCGTTATGGTAATCGGCATACGATCTTGAACCACCACGATGCAGCTTAGGGTTTTTCTATAACGATCCATAGTTTTAGTGATTTGAAATTGGAGTATTTGATTGATTTCAAATATTTAAAAGTTAATTTTATAGATTTAATAACTTGAATTTCTAATATAGTGGTTTATTGGCTAATTTAATTGTTAAATTTAATACTTGAAATTGGTTAAATAATGAATCTTGAGTTTTAAGCCAGATAACAATAATTTCAAAGCTTATTTAATTTCTATTTATAAGAATGAAGATAATAAAATTTTTAAATTGGATTTATAAGTGGTTTATTCAATTTAAAAAATAACTTGTTTAAATTGACATATAAAATAGCCTTCTGGGGCACAGTCTTGAAATTCAACGAAACTAGTTTCATTGGATCCGTAATAGTGTATTATTATCGGATTTCAAATTTTGTAGTGTTTGGATTTACCGTTTGGTCGTACGGGATAGAAACGCGTTGAAATAAATATCGGAAACTTAATATTATAATTCGATTCGAAAAGCTATCTTCCACATACGATCGAATTAGGCCTTGAAACATGTTCCACTGAGTTCGGAATAGGGGTAAAACATTATGAACACCAAGCGACACGTCTCGATTGGAGTTCGTCCAAAATTTCGCGTGAATAGTCGAAATAATATTAAAATAATATATTATGCGTATATATACACACGGCCAGCAAAACCCTAGCTATTCTTTTTACCCTAGCCGCCAGTTCATTTTCAGTGGCCAATACTTCATCTCTTTCTCCCTCAATTTCTGATCTATCCATCAACTATTAGACAAAACATTCAACTAGAGAATTGTAGAGCGTTGTGAGATCTAGAGATCCATACGGTGGTGATCTGAAACGGAGCGACGTGGAGGCCAGAATCTATTTCCGTTCGTGCCCAGGTCATGCATGATTTTTGAGAGTAATACGAGGCTGAGGTTCACATGGTTGCAGGCATTGGTGCGTGGTGGAGAGGGCTACTTCGTGGTGTTGTCTGATCGTCGTCGAACGCGACGAAGGAGGAGCAATAATTGAAGTACGATCGGCGGCTAGGTGGTTTTGTGTTGCGTAAGAGCCTGGGAACGAAGATGATGTATGCGATGAAGGAGATAACAAGGTGCGGCCAAGATTCTTCTCATTCCATTGAACGACCAGATTTGATTAGGATTAACAAAAAAAAAAAAAAATTTGTAAATTATTTATATATAAAATCGTATAATCTTCAAAAGTGTATATCTTTTTCATACATTGTCAGAATTGGACGAAACAAGTAGCGACGGAATCATGCCAACAAGCTCTACATCATGGAACTCATTTGGAGTCGTTTGGTGCTAGTTAAAATTTTAGGTTAAATCAAACGTCGTTCGATTTAATTTAAAATTGAAAACTCAAGGTGAGTGTTTTATAACGCTCACAAGTACTAGAATATTTTTATGCTAGTTATATTTGAAATTATGAAGTGATATAAATTTATTGATTGCTGTTTGATAAATTTAATTGTCGTCTAAATTGTCATTTGAATTAACTATTAAAAATTAGAATTGATAGTTGAATTTGAAATTGGAATTTAACTGCCAGTAAAATATCAATATTAATAACTATGAAATTGTTTTGAATTATATTGACCGTTTGGAGATTGATTGCGATGGATGCTATTGGTTGACATTTTGGATGATTTAGATGTTCATTTATTCTGATATATCCTGTATCATCCGGTATATTATTTACAGTATATAAAACTGCAAATTGAAATATTTCAAATAAATTAAGAAATAAGTTGAAATGATATATACCTATGACAATTATTTTGGATTGAAATGATATATATCCATCCCTGAATTAAATTGAAATAACTGGTTCGCTTGGCCACATGATAGAAAATTATATACGGACATCAGATTGGTTAAATTAAATAATTTTAAAAGTTTTGGTTTTGAAATTATTTAAATGATTTTGATTTAAAGAAATGAAAACCGAATTTATGAAGTTTGAATTAATCACGAATTCGACTTTGAAATGTTGAAATTAATTTTGGTTAAAAGAAATTGTTTTAATTTTTTTTTTTGGAATTTGAAGTCATGATTGAAATATAATTTGAATTATCGAAATTGAATTGTTTAAAAAGATTTGAACTTTTACCTAAACTTTGAAGTTATTTCAGTAAAGGTAAATTTAAACGGATATTCCAAACTTGAGCTCGGAATTGAATTATTTCGAAGATTTGAATCTAAATTCGAACATTGAAGTTTAATTTGAATTAAATTATTTAGATCGATATTTTGAAATTGAACTCGAATCGATAAACTTACATGGTTTTAAATTTGAGAATTGAATTGGAATTAAATCCAAATTGGAAGTGAGATGAAATTAATTAATTTGAAATCGAAATTAATTAATTTAAAATCGAAATTTAATTAATGTGAAAAATCGAAGTTGAAATTGATTTGAATTGAAATTAGAATCAAAGTTAATTCGGATTGAAATCGAAATTGAATCGATTTAAATTGAATTGGATTGAGATTGAAAATGTTTTGAATTGGGAAATTTGGAATTGAACCAGTTTGACTTTGAAACTGTTTTTAAATAAATTATTTTATTATAAACTATTTTAAAATTTATCCTTTTAAATATACAAATTATTTTGATCTTTCAAGCTATCTTCCTATATAAACCATTTTCAATACTCAAACTATTTTATATTAAACTATTTTAACTTTTAAATTATTTAAAAAAAAATTCAAACTATTTTCTAAAATTCAAACTGGTCAGAGTGGGAATCATTTATATTTAAATCGTGGATTTAAATACGAACTGGGTTAAACGAAGTTATAACCTAAATGGTAATTCGAATTAAATTTTGAAGTGAAATCGACACATCGAACTAAACTGGTATATTTGGAGTAAATATGGTGATTTTGAAAAGAATTTGATTTTGAAACGAATATGATATTTTGATATCAAGTACGAATTGTTTTCGAAATATGAAAGTACCACCGGTGTGTAAAACGACGTTTGGTTGTTAAAGAGACTGGGACCTCTTATTGACATACTCTCTGTCAATATTGGAACCACTTTAACAACTGTGTATGCAGAGGAGAATCCATAATGAAGTGGTTTGATTTGACGGCGATTGCTGGATTTGAAGAAAGAGAACGATGATGGATAGACCCCGACACTTGTGCCAATTTGAAATGACTAAAACAGGACGGCTTGATAGGGCCAAGTGGGCTAATTACCCATAGCGGACATCCGTTCTTCGACTTTCTTGGACTTGGTCCATATTATTACTCTTGTTGTTGGTTTCGATTGGTGCACCTTGATTTGGGATAGCCTCCCTTTGACTCGATATGGGATGGATGGACACGGTGGGCGGTCATGGCTATGATGCGTTACCAACAGCCCTGCGACCCGAACTGGTAGTATCCTACCTTGGGCATTGCCTCACGTGCCTTGTCATACTTTTATCCCTATACGAGACCACTACAATTTTGATTTAGTGTTGTCGTATCACGGCGCATCCCTATCCATCGACGGTTTACTGGTGTTTTATATGCAAACTGTACGACAATGCTTAAAAACGCATTAAGGGGGATCAATGTAAAGCCTTAACGCTATTTTTATTTATTTTATTGATTAGACATTATATATGTAGCATATTCTACTACATATAAATATTTTGATGGATCCTTAAGAGATGGAAAATCCCATAACATCTCTTGAGTAATTGCACGCACGTTATACACTGGATATGAGATGTGAAACGCCGTAAACATCTTTGATGCCACGACACTCATGTTATATGCGATATCGATTTGACTCACATAAGAATATTTTAGTCCCGACTCGAGTGTTTTGTCTTTTCATTATGCTCGAGTCAGCCCTAAGTTTCAGTTTATTGAAGATTTATTCTGGAGGACGATGACGAAGATTTGGTATATTATTACTATTATTATTCTCTGCATCATGCTATTCTGCTGCATTATTTATTTATCCTTGTTGTATATATAACTCTGATAAATGTTGTATAATTTATAATCAAATGTATAATCTAAAAAGCTTCATGAACTGTTTATTTGATTATTATATTTTATCGTTCCGCTGTGAGATTATGTGTTTGTTTTCTTCTTCTTTTCTTATTTTTCTTAATTAACCCCATTGATTATCTGTATTCTGGATTGTTTAAGTTGGACATGGGTGGATTATTGTCGATTTAAACTTTCTGAGATGCGAATCGTCACAGTTGGTATCAAAGCTTTGGTTTAGCGATAACCTTAGCTTTGTGGGGTTTGACTCATTAGAGATAGGGTAGTAATACCATAGAATGAGTTGTTGAGTGTGTGTGTGTGTGTCTATGAGAGACCATACTTGTTAGTGAATATAAAATGTTTTATATTGTGTTGACTTATCGGTTGAGTGTTTGTGAATTCTGGTCGATACGGGAAGTACAACTATATCGATAGAAGTTTCTAAACTCTTAAACAAGGTCAACCGATACAGTATTATTTTGAAAATTGTAAATGTAATAATTTTACCCAAACTATATTTTGATATAAAAGAATATTTCCCAGAAATTATTATAGTGTAAATATTTGGAGTGTTTGGTTGGTATAATTATAATCTAAATAAGATTATAAAATTTGGAATGGGATATATAACTAATTTAAAAGTATATAAGAATGATTTATACAAAGGAGATATAACTAGAATTGGATTTAAACCAGAATTGGAAAATTTAAATCCTGGAAATTTTGGGAAATGTTTTAAATGAATTTGAACTAAGTATTTGGGAATTTTAAATCTTAGATATTTTGGAAATGTTTTCCAAAGTAGTTTGTGAAGAATAATGGAGTATTATTTTGGAGATATTTATGAATAGAAAATTTGTTTTAAAAGCATTTAAAAAAAAGGAATTAAAGCACTAAACTCACTTCGATCGCTGAAAAATAATTTCGGTGATGACTGCAGCAGCAAATAATTTCGGTGATGACTGCAGCAGCATCGACGTTCATTTTCGAGTTTCCAAGGGAGGAATTGCTACCAAATGGAGTTTTGTTTTAATAAATTTAGTTTTGATTTTGGAAATTCAAATGAATGAATCGATATACCGAGGAATTGTGTGTATATATAATTTCAAAAATGATTTGAAATACTTTAGAACGAGGTGTTTATACTTTGGGATTTCCATTTAAAATGTTTTGTGAGAATATGAGAAAAATAAGTTTATAACTTATAATTTTTGGGATTTGTAAGTGAAACAAAGCTTTAAAATTGTTGCGTGTGAATGTAAGGAAAGTAAATTTGAAATTGAATCATGGAATAAAAAATTAACTTAAGTTAAGTGGAATTTGAAAATTTAGCCTAAGTTAGGTTAAATAAAACAAACTTTTGAAAATGAATTAAGGAATGAACTAATTTAATAAATTAGCGAGTGAATATGATTTTGGAGTATGGTTGAAATATGGAAATTTAACAATGAAATTGAGTTAAATAAAATTGGATTTGATCTAAAATGGAATTAATTGAGACTGATTAATGAAATAGGCTGATTAAGCTAACTAATGTAATTGGTGGGTTAAATAAGGTCTGGAATGTGGAGGGATAAGATTGAATGTTGAAATTGGAAAATAGAATTGAATTTAAATAGCAATGGATATAAACTTAAGTGGTGAAGGGAAATAAACATAAGAACTTTTGTATAAAATGTTTATAATCGACTTAAGAAAAATTGATGAGAAAATTTTAAGAGATAACCAGAAAGGAGTATACTAAGTAAATATTTGAATGCAGATCAAATAAATGTGAATAACTAAAAGTAGGAAATTAATAGTGAATAGGATGAATGTGAATTATAAATGTGAATGATAGCTGTGAATAATTGAATGGAAATGAAGTAAATATAAACAAAGGAATTTGGTATAGCTTAGAATCAATAGAAATAAATACGTAAGTTGTACGTATATTATTTTATTTGTATAACAATTTGATCCAGATTCGAGCATAGAATTTCAGGATAATTTATATCAATCCGAGTTAGGATTTTTCACTCGATTTTCAATGGCGAACCCTGGATATGGATTTTTTGGTTGATTCTGGAATTCTCTATCATAGTTTAAGGCTATGCAAGGAGAATGATGATTTCTAATCAAGGAACAAGATCTGAGTCCGCACTAGAGAGTCGTGTGAACGATACTAGTTCGGAAGTGAAATTGTGTGATAGAGTGAGCGATCAGATTTGATATTGCATACGGATTAGAAAATAGCTTGAGTGAAGAAAATATTGGAAATTGAAAATGCAAATATAAAATGATTTTAAAATATATGATTGGATATCATTGGTAAATAAGATGCAGGTATTTAAAATCAAGAAAAATTTGGATTGCCCAACAAAAAGGAACATGTTTATTTTGTCATTTGATTTGATGATTTTATGATTGAGCCATTTGGCTTTGTTTTCTTTTGTTGGTTTGGATTCGTAGCGGCATTTTGTAGTTGTTCCGATCTAGCCGCGCAAAGGAGACTCTGGCGAAAATTTTCGAAAATTTAGGAGTTAGAAAATTTTGAAGATTTTTTTTAAAACTAAAATTTTATTTTGGATTATAACATGAAATGATTGAGTAAATAATATTATTTTGAATCTATGGATGAATTTGGAAATTAGTAAAAGTGATAGAGTGGTTTCAACAACAGGAAGTTGTTTCAACTAATTTGTTTTAGGAAAGTTAATGGTTTTGAGCCATTCTTCTTACCTTGGCAATTTCGGGGACGAAATTCTTTTAAGGGGGAGGAATGTAACGATCCATAATTTTAGTGATTTGAAATTGGAGTATTTAATTGATTTTAAATATTTAAAAGATAATTTTAAAGATTTAATAACTTGAATTTCTAATATAGTGGTTTGTTGGATAATTTAATTGTTAAATTTAATACTTGAAATTGGTTAAATAATGAATCTTGAGTTTTAAGCTAGACAAAAATAATTTCAAAGTCTTGGTTTTGAAATTATTTAAACGATTTTGATTTAAAGAAATAAAAATTCAATTCATAAAGTTTGAATTAATCACGAATTCTAGTTTGAAATGTTGAAATTAATTTTGGTTAAAAGAAACTGTTTTAATTTTTTTTTTGGAATTTGAAGTCATGATTGAAATATAATTTGAATTATTGAAATTGAATTGTTTAAAAAGATTTGAACATTTATCTAAACTTTGAAGTTATTCAGTAAAGGTAAATTTAAATGGATATTCCAAACTTGAGCCCGGAATTAAATTATTTTGAAGATTTGAATCTAAATTCGAACATTGAAGTTTAATTTAATTAAATGATTTAGGTCGATATTTTAAAATTGAACTCGAAATCGATAAACATAAATGGTTTTAAATTTGAGAATTGAATTGGAACTAAATCCAAATTGGAAGTGGGATGAAATTAATTAATTTGAAATTGAAATTAATTAATTTAAAATCGAAATTGAATTAATGTGAAAAATCAAAGTTGAAATTGATTTGAATTGAAATTGGAATCGAAGTTAATTCGGATTGAAATCGGGATTGAATCGATTTAAATTGAATTGGATTGAGATTGAAAATGTTTTGAATTGGGAGATTTGGAATTGAACCAGTTTGACTTTGAAACTGTTTTTAAATAAATTATTTTATTATAAACTATTTAAAATCTATCTTTTTAAATATACAAATTATTTTGATCTTTCAAGCTATCTTCCTATATAAACCAGTTTCAATGCTCAAACTATTTTAACTTCTAAACTATTTTAAAAAAAAATTCAAACTATTTTCTAAAATTCAAACTGGTCAAAGTGGGAATCGTTTATATTTAAATCGTGGATTTAAATACGAATTAGGTTAAATGAAGTTAAAACCTAAATGGTAATTCGAATTGAATTTTGAAGTGAAATCGACACATCGAACTAAATTGGTATATTTGGAGTAAATATGGTGATTTCGAAAAGAATTTGATTTTGAAGCGAATATGATATTTTGATATCAAGTATGAATTGTTTTCGAAATATAAAAGTACCACCGGTGTGTAAAACGACGTTTGGTTGTTAAAATGACCGGGGCCTCTTATTGGCATACTCTTTGTCAATATTGGAACCACTTTAACAACTGTGTACGCGGAGGAGAATTCAGAATGAAGTGGTTGGACTTGACGACGATTGCTGGATTTGAAGAAAGAGAACGATGGATAGACCCCGGCACTTGTGCCAATTTGAAATGACTAAAACAGGACGGCATGACAGGGCCAAGTGGGCTAATTACCTCTAACGGACATCCGTTCTTCGATTTTCTTGGACTCGATCCATATTATTACTTGTTGTTGGTTTCGATTGGTGCACCTTGATTTGAGATAGCCTCCCCTTGACTCGATATGGGATGGATGGACGCGGTGGGTGGTCATGGCTATGATGCGTTACCAACAGCCCTGCGACCCAAACTGGTAGTATCCTACCTTGGGCATTGCCTCACGTGCCTTGTCATACTTTTATCCCTATACGAGACCACTACGATTTTGATTTAGTGTTGTCGTATCACGGCGCATCCCTATCCACCGACGATTTACTAGTGTTTTATATGCAAACTGTACGACAATGCTTAAAAACGCGTTAAGGGGGATCGATGTAAAGCCTTAACACTATTTTGATATTTATTTTATTGCTTAGACATTATATATGTAGCGTATTCTACTACATATAAATATTTTGACGGATCCTTAAGAGATGGAAAATCCCGTAACATCTCTCGAGTTATTGCACGCACGTTATACACTGGATAGGAGATGTGAAACCCCATAAACATCTCTAACGCCGTCTCATGTTATATGCGATATCGATTTGACTCACATAAGAATATTTTAGTCCTGACTTGAGTGTTTTGTCTTTTCATTACGCTCGAGTCAGCCCTGAGTTTTAGCTTATTGATGATTTATTCTGGAGGACGAAGACGAAGATTTGGTATATTATTACTATTATTATTCTCTGCATCATGCTGTTCTGCTGCATTATTTATTTATCTCTATTGTATATATAACTTTGATAAATGTTGTATAAATTATAATCAAATGTATAATGTAAACAGCTTCATGAACTATTTATTTGATTATTATATTTTATCGTTCCGCTGTGAGATTCTGTGTTTGTTTTCTTCTTCTTTTCTTATTTTTCTTAATTAACCCCATTGATTATCTATATTCCGGATTGTTTAAGTTGGACATGTGTGGATTATTGTCGATTTAAATCTTCTGAAATGCGGATCGTCGCATTTTCTTTCTACATTCTATATTCCTATGTGAACGCTCTTTGAACTCCTCTAACTCCCAATGTACCAAAACCGATTATAAATCTCCTGAGCAAGTGACAGATGTTTCTTACCACTCTTTTTTATATGATGCACCCATTCTTTATATTTATTGCTTGCTTTGTCCTCCACACCTTCTTCGCTATTTTGGGGAAACATCATCTCTCCATTGAAATGACTTTTGCACATGAAAAATTTAACAAATTTACATGTAAGAGTTTATATTTTTATATAATAAAATTATCTTAAATAAATTCATCAAACTTCACTTCCTTGACATCAAAAGGGATTTTTTGGAATATGGACCAGAAATCATTGACCCGTGCTAACATACCCTCACGAATGGCATCAAACGTATCGCTACAAGTAATCTCATATCTATACATGCATAAATTGTATTATTATGATTACTGTAGAGGATACAATAAAATGTTGACATATGTATTAAGAATTGCATTATTTTATAGTCAAGAACTGCAGGTTTTTTGTTATTAAGAATTTCCGGCTTCGTTTCTTCAAATTTTAGAAAAGATTATAAGCATTACAGCTAGTTAATTTTTTTCACTGGCACTACTTAATTTTTTCTTTCCAAACATCTAGATGATGATAGTTACTAAATCTCATGGTTGTGCTAAATTTATTATTTTTTCTTGAAATATTGTTGTTGATTAGCATAAATGGAGACGCAAGCATGAATTTGGTGCATTTACTAAAAGAAGCCAAACTTGGACATTTGGCAAAGAGTTTAACGATATGTTCAGTTGAAACAAGCTTGTTGTTAATTCGTACTTTTCTACCTTTAGTCTTTTTTTGAACGAAAGAAAAAAATAGAAGAAAAAAGAAGAGTGTTTGTTTGAATTCCGTCCTACTTGATTTTAATCCATCACAAATCACAGTAATACTCAATTATTGATCTTTAATAACATTGTCAAATGACATAACACTATTATCTATGGTCTTTATGGTCAATGGCGGAGCCCAACATTATTCTCAGTAAGGGGAGCAATAAGAATTCGGATTTTGAATTTATAGATATATTAAAAGTGAGTTTTTAGAATAATAATCTGAAAACTAATTTCTAAATCTAGTTGGAAAAAGCTTTACAAAATGGGTTGTACACCGGTATAGTAAATCAAATGTGAATTGGGCTTACTCAATTTCTCATAACTGTATGATATGCCATGTGTGTATCTTGTATTATACATGAACATATAAATAGTATTTATAAACCTCTCTCTGTATGGCATTTTCTCATACCGTTTGTTACTTTTGTGTAATATAATAGTGCTACTGAAGGTCATTTACATTATGATAATCAAACATTCAACCAAAATTAAAGCCAATAACATTTAAATCAGATATACCAAATCAAACAACAAAGATCTATTCTCTTACAAATTACATACATAAAACAATCAGAGATTGAAAGTATACTGGACCGTGCGTGTGTGTATCAAAATATGTAATTGTATGTGTGTGTGTCTCAATGTATTTGTTTATGTATATAAATTAATGGATGTGTGTATGTATATCAATGCATAAATTGTATTAATATTAATACTTACCCTCCTCCTTGTTCTCTCTCAAATATACCAACCAGAGAGGTGGACGCAGAGTCTTCATGGATGCATCAATGGATGGATCAGTAGCATCGACATGAGTAGGACTGACATGATCATCAACAGAAGATAAGATATTGATCGGTATGGTGCTCTAGATGTTCTACCTCGATATAAAGGCTATCCACCCCGATCCACTAATCGGATGGGATGACGATGAGCACGAAAAGCCATATATGTAACAACAATTAATACAATATACAACTGTATATTATAATAATAGGTATACATGTGAATGAAATCACAACATCAAAATAACAACACCAAAATAACATGATCCATTTAACTGATTACATAAACTAACTAATCATAGGAAATTAGCTGGGTTGTATATTATTGGCAATAGAAAAAAGAAAAAGAAACATGCATATACAAAAAAAGTTTAACATCAAAATATACGTACTACCAATCTGCATTATCATCATTGGTCTCATTATTTACACTAATGTCTTCATCTTTATTCTCATCTTCATCAACTTCGACATCATCATTATCATCAACATCAACGTAATCTCATCAACCTCGATGTCTTCATTTAATTCGACTCCATCTAATACTTCACTGTTAATACATCGTTGGTATTGTCTGTAATTTGTAGTAGTTTGTTTGGGTTTGAATCATTTTCGTTTGGTCGATCATCGGTTATGATCATGTTTGAGCTGAATGACCATCTTGGTTTTTTTAACAACAGCCCACCAATCTACTTTACTGTTGTTTATGGTATGATAAGGAGCATAATAAACTATTGTTTCTTGCGTCGCCAACAAAAAATGGATCGTAACCTTGATATTGGTTTACTTCAACAAGCGGATAATCTTTATGTATACAACATATTCCTACATCTTTCCTACTATGAAACCACTCACATCTGAATAAAGATGTTTTAAGCACCTATGATAAAGAGAAAGTAAGCTCAAGTATTTCTTGTAATACACCGTAATAATCTTCTAATCCATCACCTTCATTGCCGCCTTTAACACATACCCCATTGCTGTAAGTTTTTTTATTTGCTCCAAACTCTACTGTGTGAAATTTACAATCGTTTACACACAGGATTGGACATTTCCTATATTTTATCGTTGGACCAAATGCAAGTTTTTTATAACAAGCATCTACGATTCCCTTATCATCAACCTATCAAATTAATTTAATTCACATTATTATATAATAGACATTTTACAAAATTAAAATGATATAACAATCATACACACTTACATATTTTTTAAACAAACTCTCAAATCCTTCACTAGGCTCGATAATTGGATTTTCTCCTTCGAATTGGCTGTAACACAGTTAGCAATGTCACGGTAAATTTTGTTATATGTTAAATTGAAGAAAAATTGTGTTACATACCAAATAAGATTTGATAGCTCTTCACAATCGAGCAACACTACTGACTTGGCTGATGTAAATTCTTTAACTGTGTGGAAAACTTCATTCTTCCATTACCAGATGGGCATCCCCTTTTTTGGAAGATAGATAGAGAAATGTCAGTTGAATCCTCCATACCATCATCATAACGATGACCCATATTAGAATTTAGCTTTTTTCGAAATAGTAATTAAAAAACATGGATGTTTCTGTCACGATGTATGCTTGACAAATTGAACCTTCAACTCGTGCTTTTTATTTCACCTTTTTTTAGGTGGCCCAAATACCTTCATTTGAAGATATGCAATAATTTATATGTTTATATTTAACAAATGAATAAAAAAGTAATTTTATTATACACACCTCTCAAAAGGATACATCCATCCGTATTATATTGGTTCTTGTAATAGAGCTTCAGTTGGTCAATGCACGGGGAAATGTTCCTTGCAATTAAAAACTTAGGAGGAAATATCTTCTCTAATTTACACAATAATTTTTGGTACATCTGTTTCTGGTTTCTTCAAAAGATTTTTATTAAGAGTGGTCGAGCATAGATCTTTGTAAAATAAATTAAGTTCAGTTATAGGCATCCAAAATTTTTATGGCAATAACTCCTTAATACCATCGAAAATAAAATCTCAAGAAATATATGACAATCGGGATTGTTCATACCCGAAAGTTGAAGGTCCATCATTTCTCGATTTGTGCGTATCATCCTTGCGCAGGGGCCATGCTAATCTTCTCTGTATAGTACCAATTTTATCGGATGTCCCCGAAGGGACTTGAAGGTCCATCATATCAACACATTATTTCATCTTAGAAGCAATTCCATCTGGGAATTTCAAATTTCCTACCCACTCTAATAATTTCTGACAATAACAAGCAAGACGTTTGAAATTTAAATGTTCACTATCAATTTTAAGTTCAGGACGATTACAATAAAACGATGATGTCCTTCCTTGACTTTAAATCATACTTTTCTCTTTTTACGTTCATTATCGTGTTAAAATAGTTCTCAAACAATTTTTCTCATTATATGATGTCGATGTTGTGTCGAAGTTTCAGATTCTTTCAATATGGCAACTCCAAAAATATACTTTGTTTGCACCAATTATGATATTGTCCTTTACCAGCAATTTTTGGCTCTTCTCCTATCTCATGTATTTTGGGATAATCTTGTATGAGCTCATATACTTGTTCACAACTCAAAAAGATAGGTGGCCCTAAAGCAATGGTTGTATTTGCTATGAAGTTTTTCTTACCAAATCTAAACAATCATTTGGATGTAAAAACCAACGATGATGATCCCACCAACACTGTTTACCACCATTTTTTAGTCGAAACGATTATGTCGAATCCATGCAAATAGGACAAGCAAATTTACCACTAATACTCCATCTAAAGAGTATCCCATACGATGCAAAATTGCTTACTGTCCATAATACAGAAGAGTACATTCTAAATTTAATTTTTTGACACATCATAAGCTATAATGCCTTCTGTCCATATTTTTTTCAACTCATTAACTAAAGATTGCAAATATACATCTATCCCATTTTTTGGATTTTTTGATCCAGGAACAATAATAGTTAGAAACATGTATGGATTCAGGTACATTGTAAGGTGTTAAAATAACTGACCACGTTGAATAAGGTTTACCGAATGATGAAAATGGTGCAAAACCATCTGTACACAAACCAATTCTGACATTTTGTGATTCTTTAGCAAAATTAGGATATATGGTATCAAAATATTTCCAACATTCGCCATTAGAAGGATGACATAAGACCTCTTCATCTCGCCGTCGTTCACTATGCCATAGCATATGTTTCGCGGTAGCACTAGATGCATATAACCTTTGCAATCTTGGTTTAAGCTGGAAATAGTGCATACGAGTGCACGGTACATCTTTACCATTACTTTTTTAGACTTATATCTTGGTTAGTTCCAGAACTTACACCTTAAAAGAATTTTATCTTTCTTCTAATATAACATGCATCCACTAAAACACATGTCAATCCTTTTCTTATGGCAATCCAAATGCAGACACATCTTTTCTAAGTGAATACCAGTTCTTTTCCAACACATTATCTGATGGATGCATTTCTTTACATAGGCTCAAAATTGCGTTTATTAGGTTTTCCGAGGAGTTATATCCGGATTCTGTAGCGATTAATCTAGATGTCGCTGCCAAGTGCAACATTTTACAACCTTTATAAAGAGGCTGTTTTGAAGCTTGTGACCAGTCAAAAAAGTTTTTAGCCTATGATTCTGGTGGTTCCTCCATATCAAGTTCATCAGTCCACATGGTTGGATCAGCGACATCTTAAACTATTTCCACCATTCTATTTTTCGAACTAGATTCAACAAAATCAACATCAACATTTTCCTTCTCGTGTTCAGTTATGGTTGTCAAATCATGTCTTGTCTCTACTTCACCGTGGTATCTCCAAACATAACAATTTGGCACAAAACCATTATTATGCAAATGTAAATTCACAATATCATAATCCTGAAGTTTTATGCAATGACATTTCGAACATGGACATCGAATTTCAGTCAACTTTGTTTTACCATAAGATGCTACTTTCATGAATGTTTCGACGCCATTTCTAAAAGCAAGGGGGTCATTCCTTTTCTTTTCCCTTCATTCTTATACAACCAATTTCAAATATCAAGTAATCCATCTTTTACTGTAAAGTAAATATAAATTATATTATTGTTTTACTAATATTATACATATAATATTTTTCTTATCAATAATACCCCATATATTATTAATTTTAATTACTAATATTGTTTATTATTATTCAATCACTAATAATACAATAACATATTCTTCATTAAATTAACTTATGTTATTATATTTCATTAACAATGCCATATTATTATTATTATTATTATTATTATTATTATTATTATTATTATCATTTAGTACAATTTGTTATCGTTTTTTATTAATAATATCATTCATTATCATTTTTATTATGAATAACACACATTATTATATTTAACTAAAAATGATATTCCTTGTTATTTTTATTATTACCAAGTATGATTATTTTAGTTAACAATATCCTGTATTACTATTAATTATCAAAATAAGAAAGTTATTGTTTTCTTATTAATAATTTAGACCATTCGCTATATTATTTTTTATTATTAATATCGTTTATTTGTTAGTTTAATAACCATATCGTGTACTTCACAATGAATAACTTGATTTATTATCAATACTACACATTTTTTAAGGTTGGTTATCCAACTTCCCGTTGCAAAGAAAATAATATTCACGTTTCGTAAATCATTTAATTTGAATGATTTATAAAATTTCGGCAGCACCTCTCCTTAGTCCGCGTATCATAGGAAAATAGCATACATGGGGAATAAAAAGAAAGTACTATCAAAATTTTGTCAACCATTCAAATTTAAATGATTTATGAAACGTGAATATTATTATGTTTATAACTTGTCTAATACTAGGACAAATACTGTATCAGATGAATATATATGTCTATTTTATAATGGAAATAAACATCTTTATAATGATCATATATATACAGTACTTGTTAGACGGGGCTAAGTATTTCTATATGTAAATTTTAAGAATGTACAAAAATTAATAGATGACAAGTGTAGGATGAAATATTTAACCTTAAGGGACTTTATGTGATTATAGATAAGGGTTAACTGGTTGTTTATGGCAAGTTGCAAATGTTATTTTATCGTGTACTAATGATTCTGTTATTGTCAGTTTGACATGCAAATGATGAAATACTAAAAAAAATATCATATGAGACTAGTTTTATAACAATTTTCTATATGGACCTCATTTCTAGCAAATGAACAAACACTTACACACATGCATATACACACATACACACACATATCATAGTTGATATAATGTACAATGCATACGGCAAGTGCAATAACTATTTTTCCTACATGCAAACATCCAATTTAATATCATGTTTGTCCTTTAGAAAACTTTATTACAAAGAAAGAACATAGTAAAGTCAACAAATTATGTGATGTGGGTGAAATGACTGTAATTCACTTGTTCCATTAACTAGATTGAACAAGTGAGAAATAGACAACAGAATTGACACAATAGTTGTTTAGTTTCAGATATTAGTTCAAACTAGTTCTAAAATAACAAGTCTCATATCAATCTTAGTACACTATTGCTAGCCATAGGTACTGATATTCTAACAAAATAATAGAGTTTAATTTATATACTGTGAAGATAATACATAGATGGGGCATACCATAGAATTAGGGAACCTCTTTACCTATTGAATTACTAGTACGTACTATACTCGTACTCCATGACATTTCAGAAGTGTATAATATATGCTATAAAGTCAACAATATGATTGTTATTCTACCTAAAGCATTCTACTTTGTAATACAACACAAAACATTATTTCTAGCAAACTCAACCCTCTTTATATTATTGAAATCTTCCTAGAAACATATAACCACTTGCAGGCAGTGTAGGGATGTTCAATTGAAAGCCAGCACATTGTAAGTTTCGTTAGATGGTCTCATCACGGGCAATAAAGTGCATTTAGAACGCATTGATGTGCTAAACTTAATATAGACTATACACATAATGATCAACATAATATTGGAAAAATATTAGAGTTGTAAATAACAAGTTATAAATGCAATTAAACTATGCAAAAACATAATATATATTATTTCATATATAATCTGATATTACTACAAAATACTTATTGCGTAACACCATACAGTTTATAGCTTACAGCCTATCATATATAATTCTCTACTAGATTACTACATGTAAAATTATTTCATAAAACATAAGGGAATCGTTAAAGTGAAAATTGTATTGGATAAGGGGCACCATTGTAATCATGTTTTAAAGGAAAAATCAATTTGATAAGGGAAACGAACAAAATATGTCCTTTCCCTTGATACAAATATTAGATAATGCATTTTTACTCTTTTAGGAAATACATCATAAAATTAGATGGTTAAAAAAATAACATACATTTCATTTCTTTTATTTTGACAAGTTTTAGAAGGTTTATTTAAGTTCAACTTTTTGAAGTTGTAAACAATTTAAAGTTTATTTTTGTTTTTAAGTATTCTATTTTTAAAATCTAAAATATGCAAATGAAAAAAGCTCTATTTTCTAAACTTAAGAATTTAAACCTAGGATATTAAATTTTTTCTTGAAACTTGCCTTTTTTCTGTTATGATTTAAAATTTTATTTTCTATCAAATTATTAAAAGAAAATCACCATTAATTATTATGAAAACAACAAAACCACTTTAGCATTTTCTCCTTATAAAGAAATTTTCTAATAGTTTTTACTTAAAATTTCCCTTTAGCCAATTATGTCTCTTATCCAATTGTTTCTCCATTTAGCAACCACCAATCACAAAACCTCAATCATCTTGTGTGCGTTTTTGGTGGAGATATTGCTTTCTTTATTAGCAAATAAATTTTAACTATCATTGATAAAATTTCAAATAACATAACAAATGAACCTTTGGAGATATCATATGGTAAGGGAAATCATAAACAAATGTTTTTACATTTAGAGCGTTATTACTAAAATGTTTGGCATCCATGTGGGTTCCAACAACATTTTATCTCACTCGGTTCATAATAAAACTAAAATATGAGATGAACAATTATGTGTTTATAATTTATGTTAAGCCTTTTTGAGAAGTTTCTTTTCAATTATATTGAGCTTTTATCTCATAGTTTTTAATGGTTGTATAAAAATTTGCAATTATGATAGAAAGCATCATAATCTGCAATAAACTTAGACCACTTTGGATGTTCTAGAAACCATCATTGTATACACTATATTATAATCTACTTATTAGGAGAGTCCTTGTACATTATTTTACCTAACATTTGCTCATCAAGGTAGATGAACATGTAAATTTGTATGGTTGGGCTCGCCTTAACAAGTGCATGCACATAGTTTTATTCTAAGCTTCTTATTTTTGTTGTGAGATATTCATGTATGCATATATTATGTAACAAATTTAAATTTATCATATATTTTCACATAAAGGATTTAATCATGACAACATAATTAATTCTCATTATTTGTACCATTATTATGTTTCCATGATTCATTGTTTTGTTACCATGACTCATTGACATTCCAAAATAAAAGAAAGACAACTAACATAACAATCATAATACACATATCAGTATGATCAATTGAGAGAAAAAACACACATCAGTCTTCGAGTAACCAAGAAATTCAACACTTCTCAATTTTATATAAGGCAATAATCACAAAGAAAATATTACTATCAAAACTAAAACTAAGTAATAGAAATTGGAAGAAGAAATTCAGTTCTCATTTCATAGTTACCTAATTTGAAATCGAATGACATCGAATGCCATTCAAATTAATGAGTAAACAATAAATTGTTGAACTAAATGTTATCTTGCATCAAAAGAAATATGATAAGTTAGTTTATCTAAAATTCCTTTTTTCAGATCTATGAATCTTATGAATGTCCACATGCTAAAATCAGAACAATAACCTGAAAGAAACCATCAAAAATCTGATCAAAGGGAAATCACAATAAAAAAATAAGGAAATTACTAGATCAAACAAGATGGCGGTGAGATATACGATGGCGATCGATATCTACCAGACGGCGGCGGCTGAAGAAAGCGGTGGGATCGGCTATGTTTGGAGCAAATTTGAATGGAAATGGTATAAATTGATTTTCAGGGTCATTTTTTTTCATTAGTGAGTGTGGAATAAGCGATAGCTGTAGGAAAGGAATATTACAATATGTTGCGTTGGTAGAATAAGCGATACAGGGTATTAGGTAATTAATAGCTTCAGTATTTGGTGGACGTTGTCGCTATGTCTTCGGTAAGTTTTCTGAGTTTCTGACGACATACAACACTTACAGACTTCATTATCCACCAAAACATATTTTCGATGACATGCAAACACCCCACCTAATGTCGTTGGAAAATAACGATCTGAAACGATGCCTTTTCCTAGTAGTGAAAGGAGAGAGAAAGTCAAAAGTGATGGGTCGTAGGGAAAATATGAAAGTAGAGACAAGTCCATACCAATTTATGATCGCTGCAGACTTGGAAGGCAAGTGTTACATCCATATTTTCCAAACCTTTTCAAAGTGAAATTAATACGAACTTCAAGCCAAAGAACCATTCCTACAATAAGAATCAAGATATAGAAAGGAAGCAAGAACAAAATCCAAACGGTACTATGCCAAAACCTCAAGACAGTAGCAATGCTCGAAAACTGCACCCTTCAACCAAGCATAGTTTAAACGCTATGGTACTGTGCCTAAAATTTAGATACCCACAATAGTGCAGAGAAAGGTTTATAAATCCAAACTCTTAAGCGGTGAAACTACGGCAGAATTTTCAAATTGCATAACTTCCTAATATCAAATTCGAAGGATTGTATCTGTAATACCCCTGAATATTTATTAACATTATTCGGGATATTTAATTGGATAAATTAAATAGAATAATGTGATTAATCAGGGAGATGAGATTAATAAATCCAATGGACATATCTTAATGAATGAACTAAAATAAGGAAAAACTAAATGTAGAAGGAGGAATTTTCCTAAGGGGTAAACTTGGAAATGTGGCTACATTTCTTAGTATAAATCTCTTTCTCCATCCTAATAAATTTTCACTTTCTCATTCCTTAACTCCTCACCTATATTTCGGCCGGCCATTAAAAGCTCAAGGAAGAATAATAAATTGAAGAAAAAACTAAGAAATTAAAGCTAGGAAATTATCTCATTCTCCAATCAACTAATCAAGGTGAATAATCATGTTTATCATCTCATTTTCCATGTTTGGTTCGACTATGGGCTTATATCCGATCCATGTGTATGTTTTGGTTAAGATATAACCATTTAAACCTTTGTTTGGATAAGACATAGGTGTTTTGAATGTTAATGGGCTAATTAACACGTTTTTATTCGGTTTTGTTTAAATTCCAAGTTTTTTTGATCTTCATATATGCTTTGAAATTTTAATATGTTCAAGAGAACATATTAGTTGATTTTTTGGAATTTTTCGTGATGTTTATATAAAATTATTTAAGGAATGGGACTTGAATGTTTTATATAATTATAAAGGAGAAAGGGGCTTTTTCAGAATTGTTTAAATTTCCAAATAAGGAAAGTCAGCAGCATTTTTGAATATAAAATTATGGCAACCAATCATATTTAGACAAACAAGGCAGGTTGGGTATAAAAGAACTGTTTTAAAGTACAAATAAATAGTTTTTCTTCTATTTCAACCCTTTCGGCAAGAGCTTCTGTCTTCATTCCAAACCTTCTGACAAGGTTGAAAGGTATCAAATCTTTCGATTAGGTCAAATATCAATGCACATGGCATTAGACAACTGGTACGTAGTGAATTGGAAGGAGTCGAAAGGTTAGGGACTAAAGGTTAGAGCTTTTGAAGGAGATGAAACTTTGTTTTGGTTTAAAGAAAATACGCCTGCTAGCTTTCAATAAAGAGCTTTCGAAATTGTCAAATGGTTTAAAAGAAAAAGGTTTCGATTGGTTTGCTTTCTTGTTTTAATTGTAACTTTTCGACAAAGTCAAAAGGTATAGCTTTCGACAAGGTCGAAAGCATAGTTGCCGCTTTCAAACCTTTCGACACAGATGGAGTCAAAGGTTATCTTTTATTTTCAAAAACTTGCCGCCTCTCTCCATTGATTTCGAAGGGTTGGTTCCAACACCAACACTTCATTGTTTTCAAATGGTTTCGAAAGTTTTTAGGTTTCGAAGCAGTGCTTTCGACTCCAATGTTTTTTTGATCCTTTTGCTCTACTTGCATGCTTTTAAAAAGGTTTTGAAGGGGTCACCTTCAACGATTTCGAAAGGTTTTGAGTTTTAATGATTTCAAAAGGTTGTGAGTTTCATTACTTTTGAAAGGTTTATAAAGGGTTTTATAGGGGGATACCCCAAGCTTTCGACAAAATCGAAAGGTGAAACCTTTCAACAAGGTAGAAAAGAAACCTTCCAACAAGGTCGAAAGGTAAGGTTTTCAATGCTTTCCAAAGGCTAATGTTTATTTGCTTTCAAATGGGACTTCATTCGAAGGGGTTTAAAGGGCTGTTTTAAGCCATTTTTCTTAAGTAAATTTTTTCTAATTTGAAGGGGTTACTTCGAAGGGTTATAGCATAAAATACTTATCTTTGTTTGAATATGTAAGGGAGGTCCTTATATAAATAAATGTTATTAAACCTTGGGGACACTGGGTGGGTTTAATGTTTTTGATACATAGTTTGGGGTTACAAACAGAATATGCTTTCGAAAATAAACATTGGGGCTATCAATGTGTTTTTATTTAATTTAACCTAATTGGGGATACCAATGGGAATAGGTTAAACATGTGGGATACATAGGAAAAATAAATAATCATGGGGATCATGAATTTTAATAAATAATCATGAGGATCATGATATTTTAATTGGCCAAGTGTTGGGTTCTTGATTAACCTAGGAAAACCATGGAATGTGCAGTGGATAGCCCACATCAAATTCCTAAAGTAAAGAATGTTTTGCCTGAGGTGGTTAGCCTCAGGATTTGGCACCCAAGGGTTCATAGTCATCGTAGGAAAACTATGGAGTGTGCAGTGGATAGCCCACACCAACTTTTATAAAACAATGTATGATGGAAAATTGGCATTTAATTTAAATGGATTTGGGACAGATAGTCCTATTAAATTATGACGAATAGTCATTTTTAAAGATTTTAGAGGGGAACTCTAATAAATTGATTTTAGATGGGAAATCTAATATATTGCTTTTAGATGGGATATCTAATAAATGGGTGGATGAGATATCCAATGTACATGATTTATGGCTTTATTTCATATTATGTTAAGACTAATCATTTTTGGTGCAGGGGCATAATAAATGATTTACATGTTTTGTTTTGGATACTAGTGAGGGGAAAACTCGTTCGCTAAGTGGCATGGTCTCACTAGATATCTATTTATGATAAGAGATGATAGGGGATTATTCATACCAGACTTATTGTCTAACTCAAAGTTTTTGTTTCTCCATAAACTCTCGGGTACTCAAAATTAATTTGAGTAGTCTGAGAGTGGGAGACTTTTAGGTTTTTGACGATTAAGCTTCCAGTGACGTGTAGAAGGCAGGGTAAGCTATATAGAAGCTATTTTGTGTATTCCGCTGTGATGTACTAAGAACTGTAAAGTTCATATTTATTAGTTCTATGATCATCATAAGGGGACATCTTCATATGTCGCTCTTATCGTATTTTGTATATTGTTGTATATGATTGGAACGTGATTAACGTCTGAGATTATGTAATTAAAATCTAAATATTATTAATATGAAATGAGAAATTCTGTTTTGTTGAAATTTAAATTTTTTCATATTCTTGTGTTTCTTGGTTGCCAATAGTTTCAAGGTTCCAATTTTGGTCACTCAGAAATAACACCTATGGATGACTGTAGCATCTGTAGTAGTTAGTTTTGAGCCTCCGGAAGCGGGATGTTACAGTATCATGGTACGAAAAGTAAGCCATTATGAGTCAAAGCTATGACACAGTCTATAAGTAGCAATGAAGCACGAAGATTATGCTACAACCCTAGAAGAAACAACACTAACAATATAGAACTATGGCTCAATCCCTAAAGCAACTACATGCAAATGAGGATGTGTCAAAATCTTAAACTAACATCTAAAGTAGTAGGTCTGCACCGCAATCTTGTATCAACATAAAAAAGGTTATAAGAATACGCCGCTATCCTGACTTGAAGTTGAAGTGACAGAACTATGCTGCAATTTCATATTGACGTTAAGTGGTAAGGATGCGCCACCATCTTGATATGATAGAACCATACTGCAATCCTAAAGAATACCGACCACTAACACAAGAACCCAAGGATGAGGCAATGGAGTAAGATTGCTTCACGACCAAAAGCCGAATCTTCTTCCTCAAAGGCAAGGCAGGAGGTCCCACCTTCATCCTTAAGTTCATTAAACTCAAGCTTAAAGATAAGGGAAAAGGAAAATTTCTTCATTGATATGAATGGCTCAGAGCAGGTTCAAGCGAGGCAATCACCCCTCAAAATAAAAGCACAGTTCCTCTTACCAAGTCATTCTGCTCAACCCTAGATATCCTCGAAACTACGCTTTGAAGATATCTTGAATTAGGCAGCGCAAATATGACTTCAGAGGGTTAATGCAGTTCGAATGCCATATGAAATCAGCACTTTGAGCATAAGGAAGGCGTAAATCCTAATAAATTATTCACGATAGTGTAATTCTGGAGTGTAAATATAAAGAAGTTCATTAGGAGACAGAGGATAGTTTCTCATTGCCGCCTCACCTACACATATGTGCAGTCCATAAGCCGGTTGTCTTATAGAATTGAAAAGTCACGGTCTAATCAAATTTGGATTTTCCTGCTTTAATTTTAAGCTTCCCGCCCAAATTCAAAATTCAACCACTCAAATTATAGTTTCCCATCGAAGGCTACGTTAGCAATCCATACATATCAAATAAGTAAGATGGATGGTCAATACGTGACACGATCTAAAGGCAAGAATCAAAAAGGCAGAAAAATGGTGTAAGCAATCCACATGAACCTAGATATACCATAAATAAATAGAGCACTATAACAGAAAAATGGGAATTTTTTGAATTTACTCTTTTTGGACACATAAATCGAAATTTGTATTCTCTACCTTTTTGTTTGTACCAAGAATTAAGAGAGAAGAAAGAGACATTTGACCCGTGGATGTAGGATTCCTTAAAATTCGAACCACGTAAATTCTCTATGTCATTTTTATTGCTTTCAGTACTTTGCTTTACTATTTGAATTATTGTTCCATGCTTGTGTTGAGATAAATTGAAATTAACAAATTGATTATTAACATTTTGATCATTCTCCCTTATAATTGTGTAAGCATTAAAGCAACATAATCATTTTACTTAAAGGCAATCTTAATATTACTTAATTTTACTAATTCATAATCACGAAAGCGTTCAGCATCATGGTTACTTCATATGAAAAATTGAGTGTTTCTAAGGTGAAAAATCTCGCTAACAATTACTAAGGTCCAACCGAAAATATCGATGTGACTAATTTACATAGTTCTCTCGACTTAAGAATATTATTGAACTTCAATATGAAAGCTCTGCTTTGACTGTAGTCAAATCATGGCATTGAGTGACTATAGTTGGAATGAGTGGAAGTATTCGAAGTGAAACACTATTCAAGAGAGGATTCGTTGTAATGACCCTAATTTTGACTAACATTTTTTAGGAAAGTTAATTAGAAAAATTAAATGAAATAATGTAGATGGTTAAGGCATTGAGATTTGTAAATTAATAAGGGGTCCGTGCCTTAATAAATGTAGAAGCAAAAGAGAATTAAAATTAACTAAGTAGAAGGAGTATATAAGGGCAAAATAATAGTAGTCTTCATTCTTATACTCTACACTCTTCTTACCTTCATTTCTTATTAATTTCAACATTTACAAACTAAAGAAAAACACTTATAAGCTCGGCTGGCCACCATTAAGAAGAATAAAAGGAAGATAAGCTAGGAAACAAGTAGATAGCTTGAAGGAATCAATCAAAGGACAAATCTCAACCTTCTTAACATCAAGCTAAGGTGAACAATTTGATTTACATCTCACTTTTGATTATAATTTCGGTTATAAAGTATGATCCAAATTATTTTGCAATAATATGCCATGTTATGTTTGTTTATATGGATATATATGCTTGTTGATGATTTATATTGTCTCATATAGATTTTATGACAAGTTTAGATTGGAAAAACCTATTAAATGACATCCAAATGACTTGCGTTTTTGATATGTCACCGAAAATTTAAAGTGGGTTTCAATTTTCATAATTTTCTAAGTTATTGTGGATTTATTATGAATTTCTATGAAAGAAAACAGCAAAAAACCAATTTTAAATTATTTAAGGTAACTATATGTTGATTTAAGGTTAGAGATTATATATGTTAGAAAACATATTAAAAATGAATTATGGTGATTTTTGGAAAATTTTCCTAAATATTTTATTATAGGTATAAAAATATTTAAGTTAAGGGACTTAAATGTTTTATATGTTTATTCAAGAAGGAGGGCTATTTTGTTAAAACATTTTAATTGGAAATTCTAAATTTGGCAGCACCATTAGAAAAGGATTTTTGATAAAGTAATGGCAACTAATTACATTTTGACAAAGGCAAGTTAGGTAAAAAGAAATTACTTTTAAAGGCTAAAAATCAGTTTTACTACTTCGCCACTTCCATATGATAGCTTTCGATACCATACCTCTGCTAAAGAACCAATTTGAAACCAGTGTACATGGTATTAAGCAATTGATACCTAGTGCATTGGTGAAAGACAGAAGGGACAATGTCAAAACATTGCTTTCGAAGGGGTCGAAGCTATTCTTATTAACTTTGAACTACTTCTGTTTATAAATGATGCTTTCGAAGGGGTTGAAGCAAAATATATTAGCTTTCTACTCAATCAACCTTCCTTTATTTTAGAAAATAGCTTTCATAAGAGTTTCTGCCTTTTTGTTTTAAAAGAAGCTTTTGAAAGGATAACCGCTTTGAACCTATTCAAAACCCATGCTACCGCATTCATACCTTTCGAATCAATGCATTTGAAAGGGTACTTTTGCCTTTGTACTTTGAAGCCGCCTTCTCAATGCTTTCGAAAGAGTCCTATAGCTACTTTCAAAATAGTTTCGGAGGTAATGGTTACGAAAGGGTGGATTTTGAAACTATCCTCTTTCTTTTACTTGGGATTAATGCTTTCGCCTCTGTTCTTTTATGAACCTTTGTTATATTAAATATTGAACCCAATGGTTTCGAAGAGGATAATTTTAAATGGTTTCAAAGCAATGTCTCCACAAACCTTTACTTGAACCATATGTTTTTGAATGGTATATTAAAATTGTTTCGAAAGGTATGTTTTAAGTGTTTCAAAAGGAGAGTTCTTATGCTTCCGAAAGATAAGTTTAAATGGTTTAGAAAGAAAGGATGTCTAACGTTTTAAGTTATGCTTTCAAAAGGGTCATTTCCAATGATTTCGAAAGGCATTGTTTAAAGTTTTAAACAAGGGTTTCGAAGGTGATGTCTTGGCTTTAAATTCTAATGTTTTCTAAGTTAAAGAGGGCTTTAACTTATTTTAAAGTAATAGATATCCCTATTGATTTAGTTTTTCATCAACATTCTTCTATGTAAAGCATATATCATGCAAAGGTATTTTGAGTCAAGCAAAGGGTATATTTTCCCTGTTTAAGTATGATTTAAAAAGGGTTAAATTAATTTGAAAGAAATGTGTTCAACGAAAAGTGGATGGGGTAGTTAACCCTAAGTTTATGACTCATATATTAGAAAACCAGATGGGACTGGTATAGGGTCGCACCCTATACTTTAGCTATTAGCCCCTAGCTAAAATAATTCCAAAATTCCAGTGTGTAGGGCTTTGTCACAGGTAAGACTAAACTGATGTTACACACAGAACGGAATAACAGAGAAAAGATAGGTTATTGGTGAGCTTGCAAAACCACTAGGATCAGTTGATCCTAGTAGAAGTAAGTTAAGGACAGACTATCCAGTATTGTGTCTAACAGAAGTTAGATTATCGATTATGTGTAGCATGTCCAAGTTAACCAATGGTTAATAGTTAGCCAGGTAAAACTATAGTGTGGACAAATGGTCCATTGATTTCCTGATTTTTATACATATATGTATTTCTTTTATTATTATACTCAGTTTGATTGCAGGATTCTGATTTGCAAAAGAGATGCTTTTAAAAGGATATTAGCAAGGGGAAATGTAATGCCCCTAATTTTAAATAATATTATTCAGAAGATTTAATTAGATAAATTAAATAGACGAACGTAAAGATTAGACTGATAAGGAGATTGAGATTTAAAAATTTAAATAAAGGACGTGCTTAATTAAACAAAAAGAATGAGTTTATAGAAATGGTTTCATGTGTTAACTAATAAGAGAATAAGGCAAGAGCATTATGGGGAATAGCTGCCATCATAACCCCTAAATCCTTGTTCCTACTTTCATTACACGTTCATATTTCAAAAAGTAAGAAAAATGGGAGTTCAAGCCGACCTTAGCCTAAGGGAAAAAGAGAAGAAAAATCAATTAAAAGCTAAGGAATCTTGCAAGGAGGATTAATCAAAATAAAATCTCAAGTTCCTTATCAAAGTGAATAATAATCAAAACCATCTCATTTTCATTTTAAAGAGCATTTGATTTTGGGTTTTAAATTTAAAATCTTTATGATGATTTTGATGATGATATGCTTGAAGTTCATGAGATGTTTGATTCAAACAAGTATGTTTGATAAATGTTTATTTCGATTTTAAGGAAAAATTGTATTTATTGGGTTTCGAATGCCATGAGGATTTAATATGTTAAGTAAAACATTATTTTGGAGATGTATTTTAATTTTCATAATTATCCAAGCCATAGATAATTTATTATTAATTTTTGAAGGAAGAAATAAATAATTGGGTTTAAAATTCATTTCGGCTATTATTTGAAGGATTTTGTGTCTGAAATTTATATATATTAGATAACATATTAAAAGTGAATTTTTGTGATTTTTGAAGATTTTTCCTAAGTAATTTTCTGTGGAAATTAAATTAATTTAATTGGAGGACTTAAATGTCTTAATTGTTTTGCTAAAGGGAAGGACTTCTTTGCTAATTATTTTTAATTAATTCTGAAATGAATTTGGTAGTCTTTTAGAAAATATTCTGTAAAGGTTATGGCAACTAATTATATTTTTACAAATATGCAAGTTAGTTAAAAAGCATTTACTTAAAAAGCAACAAAAAAGTTTTGTAAATAAGTATTTTTATGCCACTTTCAGTAGCAACCTTTCGTACACATACCTCCGCCCCCATCCAAGTCGAAACTAATACACATGGTATCAATGGTTTGATACGTAGTAGATTGGAGAAAGGCGGAAGGTATGGAGTCTAAACCATGCTTTTGAAGGGGTTGAGACCAATTTAAATAGCTTTCGAAGGTCTTTTTCCTTGCTTTCAAAAGAGATGCCGCTTACCTTGCTTTTAAAGAATGCTTTTGAAAGAATCTTTTATATAGATTTCGAAGGGGTTGCCGCCTTCTTGTTTGAAGGGTAGCTTTCGAATGAGTTGCCTTAGATTATGTTTTAAAGAAAAGCTTCCGAAAGGGTAGTTTTAAACTGGATCGAAACCTAGCTGCTGTCTTCATACCTTTCGAATAGGTTGAAAGTTTTCAGTGAGTTCGAAAGGCAAGCTTTTGTTTTATAAATATAACAAGCCATTTCCCAATGCTTTCGAAAGGGCTTCAGAAGCCGTTTAAACAAAATGTTTCAAAGGCAATGGCTTCGAAAAGTGTTTCGAAGCTATCCTTCCAATTTTTTTCTTAAAAAATTAAAGCTTTTGAAAGGATGGTTCCGAAGCCATCGGTTTTCCCCAATCACTTTTACTTATAGGTTAATGGTTTCGAAAGGGGTACTTTCATTTATATTCCCTTTGACCCAAAAGTTATTTTAAGGATAAGCCCAATGGTTTTGAATAAGATACTTTCAAATGGTTTTGAAGCTATGCTTCTATGTGTTAGAAAAATATACTTTAATACTTTCGAAAGGAATGTTTTGATGGTTTCAAAAGGAAGGTTTTGATGCTTTCAAAAGAAATTTAAGTGTTTCGAAAGGCATAGGTTCAAGTGTTTTGAAAAGATGGTTTGAATGCCTTCGAAGGATATGTTAATGGCTTCGAAAGCAAAAGGTCTAAGGTTTCGAAATTCTTAGTTTTCAAAACAAAGAACCCAATCTCATTTTTAAAAGAAAAACCATGGCAATATAAACAAACTTTAAAATGGCTTTTAATTTTGGAGTTTTTAAAGAAGCTTTCCTTGATAAAATAATAGGTTAAAGTGATTAACCATGTTTCATGTGAAAATGGTTTCAAGGATATTAAACCATAAATGCTGGTATCGTTATGTTATTGTATATGCTTCTTCTATAAATATATTCACTATATAGTGGACCCATAACTGTATTTTGGGAGAAAGTGGTAGAATAACCAGCTAGGTTGACCCAGAAGTGAATATAAATTGAGTTAACTCCTGTATGAGTAGAGTTACATCCAGGAGGTCAGGTAGACCAGAATATAGGATGATCAGAGACTAATCAAAGAAGTCAGATTAGAGAAGTTCATAGTAAACCTATGAAAACTATGTTTGGAAGAGTTATTAGCATGGGCCAATAGGTTCGTATGATCCTATGAAAACTATATCTGGATAGAGTTATTGACAAAAGTCAATAGGTTCTTAGCAACCCATGAAAACTATGATACGAAAGATGTTATTGGAGATACCAATAGGTTTAGGGAGAACCCACGAAATAATGAAGTTATTGGCAGGGGCAAATAGGTTCTTAGTGATCCCATGAAAACTATGAGATCAGACATATAAGCTTTAAACAGGTTATTAGTCAGCCCATGAAAACTAATAAGTTAATAGTAACCCTAGAAACTATAATCGAGACAAATAGTCAAATGAATGTGGATAGGAAATCCAAATAATATGCTTGTTTGCATATCATCATGATATTTTAAATTGTTATCTATTAACCATTGTGAATGCAGGTGCACGATATATGTTAACCCGCCTTTTTCCACGGCAATATACATGCGAATTTAACCCTATTGACTGCACAATGGTCAAAGTTGGATTATCATGGATAATACACATGATCATGAGGCCAGGATATAGCATGGTCGATGGAAAAACAACGCTAGATACTTAAAATATGGTTTCGACAAAAATCGAGTCGCTTTAAGTTGCTTGGAGTTTGCTCTGAGATTGAATCATTACAGAGAAATCATACTTGGGATTTGGTGCCTCTTCCCACCGACAAGAGAGTTATTGGATGCAAGTGGATCTATAGAGTGAAAGACGGTGAAAATGGTAATTTCAGATACAAGGCAAGATTAGTCGCAAAAGGGTATGTTCAGAAGGAGGGGGTAGAGTATCATGATATCTTTGCTCGAGTGGTTAGTCATACTTCTATTCGTATTCTTTTGGCATTAGTTGCTCATTATGATATGGAATTAGAGCAACTAGATGTCAAAACTGCATTCTTGCATGGTGACCTAGATGAGGAGATTTATTTAAAGCGGCCAGAAGGGTTCATTGATAGTAGCAGACCAAACTATGTTTGCAAACTCAAAAAATCTCTATATGGACTGAAGCAGTCTCCTAGACTATGGTATAAGAGGTTTGATAAGTTTATGCTTTCACAGGGATAATCCAGAAGTTTCAAAGACCAGTGTGTTTATTTCAGGAGATGTGATGGTGATATGATTTATTTGTTGTTATATGTTGATGATATGCTGATTGCATCTCGGAGTATGGTCAGAATTAAGGAGTTGAAAGCGGAGCTCAGTAGAGAGTTTGACATGAAGGATTTGGGAAAGGCACAAAGAATATTGGGTATGGGGATAAGCAGGGATAAGAAGCGGAGAGAGTTAAGGCTCACTCAAGCACAGTACATCGAGAAGGTCCTCGCTCGATTTGGAATGGAGAAAGCCAAACTGGTTGGCACTCCATTAGGCTCTCATTTTAAGTTGTCAAAAGACTTATCTCCCTCATCAGAAGAAGACAAAAGTTATATGGCTGATATACCTTATTCTAGTACTGTTGGTAGTCTTATGTATGCGATGGTGTGCACAAGACCAGATTTGGCCCATGCAGTAGGTGTTGTGAGTCGATATATGTCTAACCCAGGCAAAGAGGATTGGCAAGCTGTGAAGTGGATTCTTAGATATCTTTGAGGCACTTCTTCGGTGGGCTTGTTATATGGTGGAGTGGATGGTGACATCTTTCTTAGAGGATAATGTGATTCTGATTATGCTGGGGATAGAGATGCTAGGAAGTCAGTGTCGGGCTATGTTTTTACACTTGGCATAAGCTCGATTTCATGGAGATCAAAGCTGCAATCTATCGTAGCTTTATCGACTACTGAAGCAGAGTTGATATCGATCGTGGAAGCAAAAAAGGAAGGATTATACTTACTTCAGTTGTTGGATGATCTTTCAATGGTGCAGCGGACAATAGAGCTATTTTTAGACAGTCAGAGTGCGATTCATCTTATAGTGAATCAAGCTTATAGTTCATGGACGAAGCACATTGATGTTAGAGGTTTCTTTCTTATGCTTGAGGAAGAACGAAGCAAAATCAAATTGTTGAAGGTGAGTACTTTGGATAATCCTTCAGATATGATGACAAAGTCACTTCCAAAGGACAAGTTTGAGCATTGCTCAAACTTAATCAATTTGATTCCTGTTACTTGAGCGCCATGGGGCGGTAGACCCAACAACTTCTATGTTGATTGCTTGATGATAAGGTAATGAAGAGAGATTGTTATATTTGAATCAAAGTGGAGTGTTAAATTTGGATGATTCAAATATTTGTTGAGGAGGAAAGAAATTGATTAAATTGTTCAATCAATCAATTAATTTGGTTTGTATGTGGAAGGATATTTTGGAAGAAAACAAATTAATTAGCCAATCAATTAATTAGTCAATGCATTTGTTATATGAAGAAATAAATGATTAGGCATGGAGAATCAATCAATCAAAGGAAAGATATGGAAACCAAGATTACGCCATCTATTTGTACTAAAATCAAACCATGCAATTTGGAAAGATATTTGGGTAATCAGGAAATTGTTTTTCTTAATCTCCAAGCAACCCTTCATTATCAAGTCTATTTAAATGAAGGAATTTCATCTTCATATGAAAGTAAGTGTGTGAGAGCATCCACCATCATTCTTCTCTCTCTTTTGTACTCTTTTCTTCAATGGAATAAATGAAGTTTTGGGTCTCCGTGGATGTAGGATATTCATATCCGAACCACGTTAAATCTTCTGTGTCTCTTATTTCTGCTATTGTTTCTTTGAGACTGCATAATTGATTTTTTTAAGTTCCATTGATATCTAAATAGAAAATACTAGATCCTGATCAAATAATTCGCTTCCGCTCAAATTAAAACAAATTTCACTACAAAGGTTATGAAATTACTTGTTAACTTGATTATGTGGAAAAGATAAAGAGTAAAATGATACTTTTTCCTTGAATTTGAAGAACCATGCGGTTCAATGAGATCGGTTTAGAAGCTTTTATAGGGATTTTAGGTTGAACTGTAGGTTCATGCTCGTGCAAGGTTATTTCATTTTCAGAACCGTAGCGCTTCAAGGTTGAAGGTTAACCATGGTCGAACCGAGGTTGGGTCAGGTGTTTAAAACACGGATCATACACTCATATCTATCTAGTTAACTTCCCAAAAATTCAACACTAAGTAATGCACCTATTACTCCAGCACATCCAACCGTTTATTTGAAAACTTTGGAAATATTAAAAAGCTTTACTAATATTATCTTATATTATGTAATAGTAGGTAAAAAACTTGACATTATTTTATAAAGAAGACTGCATATATGAAACATAAAGATTACATCTACTGATTTCAAGTCAATCTATGTGGAAATATTATTTTTCTTTCTAAGTGATATAACCAAAGTAAATCATAAATATGCCATGATTAGTTGCATAGACAATATACCCCATATTATTTTCTTCCTGCAGACAACAGATCGCAAACCAGTTTCTCATTTATACAACAACAACAAATTTTGATAGTTCTGGTTATACATCAGTTTTTTATTCTCCTTAACGCTCTACTTTAACTTTCAATTATTTTTTTGAGTTACAAAAATCTTACATATTGAACTCGTTTATTTGTACAAAATAAATATGCATGGATTTGAATATATTGTACATACACTGCACACCCACACACACCAATCCCCACCCTACCCCCAACACGCACACAAAAACATGTGTATTAAATGCAAACTTAAATAATATAGCAAAATGAATATAAGTGCAAACTGAAGCATATGGCATTTGGTCTTAAAGAACATAGCAAGATTCTTCATTGAATATTCAAATTTAAAATGTATGTATGTGTGTGTACTAAGACTTAATAAATAATATATATGCATCAAAGTCGCTGCCCGACCAAGCAAAGCAAAGTGAAAAGTTCAAAGTGATTCTTGCTACCATTCAATTAAATTTATACTTAATGTATAATAAACATATAAACTAAAAAAAAATCAGTTCATATGAACAAAACATATAAATTAAATACTAAAATTAAAACAAATAAAAATTATATGTGTATGTCATTTAAGCATACATGAATTAAACACAGTTGAAATTAAATTAAACGGATAAAGCTCATTAATACACAAAATAAACCATACTTACGTTCTTTCTCTTCCTGCTACCATTCACCATTGTTCAGATCATCGTTCCAAATGGCAAGGCATGAAGACAAAGGCGGAGGAGGATCGATTTATATTTGGATTCGAATTTTTAGCCGAGACGACAATTTTTGAAGACTTGTTTATTTATTTTGGAACGATGAGTTGATTATTTTGTGAAATGTGAATAGCGGTTGGCAAAGGAGGATGGCACGATCGGGGTTAGGGAATGGGTGGGCCGAGTTGCGAATGGTTATAGGTGGAGTTGATTTTAGGCTATTAAATAGTTTCGGTTAACCGTGGTTTGAACTGTGGTTAACTGAATTGATCATGATCGGTTAACATCGGTCACTTAACCGAATTTTTCAGTTAAAGCGGTTTGATTAAGGTCGGTTAAATCGGCTAAGTCGTTTAACTCGGTTAAGTGTTTACCCCTAATTAGGATTTTAATAGGGTATACATCAAGCATAATTATAACTGTAATTTGATCTTTAAAAGAGATTTTTAAAGCTAAATGATTACGTATGAAATGTTTTAGGTTGTTGTGGCAATTTATAAGTAACACTTATCTTAAACCCTTGTAAATATGCTTAAATCTTTAAAAGAGAGTTTTAAAGATAATGATTAGACATGAAATGTTTTGGTTTTATAGTAAACAACGTTTTAGTAACATTTGTTTTTAAACCCTTAAATTGGATTTTAAAGTGGAAAAATATTATGAATATACTTAGATCTTTAACAATGAATTTTAAAGATAATAACAAATACGTGATACTTTGGAATAAAGATATAAAAAGTATGCGTTTAAAATATAAAAGAGAGAAGGGGTTTATAAAAACAATGTTTAAGTAACATTTGTTTTTAACCTCTTTGATTATAGTTTAAATAAGTAAATTTTGTTAAGTGATTTGTGAATATGCTTGTACTGTTGAGATAAGTATATGAATACTCTTTTTATCAATAAAAATTAATTTTTTGTTAAACAATAGTTTCAAAGATGCACTTTCCTCAACCTATTCAATTTTATCAATGGCCAACTGTTCGTCCTTTCCTTCCACTTTTGTTTTTCTCCATCGCCTAATTCCTTCGATCCTCTCCTCCATCACATCCTTTGTCTTCATTGTGAGCATGTCCAGCAAGTGTACTCCTCCTTACACGCCTTTTGAGAACCCATCCATAACCAAATCTAGTCGATCTTTCAACGCCTCATTCTTCTCGACCAACCATGCTACCACCTGATTTCTTAGCTTCTGACAATGATTTCCCACTGCTAGGAGGTCTGTTACTTCTCTCTTGAGTCTGCCTGTTATACCTATTACTCCAGTTCCTCTATTGATATATGTATTCATTGTGCTTGAATCGACCTTGAATTGCATTGACCCTAGTTGCTCTCTACTTTCGGGTTTTCCTATAGCTGCTATTGTCGAAGGTAATTCACCTATTTCACCACTGTTGGCTGCTAATGTGATAAAGGGTGGTGGATTATCACTGATAACTACATTGTAGATGTTACTTTGGGTAAGAAGGTTATGCTTGATGGTGTTGGTGAAGTCAAAGGGTCGATAAAGCGAGTTATGTTATATGCTTTCAGTTTATTTGTTTAAATGCCCAGCTCAGTACTGCTATTGCTTCTGATGTTTTGCCTAGAACTACTACAGTTTTTACTTCCCTTAAGCCTGAAATTGATCCAGGTTCTTCTCATATGACCGGTAGCAAGTGGTCTTCTCTTTTTAATGTAATGCCAAAGAATGCGGGTGAATATGTTCCCCATTCATTTGATATTGAGGAGGAAGATGGTACAATGATTCCTTCAGCGGAGGTTTTGGAATCGGGGGCTTCATTTTGGTTAGAGTATTTAGTGGGTTTTTTCCTTGGTTCTACCCCCATCAAGCAGTTCGTGATCATTGTCGACGGCGTTGAAATATTAGGGGTAGACTACAAGTTCACTTCGATAACTACATGTTCTTTTTCAAATTCTCTATAAATGAAGAAAGGCTTTGTGTGCTTAAGGCGGATCCCTCCATTATAGGCGAACAACCTTCCTTTATTACCCCTTGGAGTCCGACGGTGAAGCTAAAGAACAGATTCTCTCTATTCTATTGTGAGCTCATTTCACTCATATTCCATCTGTGCTGCAACCCATGATTAGGCTTAATTGGTTAGCAAATATTGTTGGAAAGTTCAAATGTTTCGATGATAATACTGTAGCTCGAAATAAGTTATTTTATATTAAGGCACTTATTGAAGTAACTCTTGAAAAGCCTCTTCCCTTCAAGATATTTGTTCATATTGCCAAGGGGCATGTTTTAGTTGTTGATGTCCATTATAGTTGAAACCCAGATATTTGCTCTTCTTGTCACACTTTTGGTCAATTTATGGAAGCTTTCACTCTGTATAGTGAAGTTGCACCCGTTTCGCTTTCTCTTAGGATCCCACTCCCTCGACCTCCTATCATGAAGTGGGTTGTGAAAGTTTGCCCAGTTTCTGTGGTTTCTTCTTTTGAGATCATGCTTTCGGTAATCGTTGTTCGTTGATGATAGTTCTAAGGTTATTCTGGATGTGGCTCTTCCTTCCTCAGATGATTCTTTTGGCTTTTATCTAAGCAGGCTTCAATTCATGAGCCTTTGGAAATGATGTATGATCCTAAGGGTGATAAGTTTTATAAGTACGTAGGCGGAGATGAAGAAGAAAGACGGCTAATTTATCATGTTGAGGACGAAGGCCTTACTCGATCGGTGCTTGGTTAGTTAGGTGATATGAATTGATCTGTTCTGTCGGATGTCTCTTGGGATAAGCAATTCCTTTACAACTCAGATTCAATGGATTTTGTTTCTACTATGGCTACTCTTTTTTATGGGTATTATCATGTTATTGGGCCTGAGTCTTTAGATGGGGGATGTGGATCTTCCTCTTTGGAAATGGATTATTATAGGGTTCAATGTAGGATTAGTAGTTTGGTATTTTGGCCAATCTCCTATGCTTTATTTTCTTTTAGTTGTTCTAGTGCATGTACCGAACACCTGTTTTTAATTCATTTATATGTGTGGACGACCCGCAATAAATGCCGGCTAGCTTTGCTCAAAAAGTATATGAATACCTTTTAAAGTATTGAAAAGGGTATAAATGAATAGTTAAATAGTAGAATACAAGTATATAATTTTATAAAGAGAAATTAAAAATGTATAAAAGTATATAAAGAAAATTTTAATTAATAAAGGAGTATTAATTAGAAAAGGAAGTTTTAATTAACAAAGGACTATTAATTAATAAAGGATGTTTTCATTAATAAGGGTTATTAATTAATAAGGAGTATTAATTAATAAGGAGTCTTAAATTAGTTAAGAGTTTAATTAATTAGGAGTTTAATTAGGTAGGAGTTTAATCAATTAGAAGTTTTAATTAGTGAAAGATGTTTTGTTAGATAAAAAGGAGTTTTACTAATAAAAGAGGTTTAATTCATAAAGGATTAATTAAATAAAAAGGAAATTAGAACTTATTTATGTGGCTTAATCATGTTTTGTGTGAATTAATCATGCTTTGAGTGTTTAATTGTTTTTAGAAAGTATTAAGTTATGTACTTAGCACTAAAATCCGACAAGGTGGTCATTTTTCTATCGTGAGAGTTAAGAATGATGACTCGAGTAGGATGTAGTAGTAATCGTGCTCTAACCTATGGTGCTTCACTCTTGACTAAGGGATAGCGAAAGTTGAGAAATTTGAGAACATGATAAGCATACGAGAATGGTTTCCATATGCGATCGTTTGTTGTTGAATATGACCCATTAAGAAATATCTAGAAGAAACATGTGAATTATACGGTAGGTTATACACTCGGTGATGACATAACCTACGTATAAACTCATCTTGCACTTCTAGGACAAATGATAAGGAAATCCGTCCAGATAGGAGATGATCTCTACCCTTATGTAATGTCCATTTATTTCTGAAAGAATCGAGGTTGAATTAACCGAAAATCTATCGATTAGTTTTGGAGCGTCCGATAAGCGGAGGAGTGTACTTATATGAGATGACTCGAAATAGTAACCACTTTAAACCATATACACGATCTATGCTTAGGAGAGGTTTGTGATCTGTTTGAGATGTTGAAATCAATGTGGAGATTCGTGATCTATTAGAGATGCTTGAATCCATGTAGAGATTCATAATTTGTTCAAGATGTTGGAATCCATTTGGGGATACATGTTCTATTCGAGTTGTGGCTCGTAAGCTGAGTTGCTAAACGCGACATCACCATCGGTAATGACAGAAACCAGAGATAGGATACATAGCCAAGGGGTTTAGCTAACCCAAGGGTATATGCGACTCCATTTAGTGTTGCTTATGGATATGCATGCAGGGGTGATGTACTTGAAGCCACATTTTTGGGCATGGAATAGCTATGTATTTCCTATGGTACATCCCCCAAAGATGTATGCTACTCGGAAGGATATCTTTGATCCTTATGCAGGATATCAGAGTCGGCTTAGATGCGAGAAGATCTCCATGGAAAACCTACACAATTATGCTAACGCGCCTTAGCGGTTTTTGATTGTATACTTAGTTATTATTGTGGTTTGCACGCACCAAAACTATTTCTTACTTATATTATGCACCCTAAATATTATCTATTATACTACAATATGTACTTATTAGATGATTGGCTCTTTTGAGGAGAAAACCAATCTGGTGATTCGGTTGGTCTCAAAAGGTGCTATTATATGTCACACATATTTCTTGGGTTTCTCACACCATACTTTTGTCTGCCCATGGTTTTATTTTCCCCTTATTTTCATGGGTGCTCTTTCGAGAAGTCTGTGGAAAGCAAGTTTTCATTGATGTTTATTGGGCTCTTAAAGTGGAGCTGGATGTTTTACCTACCGTATTATTTATTTCCGCCGCATTACTTTATGTATATATATCGACAATTGTAAGGACAGACTGTTATAACTACCAAGGCTGATGATAGTACTTAGATTAGTAACTCTGAAATGCTAAAGTAACACTGTGTAATGGCTTTTGATATTATATGTTATCATTGCGCTGTGAGATTCTGATGTTTTTATTTCTCTTTCTTGTTCTTTTTCTTTTACCCTAACAATCGTTCTTTCCGACAATTGGGTGTTTGGCTCGCGAATACCATGGGTGTATTAATGCCAACGTTCTGTGGTCGAAAAGGGCGATCGTTACAGAAGGTATTAGAGCTAAAGGTTAAACGAGAACCTTGGCATTGGTTGGGTATACTCATTAAGAGATAAGGTAATAGAATGTCCTAGCATGAGTTGAGTGTATTATATGTATGAGAGCCTGTGTGTGTGTGTGTGTGTGTGTATATGTTATACATTAGTATAGGTTATGTAATGGCCCATAATTTCAATCATTCGAATTTGAAATATTTAATTGATTTTAAATATTGAAAAGCTAATTTTATAAGTCAAATAACTTGAATTTCAAATATAATGGTTATTTGAGTATTTGAAATTGTTTAAATAATTAAATCTTGAATTTTATGTGAATGAAAATGATTTTGGAAATTGAATTAATTCTATTTGGATAAGAATGAAAATAGTAAACCTTTGAATTTGAATTGAAAGTGATTTGAAGTGTTTTAATAATAATTCGTTTTAATTAACGTGTAAAAAAAGCCTTTTGGTGCATTGTCTTAAATTTTGACGAAACTAGTTTCATTACATCCGTAATAGTAAACTATAGTATGCCATCGAATTTCGTGACGATTGGACGTACCGTTTGGTCGTGCGAGTTCGAAACGCGTAGAAATTAATTTAAGGAATTCAACTAATATAATTTGATTTAGAAAAATATCTTCTGTATATGATCGAATTAGGTCTCGAAACTAGTTCCATCATGTTTGGAATGTGGGTATTTAGTATAAAACGCCAGATGGCATGCCTCGATTGGAGTTTGAGATTTTAGGATGTATATTACCAGATATTTTAAATATAATAATGTTAGCCCATACCCTACCCATCACCTTAGAACATACCAGGCCATACTCTCTCCGCGTTCTCTAACCCATAACCCCTTTCCCTTATATAATCGCGTTTGTAAAAGAGAAAAACGAGTTCGCTAAATTTTCAAATCAAACCCATCACCATCCAACGATCCTCGTTGATCGCGACCACTTCAAGCAACATCGTGGTTCAACCCTTAATGAATGCCTCGTCGAAGTGAAGTTAATCAATGGTTGGATCATCGTCATTCGTCGTGAGGTGGTCGCGGTTCATCAATGAACGGTGAGCGAATTTTCTTTGATTTCGGCATTTTGGTGAATTTTATGCGATGGAATCTGAAGGGAAGATGGAGAGGGAAGTCGTGGCTAACTACATATGATGTTTTTTGGTCAATGGTCAACCACGACGACATCAATTGCGAGATGAACAGGGAACGTTCGAGGCTAATATTTTGGCGAACGGCAATGTGAGAAGGGGTCGAAACAGGGGGAAACAACACGGCATGGCAGCGACGGTCTTTGGCGAGCTGGCGATGAAGGCAGGTGACTCGAGACGGTGGCAGGCACGGTGGTAATTGTGGTCACGTTTTGGGTTTGCTTGGAACGAGAGTAAGGAGGAGGAGGGAAAGATAATTAAGTTTTAAAAATTAATTAATTTAAAATTAATGATAATTTAAATAATCTCAAACGTTCATTAATTCATATCTAATTCATACGAGGTCCAAATTAAACGCGATAAGTTGCGTTGCGATCTTATTAGCGAATACTATGATATAGAGTTGGATTGGATGGATTTGGAGCTAGTGCAATTTTAACTAAAATGGAATGTCATTTGATTTCAGACGAAACAGGAACGCCTTGACGATAACTGAAATCAAGGTGAGTTAAACCCACCCTTTTGGTTAACCAGTATGTTGTATAGTTGGCAAAAATTATTTATTGGATGTTTGGATGATTTACTACTTTATCAGTTGGTTCGGTTTTATTCCCGTCCCTGGAGCGGATGACCTTTTATATATACCCGCCTAGTAGCGGATGACCCATATAATACGATTATGTATGAGCTGTGATGCAAAGGAACATGTTAGAGGGATCCAACAGGATTTCTCACCATTGTTGATTTTAATTTCAATAATATTCCCGTCATACGAATTATTGGACATTAAACCTGATTGTTGACTCTATTGATTATGACATTGTTATATGTTTAAAATTTAAACCCTGTAGTGATAGAAGATCAATATCGATATTGGTTAAACATTGCTATTGGCCTCAAATTAGTATTTTAAAAATGTTATAAATTACTATTTGAGTTGGAGTTGGTTTTTGAGACAGGAAATAATTCTTAAATCTGAAATTTGGTTTCGAAAATATTTTGTTTTAAAAGATTTAACTTCTATTTTATTCCAACCATTTTATCTATCTTTTCTAAGTTATTTATTTATAGTTAATTGTTTTAAAGATTATTTATTTATATTTAGTGTTGTTTAAAGGTTATTTATCAATATTTAAAAAAAATTGAAAAGTGTTATCCATAAAATATTCTCAAGAGTGAAAGTATGAAAGAAGGAGCAATGCATTGTTGAGGATCATGAGGCAATAGAAGTGATCTCTGAGAACATTAAATAAGAGCTTTCGACGAGGTCGAAAGGTACCTTTCGAAGGCGATGGCTAACAGGTTTATAACTTTCAAAATGGTTGAAAGTTACCTTTCAAAGGCAATGGATAACATACTTTCTGCATATGCGCCAAGCCATTCGAAATGATTAGTTTCGTCTTTATTTACCTCCACCAGAAGAATGTTTAGCTAAATCAACCCTTTCAAAAGCATATATTAGCCTTTCGAATTGGTTATAGCCATCATCACCTAGGAAAGGAAAGATTATAGGAATTCTGCATATCTTCGCTAAACACAAGGAGATAGGGTTCTGCGCCAGATAGAATGCTTTCGAATGGTGTCTCCTATAGCTAATATCTCAACAGTGTTTCAACTCATTCAAACCCTACGAAGCACATGTTTCAACATCGTCGAAGACTGGCGTCCATACTAACTTACATAGCATATTAACATCTAAGTGAAGAGCGCATCTATACACCTTTCAATGAAGTCAAAAGTGGACAAGCAATGCACCTTTCGATGAAATCAGAAGCGATCCAGTAACATACCTTTCGACTTCGATGAAATCAGAAGTGATCCAGCAACATACGTTTCGACAAAGTCGAAAGGAATAAAGCAAGATGGAGGGAAGCCCAGTCTTCAGCGGCACCAAAGGTCGGCCATATAATCCTTTCGACTAGGTTGAAAGCTCTGATTCAAGGGATACACACGAAAGCGTGAAAGCAGACCTTTCGACCGTGTCGAAAAGTGCCAACCCACACCTATAAATAAGACCTCAGGGGTCTAGTTTGGAAGAGGGGGATTTCATTCATTTTTTACTTATTCTTTCTAAAGCTTGTAAACACTAATCTTTAAATCAAATTGGGGGTTTGGTCAATCTGTATGTAACATCCTGAAATTTTCAACCATTCGCATCCATACATGTCGGATTTGAATTGCTCAAAATATCAGATTGTTAATTTAAATTTGGCAAAACTCAGCATATACAGTAAATAAATAATCACAGAATCACAGACACAGAGTAATATAACAATAATGCAGCGGAAACAAAAGAATAGTAGTTCATGAAGCTACTATATATATATATAACAAAGTTAAACAAGATACAACAGAAGTCACAAATACATAGATGTCTCAATACAATAGTCAAATACAAGATCTGAATACATCACTGGAATCAACTGAATGACTGAAAGCAGAATCAATAGATGGATCTCCAAGCGAAGCTCCAACTCCAAAGGTGAGTCTCGAATACTGGTACAACTCAGTCTGACCCGAGCGTAAAGCAAAACACAAAACACTCGAGTCAGGATTAACATTCTTATATCAATAAATCCAACTCAAGTGAAATATCAACTGAAATACAAATAACTCAAAGGATGTTTGGGATAACCATCCTCTAAGGATCCATTAAACTATCTACTATGTAGTAATATACGCTATTATAATAATGTCTAAAGTAAAGCAAACTATTAAAATAGCGTTAAGGCGTTACCCATATCCCCCTTAACACATTTTATAGAGCCAGTAGTCTATACAGTACCATAATACCCCGTAAACTGGAGCTACCAAAGGATACTCCATAGGTACGACACAAATCAAACTCGTAGTAAAGCACGCTAGGGTAGGTGACACGGCATAACTAGGCAATGCTAGGGTAGATATACCAATTACACTTCTGGGCCGGTGGTAACGTAGAGCCGCAGCAATCGCCCACCTCGAGCCACACTCCCGAAAATCCGAAGGTGCGCACCAAATCAATCGTAAAGTAATAGAATGGTATATGATGGAGTGTGTCCGATAAGAGGTGCTACCTCATTAGCCCATCGATTGCTCCTGTTTTAGCCACCTTATGCCAACTCACGGGAGTCGGGTCCACGTATATACCTCATATAGGATCGTCGCCACCCTCCTACTTCATTCTGGAATCTCCACCGCGTGCACAGTTGTTAAAGTGGTTTTCGGTATCGACAAAGAGTATGTCCATATCCGATCCCGGTCTCTTTAACAACCAATTGTTATTATAACACCGCGGTCATTTCAAAATAGTTTATACTTCAAAACCAAAATACCATTTCCATTTCAAACCATATCAAAACGATATCATTTTCACTTCAAATATATTCATTTCCAAAAATCATATCACTTTCCAAAGTTATAACTCTTTCGAAATCATAAGTCATTTAAAATCAAAACACTTTGGAAATCAAAACCTTGAAATTCATAACACTTTGAAATCATAGCTTTGAAATCATATCATTTTGGAATCCATAACACTTTCCTCTTAAACAGTTTAGATATTAAAATTAGTATATATAATAAAATAGTTTATAAAATAAAAATAGTTTATATAAAAATAATTATAAGTCAAAATGGTTTATATTGAAATAATTAGTATATAAAAATAGTTTATAATAAGGATGATTTATTTTAAAATAGTTTATATTAAAATAATTTATAAAGTAAAATAAAATATAGTTTAAATATTATTTAAAAATACCTTATATCATAAATAGTTTCCTCAAATTTCACAAATCGATTCAAATCAACTCAAATTCCAAAATAAATTTTAATTCAATCTCAATTTATCAATATCAATTCGATTCAGTTTCTCAATAAACCATTTCAAATTATCGATTTCAAATACTTATTTGAACCATAAGATAAGCCATTTCAATTTCAATATATTTCAAAGCTTTAAATATTCAACGTTTCAAAACTAAACTCGATAATTTCATATATATATCAAATTCACTTTACTATTATTTAGTTTTGAAATATTTACTTAATCATTTCAATAACATCTAAATACAACTTCAATTTACAAATTTAAATAACAAAATATCCCATTTAAATTTATATAAGTTTGAAATATTCATTTAAGTTACTTTTAATCAAATTCAAGTTATAAAACATATCTTTAAAATTTCAAATTTAATAAATTTCAACTCAAACTTATTTAAGTAAAATTCTTAAATAAATATAATTTCAAATCAATTTCAAATTTATCTTTCCAACCTGAATCATTATAAACTCTATATTTGAAAATATGTACATATTAAATAAATACTTAAACATATTATATATCAACTTTATTAAATCAACCTTAATAAATCTTTTAAAATCAATATTTATTAAAACCATATATTTCTTTTCAAAACCATAAAAATCATTTTCAAAATATTTATATATAGACCAACGGTGTCTGTATATAATTCTCTACTTTATGGTCAAGTGGTATGGATATTTATCATTTCAATCCATAATTAAATATATACGGGTATATATATTTTCAACCCGCAATCCCAAATTCAATTCAATGAAAATCGCTTGGGTTTATCATTTCAACCCATAACGATTTTCTCCTATTCTACAGATCGTTCGGGTATGTATTATTTCAACCCATAGTGAATTCTATACTAACATGGAACTTGCAGAGTGATAACAGATATGATAATAATATAACAAGCATATATCATCAATATAAATAACAGATAATGGTGTCAGATGTCACATGTGAGCAGTTACAGATAATGACATATATATATAGCAATGTAAATAACTAACAACAACATATTTCAATTGTCGTTTCAATTGAAATTAAATTTAATAAATATAAGAACGTTAATCGTGAGTGATTGCTCACCTTTCGAGGCTAGAAAAATTTGACGACTCGACAAGATACGAATTGGATCACGATCTAGACCATCGAACAATCCAAAGAACATCTCAAAGCAAAGTAAGCTGAGAGCGAATTTTGGCGGACAAAGCTGAAAGATAGGAATCGATGAGATAATTAGAATCAGCTTGAGAAAAACAGCAATTATATATTATTATTATTATTTCCATGAATTCACTATTAAATTTAAAACAATATTAAAATAACATATATATAATTAAAAATCATTGGTTTTAAATTAAAACACACATATTAAAATCGACATATATGACCATATATACCTATAATATACTTTGTAATAAATTCCTATATATATATATATATATATACTTATATAAAAAAAATGCAAAATACTCGCATATATGGTATATCTTTAAAATTGATATTTAAAATAAGATTAATATAAACTTACTTGCCTATAATATATACATAGTCAACTTAAACAAAACCTTATATACAGTAATATAGCTTATATAAACTAACATAATATGCATATAAACTACAACATATATGAACAACAGATCTATAAAATTCTGCAAACACATAAACAAAGAAATTGAAATATTTATATAATTATAAAATCAAAGATATATATATATATATATATAAACCAATATACATGTACTTTGGACCCCAAAGTAAAATAAAAGCTTTAGATTATTATATCTAAACTGTCATTGTTATATATACACTGTTTAAACATACCATAAACGTAAACTGCAAAAATATATAAGCCTATATATATAACATATATGTAAACAATAGCCGAAACAAACTTATATGCATACTGATGTATAACTGCAACCCAACGTGTACTTTCATATATAAAGCCATGTGCATTATTATTATATTCTAATATATATATATATATATATACACACACACACACGAGGCAAGTAAATCAGAATTTGAATTATAATATACAATATAATGTAATACGATATAAGATAATATAATCTAATCTAATATAATATAGTACAGTATAATGTGATATAATATTAAATAATATAATATAATATAGTATACATAAAACTGCAAAAGAAGGAGGCTTAAATGCATTCAATATAAAAGTGCTAAAGTATATACATATATATATATATATATATTTTCTTTCTCAAATCAATATACATTACTACTTACAGGTAATAAACTCACAATATACGAATCATATATAAAAGGTATATATACATATTACTACAGCTTTTGTAACATATGTATGGTCAAAAATTCCAAACAGAGTATACTAACATGCCTCCTTTATAAAACATCCATAACATCCAATTTTTTTTCTTTTATTTAAACTTATAACTAGCATATATATTATATTACAGACAACACTATATAAATTTATTTCGAAATGAACATATATACTAACCCACACAAACCAAGAGCCGCTTATATATATATATATATATATACAACATATATACGAGCATCTGTTTAGACAGGAAAAATATGCATACACCAACTTTTTTTCAAAAATATTATATAATACTCACATATATTTATACAAACCATTTGCTTTTTTTAAAAAAAGAAATTGCTGCCAGGCGTATGAGCTAGGAGAGTCGTGGACTTTGAGGTCTGGATTTTGCTGCTCGCATGGAGGAGAGAAGGGAAAGAGGAGAGTGACTGCAAACATATTCTCAGGATCTTGTGGCTAAAAATCAAATACTACTGTCTCCGATTGTTGAGGAGATTTGATGATGACCATGAAGTGTTGAATGTCCCAAAAATTCATAGAATAGGCTGAAGACATCAGCAACCGAGGTGGGCCTTTGGCTGCCGTTAATGGAACTGATGCCACGTAAACAGAGTCTTTAGGTTGATTTTTTTGGTAATTTAGAGTTAAACTAGATGATGAAGATGGAGGTTTTAGAGAAGCAAAGGTAATTGAAGGCGACATTAAATGAAAGAACATATTAGAATGACAGACCAAACTAAAACGAATGATTAGGATAGCCAAATGTCAAAACTGATTTTTAGGGATATAAAAAGGCAATGGGCATTTGTTATAACTCGGTGGATAAATAAATGGTCAAAGAAACCAAAAGGCCAAAATTTCGGAATCGATACGGTCGACCGTTTCACGGTATTCGCAACGTACCGGACCCCGAAACACACAAATAAATAGAGTACGGAGAATCAACACGACGAGACGATCAAAACGGTATACAGATATCAGTGATAGGATCATCCGATCAAAAGTCGATATCGGTATCAAAATGCTGCTAATTTTACGAAAATAAGATAAACGGAGTAATAACAGTCCAAATTTAAAGAAACAAAATATGACGTCTCACTCAGAAGATGATTTATAAATTTTCTATAGAAAAATATTCAGGGTTGGAAAACATTTCATTATCATCAAATATTAACTAATTTAAATTGAAAGAATTGCACCAGAAAATAAACTTCAGTATTATCTGATGAAAATTTACCATTTTCATTGTTTAAATAGACGTATTCCAAATATCAAATTTTTATTTCAAAATATTATTATTTAAAATTTCAATTAATTATGTTATAAAAATTATTAAAATTTACGGGTCGTTACACTGTACATCTTAGTTCAATAAAAGGGAGATTACGATAATTTTGATTATGCAGCTATTATGAGATTTTTATTTCATACGATTATCATCATCTGATGTTGATCTAGTCGAAAGATTCCCCTTCGATTGAGTCGAAACCCCTACCACACTTATATCCTTAGATTTTTTAGCTTAAAACCATAATATAATAAGGGCTCATCCTTTCGACGAGATCGAAACCCACTCAATTCAACCAATTTTCCAAAATCGTTAAGTCCCAACCTTATGCCACCTTGACTACTTCGAAAGGTGGTGCTGACATAGTCACTAATCAAATAATTTGAAAGGAATTTCTAAAGGGTGGTTAGCTTCTCAACTGTATCGAAAGGCATTAAAGTGGTACTTTCAACAATCTTTACCTAATCGAAGAGTATAAGTTATCTCCACCTACTCCGAAAGGAGGTTTCATGGGGATCCCTAATTCTTCAAGCTTCACTTTGAGGTGTTGACAAGTTTTCTTGTTAACATTTTTGGCACTAGAAGGAGGGCTCGAACCTTTGATTCCCAATAACTTTCGCCAAAGATAAGTAGAGTACTTTATTCAAAAGAAGAAGATGGTAAGAGCAAGGAATAATAAAAACATTCCAAATGAAGAAGTTGTGTCACAATCAACTTTAGAAAATAATATAGTCCCAAACTTTAACTTTAAGAATATGGAAATTGGGAAACCTTCAACCCTAATAAGATTGGAAAACAATGAGATCAAAGTCCAGAATCTACAACAACAAATAATGGCTATGCAAGAACTTTTTGAAGGGGCTCCATCTCAAGGATCATTAAAGGTTGTAGAAGGAGAAGATGAAGCACAATCACTGGATCAAGACCTATATGAAAACCAAGAAAGTCAAGCTAAAAGGTCCCTCAACCAATTAAATAGTTCAATCCAAAGAAACAGTAAAAGTTTCCACAAAAATAAAGTCGACCAAGAAGACATCCTACACCAAATGATAATGGATATGCTTGAGAAAAAAGGAATTCCTAACCTGAAGAAATATGTTATCCTGCAAAAGACTCCTTTTTAAGAAGAAATAATGGCAATCGACATCCCTCCCCATATTCAAATTCCCCCACTAAAGTATGATGGAACTACTGATCCAGATGATCACCTTGCAGCTTTTGAAAACTGGATGAACTTATATGTAACAACCCGAGGTTTTATAATGGTTGATTTTCGTCAAATGACGACTTAATTTGGTTGACAATTGTAAATGGGAATTATATTCGAGTTGTAATTCGTTTATCAATTATAAATTCTCTTAAATAATTTTGTTAAAGGATATACGGGCTTTAAATAAACATTTCTTTTTTTAATTCTATTCAGCCCATTTCTATAGTTGTTGAGATAAAGGCCTATGCCGTTCCCTTCCCCTAATTCATTTTTCTCTTCGAACCCTATAAATCAAAGCAACGAAGAATAATGGTGGCCACGTGATTTCTTTCGTTCGTTCCTCCTGAGAAAAATTTAGGGCTTTGATCGATTTTTGGCCGCCACGGCTTCGAGTTTCCTTGCCGTTCCTCACCACCGCTCCCCTTTTCATTCAATTCTCGTTCGAAACCAGAACGTAGGCTAACCCTAAAACCCAAAAAGAAATGATAATGGCTACGCTCGTTCGATCGAAAACTTGGGGTTCGTGAAATTCGTGGTTGCCGATTCCTGATATTAGTTCGAATTCGATTTTCTTACTCTTTTGATGGATCGCCTCTGAGATGCTTACAACCGATTGCTAAGGTGAGTAACTCAACTTACTCACATCTTATTCATGTACCATATGTTATCTTTGCACATGCTATGCTGTTTATCCTTGATTCAATTTCGTGATTTCCTGGTTATCTTGACTTCGAATGTGTTGTTTGATTCACATTTGAATGATTTCTTTGTTCATTCTGTAGTACGTGCAAAAATTTGAATTGCACGTTACTGCATTTATTTACGTTGAACCGATGCTTGGTTATGAGACGTATTTTGTTGCCGTTATTTTTGGAACGGGATTTTTACACCAATGCTAGATTTTTGAAGCACGGTGTTTTGTTGACAATTTTAATGAATGAAAATTCACTGATGTCACATTTAGATGTGAATTATTTTGATGAGATATTTGATGTTTTAAAATTACTGTTGCTTTGACTTCAGTAACAGTCAAACTTTTAAAAGTGGATTTTCAAGCGGTTATACCGCAATGCTGATGTGTAACCGTTTTTACGGTATTTTGAGAAGTACAATTTCCTTATCGAAATTGTTACTGATTTGTTGTTTTAATCACGTGATTGGAAAATCGTTTTAAAATGAAATTTTTTTTTTATAAATTTTAACGATTTGCATTTTCAAAAGAATGAGAAAGCAACTTAAACGATTCAGCAAAATCGAGGATTGTGACCCCTTTCTTTTACTGATTCGCTTAACTCCGGACTTGTCCAGTTGAGAATGTGAATTGTTATTTTTACAAAATAAATAAAATTGTTTTCAAAAATTTTACAGTTTGCGATTTCAAAAGAATGAGGAAGCGATTTAAACGTTTCAGCAAAATCGAGGACTATGACCCCTTTCTTTTACTGATTCGCTTAACTCCGGACTTGTCCAGTTGAGAATGCGAATTGTTATTTTTACAAAATAAATAAAATTGTTTTCAAAAATTTTACAGTTTGCGATTTCAAAAGAATGAGGAAGCAATTTAAACGTTTCAGCAAAATCGAGGACTATGACCCCTTTCTTTTACTGATTCGCTTAATTCCGGACTTGTCCGTTTGAGAATGTGAAATGTATTTTTACAAAATACACAATTTTGCACTTTCAAGGAAACGATGAAGAGATTTAAACGATTTAGCAAAAGTGCGGAGTATGGAACCACACTTTTACTATTTCGGTTAATTCCGGACTCGTTAATTGAATATCTGTTGTTTTGATGATTTTGATGAATTTTACACTTTCAAGGAAACGATGAAGAGAATCAAACGATTTAGTAAAACACGTGGTATGGGACATGTGCGTTTGCTATTTCGGTTAATTCCGGACTCGTTAATTGAAACATTTTGACGCTTTCGTGTGCTTTCGAGCCACTATGAGGACCTTCGGGTCATTTGTTGGGCTTTCGAGCCACTCTGCGGACCTTCGGGTCAAATACCAGTACTAGACCTTCGGGTCACTCTGCGGACCTTCGGGTCAATCTGATGGGCGCCAAAATTATGTTGAGTACTTGGTAGGCTTCGGCCACTCTGAGATGCACGTGCGGCGAATTAAAAACTCGCCATCTGATGGGATCGATCCAAGCTTTTATGTTGATTTTCTAGTCTTCTTAATTGATTTCTAGATATTTGTTGCATCCAATTATCTGCAGGTAATTGGATATTTGTTGATATGAGTTCTGATTATCGTTTTTGATAATCGGATATTTGTTGTTTCTAATTATCGCTTGTGATAATTAGATATTTGTTGATATGAGTTCTGATTATCGTTTTTGATAATCGATATTTGTTGTTTCTAATTATCGCTTGTGATAATTAGATATTTGTTGATATGAGTTCTGATTATCGTTCTAATAATCGGATAATTGTTGCTTCTAATTATCGCTTCAGATAATTACATAATTGTTGATTTGAGATTTAATTATCACTTCAGATAATTAAATATTTGTTGATTTTAGATTTAATTATCGCTTGAGATAATTAAATAATTGTTGATTTGAGATTTAATTATCACTTCAGATAATTAAATATTTGTTGATTTTAGATTTAATTATCGCTTGAGATAATTAAATAATTGTTGATTTGAGATTTAATTATCACTTCAGATAATTAAATATTTGTTGATTTTAGATATAATTATCGCTTGAGATAATTAAATAATTGTTGATTTGAGATTTAATTATCCCTTCAGATAATTAAATATTTGTTGATTTTAGATTTAATTATCGCTTGAGATAATTAAATAATTATTGAATTTGAAATTTGATTATCGCTTGAGATAACCAAATAATTGTTGAATTTGAAATTTGATTATCGTTTTTGATAATCGAATATTGGTTGATTTGAGATTTGATTACCGTTTTTGGTAATTAGATATGTGCCGATTTGTTTTCTGATTATCTATCTTGATAGTTAGATTCTATTGAAAATTTGTGAATCTCTTGTATGCATTTGAAAGATTTCTTTGGTATTAGGTTCTCGATCTTTACTTTTCTAACGTAACCAGTTTATGTTAGAAGAATAATAATTCTTAACGACCTTAATTATGAAAATTGCGGGGACGCAATTTTTATAAGGAGGGGAGTCTGTAACAACCCGAGGTTTTATAATGGTTGATTTTCGTCAAATGACGACTTAATTTGGTTGACAATTGTAAATGGGAATTATATTCGAGTTGTAATTCGTTTATCAATTATAATTCTCTTAAATAATTTTGTTAAAGGATATACGGGCTTTAAATAAACATTTCTTTTTTTAATTCTATTCAGCCCATTTCTATAGTTGTTGAGATAAAGGCCTATGCCGTTCCCTTCCCCTAATTCATTTTTCTCTTCGAACCCTATAAATCAAAGCAACGAAGAAAAATGGCGGCCACGTGATTTCTTTCGTTCGTTCCTCCTGAGAAAAATTTAGGGCTTTGATCGATTTTTGGCCGCCACGGCTTCGAGTTTCCTTGCCGTTCCTCACCACCGCTCCCCTTTTCATTCAATTCTCGTTCGAAACCAGAACGTAGGCTAACCCTAAAACCCAAAAAGAAATGATAATGGCTACGCTCGTTCGATCGAAAACTTGGGGTTCGTGAAATTCGTGGTTGCCAATTCCTGATATTAGTTCGAATTCGATTTTCTTACTCTTTTGATGGATCGCCTCTGAGATGCTTACAACCGATTGCTAAGGTGAGTAACTCAACTTACTCACATCTTATTCATGTACCATATGTTATCTTTGCACATGCTATGTTGTTTATCCTTGATTCAATTTCGTGATTTCCTGGTTATCTTGACTTCGAATGTGTTGTTTGATTTTTCTGACTTGTAAAAATTGCAACTTTTGCTGCTGGATTTTATGATGTCGATGTTGTTCGACTTTTGACTTTTGACGTGTTCGATCTGTTTCTATGTTGAGTTGATCGGTTCATATAAAATGATAACTATAACTGGTTCACTTATATGGCTTGATGATTTTGAAATGTTCGAACTCCTTGGCTGTTATGGCTTGACATTCTTTGTGACTTCGGTCTTGATGCTTGAATGCATCTGGAAACTTGTGTGTTTTGCTTTAATTTCGTGACAACTTCGCTGTTGTTTTTTTGTAGTTGTCGTATTGTTACAGTCTTCGACTTGCTTTATACATTCAATTGTATATTAATAAATGTTGTTCACTATATTCACAATTGAAGTTATAGCCTTGCATTTACCTATAACTTAGTGCATCGGGCATATGTTGCCTTAGTTCGGTACTATTGTTTGAATTGGGTTTGTTGTGCACTTAAGTTGGTGAATTTCTTAGATTCGAACTGCTTTATATTTGCTTGGGTCGGGGTTGACATTTTTCTTGAGCCTGACTTTGGTTTGGCAGTTCGTAGTGTCATTAATCATACTGCCATTGTTCATTTTCCTTCATATTTGAACTTGTATTTGACTGTCACTTCCTGTTTGAATCTTACAATTGTATATCCTCAATTGCTACTGTCTATTTCAATTTGCACATGGAGTCTGAGTTGTAGCCTAGTCCTTGTCCACTGTTTCATTATGTTGCCCGATAGTTGTTGATGTCTCTGTACATTTGCCTGAGTCACTCGTAACTACTGTTACTTGTTGTTCGATCTAATTGACTTCGACTTTGTTTATGATGCTTGCATTCATCTGGGCTGGTTTGATTCTGACTATGTTGCGTACTTTGGTAATCGTGGTTATACTTCATTGGATCACTGTTCTTGATGAATTTGGCTTTGATATTGTAGTCTAGGCTGATTCATGTCTTTGTACATGTCTGCCACCGCAGTTTTATTGTGGTGGTTGCACGGTACTTGAGCTTTGTTTATTGGATGGCATTTGGTCTAGTGCAGTTGCACACTTGTAGCTTCACTCCAGTTTACTGAACCTTACTGTTTGCATTAATCTGGCACACGTGTTGCCTTGTTTTCCAATTCGACATTTCTAGAATTCGTTGATGTGCTACCTTACGTTTAGTATACTGTCTAGTTTCACCGTCACCCCTCTGATTCATTTTGTCTTGTGCAGTCTGTTATGTACATTCAATTGTGTACATATTTTATATTCACTGGATTGCACAGTGAAATCTTTATGCACTGGTTATCTCCTTTGCACTCGGTGCTACATATAGCCTGCAATTGCATTGTCTACGTTGGTTGTACACTTCACTTGTACTAGCACTGTGAAGTCTGCTCTTTTCGATAATTGATATGCATTGATTTGAGTCACCATGTATGTTTCTTTCTGGTGATCCTGGGTCTGGTTTCTTGACCAGGCTTGTTCGAGTTGCTTTGGCTATTGGCTACGGTCATGGCTTGTTCGATATCATAGTTTTGATCTGAAGCGTGAACTTGTTCACTGCTTCCTTTTCGCTTGAGTTGGTTGAGTTTGGTTTGTTGGTTCTTGATTGTTTCAAGTTGATTTGTGAAATTTTACAGCGAGTTGAATCCGGTCTCAAAGACCCGGGTTTGACCCTGTAAGTTTATTTATGTTGACTTCTACAGTTTTGATTACTGTTAGTTTTCACCGTCGTGATGATTTCACGTACTATGTGGCGAGGCAGTGCGCGCGTGCGCGTACTGCAGCCACACAGAAATTTGATTTGATTGATCTTTTTGGATTGCTGATTTGTTGTTTAACACTGTTTAGTGTTATATCTGCCGTTATCCGATTCTTTTATCGAGGAGTCGGATATACGAGATTTCTGTAATTGTCGTCTATTTAAATTATTACTGCCTATATGCACTAATAAACTGGTTTGAATTAGACTGACCTGGGTATTATTTTCTTTTGAATGTAATACTCGGGTCAGACCCGAGTTATTTCAGGTTGTAGATTTTCTTCTTTAAGTTGCTGTTCAGGATTTGAAGACTTTTCACACCTTCTGAAGTTGTCAGTGTCATTTTGTAGTAGTCGTGTCATTGTATAGAACGATATGTATTCATGTATATTAGTCGATAATGTACTTGTATATATAACTTATAGAGTCGACAGTTGTAGTTGTATCATATGTATCGTGTCAACTATGTACTAACTGACATCAGTTATATATATATGAGACTTTTGTTTTTATCTGTGTTCCACATTTATATTATCTGTGTTATTGTTATATCTAATGTCCTAAACTATTATGAACCGTCGTAGTTCGTTTTATACTAGTATTGGGTGTGTCGATGGGAGTAAACAAATAATAGAAGAAAAATAAAAAAAAGTATGTACCACTCCTATCGAGATAACCAATATTAGTGTAAGGCCAATTACGGATGGTCGCTCCTATCCAGCCTTATTCTTCGTAATAATAGACAGTATTTACTTTAATACTCTTTGTTATTATGAGCATAGAGGTGGGGCGTCACATTATAGAATGCTCCTGGACCAATTCGCTGCAAACTTTTCTCGGTTACTTTTCAAGGAGCAGCTATCAAATGGTACAAGAATTACCAAGTGGAAACCATCTGTTCTTGGGAACAATTTACTTATGACTTCGTGACACAATTTTCTATATTCGGAGATTCAACAATGGACTTTAGCTTGTTGGCTACTATCAAACAAAAACCAGGAGAACTGCTTGGCGAATACTAGAACATATTCAATACAGAAGCATTAAAGGCAGAGAGTATAACCAATAGAGAAAAGCTTATGATGGTTTGATTAGGATTGATAGAACAAACCCCTTTCTGGAAAGACCTTTATATTATTGGATGCAAAGATATACAACATTTCTATCTCTAAGTTGAAAAGTTTATTCAAATGGACAAAATGCATCATGCTATGAGAGAATTTCATCGAGAATTTAAAGAAGACAAATCCGACTTTAGGCATCTCGACAAGAGACCAAGGGAAAGTGAAAACCAGAAGGGGAGTCGAAAAGAGATTTCTAAATCCAATTATGTAATCCTAAACAAGCCCCTCTCCCACGTATTCACCGTGGTAAAGGACAATGAAAATTTTCCTATTCATTATAAGATCCAGAACTTTCCTGTACCAAATAAAGGAGGAAGTTACTGCAATAACCATAAAGCAAATGGACATGAAACCGACAAATGCCACATTTTAGTAGAAGCAATTCAAGGCATGATTAGGTCAGGATTCCTAAAGGAGTTCATTAAAGAAACTTAAAGAAACTTCTTGTTCAAACTAAGAAGAAAGCAGCTTAGTAACTTCAAAATGCGTACCCCTATAAAGTCATGAAGCCTTGCAGCATTAGTTCAACTAAGGATTCTCTTCTTTCTTAACTTTTCAACTTGATTTGTAGTTCGATTTGTACTTTGAGTTGTGCTGAAAATTGATCATGTACTAATTCAAAATTCGAGTGTCATTACAGGTAAAAACAGAACCAGTCCATAGCATCCAACATGCTTTTGGAGCACAACAAATTTTTAGCTACCTGATAAAGACAGCTCAAATGCCTGATACAAAAATAACTATCAATGCTTAAATCAATGCAATACAAAGGCTTGCTCTCATGAAACCTCGGACCGCTATTAATCCTTCACCAATTTTTGAGGAAAACTTGCAAATAGACCACTCCGTTACTAAGCAGTGCCTACCATGGTATGGTTATATATCTAAATGTATACCAACTCTATTTTTGGCAAATTATTTTGAAAGAAATTTCCCTAACGTATCTTCACAGAAAGATTATTTTCAATTACCCCGCAACTTGGGGAAGACAAATGTCTATCTATTTCAAAAATTGATTTGTGCAATCTTCAAAGATACTAAATAGCATTAGTAAATGCACACAAAGGATTTCTAAATAAGCAATCTCAATATTTCGAAGTTTTCTAAAAACCATTGGCAAGGATAAGCCTATTCATATTTTTTCAGAGAAAGTTTCAAAACTATCAAAAGTTCATCGAGAAAAACTCAAATTAGAGAATCCTATTCTCGACTAAAAGACTATTGGTTCATGAATCATAACCTCCCAGTCTCCTATTTGAGATTCGTGTCTTTAATATGAGAATGATTTAAAGATCCTTGCAAAAGGCATCAATACGAAAAGATTCTTTTATGACCAAACTCTTTTTCAGAAAAATAATCCCTCTATATATTTGAAGGGTTCATTTACAAGAATTATTTGATATTCAAAAGGATGTTCATAAACATTTTAATTGGCCAAAAATGATTTTCATATAAAAGTTTTAGTCTACGACCAATCCGTAGCACCTCTTAAAAGGCGGGGGGTCTTGCACCCACCAAAAGCCTACGACGTTCTTCCGTAGCACCTTCTAGAGGGATGGATAAAAGCCCACGACGCTCTAACATAGCACCTCCTAGAGGGAGGGACAAAAGCCTACGATGATCTTCGTAGCACCTTCTAGAGGGAGGGTCAAAACCTCTAACTTCCAGTTTACCTCTTAGAGGGAGGGTCGGGTCAAGCATCCACCAGCAACCTTTTAGAAGAAGGTCAACCTAACATACACTACATCCCTTAGAGCCAAGGGAAGCCCAAAGGGGCACCAAACAGATGAAAAAAGACAAAGATGTTTGCAACTCAAAACAAAGTCAAATCCCACAAGAACAAAGGGTTAAAGAAAGAAATATATCCACCATCTAAAACAAAGATGAAACCCAAGAAAAGGGTACAGTCAAATGCAAAAGGATGATGATGTCTAACGCTATAATCAGAAACAGACAAGGAATCCAAGATCATAATCAGAAAGGACAAAGCATGAGCAAGCAAATTTCAGTACTTCCAATGCTTGAAAAGTGACTCCCATATCAAAGAATTAAGAAGCTTGCGTCCTAAAAGGAAACACAAGACAAGAAAATGGATAAGATTCATAACATGAGATGGAAAGCAAAGATTTACACAAAAGCTAAAAGAATGGAATAGATAACTAATTTTTACTACAAAGATAAGAGTCACTTCGTTTGAAGAATAGATTTAGTAAACCATTCCTAAATCCTTAGAAATAAGGCGACTCTTTAGGATAGAGGAGTCTATATATTATTAATAAGTTATTTGGACCATTGCACTACCGAACGGCCAAGCAATAGTATAGAAGTTGCACTGCTGAACCACCAATTAGTCAAACGGAGCTTGCACCGCTGAACGGCCAGTCAACTGAATGGAACTACCCGTTGAACGGTTGAAAAGCTGATCAACTGAATGGAACTATCTGCTGAACGGTTGACTGGTCTTACGGAACTACTACTCTGAATGGTTAACTAGTAATACATAACTACTATTCCAAATGATTGCATGGCTTTGTGAAACTACTCGGCTCCAATATAACAGTAATACTATTGACTTATAGGCACTTTAGGAATTACACATCTATTAATAGGATACTATCCTTTGAAAAACGAGAATCCTCGTTACTATTCAAGGCATAAGTTTTAAATAAATCTCTGGCATAGTATTTTAGGAATAACTTTAGAATCAAGGCCAAATAGGCTTAGGGATCTTTTTCTTAAACCTACTAAGTTTACCATTACAAAACAGTTCTTTGACTTTGTGCTTATATTGAGTGAAATTATGAGCAGTCTTTTCGCCAGATGAGATCTTGACAAGATTTTGGTTGTATTATTGATTTGATGGATGTTTAATTTCCTTGTTTCTTTTCTTAATGATTTCTTGATTGGTTTTCTATTTCTATGAATTCTTGAATTATTTATTTCTTTATTGAATTTCCATGATGATATGTGGATTTCTCATTGAATTTCTAACTTTGTACTAGTATTAGAAAAAGTTTTAAGCAGTTCGTTTGACAGATGAGACCCCAGTAAGTGTCTAATTGCATTCCCGAATTCATGAATTCTCGTTTTCTTCTAATAATGATTTCCTAATAAATTTCTGTTTTATGAATCTTAAATTTCTCTATTGATTCTTATGATGATTTATGGATTTGATATTCTTGGTTTCCTCATGAGATTTTTGCAATGATCCTTTATTGGACTTCTGGTTTTATGAATCCTAAATTTTCTTATTGATTTTTATGATGATTGGTGATTCCATATTTTTGGCTTCCTAACTCAATTTTTGCGATGGTCTCTTATTGAATTTCTGGTCTTGTGAATTCTAATTTTTCATATTGATTTTTATGACGATTTGTGGATTTCGTACTCATGGTTTCCTTATTGAATTTTCATAATGATGTCTTGATTAGATTTCTGGTTTCATGAATTCTAAATTTCCTCATTGATTTTTATGATGATTTGTGGATTTCATATACTTGATTTCCCATTGGATTTTCATGATGATTTCTTATTGATATCTTGTTTTTATGATTCTCGATTTCTTTATTGAATTTTCATGATGAGTTATGAGCTTTTCATTGAATTTTTAGCTTTATGAATTTTCTGGATGAATTTTCTGGATGAATTTTAAGATTTTGTATTGGAATTGAGGATTATTCGAAAATTTAATGTTTCCACACTATTATTAGATAGGAATTATGAATATGAATTTCTTGATATCAAACAGACTTTATTCTTTTTATTAGAAGATGATGGTAAAAGTGAGTAAGAGCCCTCTAATTTTCATACAACATCAATGTTTAATTATCTGCCAATTTTTTAATGAATACAGTGCAGGGATGAAAATAAAATACAGGGAAATAGGGTAAACCACCAAAAGTGGGGAATTAATCCACAATGGATGAAGAAAACATAACCCAAGAACAGAGGATTTGGAGTATGAAATGGCCATTTGGGAAGGTTTATTTACTTAAATTAACGACGGCGAACCAGGTGATATCGTTTCATATTTCTATTTTTTAGATTCGGTCATGTAATTATTTGAATGCTCTGCCCAATAAAATTACCAGATGGTGTCTTGAATTATAAAGTTACCCATCAAGGTCTCATAATAAGGTCATGATAATAGGAGTTATTATTTGTTTTGCAGGAAACAAATAAAGAAATTCTTTGGAGTTTTTGTCCTAAAGAACAAAAGCTTCTTTCATACTAAGGGGGCTAAATGTTATCCATAAAATATTCTCAAGAGTAAAAGTATGAAAGAAGGAGCAAGAGCATTGATGAGGATCAGAAGGCAATAGAAGTGTTTTCTCTGAAAACATTAAATAAGAACTTTCAACAAGGTCGAAAGGTACCTTTCGAAGACGATGGCTAACAGGTTTACATCTTTCAAAGTGGTCAAAAGGTACCTTTCAAAGTCAATGAATATCATACTTTATGCATGTGCACCAAGCCATTCGAAACGATTGGTTTCGTCTTTATATACCTCCACTAGAAGAATGTTCAACCAAATCAACCCTTTCAAAAGCATATATTAGCCTTTTGAATTGGTTATAGCCATCATCACCTATGAAAGGAAAGATTATATGAATTCTGCATAACTTCCCCAAACACAAGGAGATAGGGTTCCACACCAGGTAGATAGAATGCTTTCGAATGGTGTTTCCTACAGCTAATATCTCAACAGTGTTTCAACTCATTCGAAGCCTATAAAACACATGTTTCAACAACTTCGAAGACCAGCATCCATACTAACTTACATAGCATATTAACAGCTAAGTGAAGAGCGCATCTATACACCTTTCGATGAAGACAAAAGTGGACAAGCAAAGCACCTTTCGATGAAATCGAAAGCAATCCAGCAACATACCTTTCGACGAAGTCGAAAGGAATAAAGCAAGATGGGGGGAAGCCCAGTCTTTAGCGGTAGCAAAGGTCAGCCATATCCTTTCGACTAGGTTAAAAGCTATGATTCAAGGGATATACATGAAAGTAGACCTTTTGACCGTGTCGAAAATATTGGGTCGAAAGGTGCCAACCTGCACCTCTAAATAAGACCTCAGGGGTCTAGTTTAGAAGAAGGGGATTTCATTCATTTCTTACTTGTTCTTTCTAAAGCTTGTAAACCATGATCTCAAAATCAAATTGGGGATTTGGTCAATCTGTACATCTTAGTTCAATAAAAGGGAGATTATGATAATTTTGATTATGCAGCTATTATGAGATTTTTATTTCATACGATTATCATCATCTGATGTTGATATAGTCGAAAGATTCCCCTTCGATTGAGTCGAAACCCCTAGTACACTTATATCCTTAGAGTTTTTAGCTCAAAACCACAATATAATAAGGGTTATCCTTTCGACGAGGTCGAAACCCACTCAATTCAACCAATTTCCCAAAATCGTTAAGTCCCGACCTTAATCCACCTTGATTACTTCGAAAGTTGGTGCCGACAGAGTCATTAATCAAGTAATTCAAAAGGAATTTCTAAATGGTGGTTAGCTTCTTAACTGTATCGAAAGGCATTAAAGTGGTACTTTCAACCATCTTTACCTAACCGAAGAGTATAAGCTACCTCCTACCTCCACCTACTTTGAAAGGAGGTTTCATGGGGATCCCTAATTCTTCAAGCTTCACTGTGAGGTGTTGACAAGTTTTCTTATAACATCCTGAAATTTTCAACCATTCGCATCCATACATGTTGGACTTGAATTGCTCAAAATATCATATTGTTAATTTAAATTTGGCAAAACTCAGCATATATAGTAAATAAAATAATCACAGAATCACAGACATAGAGTAATATAGTAATAAGCAGCGGAAACAAAAGAATAGTAGTTCATGAAGCTACTATATATATATATATATATATAACAGAGTTAATAAGATACAACAGAAGTCTGGAATACATAGAAGTTTCAGTACAATAGTCAAATAACAATAATCTGAATACATCACTAAAGTCAACCGAATAATTGGAAGCTGGATAGATATAGTTGGATCTCTAAGCGAAGCTCCAACTCCAAAGGTGAGTCTCGAACACTGAGCCACTCAGTCTGAACCGAGCGTAAAGCAAAACACAGAACACTCGAGCAGGATTAATATTCTTATATCAATAAATCCAACTCAAGTGAAATATCAACTGAAATATCAACTGAAATACAAGTAACTTAAAGGATGTTTGGGATAACCATCCTCTAAGGATTCGTCAAACTATCTACTATGTAGTAATATACGCTATTATAATAATGTCTAAAGTAAAGTAAACTATTAAAATAGTGTTAAGGCTTTACATTTTCCACCTTAACACATTTTATATATTCCCATAGTCTATACAGTACCGTAATCTCCCCCGTACTGGGAGTCGTCAGAGGGCACTCCATAAGTATGGTACAAAACAAACTCGTAAAGGTCTCGCTAAGGTAGGTGACACGGCACAACTAGGCAATGCCAGTGTAGATATACCAATTACACTTCCAGGCTGGTGGTAACGCATAGCAACCACTACCGCCCAACTCGAGCCACACTCCCAAAAATCCGAGGGATGCACCCAATCAATCACAAAGTAATAGAATGGTATCGAAGGAGTGTGTCCGATCAGAGGAGCTACCTCATTGGCCCGTCAATTGCTCCTGTTTTAGCCACCTTATGCCAACTCACGGGAATCGGGTCCACGTATATACCTCAAGAACGTCGCCACCATCTTACTTCATTCTGGAATCTCCACCGCGTACACAGTTGTTAAAGTGGTTTTCGGTATTGGCAGAGAGTATGACAATATCCGATCCCGGTCTCTTTAACAACCAAACGTTATTATAACACCGCGGTCATTTCAAAATAGTTTATACTTCAACCAAAATACCATTTCCATTTCAAAAACCATATCAATACGATATCATTTCCATTTCAAATATATTCACTTCAAAAATCATAGTACTTTCAAAGTTACAACACTTGTGAAACCAAACATTTGAAATTATAACACTTTGGAAATCACAACATTTTGAAATCATAGCACTTTGGAAATCATAACACTTGAGATCATAGCACTTTGGAAATCATAACACTTTCTTTTAAACAGTTTAGATATTAATAATAGTATATATAATAAAATAGTTTATAAAATAAAATATTAAAATATTTTATATTAAAATAATTTATATTGAAAATGATTTATATAAAAATAGTTTATATTAAAATAATTTATAAAGTAAAATATAAAATAGTTTAAATATAGTTTAAAATACTTTATATAATAAAATAGCTTCCTCAAATTTCACAAATCGATTCAAATCAACTCGAATTCAAAAATTCAAATTTAATTCAATCTTAATTCACTAATTTCAATTCAATTCAGTTTCTATATAAAATATTTCAAATTATATCAATTTCAAATATTGATTTGAACCACAAAATATACCATTTCAATTTCAATATATTCCAAAGGTTTAAATATTCAACATTTTCAAAACTAATTTTGATAATTTCATTTATATCCAAATTTAACTTCATTATTATTTAGTTTTGAAATATTCACTTAATCAATCCAATATCATTTAAATAAGCTTTAAATTACAAATTTAGTTAAACTAAATATCCCATTTTAAATTGAAATATTCATTTAAATCACTTTTAATCAAAATCAAGTTATAAGATCATATCCTTTAACCATCTAAAATTCAATAAGTTTCAAATCGATTTAATTAAATAAAATCCTTAATTAAATACCATTTCTAATCAATTTCAAAACTATCTTTCCAACCTTTATTTATAAAAATCATTATAAAATCTATTTTAAAATATAATTTAAAAACTAACTTATAACCTTTAAATTTTTCAAACATATATATTTAAAAATCTAAATTTTAACCTTTATAAAATAACATATATACATAATATTTAAAATCTATTAAATCATATATTTCTTTTCAAAACCATAGAAATCATTTTCAAAATATTTATATATCGACGGACGGTGTATGTATATAATTTCATATCCTAGGGTCAAGTGATACGGATATTTATCATTTCAATCCGTGATTTAAATATATACGGGTATATATCTTTTCAACCCATAATCCTAAATTCAATTCAATTGAAAATCGCTTGGGTTTATCATTTTAACCCATAATGATTTTCTCCTATTCTACAGATCATTCGGGTATGTATCATTTCAACCCATAGGGAATTCTATACTAACAGGGAACTTGCAGAGTGATAACAGATATGATAACAACATAACATGCATATATCATCAATAAAAATAACAGATAATTGTGTCAGATGTCACAGGTGAACAGATACAGATAATAGCATATATAACAATTTAAATAACTAACAGCAGCATATTTCAATTGTCGTTTCAATTGAAATCAAATTTAATAAATATAAGAACATTAATCGTGAGTGATTGCTCACCTTTTGAGGCTAGATGAGTTTGACAACAGAACTAGCTACGAATTCCAAGGCAAAGCAAGATTGGCACAAATCTCAAAGCAAGGCAAGATTGAACTCGAATCGATGAACGTAGCTGATAAATAGAAATTGACGAAATCAAATCAAAGCTGGATTGATGGAGATCAATTATAAGTGAACTTATATATATGACTATACGTAACTATATATATAACTATTTATATATCAAGTGATATTCTAAATTTTAGCATATATTAAATTAAATAAAAATCATTTTTTTAAAACACATATATTAAAAATTAACATATATACCATATATAATTTGAGATAAATATATACAGATATATATATATACTTATTAAAATACAAAATACTTACATATATATAATGTATGCTTATTGCAACATATCAAATAGCACATATATAAACTTTTATACTTTGTATACTTTATAAATCATAACTGTATAAACTTTCATACCTATATATATACAATATATAAAATGCTACAAATAACCATCTCAGGAAAATCAAAGTTTATGTATTATATTTTAAAATCCAACAAAATATATTATACATACTAATGTATATAACATATATATTATAAAGCAGTAAAATATAGATGAACTGGCTATACAAATATATATTAAATATATACACAGCAAATCAATATATAACAATAGGTATAACCTACATATTTTATAAATGTATATTACTAACCAAATATTAATATAATGTAAATATACGTACTTATTTGAAAAAATGAGAAATAGTTATACATATATATCATTCTTTCCAATCTCTATATTATATAAACAAACAGATCTTTAAAACTTATGTTTTCGGTAAAATAATTAAACTTGTTTAACTATATATATACAAGAACATATTATAAACAACCTTTAAACCATTTGATTTATATATATACTTTATAATATGAACATTCTCGAAATAGAAAGGAATATGACCTGGAACTCACCAACAATGCGAGTAAGGGAAGAATATATATATATACGAGCTGTGCATATATATATATATATAATACTTGGCTGCATTGGTTATGGGTCCTGGTTAGAGCACGGCTGCCAAATTGAGGAGCGAACAGCGGCAAGAGGAGAGGACGGTTTACGGAGTAAAGAGTTGGCTGGCGGGGTGCAGATCTGAGTGAGGGGTCGCGGGTTTATGGTGCTATTCTCGGTTGCGAGCTTCGTCTGTCAGGGTAAGGTCAGAGGCCAGGGGGACGAGTTGTCGGCATGGGTGTGGCTGCGTTTGGTCAGGGGAAAGTGGGGAGATCGGCACACGTGAAGGGGGATTGATGGTGAACTTGAGATGGGGTAGGCATGGCTGAGGCGTGTCGGTCGAATGATGGCGAGGTGGTGGTTCGGAGGGGAAGATGTAGGCTTGCTCGGTGGAAGTCGGCTACGTGGAGGAAGCTTTGGCAGAAATGAGATGCGGTTTGAGGTGCTCACATGGGGAAGAGGATTCGATCAGGGCCGAGGTGATGGTCGGCGAAGTGTGGTGTGAACTTCGGTGATGTGGCTAGCTTGATAGCGAGAGAGAGGGGACGAGGTAGTTGGGCTCGGGGCAAACAGAGGGGAGGCGAGCAGTTTGAATAAAGGTGACTGCAATTTGTTTTTGTTTTGTTCTTTTTTTCCAGAGAAATGAAAACAAAGAAGGGGAATGAGCAAATGAAGAGAGAACGAACCGTTTCATGTGAATTGACAGAGCATAAATATCAAACAGAACAGTAATGGCAACAGCTGAATTTCAGGAAATTATAAAGAAAATGGCTGTTGGTTTACACCGTAAATAAATGAAAGGTTATTGGAAACTTAAAAGACCCAAATACAGAACTGATACGAAATCGTTCCGTAGATTTCGCCGTCTCCCGGATTTCAAAACACAGAATTGAATATACCGCAGAGATCAGCACGACGAGACGATCAAAACGGTATACAGATATCAGTGGTACGATCATCCGATCAAAAGTCGATAATCGATACAGAAAACTGCTAAAACGCCGAAATTAAGGTAAACTAAGCAATAGCAGTCCAAATTTGATGAAACGAAAGATGACTTCTCACTCAGAAGATGATTTACAAATTTATTATATATAAATATTCAGGTTTGGAAAATATTTTATTATCATCAAATATTAATTGATTTGAATTAAAATAGAATTACACAAGAAAATAAACTTTCATATTATCATATGAAAATTTACCATTTGCTATGTTTAATTAGACGTATTCCAAATATAAAATTTTTATTTCAAAATTCAATTATTTAAAAATTCACAAAAATTCAATTAAATATGTAAATAAAATTATTAAAAATTTACGAGTCGTTACAATTCTTGTTAACAAAAAGTTAATTATTTAAATAATTAATATGGCTTGAAATTAATAATAAGGATTTATTAATAATGTTTTGGAAATAAATTATTACCATTTATAATAATGGTAAAGATTAATTATTATTGTTTATTTAGTAATGTTTTGAAATTATTAATTATTATTTTTAAGATGTTTTAAATTTAATAATTATCATTTATTTATAAAGTTTATTATTAACAATTATTACTATATAATCATGTTTTGAAGTAAATGATTATTATTTATTAACAAATGTTTTAGAAATTTATAAATAAAGTTTTATAAATGGTTTCAAAGATGTATCAATAGTTTTATAAATGGTTTTTACAGATTTATAAAAGAGCTAATAATTGTTCTTAGATATTAATAAAGGGATTTTATAAAGGGGTTTATAGATTTATTAAAGGAGTTTTATAAATAGTTTTACAAGTTTACAACGAGTTGTATATGATTTTTAGAAATGTATAAAAAGAATTTATAAGTGATTGAAATTTATAAAAGATATTATAAATGATTTTCAAAGATTTATAAAATGGTTTATAAATGATTTTAGAAACTTATAAAGGAGTTTATAAATGATTTTAGAATTGTATAATAAAGGATATCTTTCTCGGTTTTTTGAATATACTTATACTGTTAAGATAAATAATGTATTAAAATTATAAGGGGTTGTGAACGAATTTTTGTAAAAGCATTTTTATACAAGTATTTACAAGATGATTATAGTTAATGAAAAGATTATTCAAAAGGAGGCTAGTTGTTACTTATGTGCTTAACCAACATTGGTTTTCCCTTTTGAAATAAATCCTTAATTTGGATGTGTGTTTGTGGATAGTTAAATAACCGACTATCAAATATGAACCCAAAACGTAACTTTGGAAATATCTAGGAGAAATATGTAAGTTATATAACAAAGTCATCTTCAATGATGTTGTACTGTGCGTATAAATCTCATTTCACTCTCCAAGGACAAAGGATAAGGAAATCCATCCACTAATGGTTAAGAGGTGATCTCCGCTCTTATCTTTGACAGTTTATTTCCTAAAGAACCGGGATTTAGTTTACTAGAAACTGTCGAATGTTGTTTCGAAGAGACCGGGATCAGATATGCTATCCGAAAACCACTTCGATCCAACTCAAGCATTTCGAAGTGAATACATCTTGAAGATAATGAAATTAAAGATTGAGCTCTCTGATGTGCAAGGGTTGCTTGCTACTAATCCTAAGGGTGATTCCAAAATGGATGTAGTAGAAGTAGTGCCTTCAATTTGTTCATATCCTGAAAAACTTGTATGGATGAAAGCTGGCATTGCATTGTTGCTTGGATGGCAGTGTTAGCATTCCAAGCAGGAAGTACTATATAAAAGGTAAAACGTTGCTACAAGCCTCATCAGCCAGGAATGACTAAAACAGAGGAGATGCAGTAGGGCTAAGTGGGTCGCACCCAATTATGGTATGATTATTCCTATCTAGAGTCGGTATTATCTCTCATTTTTATGCTTTGGGCCCATTAACCAAGGGGTGATCATATTCGTTTACTGCTTGTCAAGTGGTAGGCCGGTCCTGTATTAGCAGAGGATCCTGGCGAGGTCCTCGATGTTATTTTATCTAGAGATGCACCATGACGGGCGATAACCCAGTGGCCCAATCACTGTATGGAATCCATTCTCCAATAAGCGCCGTATGGACTTAGTTGTGCCTAACTATGTTGAAATATAAGATGCAAGCATTTCAGCTATATTTATATTTTACTTTGAACCCTAGGCATTATGATAATATCACTGGATTTTCTATAGAAAATGTTTTTGTTATCGTTAGGTAAAAACTCGTCTATGTTTATGTACGGCGTGGTCTTACGAGACACCATTATTTGAAAGGTATTGATAAACATTAAATTCCATTCAGTGCATTTTCTCACAATGGTTTACTAGACTGACTCGGGTGTTATTTTATTATAATGCTCGGTGCAAACCGAGTATATTTACAAATTGCTTTGGATGCATTGGAGCTCAGGAGATGAGCTGGAGGTCCAAGACGTGTATCTACATATTTCATTGTGTTATGCCATGTTGTTGGTTGGTTGTATTTATCAGTAATTGTAAGAACATCCTGTTATAACTATTCAAAATAAGCTAGTATACTCTGATTGATGTCTGCATGTATATTACGGTTTTGTTTCTTTTGTAAAGATCTGTTTCATATTATATATTATTTGTTCCATTGTGAGATTCTGCGTTGTTTAGTTTTTCTTCTTCCTTCCTTCTTCTCTTCCCTAACTATCCGCCTTTCCATTCGATTTGAGTGTGTCATGTGTGGTTGATTGTCTGCTTAAGCTGTACGAAAAAAGTAGGTTGTTACATTTCAGTATCAGAGCGCAAGGTTAAGCGAGAACCTTGACTTTGGTGGGGTACTCATTATAAATAGGATCAATAGTACCCTAGAATGAGTTTGAGTGTGTATATATATAAGCGCGTATTTGTTAGTGGTATAAAAATGTTTTATATTGTGTTGATTGATCTTTTGAGTGGCTTATGGATTCTTGTCAATACGAGTAATTAACATTTTTGATAAGGATCTCTAAACATTTGAACAAGGCCAACCAACACAATATTTTTTTTGAAATTGGGTAAATGAAATATTTTACCTTGTTATATTTTATATATAAAGGAATGATTTTTCAAAAAATATTATAGTATATATGGTGTGTTTGGGTGTCAGTGAATGATAATATTTGATTATTATCATTTTTTGTTTGTTTTTTATGTTTTAATAAAAGTCGTTATTATTATAATATAAAAAAGATAAACAATTAAGAAATGATTTTATATAACCAAAGTGAAATTATATATGAGGAAAATTGATAAATATGATTTGTAAATAAAAAGGATTTAAGCTGAGAATTTGGGAATTTAAATCCCGTTGATTTTGAAAAATTGTTTTTCAAAGTTTTGAAGATACAATAATGATATTATTTAGAAAGTATTTAGTCTAGAAATATTTTTTTTAAAAGGATTTCAAAAAAAATAGAAGCATTGAACTCGCTTTAGTCGTCGGGAAATATTTCTGGTGATGACTACAACATCGTCGACATTCATTTTCGAGTTTCTAAGTGATGGATTGCTACCATTGGAGTTTTGTTTTGTTAAAACTAGTTTTGATTTTAAAATTCAAAAGTATGATTTGAAATACAAAGGAATTATTTATAGCATTGTTTCAAAATAAATTGAAATAAGAATAGGATGTTTAAACTCTGAAAATTTTCATTTAAGTGTTTTATGAAAATATGAGAAAATAGTTTAATAACTTATAAGTTTTGAGAATTAGTAAGGTAAAACAAATTTGTAAATTTGTTCAATATAAATGTTAAGAAATGTAAATTTGAAATTGAACTATGAAATGAAATTTGACTTAAGTTAAGTTAAATACAATGAATTTTGATAAGGGATTTTGACCCCAGTAAAGGTGAATGAAGTGAATTAATAAAATGAGTTAAATGAAATTGAATTTGATTTAAAATGAATATGAACTTAAGTTGTGAAGTGATAGTAAACATGAGAAGTGTTGTATAAAATGTTTATAATAAACTTAAGTAAAAGTTGATGGAATGACTCTTAAGTGATATTAGTATTGAAAGAAATATACTAAGTAATAAATCGATGTAAATAAAAGAATCTGAATAATAAGAAACCAATTGAAATAAATACGTAAGTTGCACGTATATTATTTTATTCTCATAACTGTTTGATCTAGATTCGAGTGCATAATTTTGAGATGATTTACAATGGTCTGAGTTAGAATTTTTCACTCAATTCTCGACAGCGAACATTGGATATGGATTTTGGTTTATTCTGGGATTCTCTATCATAGTATATGGCTATGCAAGGAGAACGACAGTTTCCAATCAAGAAACCGGATCTGAGTCCGAACTAGAGTGGTCGCGTGAATGATGCTACTTCGAAAGATAAGAGTTTTGCGGTATTAATTTCTTCTCTTTCAAGAACTTCGATCCCTTGCTCCATTTCTTTGATTTTATCCATGAATCTTTTTACAAGCATAGGATCGAGTGAGGGGAAGCTTAAGTCTGGACACATTTCAATATTGTTGGAATAAGCCAGCATGAGAGCGTCCTCCTAAGAATTCACGATGATGTCATTAAGAGGAAAAATTCAAAAATTGCAAAACCTTTTGTTTGGCCTTAGAAATAGTTTTGATGGCCATATTTAAAGAATTTTTCTTCTTCTCCAACTTCTTCTTGAAAAGAGTGCATTTCTTTTTGAGAGAAGATAGTTTAGTAATCATTCGGGCCTTCTCTTCCTCCGACTCTTTTAGAGTCATTTTTAAAGCTAAATTCTCATCAGTTAAGACTTGTTTTGCCTTCCTTTCCTTGGAAATTGTGATTCCGCTTGAGAAAGAGAAGCGTCCAACCTTTCTTGTTCCCTCACTACTTTATCTTTAGCAGCACAGAGGGAAGTAATCGGGTTATTCAGAGTTGAGACTTCTTCTTGAAGTTTAGATGTCTCAGTAGAAGACTTTGAAGCGCTTTCCTAGAGGGAGTATCGGCTTTTAGAAATCTGAAAGGAAAAGTATGACATGAGTATCAGTAAGAAATAGTAATAAGAAGGTCAATAGTATGAAACGTACCAGAAGTTGTTGCTCAATTAGAGATCGATAATGTTTTGTTGGGTCAGGAACAGAGGAAGGTAGATGAATGAAAGTGAATGATGAAGAATTCATGATTGACTATACAGTCTCCTCAAAATCATTGGGAGGCACTGGTGATGTAGAACTAGAAGGATTCAACTCCTAGCGAGGAGTTGAAGTGCCTAAATCCCTTTGCATCTGCTCATTGATGCTAGGAGAATCAGACACAACTATGTGAGCCATGAAACCATCCTTTGAAGGAATCATTCTAGGTGGGTTAGTAGCAGCATCAAGAGTAGAACCTTCTAGAGTCTTGTCCACATCAATAGATTCACTCTCTTTTGAAGGAAGAGAAGACTGGACATCAGCAAAACTATTTTTCTTGAGAGAAGGACCTGCTGCAGTCATTTCACTTAATTTTCTTTTGGCAATCATCCTCGACCTAGCGATGGCCTGGGTTAGAGCTAAAGCGCTAGATTCAGAAGTTGAAAGGACTGGATCTTTTATGGTTAATTTAGCAGGGGAGCAGCTGCTAGAATCCATAAAGCATAGGTTAGCAAAGCAATCAAAGTAATAACATGATGGCAAGTTATAAACAATACATATAAGTTTACCAGGCCGGTTAGGACAAATCGGAGACAACGGTGAAAATTTTGTAGGGTCGCTCAAAGAAAGAAACGCTTGCCCTTGGAAGTGTGTTGGATAAGGGGAGGTTGCCCGAGAATCCTTTGGCCTACTGGGAGGAGAGAATGTTTTTAAAGATTGCTTGGGATGAATAATGTAAGTCTATTCCCAATGCTACTCGAAGCAGCAATTAATGACTTCACAATTCCCTGCCCCTCATCATCAAGATTTTAGGAGCAGGGCCTAATAAGAAAACATAATTCATCAAAAGAGAATAATTTAATGAAAAATAAAAATAATTATCAACTTACGTGGAGAATAAAAGGCTCCACTAATATTTGGAAAACATTTGACATAAAGGAATTGTGTCTCCCAATATTTAAACTTATCTACTCCCTCAGAAATTAACTTCTTGTGTGGGCTTGCTCTGAAAATCTAGCTATTTAAATTACTGAGCTTAACAAGACGCACCAAATAATTTAGAACTTTGGCACTTAGCGAAGGAAGGCTTGACTCTAAGGCCATGAGCTCTAAGGAGACAGGATATGTATATACATTTGGAGACAATTGAATTGGAGCTATGCCAAGGTGACTCAAGAATCTTGACAAGAAATCGGGGAATGGAATAAAACTGCCATGCCAGATATGGATGGCAGTGTAAGCAAAATATCCTTCAGGAGGACTCTGGATAGTGTCATTATCATAGGAGGAATGGCTTCAGCTCCTATGATTTCGAAGTCATTAAGGATAGCGTCAACTTCGTCTTGAGTGGATATAAGAGAATGCCTCGAGAATGCTTCGGCCTTCTTTGGAGAAGACTCTAATTCTGAAGCTACATCCTTTTCAGGTTTCTTAGAAGTCCTTTTCAAACCCATGATCCTACCAGGTGAAATCCTTCTGTTAAAATTATAATTTGTTTCATTATTAACACCTTTCGAAGATGTCGAAAGCCTATTGCAATGGTTCAGATATCCACCAAGGCATATAGTTCAATACCTTCCAAAAGATGTTAAAGCTAATGAGAATCATGAGATTCATTGAGCTTTCAATAGTGATGAAAAGGGATATCAAATACAGACATCTAAACGCATCCTTCGACAATGTCGAAAGCCCAGAAAGTTTTTACTATTATTAAGTGCAACTATCCCCACATTGCTAATTTGAATATATATATATATATATATATATTGTTGAAACTATTAACAACATCCCCCAATCAAGTCAAATGAACCTTTCGACAATGCCGAAACCCACAGATTTTATTTTACTTAAAATATATGAACATTGTCAAAACGCTATATTCTCACTAATTCGAAAGACTTGGAGCAAAGGGATTCTAATACAAACAAAAGGGCCTTAGGACGTTTCGACAATGTTTATGTTGAGAAAATGATAGTTATATTTCTGTTGACTATAACGGGTCTCAAGCAAGTCGAAAAGGCAAGGTGGAGTTTCAAAAACATACAAATGACTAGGCTTGTCTTAATTTTGGGGATTTCAATCAAGTCGAAAGGCTAGATAAGGTTTTCGACTTTAACAAAAATGTTTTATTCTCAATCCAATTGATGGTAGAAGATATGAATTTCTAACTTTTAACATCTTCCAGAGTAAATTAAAATTTGACATGGTCTACCCAAAATAAATTTCAATAGAAAATCAAATTCAATTTTTATATACATTAAGTTTTGAATCATTTCGAAGGGAATTGGGCCTTTGAAGAGATACATAGTGTAATCATTAAATTGAACCCTTCAAGATGACTTCTTCGAAAGGTGTTAGAATACATTGGAACATACATTTGCTTTCGAAGAAGTCCATCTCATAACAACAACATCAACCCCTTCGAAAGGATCCATTTAAAGTGGATACTTGACTTCCTTTCGACCCCTTCGAAAGGGGTTAGAAAATGAAGTAGAGTTATTCGCATTTACCCCTTTCGAAAGGGTTGGAACATTAAGTTGTGATACTAGTTTATTGATATACATAACTCGGCCTTCTCTTCAAAGTTACTAGAAAGGAATTCCTTCCTGATTCATTGTCAACCCAACGCTTCTTAGAGGTTGATAACAATATTGATTCGAGCATGAATTCACATTTAACAACAACAAAAACCCTAACTTTAGCAAATTCAAGCTCGATCCATAATTGACTCCATAGATTAATCAAAATCGAAAAAAAATAAAGTAAAATAATAAAAGAAAAGTCCTCTCAAACTAATTAAAATTGAGCATAATAGAATTCGAGCCCGAATTCGTGTACAACAATGGCAAATAACCCCAAATTTAACGAATTCAAGTTCAAACCCAAAATTGATATCATAGAATAATCAAAATCAACATAAAAATGAATCTAAAGGTCATTTATGTGAATGATGAACTCAATTCAATCTCAAAAAATTAAAACAGAAATGCAAATTCGAACCCTAAAAATTTAAAATTGAAATTGAATATGAACAATAGTTGCATACCTCAAATTTGAACTCGTGTCTATAGAAATTAGGAATTTAATAAGATATTGGAATTTTTGATTTTTGCTTTGAGTTTCTTAATCGCAGGTAAATGAAAAAGGGGAGAGAAGGAAGCATGATTTATAAGAGAAGTGAATGCAAAGAAAGCTATTCGATCAAATTCAAATGAATGGCCAAGATCTATGTGAGTATATGAAAAGGCGGGAAATTTTATGCTGAAATAAAACAGGTGTCGAAACAGTTGACTTGAAATGTCAAGAGCATCCCTTTGCTAAGGAGGGCAAGTGTTACCATCAAAAACTACTCTAACTTGATCGAAGCCTTAAAGAATTGAAAAGGAGGATCCATGAAGAATGATAGTAATAGAAAGACCTTTCGAAAGAGTCAAAGGGATGCTTCTGCAAAAGTTGGATGAGCAACGCACTTTTGAAGAGAATGAAAGGGGACAGGGATAACCTTTCGCTTCAGTTGACCCCTTTCGAAACAGTTGCTTCCTCGTGCATAAGATTGTTTCGAATGTGTTAAAGGCACCTTTCGAAAGAAATAGATTACAAGTTTCTGCTTGTACGCTAAACCTTTTGAAACAATTGGTTTCCCCAACATTTACCTTCCACAGAAGAATATTAGGCCAAAGATACCTTTTTGAAAGCATAAATTAGCCTTTCGAATTGATTAAAACCATCCACAATTACAAAAGGAAAGCTTACATGAGTTCAATGTGGCCTCCTCAAACATCAAAGGACAAGGGTTCCGCATCAGTCAAAAAGAATGCATTCGAAAGCCACCTACCACATTTAAGCCTTCTACTATACTTCAACTCATTCGAAGCTCCAAGAATACAATTTTCAACAGTATCGAAAGCCCATATCCTTTCCTGCTTGCCATAGCACATCAACAACAAAGTGGATGGCGCATCTATACCTTTCGTTGAAGTCGAAAGCACTCAATTTCCATTCAGAAGTGAAGTTAGAAGGGCGCCCTGAATTTAGCAGCAACGAAAGGTCATCAAGGCACCCTTTCGATTAAGTCGAAAGGGATGATTCGAAAGGGTCCAACCCACGCCTATAAATAAGACCCTAGAGGTACTGTTTTGGATCCGATTTCATTCACTCAATACTTGTTCTTTCTTAAATTTGTAAACCCTTATTCTCAAATTAAGTTGGGGGTTTTACTTCTTTGTAATACTTAGGTTTCTGGTATTCAAGCAAATTATTATTAAAGGAAGTATACGGCATTTTTGAATATATTGATTGATCTTTGGCTTCTCTACGGTTCTTGTTATGGAATACTTGTATCAATGTCAATTGAAAGGTACCTTTCGAAGGTTACCTTTCGAAGGAGTATAAACGTAGTGATTCAATTAGAAACCTTAGATCTGATGGGTCCCAACCTTAAATCACCTCAACCACCTTGAAAAGGGGTTTCGAAGGGGTTTTATATCATCGCAACTAGTTTGAAAGGTAGTTTCAAAGGAGATCCAAGTGTCTCGACCGTTTCGAAAGGTTGGCTAGAAGGAGTTTAAATTGCCTCAACGTTTTCAAAAGGTGATCTTAAAAGTGACCTAAATCACCTGGATTTTTTGAAAAAAAGGGATTCGAAAGGTTCAAACTACCTTAATCTATTCGAAAGGAACACTTACACTTTGAACTCTGCTTTAGGGTGTTGACAAGTTTTCTTGTTAATAATACTAAATCTAAGTTATCAATCACAGAATATGTAGGCGGGGTTTATAAATTCATTATATGTATACAATTAGGCCTACAACTCCAAAATTAGATTTAGGCATACAGGAAAAGTTTTACAATGATATAAATCCAATATTATATTAAAATGTATAATTCATAATCACCTTTAAGCTTTTCAAATCTCCCGATCTAAATCTGGTTATTCTGATTTGACTCCCTTCCTTCCTCCCCAACATATGTATGAAAGTATACATAGTATTTAGAAATTTAGATCTAAGAAGGGAATCAAATTTAATTTAGGTTTGAGTTAAGATTTACAATTTACCTTGTTTTGGCATTCTGATTCAATCCCATTCTTCTCTGCCTTTCTCCACTTATATATATATATATATAATATTTTCTTTTATTACTTTTAGAATTTCTAGAATTTGTGGAGAAGAGAAAATGGTAGAGCTCTGCTCCATGACCCAAAAAATACGAAAAGAGAAATGGTGGTAGAATCCTGTATTTTTAGGCGTTAGAACTAGTTTTTGCCGTTATATTACTTTCTATTAAATCCAAACAGTTCTGGCTTAGGTTCAACCTACGCCGGCACTAACCCAGCGGCCGATCACTACCGGTCGCTGGACAGTGTCGACCGGTGGGTCTTCGGTTTTGTTGCCCGGTTTATGTTATTTGTTTCCCATTTTATATATCTTCTCTGATTTGATTTACGTTACCATTGCTTAAGTTTCTGTTAATGTTCTTAATTAACGTTAATAAACTATAGTAACTTCCATAATTACATCTTTAATTATTATTAATTCAATATTTTCAAATGTTAATATCTTCTTCATTTTAACTCGGATTATAAAATTTTAAATATGAAAATTAATTAGAAAATTGCTATGAACACAACGGTGCAAGTTTTGTAGCCCAATTTTGACGTTTAAAAAAGTTCTATTTTGGCATTATAATTATATTAATTAATTCTTTCAATTGATTACAGCTTATTTTATGGGGTGTTACATTAATCCTTCAAAGTCATCATCAGCTTTCTGCTACCATTTATTTTTACCATGTCCTATTTTGGATGGTCCCCCATCATCCATGGCGCTGACTTTAGCATTCTTAGCTTTTGTGTCCTCTTGGCCTAAATATCTCTCTGCTTGATAGTAAAAATCTACAATTTCCATTGATGGATCCGTCTCCAAAGCTATCTTAAAATCTGTCTTACTAGTAACTCTGGAAACACCACCGTCAGAACAACAAACTAGTCTGGCTTCTGCACTGCATCAGCTGCTGCAATGAATATAGTTAGATAATTTGCAAGGTTTCACCTACCATCTGCTTCACACTTAAATGTGTCATCACATTCCTTGATTATGCTATATGAACCCTAAACTGGTTCATAAACTTCTTTACTAACCCGATCCATGTGCTGATAGACCCATTTTCTAGGTGACAATACCACATTGCTGCAAAATCTGTCAAGTACAACGAGAAATATCATCCCATCACTTCCTCTGAAGCACTCAACACTCCCATATGTTGGATGTACCTCAACAAATGCAATGTTGGATCGATCCTTCCATCATATGGCTCCAAGATATGTAGTTTGAAATCTAGTGGAATCTGATGTTTAGGGTGAAAGGATTTCTATTCAGATCCTCCAAACACTGATCCAGAGCCCCACCTCAAAGTACTTGTCTTACTAATTCTGCTGAACGATCATCCTAATTTGGTCGAAGTCTTAGAGGCTCTACGTGCCTTTGATTCGGTTCTTCATTGTGCCCCCGTTCATTCATGGACCATATGGTGCTAGTCCTTATGGCTATACATTTGGCTTATGATCTTCATTCTATGACTCAATATAATTTCTCAGACAGCTCCTCCTTTCCTGACTTCCAAATTCAGCATGCCCTCGGACCACGTGGGTCAGTTTCGAGTTGTCTTGACTCAGTACCAAGTCATGGCGCTTCTGTGGGTTTTGGTCTGACATGTCTTGCTCCAATTCCAATTCACTCGTTTCGCCTTTTGGCATTTGATTTTGATTTCTAGCTACTCCTGATGTTATTTGATATTCCATCCTTCTAAAGAACCCATTCATCATCTCTTCTTGTCAAGCCACTAACTTATCTTGCATCCCTTTCATCATCCTTTCTATCTAATCTTTAGTTACGTAGATTGATAGGGGATTCAAATTTAAAGACACCCACTGGCTGCCTCCATGTGCTTGTTAGTTCCCTCCAGTAATGGCTTATCTTGTAGATGGCCTCTTCATCTTCTCCAAATCTCAGATCTATGTTTTTTTCGATGAAAGCACCAAACGTTTGGAACAAAAATGAAACAAACACACAATCAAATTATAAATATAAAAACAAAGAGACTAAAGGAAAGAAAGAACACATAATTTTTATAGTGGTTCGGCAAATTCTCTGGCCTACATCCACCAATCCATTTTGATTAATTGTACTTTGATCTGTATTTTATAACTCGAGTACGGATTTGTTAGGTTTTGGACCAGAATTCAATAATTAACTTGGATTGATTGAGTAGTCAAGAAAAAAGGATTCCATATCCAATGCATCTCCTCCTATATTTGTAGATGAAATCTACCACCAAAACCATCGGAAAATGCTCGACCACGATATCCACGTCAGGCCCGAAATTTTTCATAATATCGTGATAAAGGAAATAAACTTTACAACTCGATATCAAGTTATGCACATCTCAGTGCCGAGTTGTTTGGCTTTGGTTTTCTTGTGCTTTCTTCCTTCTTTGTGTTGTCTTCCAATCTTTAGCCAAGCTTTATTGACTCATCATAGGTCATTACTCGAAACCGAGTTATGGGTCCTGAGTTGTATTACTTAATCCAATTTTGATCATTTTCTTTATAATTCTCCGTTTTCCCATTTCTTTGTCATTCTTTAATCATGTTCATCTGCTTTAGTCAGTTCTAAGACTGTGGAAAATTTACCGGTAAAAATGTCATATGTCATAATTTCGGGATTTGAGTAGTTCACGTGGATCACTATCTTGGTTGTGGCATTAACAAAGGTAGCATGGTTATGTAGGAGTGCTTTGAAGATTTATTAACTAAAAATGAACCCTTCTTCATATTAATGCATTGGCTTTCCATATAATTGATTTATCTCTATTCTCTTGTATTGAATATCGCCCATGTCTCCTTTTCTTGCATATTCTTGAATTGATTGGTTTGATGATAAACCACATTCATGCTCTTAATGTCTTTTGTTTCCAATTTAATATCCTTTCATCATATATTTATTATAATTGTCTTGTATCAATGGTAGTTCTTTGCTTAGGATAGCTTCTTGAACTTCGAAAGCTCATGACCTTGCATTTTGGTGACTTTATTTCATGTCTTTCGATAGCTTGGCATTTGGATCTATGATTGCTTGGCATTTTGTCAGATAGTATCTTTGTATTTTCAAACTTTGATAGCTTTAAAATGCGATAGCTTGGTCATCTTAACAAGAAATAACCCTATTTCTTAATATACGATAGCTTCATTCATCAATATGTGATAGCTCTATGTGATAGCCTTTATATTCTTAATGCGATAGCTTTGTTCCTCAATAAGTGGTAGATTTATTCCTTAATATCAGATAGCTTTATTTCTCAACATGCAATGCTTTTATATCCTCAACATGCGATAGCTTTGTTTCCTCAATATGCGAAAGCTTTTATATTCTCAACATGCGATAGCTTAACTTCATCATGCAATAGCTTCATCTTACGATAACTTATCATCATCATGTAACAGTGTAACTTTGTAACACTCGACAGCTCTTGATATTTGATAACCTTCATTATTCGATGATGCCATTCCTATCCATTCTTTCTTTGAAGAATTTAGGGTGTAAAAGTATCATATTGCGGGTAAAAAAGGATTTGCATAAGAATTAAGACCGGCAACACATCCAAATAGTTTTTGATATGAGTCCTAACATTTTATTGTGCAAAAGGAAGCCCAAATGTGGCTCAATGTGAGTGGAAAGATATTCTATGATGAGTATCAATACAAATTTTTCTCATTGCTAGGATATACCTATAGTGGATGCATAATAGAAAAGATAAGGGTCTCCCTAGTTACCCATCCAAATGCGATTCCAAGTAAGATGTAAGTAACAAACCTTCCATCAATTTGTTCTCTAGCAAAGCAGAGGCAAAGGAGGAAATGAATAGGTTTTGAAAAGGGAAATGAGAAAAACAATTGGGAAACGATAAAAGGTTTTTTTTATTGCACAACGGAAATTAATAATAGCACTAATTGCAAAAAATAATCAACCTGCCAGACTTTAATTACTGCACAATAGTAATTACTCTATAATACAGTGTAGATATTTCTAAATGAGTGCACTCTATTTTTATAAGTTTTCTTTCCTAAGTTTAAAGAATATGTGTGGATTTTTAGAAATATGCACTTTATTTTTATATATTTTCTACTATAATTTAAAAAAAGAGTGTAGATTTTTATAAATAGACACACATAAATATTACTTAATAAATTATACATTGGATTATTTTTGTCAAAGGCTTCAATACATCTTGAGACGACTTTGGAATATGGTGAATAAAAATGAAATAAAATATGTAAGGATTAAAAATTTCTTAAAGTGAGAGGAAAAAACTTTTATGATTAGTATCACTACTAATTTTGCTCATTCCTAATATATACCTAAAAAATATGACTTGCTTAAATAAAAATTATTTTTTCAAATATAATTTTTCTTTTTCTAGGTTTTGTTAGCTATTTAGTAAAAAATCATTGATTTGATAAAAATTCGCATATTGTTTATAATATACAGATTGTACTAAAATCCCTAATTTGTACCAATGGTTATCGTGTGGTCAAATAAAAAATACATGTAGAATAAGAAACGATGCAACATAAATTATATTTATTTTCAATTTTCTTTTACACACATCGCATAAGTAGATATATCATAGTGCAGGTGCAGTTTCGTTCACCTGCCAATGATAGTACGGATAAAATTGAGAAAATGGATTCGGATAAAAAAACTTGTTATAATTACATATACAACAATTTCAATAATTAACCTTAAAATACTTATTGGTTTAAGGTACCTTTTGAATAGGTTGATTAAATATCGACTCCGATATTATATCTAATGTAGGAGCTTATGGAGAATCCTAAGGAGCAGTTGATGCATTGGTTAGGTTTGAACTCTGTTTGTGCTACATGTTGAAATTCAAATAAGACTAGAACCAATAATTTAGCCTGATATGAACTTAATTTTGTTTATTTTGTTCCCGCTACAGTATAATAAATGTTTCAATGCTATTTTACAGTAATTCATATTTTTAAAATATTCACACTATATTCTTACATATTTTCTTTCATAATTTTATAAAAGGGTGTAGACTTTAATAAATAGATACATTGGTTTATAAATTATACATTAGGTTTTTTTTTCAAAGATTCTAAATATATTTTGAGACTGCTTTGGAATGTAGTAAATAAAAATAAATAAAAAATGTAATGGTTCGCTTCACTTAAAGTGAGAGGAAAGGCATTCTCTAACAAGTATTAATACCACTTTTCAGTTTTCTTCTACATATATCGTGCAAGTAGACACATTACTGATGTGCACGTAAATGTGCATATATTTACATCCATATTTTATCTATTTTTATTTAAATAAATGTCATATTTGGGCATTTTTTAAAACCAAAATTCAATTATTTTCAAATCATCATATATTCATCTTCATTAAGGGGCAAAATGGTCATTTTTGTGCATATGTCAATTTGAGAATTTTTACTTGGACATTTTTTTAATGGTTTTTATAGGAATTTGGATGCATATGGAAGAGGCTTTCATGAAGATATATGCATGCACAAGGGAATACAAAGGAATGAAGAGGAAATAATTCAAGCTTATAATCATGGAGGACCCCACCCACTTACCTAAACCTACAATTAGAAGCTAATGGATAACTAAGTGGAGGTTAAAGCTTTATGCATATTTAATGATGGATTAATTAGTGGATAATGGTTACTTGGTGGCCACACTTCCTAAAGGGCATTTTGGGAAGCACCCTAAAAATTGAATTAGGGTTTTATGCATGTATAAATAGCCCTCTTATGTACATGTAAACATCTTCTACTCTTTCAAACTAGTTAGGAAATCAAAATGAAAGTTGCAAGCTCTATGTTACATGAAATAAAAATGGCTTCCTAGCCTCTTTCTCTTCTCTTTTCTACTTGTTTTCTTTACTTTATGTTGATGTTTATTTCTATGTTTTCTCTTATTTCATGTTTATAGCTTAGATTTACATTCATGCAAGTAGTGTAGCTTTAATTTTTATGCAAATAGTTATTAGCTAATCTCTTTTTCTTTCTTTGCTTAGTTTCATTTCTTTGCTTTTTTAATGTTGAAATTTACAAGTGTTGATTTGATAACACAAATGAGTAGTTAAACCCCTTCAATTTAGGGGTAATGAAGCTCTCTAACTTTATGCAATTTCAACATTTCTATTATTTATGATTTCTTTTATTTGTGCTTCATGAGAGTTATTTTGATGTAAGTTTATACAAGTGGATTTGATAGCTTATGTTGCTTTTGCAAATGAGCTATTCTTATTCAACATAAACACAATTTACATCATCATTTGCCAATTGATTTTTGATTTTGAAATTAAAGTAAAAACAAAATTTGATGATCTATATGACTAAATACAATAGTAAATAGATCATACTTAAAATAGTTTTTGCTTTGGCTTCATTTTCATGAGAACTTATAAGTGGTTTATTTGTTGTATTATAGTTTGATGGTTTAAGCTATGTTAACTAATAACATAAATAAACCATACTTATGATAAATGCAACAATTATTTCACTTAATATCAAAACTAGAGATCATAAATTATTTGTTTGTTGATTTACAAAAAAATATGAGAGTGGATTTGCCTCTAAATTGTTCTCTAATCTCATAGTTTTTAATCTCATTGTAATTCTAGTTTTAGCTCCATTTTGCTTGTAGTTAGCAATTTCCTCTCCATTTGGTATAATTTGATTGAATTGATTTTTAAAATCTAACCATTCCCTGCGGATCGACCCGTACTCGCCACGTACTAACCTTTATACGCCATGCGCTTGCGGTTATTTTTATTTCAAAATTTATCGGCATTTTTCTAACTCGATAGAAAATTTATCGTTAAACAATTACATTGTTAGTGTATGCATATGCACCTGCCTGCGACGGGTGCAAAGAACCTACGACGGGTGCAAATAACAAACAATAAAAATATTCAAATAAAAAACAAACTAAAAATAAACATACAACAATTTCAATAAGTAATTTTCAAATATTTATTGGTATTAGTACCTTCTAAACATGTTGATTAAATGTTAAGTCCAGTGTTATATCTAATATAGGAGATGGTGGAGAATTTTGGTATGAAGATGATAATTACTTAAGCTGGGATTTTGTTTATGTTACATTTTGAAAATCAAATTAGACTACAATACATATTTTATTTTCATATGAAAATCAAATGGTTTAATATATCTTGAAACGGCCTTTGAATGTAGTAAATCAAAATTAAAGCAAATATGTGATGGTTCGCTTTGCTTAAAGAGGGATGAAAGATATTCTATGATGTCTATTGATACTACTTCTTCTTATTCCTAAAATATATCCAAAAAATATGATTTGTTGAAGTAAAAATTAAATATTTGAGTATTATTTTGTTTTTTCTTAGCTTCTATAGTTATTTAGTTAGTACAAAATTATGGACTTGATAAAAATTCACATATTGTTAATAATGCACAAATTGTATAAAAATCCATAATTTTACCAATTGTTATAATATAGTTTACTAAATATAAATTATATGCAAAATAAAATAAAAAAACATAACATATTATATTTATTTTTAATTTTCTTCTAAATACAACGCACAAGTAGATGCACCCACCTATGACAGTATGTATGAAAAATAGAAAAAAAATTATCTAAACTAAAAATTAAATATAATTAAAGATAAAACAATTTCAATATTCAACCTTGAAATACTTATTGGTCTAGGTACCTTCTGAACAGGTTGTTTAATGTCAAGTCTGGTATTATATCTAATAGAGGCGCAAGTGGAGAATTTTGAGGAGTAGCTAATGCATTGGTTAGGTCGGGAGTCCGTGTATGATATATTTTGAAAATCAAATTAGATTGCAATCAATATTTTACCTTGATATGAACTTACTTTTGTCTATTTTGTTCCTACCACAGTACAAAAAATGTTTCGGTGCTATTTTACAGTAATTCATTTCATTTTAGAAATATTCTCACTCTATTTTTACATATTTTGTTTCATAACTTTAAAAAAGCGTAGAATTTTAGAAATAGCTACACATAAATATTACGTAAAAAATTATACGTTAGGTTATTTTTGTCAAAGGTTTTGTAATGACCCGTATTTTTGAGTCTTCAAATTTAAATATTTAATTTATTTAAATATTTGAATTTAAAATATAATAAAATATATGTTTCCAATAACTACCCAATTTTTGATGATGTATTTTTAATTTAATTCATAGAATTTTTTCATAATTTTAATTTGGAAACTATTTAAATTATCGCTTGACGTATTTTACGACAAACGTTGTATTTTTGAAAATTTGTAGAATTTGATAACTAGTGTATCTTGTTGTTGTTTTGTGATCCCATTACATTTTTGTTCGTGATTGTATTTTATTTCTACCGTTCATGGCTCGTACGGGGACACGATATTCTATGGCAGGGTACCAAACTCTTTTCTATTTAAATTCAAAAAAAAAACACAGTAGCCTTTATCTTTCCTACCACTAACATGTTTAGCGCAGTAGCAACCATTGTTCCCTGTCCTTCTTTGTCCACTCTGACACTTGTCCCCTTTTGATTATGCCTTCATTTTTGGCTTTGGTTGGATTGTTGAGCACTTTGCACTGCATATACACACAAACACACACACACATACATACATACATATATATATATATATGGGTACCCAGAAAATCTTCATTTCGTTCCTCCCTTTAGTTGCCTGAGAATGAAATAAACTCCTCCACCTTGCTTTAAAAATCATTTGCTCTGAAACCATTCGATATTAGCCAAAACACCCAACTATAGTTGTAACAACCCGGTATTTCGTACCGATTAATTATCGTCTTTAGACGATTGCTTTTCCTAGCAAATCGCTGTTTGGAATTTTAATTTAACCAGTTGAAACTCTTTTGAAAAATCTGTTAAATGTTGACAGGCTTTAAAATAAATTCTCGGCCCACGTTTTCAAATGTTTGAAGCCGTGAAAAAAAATTGCAAAACAAATGTACCCGTCCCATTCTTAAAGAAATTCGACCCGTTCCTATTTCTTTTCATTTTTCGTCCTCAAGCCCTAAATCAAACGAGAGAAAATAAATGGCGGCATTTTCTTCGTCTTCGTTTCCTCCGCTTCGTCAAAATTAGGGCTTCGTTCCACTTCGTGATGACGTGCTGCCGATCTGCTCGATCGAGAAAGGGATCACGTGAATAATCGCGAGTAACTTCGATCGATTTCTTCTTGGTTGCTTCTTCGACTACTCCAATTCGTGGCAAAGGTGAGTGGTTAATTCCCTCACATCTAATTCGAATTCGTGTACTGGTGATTTTGTTTCAGTCGTGATTCTTGGCTTAGTTGGGTTTTTGTTTGATGTTGATGATTTTACTCGTTTAGTTCGATTCTTGGATTGCTTAGTCTCATAGCCACCACAGCTTCATATGGCTTCGATTTTGAACGTGCAATTTTACTTGAATTTCACGGTATCGAAAATTTCCTGATTCTCAAATCTTTGACCTTTTCAAAAATAAGATTTCGGCATTGAATATTGTTATGACTTCGACACTTCCATTTGTTCATCTCTGTAGCATTGATTTATTGACTCACGTCTGCATTTTTATTCTTCGACTTCTATAAACTTCTCTGATCATTTGACATTGGTCATTCGCGACTGTTTATTATGCTGCATCACTGGTAGTTCTGTATATGCTTGTTTTGATGTACTTTGGTCATTTTGTTCGTTGAACTTGCTTCTGTTCATGGTGATGTTGACACTTGATGCACTGAGTATGTACATTTGTTTCTTTGTCAATCTACTTGAGAATTGACTTCGGTCTGTGATGTTGAGCTGTTATTTGATTCTCGGACTCGGCTTCGATTATTTTGTCTTTGACTTCTGCTTTGATCACTTTGTCATTACAGTGTTGATTCTTTAGCCACTGTCTTCACTTGAGTTTGCAGTTAAGTCTGGTTGTATTGATTTGTTGTAGTAGTCTGATGACCTGACACTTGTAGCTTATGTACCCTGAGTAGCTCTGGTTACTTGATCATCTTGTTCAACACTGTTTTACTTGAACACTTGCCACTGTACGTCTGTTCTTTGTGCACTTACCTACACTATGTACTTGCACATAGTTGCAGTAGCTTTGTTGATGTTCATCTGGTTCTGGTCTGCACCCCATTTGCATTCACTTCCGTAGTTGTTGTTGTGTCCATATTGTAGTTGAACCTTAAATTAGTTGATACTGTGTAGAGCTTGGGGTTTATGGACTTTGAATTGTTCGAACTTGCTCTAGTTGACTTCGGCATTTCCATTGCTAGTTTGAAATCCCCTGCTTTGGTTCAAAACTGCTATGACTTATGTTGTTTTTAGAAGACAGTAGTGCCATTGACCTTTGAGTCTTATCACCTGTTGTTTTCACTTGTATTGGGGTACATTGCATATTGAACAGAGTGTAGCTTCAATTTGTTTAACATCTGCATTGGATTCGAACTTGCCTCCTGATCTTTGTCACCTTGGTTCTCGACATTGCACACCTGTAGTCTTTGTGCATATTGTTGTCACTTGGACCTGGTTCTTTTGAAGTGTAGTCTGTACATTTGTGTTTGCAGGGAGCATTATGTATACTTGCACTTTTGGTTTCCCATTGCTTCATAAGGTCACTTGATTGTTTCATTTGAGTTGTACCACTTTCTTTTGCTTTCGGGTATGATACATCTGAATTGCCCGGGCTGCAGCTTCGAGTAAAGTTGGGCTGCGTCGACTTTATGCATGCCTGATGTCTTGAATTTTATTTTCTTCACTGGGAATTGTTACGGTGATGTCGTATTTTGGCGTCTGCACTCATTTGATTTTATACTTTGTTCATCGTGGCTTCAGTCATGAGCATTGTATAGATGTACATCACTGTCACTTGCTCTTTGTTTTGGACTGCTGTTGATTTTGAGTGGTAGTTGTTGTTCTTGGTTTCGGGATGCACCGCCACATGATGCATGTTCGATTCTGACTCTGTTTTGTGTACTTTGGCAAGTACAGTTATACCTCATGGGTTCACTGTTCTTGATGACTTGGGCTTGATTATGTTTAATTTAGGGTTGTTCCCGAATTCACTTGAGTTGAACCCGCTATGGTGGGTTTGACCTCGTGACCCTTTATGATTTTCACTGAGCTTTGGTGTACCTCCTATGATAGTGGCGAGGCAGTACACGCGTGCGTGTACTGCAGCCCTATCAGATTTGACAGTTTTAAATTGACGTTTCAATTGTTTAAATTGCTTTGGATTTCTGTTTTGGGGATTAACACTGTTTAGTGTTATATCCGCCGTTATCCGGTTCTCTTATCGAGAAGTTGGGTATACGAGATTTCTGTGACTGTCGTCTATGTGATATTTGATTATTACTGCCTATATGCACTAATAAACTGGTTTGAATTAGACTGACCTGGGTATTATTTTCTTTTGAATGTAATACTCGGGTCAGACCGAGTATTTACAGGTTGTAGATTTTTAGCTTTGGATTGCTGCTAGAGCTATGAAGACTTTTTATATCATTTGAAGTGGTCTTCGTCTGGTTGTAGTAGTCAGTGTGTCTGTTTTAAGATGATAATGTATTCATGTATATTAGTCGATAATGTACTTGTATATATAACTTCTTGAGTCGACAATTGTAGTTGTATCATTTGTATTGTGTCAAATGTATTGTAACTGATATCAGTTATTGTATATATGAGACTTTTCGTTCCATCTTTATTCCGCATTTATGTTATCTGTGTTATTTTTATATCTATTGTCCTAAACTATTATAGCCACTGTGTAGTAGCTTTGAGTTTGTATCGGTATGTCGGTATTCCTCTAAAAATGAAATGCAATGTTTTATTATCTGACATATCGGTGCTCGCACAAGGCAATTACATAGAGGGTCGCTCCTCAACAGCCTTATTCTCCGTGCTAGTTGACAGCACTACACCGTAGTGTTCTTGGCTAGCGTGGGTATAGAGGTGGGGCGTTACAGCTTGGTATCAGAGCCTGGGGTTTAGGACAATTATAAAACATAACTTAGATGGAACATGTGTTACAACTATTTGTCGATGTTTTATCTCTCATCTTTACATATGATTATTTTTGACTGTTAGGTATGAATCCCTAACGCTTATTTTTGTGTTTTCCTAATCTGGATTTCCCTTCGACTTCGGTCACTCTGTTTTTGGGAAATTGCTAATTTCTTGATTTTCAAGACTCTGATTTTGTTTGCCGTTGGTTTCTTTGATAATGATGATTGATTCATTTTGTACTCGACTTCGGCTATTAATTGTTGACTTCGACATTGACTTGATTCTTACTTTTGTTGAAGTCAATTATGCATTTCTACTCGTTTTGCTTTGTTTTTCCAGTTGATATCGATTCTTCTTTCCTAATTAGTTGTTATCACCTTTATTGATTTTGATAACTTCTATTTCTGGAATTTTTGGTATTCCTACTTTGATGAATTTGGAATCGAATTCTTTGGATTCTATTCACATCTTCGTATGTGAATTCTTGTGATTGATTGTTTCTACAATCATTTTTGTGATTTGTCACTTTAAAAATATAAATGTTTTCTATACTAGTAGTAAATATCAAAATCCTTTTCTCCAAACGATTTCAAAACTATTTTACTACAAAGCTCTTTTCCTGAATCATTTTCCAATCTATTAGTATATACCAGCCTTTATTTCACTCGTATGAGAAATTGAATTAAACGGCCTAGTAAAACAAGTGGTATGAAACGCTTGCGTTTACTTCGTCGGTTAACTCCTGGACTTGTTCGATTGAACCCTTTTCGTGACAATTTCCTAGTGAAGATTTACAGCTTGTTCGTAAATATTTAAGTTAAGCAAGTGGTTATGGGACATGAAGCTAAACTCATATATTTACTAGCTTGGTGTGATTGACACTTCTTTATGATCATGACGATCATTTTTATGATTTAGACTGGACCTCATCGGTGTGATTTCGTCTCACACATATCTCTTGGGCTTTGAGGATTGTCTAGACACCAGTGTGTGATTTCGTCTCACACATATTGCACGGTTAGACTAGGCCTCATCGGTGTGATTTCGTCTCACACATATCTCTTGGGCTTTGAGGGTTGTCTGAATACTCTTTGTGTGATTTTTATGATTTAGACTAGCAACTGTGCGATGTCTCTTTGTCTGCGAGGGAGACTAAACCCCGCTTTGTTGTAGGGTAGCGCCCTACGGCCTTCGGGCCATTCCTGTGTGAAAATTTAATGGATGGCTTCCATGAGATAGCGTCTCGTCATGTGATACCGGTCGGTGAGTTTTCGTACTCCCATTTTTGTGATAGGCCTTTCCCCTTTTCTTTTTATTATTTAGACTAGCGATTATGCGATGTCTCTTTGTCTGCGAGGGAGACTAAACCCCGCTTTGTTGTAGGGTAGCGCCCTACGGTCTTCGGGCCATTCCTGTGTGAAACTTTATTGGTTAGCCACCAAGAGATAGCGTCTCGTTCATGTGATACCGGTGTTTTGGAGTTTTCATACTCCCATTTTTATGCTAGGCCTTCCCCCCCTTCATGTGTTTTCTGGATTTCTTGTGATGATTTCTAGAATTTGTGCTTCACCAATTTTCGTGATTTCTATTGACAAGTTTCGTCAATTTATGTGTATTGGTGAATTCATGTGTTATTGACTTGTTATGAATACAAGTTTAGGGTATGATATCCCTTTCTATCTTTGAGAAGATTCTTGTGACATCTTTGATGAATGAAAATTCATTTGGTATTATATTTTGGTGCCAGTTATTTTAATGGGACTTTGACGTGTTAACTTCGGTAACCGTCAATTTTAAAATGAATTTACAAGCGGTTCTCCCGCAACACTGATATTGCTAATTTAATCACGTGTTTTCAAAATTCTTTATTTTTTAAAAGTTGTTTCAAAAATATAAATTAAAATTGTTTTCAAAAATTTTACAGTTTACAATTTTCAAAAGAACGAGGAAGCGATTTAAACGTTTCAGCAAAATCGAGGACTATGACCCCTTTCTTTTACTGATTCGCTTAATTCCGGACTTGTCCGTTTGAGAATGTGAAATGTTATTTTTTTTTAAAACACACAATTCTGCACTTTCAAGAAAACGATAAAGAGATTTAAACGATTTAGCAAAAGTAAGGAGTATGGAACCATACTTTTACTACTTCGGTTAATTCCGGACTCGTTAATTGAATATTTATGACTTCTGATTATCGTTTTTGATAATCAGATATTTGTGATATTTGTGATATTTGTGAAATTTGATTATCGTTTAAGATAATTAAATATTTTTCGATTTGATTAATATTTCACAAATATCACAAATATCACAAATATCTGATTATCAAAAACGATAATCAGAAGTCATAAATATTCAATTAACGAGTCCGGAATTAACCGAAGTAGTAAAAGTATGGTTCCATACTCCTTACTTTTGCTAAATCGTTTAAATCTCTTTATCGTTTTCTTGAAAGTGCAGAATTGTGTGTTTTAAAAAAAAATAACATTTCACATTCTCAAACGGACAAGTCCGGAATTAAGCGAATCAGTAAAAGAAAGGGGTCATAGTCCTCGATTTTGCTGAAACGTTTAAATCGCTTCCTCGTTCTTTTGAAAATTGTAAACTGTAAAATTTTTGAAAACAATTTTAATTTATATTTTTGAAACAACTTTTAAAAAATAAATAATTTTGAAAACACGTGATTAAATTAGCAATATCAGTGTTGCGGGAGAACTGCTTGTAAATTCATTTTAAAATTGACGGTTACCGAAGTTAACACGTCAAAGTCCCATTAAAATAACTGGCACCAAAATATAATACCAAATGAATTTTCATTCATCAAAGATGTCACAAGAATCTTCTCAAAGATAGAAAGGGATATCATACCCTAAACTTGTATTCATAACAAGTCAATAACACATGAATTCACCAATACACATAAATTGACGAAACTTGTCAATAGAAATCACGAAAATTGGTGAAGCACAAATTCTAGAAATCATCACAAGAAATCCAGAAAACACATGAAGGGGGGGAAGGCCTAGCATAAAAATGGGAGTATGAAAACTCCAAAACACCGGTATCACATGAACGAGACGCTATCTCTTGGTGGCTAACCAATAAAGTTTCACACAGGAATGGCCCGAAGACCGTAGGGCGCTACCCTACAACAAAGCGGGGTTTAGTCTCCCTCGCAGACAAAGAGACATCGCATAATCGCTAGTCTAAATAATAAAAAGAAAAGGGGAAAGGCCTATCACAAAAATGGGAGTACGAAAACTCACCGACCGGTATCACATGACGAGACGCTATCTCATGGAAGCCATCCATTAAATTTTCACACAGGAATGGCCCGAAGGCCGTAGGGCGCTACCCTACAACAAAGCGGGGTTTAGTCTCCCTCGCAGACAAAGAGACATCGCACAGTTGCTAGTCTAAATCATAAAAATCACACAAAGAGTATTCAGACAACCCTCAAAGCCCAAGAGATATGTGTGAGACGAAATCACACCGATGAGGCCTAGTCTAACCGTGCAATATGTGTGAGACGAAATCACACACTGGTGTCTAGACAATCCTCAAAGCCCAAGAGATATGTGTGAGACGAAATCACACCGATGAGGTCCAGTCTAAATCATAAAAATGATCGTCATGATCATAAAGAAGTGTCAATCACACCAAGCTAGTAAATATATGAGTTTAGCTTCATGTCCCATAACCACTTGCTTAACTTAAATATTTACGAACAAGCTGTAAATCTTCACTAGGAAATTGTCACGAAAAGGGTTCAATCGAACAAGTCCAGGAGTTAACCGACGAAGTAAATGCAAGCGTTTCATACCACTTGTTTTACTAGGCCGTTTAATTCAATTTCTCATACGAGTGAAATAAAGGCTGGTATATACTAATAGATTGGAAAATGATTCAGGAAAAGAGCTTTGTAGTAAAATAGTTTTGAAATCGTTTGGAGAAAAGGATTTTGATATTTACTACTAGTATAGAAAACATTTATATTTTTAAAGTGACAAATCACAAAAATGATTGTAGAAACAATCAATCACAAGAATTCACATACGAAGATGTGAATAGAATCCAAAGAATTCGATTCCAAATTCATCAAAGTAGGAATACCAAAAATTCCAGAAATAGAAGTTATCAAAATCAATAAAGGTGATAACAACTAATTAGGAAAGAAGAATCGATATCAACTGGAAAAACAAAGCAAAACGAGTAGAAATGCATAATTGACTTCAACAAAAGTAAGAATCAAGTCAATGTCGAAGTCAACAATTAATAGCCGAAGTCGAGTACAAAATGAATCAATCATCATTATCAAAGAAACCAACGGCAAACAAAATCAGAGTCTTGAAAATCAAGAAATTAGCAATTTCCCAAAAACAGAGTGACCGAAGTCGAAGGGAAATCCAGATTAGGAAAACACAAAAATAAGCGTTAGGGATTCATACCTAACAGTCAAAAATAATCATATGTAAAGATGAGAGATAAAACATCGACAAATAGTTGTAACACATGTTCCATCTAAGTTATGTTTTATAATTGTCCTAAACCCCAGGCTCTGATACCAAGCTGTAACGCCCCACCTCTATACCCACGCTAGCCAAGAACACTACGGTGTAGTGCTGTCAACTAGCACGGAGAATAAGGCTGTTGAGGAGCGACCCTCTATGTAATTGCCTTGTGCGAGCACCGATATGTCAGATAATAAAACATTGCATTTCATTTTTAGAGGAATACCGACATACCGATACAAACTCAAAGCTACTACACAGTGGCTATAATAGTTTAGGACAATAGATATAAAAATAACACAGATAACATAAATGCGGAATAAAGATGGAACGAAAAGTCTCATATATACAATAACTGATATCAGTTACAATACATTTGACACAATACAAATGATACAACTACAATTGTCGACTCAAGAAGTTATATATACAAGTACATTATCGACTAATATACATGAATACATTATCATCTTAAAACAGACACACTGACTACTACAACCAGACGAAGACCACTTCAAATGATATAAAAAGTCTTCATAGCTCTAGCAGCAATCCAAAGCTAAAAATCTACAACCTGTAAATACTCGGTCTGACCCGAGTATTACATTCAAAAGAAAATAATACCCAGGTCAGTCTAATTCAAACCAGTTTATTAGTGCATATAGGCAGTAATAATCAAATATCACATAGACGACAGTCACAGAAATCTCGTATACCCAACTTCTCGATAAGAGAACCGGATAACGGCGGATATAACACTAAACAGTGTTAATCCCCAAAACAGAAATCCAAAGCAATTTAAACAATTGAAACGTCAATTTAAAACTGTCAAATCTGATAGGGCTGCAGTACACGCACGCGTGTACTGCCTCGCCACTATCATAGGAGGTACACCAAAGCTCAGTGAAAATCATAAAGGGTCACGAGGTCAAACCCACCATAGCGGGTTCAACTCAAGTGAATTCGGGAACAACCCTAAATTAAACATAATCAAGCCCAAGTCATCAAGAACAGTGAACCCATGAGGTATAACTGTACTTGCCAAAGTACACAAAACAGAGTCAGAATCGAACATGCATCATGTGGCGGTGCATCCCGAAACCAAGAACAACAACTACCACTCAAAATCAACAGCAGTCCAAAACAAAGAGCAAGTGACAGTGATGTACATCTATACAATGCTCATGACTGAAGCCACGATGAACAAAGTATAAAATCAAATGAGTGCAGATGCCAAAATACGACATCACCGTAACAATTCCCAGTGAAGAAAATAAAATTCAAGACATCAGGCATGCATAAAGTCGACGCAGCCCAACTTTACTCGAAGCTGCAGCCCGGGCAATTCAGATGTATCATACCCGAAAGCAAAAGAAAGTGGTACAACTCAAATGAAACAATCAAGTGACCTTATGAAGCAATGGGAAACCAAAAGTGCAAGTATACATAATGCTCCCTGCAAACACAAATGTACAGACTACACTTCAAAAGAACCAGGTCCAAGTGACAACAATATGCACAAAGACTACAGGTGTGCAATGTCGAGAACCAAGGTGACAAAGATCAGGAGGCAAGTTCGAATCCAATGCAGATGTTAAACAAATTGAAGCTACACTCTGTTCAATATGCAATGTACCCCAATACAAGTGAAAACAACAGGTGATAAGACTCAAAGGTCAATGGCACTACTGTCTCCTAAAAACAACATAAGTCATAGCAGTTTTGAACCAAAGCAGGGGATTTCAAACTAGCAATGGAAATGCCGAAGTCAACTAGAGCAAGTTCGAACAATTCAAAGTCCATAAACCCCAAGCTCTACACAGTATCAACTAATTTAAGGTTCAACTACAATATGGACACAACAACAACTACGGAAGTGAATGCAAATGGGGTGCAGACCAGAACCAGATGAACATCAACAAAGCTACTGCAACTATGTGCAAGTACATAGTGTAGGTAAGTGCACAAAGAACAGACGTACAGTGGCAAGTGTTCAAGTAAAACAGTGTTGAACAAGATGATCAAGTAACCAGAGCTACTCAGGGTACATAAGCTACAAGTGTCAGGTCATCAGACTACTACAACAAATCAATACAACCAGACTTAACTGCAAACTCAAGTGAAGACAGTGGCTAAAGAATCAACACTGTAATGACAAAGTGATCAAAGCAGAAGTCAAAGACAAAATAATCGAAGCCGAGTCCGAGAATCAAATAACAGCTCAACATCACAGACCGAAGTCAATTCTCAAGTAGATTGACAAAGAAACAAATGTACATACTCAGTGCATCAAGTGTCAACATCACCATGAACAGAAGCAAGTTCAACGAACAAAATGACCAAAGTACATCAAAACAAGCATATACAGAACTACCAGTGATGCAGCATAATAAACAGTCGCGAATGACCAATGTCAAATGATCAGAGAAGTTTATAGAAGTCGAAGAATAAAAATGCAGACGTGAGTCAATAAATCAATGCTACAGAGATGAACAAATGGAAGTGTCGAAGTCATAACAATATTCAATGCCGAAATCTTATTTTTGAAAAGGTCAAAGATTTGAGAATCAGGAAATTTTCGATACCGTGAAATTCAAGTAAAATTGCACGTTCAAAATCGAAGCCATATGAAGCTGTGGTGGCTATGAGACTAAGCAATCCAAGAATCGAACTAAACGAGTAAAATCATCAACATCAAACAAAAACCCAACTAAGCCAAGAATCACGACTGAAACAAAATCACCAGTACACGAATTCGAATTAGATGTGAGGGAATTAACCACTCACCTTTGCCACGAATTGGAGTAGTCGAAGAAGCAACCAAGAAGAAATCGATCGAAGTTACTCGCGATTATTCACGTGATCCCTTTCTCGATCGAGCAGATCGGCAGCACGTCATCACGAAGTGGAACGAAGCCCTAATTTTGACGAAGCGGAGGAAACGAAGACGAAGAAAATGCCGCCATTTATTTTCTCTCGTTTGATTTAGGGCTTGAGGATGAAAAATGAAAAGAAATAGGAACGGGTCGAATTTCTTTAAGAATGGGACGGGTACATTTGTTTTGCAATTTTTTTTCACGGCTTCAAACATTTGAAAACGTGGGCCGAGAATTTATTTTAAAGCCTGTCAACATTTAACAGATTTTTCAAAAGAGTTTCAACTGGTTAAATTAAAATTCCAAACAGCGATTTGCTAGGAAAAGCAATCGTCTAAAGACGATAATTAATCGGTACGAAATACCGGGTTGTTACAATAGTATTGTTCATTTCTACTTTAAGTAAATTTTAAAATTGATCGCACTCTTTATCATCGAGCGTCGAGAGAGAAATCGCAGTTTTTAAATAAGCGGGAAATTTTGTAACCAAACTTCGAAAAATCATATCTCATGATCCGCTTGGAATTAATCGACGTCGTTCACGTCGTTAGGTTTGTGGAGAGTCATAGTATTTTTAGGGGAGTTTTGGCTGCATTCCATGATGATCATCGATGATGGTTGAAATTAGGGTTTGGTTTCGTCGGAGTAGGAGGCGATGATAGCTCGAATGAAGAGTGGTGTGGGCTCTAGCTTGGAGAGATACACCTTATGACCGAATTTGGTGTGGTCCGGAGGCATATTGGAAAATTCTTTAATGGTAGGGGCAGTAGCAGGTGAATGGGTTGTGATGGGGTCAGATTTTTCTATGGACGACCGAAGGTGATGGGGTGTGGTGTTTTGCGATGAGGTCGAGGAGCGTGACTTGTTGGTGGCTGTAGTTCATTGAACGATGGAGGGAAATGCGTGTGCACGTGCACCATGCACATTGGAATTTCGGGTCCAGGCAATGATCGAATGGAGGAAAGAGGACGAAGAGTTCCTGTAGCATGATGGATTGGTCTTCTTGGTTTGGGCGTGCTAGACTGGTGAGGAAATGTTTATATTGTTTTAAATTATAACACTTAAAGTTAGTTTACATAAATAAATCATAACTCACCTATATGAAATCTGTTTAAACCATGGATTTCTGCATTGAGTTCATATTGACGAATACAACATTTTGATATAAATTGTTATTAGTTTTGGTGTAGTATAATTTAATGATAAATTATACCGATTGATTATAATCACGTAAATTTAGATAATTACGTAGTTTAACTAATTTTACTTTATGGGCGTTATCTATTTGGCCAAATAAACACAGTATTGTTAAAGTAAATTGAATAGAGTATTTTGGACACCTGCATAGCGGAATAAACTACCGTTCTACTAATTAAATTAATTGTTCACTTAATTAGCAAAATAAATCTCCGTTTTTCTATTTTATAGATTTGGACATCTAATTATATGCTGTTAATTGATATGCCAATTAATCATTATTGAATAAGTGATGTGTTAACCAGTGTGGTTAATTGTTGAATTTATTTATATAGAGGTTGATTATGTAAATACCAATATTAACTTGGGAAGTTAAATTTAACTTAATGGTGACTTGTTTAAGTACCATTGTGATTGCTAAGCCTCCTTTTGAATTCCTAAAGTTATGAATTCAATTTAACTTCAAATTTAAACAATTACAAATGTTTGTATAATAATTATTTTATTAATAATGTTTTGAAGTTAGCTTATTTATATTCTAAACATTGTTTTCTAAATATGGTTTAAAGTTATTTTATACTTTATGTTATTTAATGTAATTTATAATAATTGTTTTAAAGTTAATTATTAATTTTATATTAATTATTATTGAAAGTTAATTATTTTATATTTTAAAGTTGACTATTTTATTTTAAAGTTGATTATTTTATTTTAAAATTATTTGTTATATTATTAATAATATTGTTTAAAAGTTTATTATTATAATAATATTGTTTAAAGTTATTTATTTTTGATATTATAATAACATTGTTCAAGAATTAAGTTATTATTATATTAATATTGTTTTAAAGTTATTTAAGTATATTTTAAATATTTTTTAAAGTTACTTAATGATATTTTAAAATATGGTTTAAGGATAACTAATTATTTATTTAAGATTTTTTTAGATAATAAATTATTTTATTTAAAAGTGTTTTAAAAACTAAACAGTTTTATAAAAGGTGTTTAAAAATAATAAACTATGTATTTCTAAAGAAATTATTATTTTTTAAATGAAAAGATTTATTTAAACGTTTTATTTAACAACAAGGATTTATTTAAAGAGTTATAAATTGGAAAGGGATTTTGGAATATGGAGAAGAAGTTTTCTTTTAAATTAAGGAATGTTTATGAAAGAAGTTTTATAAATTTAAAAGTGATCTCGAAATTTCAAAATAGTTTTATAAATGATTATGGATATTTAAAAAAGAGTTTTATAAATGATTTTGGATATTTACAAAAGAGTTTTTAAATGGTTTTGATATTTATAAAAGAGTTTTATAAACAGATTTGGAGATTTATAAAGAAATTTTATAAATAGATTTGAGGTTTTGGTAAAAGAGATTTCCTTAAATGAAAGAGACTTATTAAAAGGATTTATAGAAGAAATTTATAAAAGAATTTGAGATTTGGATTTCCCTTAACTAACCTTCTTAATTATGGTGGTGTGGAACTTTCGTTCCATACTTAACACCGAAGGAATAGTGTTTGGGATTATTTTTATCTCTAATTTAAATTACATCTCTCTGATCCTTTTGATATGATTTCGAAATAAGAAATCTTTCACAATGTTTTGTGAATATACCTACACCGTTGAGAAAAGTATATGGTTATATTTTCTAAGTATCGAAAATATAGTGTTTTATGAGTATACATATCATGTTGCGATAAGTATATGGATATGATTTCCAAGTATTTACAAAGTGATTTTTATTAATGGAAGATTAGTTAAATGAGGCTTAGTGGTTTCCATGGAAAATGTAATCTCTATTTGAATGTTTGTTTGTTTGATAGTTAAATAACCGACTATCAAATCTTGGCCTAAATATGTAATCCTTCTCAATTTTGGTGGTATGGAAATATTCTCCACTTAACACTGAAGGATTTTAACTCTGGAAATATCTAAGAGAAACACGGGGATTATATAATACAGTTACCATCAGGGGTGTTATACTATACATATAAACTCATTTTGTTCTTCTAGGAGAAACGATGAGGAGATCCGTCCACATAAACGTTAGGGGTGATCCCTGCTCTTATGTATTGTTTGATAATTTCCAAAAGAACCGGTATTGAGCATTCCGAAAATTGATCGATTGGTTTTGGAACATTCGACAAGCGGGAGAGTGTACTTGTAAGAGTTGACTTGAAACCATAACCACTTCAAAACCATATACGGGTTCTATGATTGGAGGAGATTCGATATTTGTTTTGCATGTTGGAATCCATGTGTGATCCCGAGACCCACTGTGTATGGGACGCCTTGTGAGATTTCGAGATCTTTGTTGAGATGTGGGAATCCATGTGTGGTTCTGAGACCTGTTGAGGTATGAGAATCCATATGGGGTTCTATGATCTGTTCAGGTGCCGATGCATGAGTTGGAATGCCAAACGTAGCCTCATCTGCGATAATGAATAAAACCAGAGATAGGATACAAAGTCAGGGGTTTAGCTGACCTATGAGGGTGCAGTCGTCTCCTTCCTAGAGTTACCTACAATTGTTATCCATGCATGGATCGATGCATTGGGCCTTGCGTGGCCAGCTATGTATTTCCTATTGTATTTCACGAGGGATGTATTATTGCTTCAGAAGGATAACTCTGATTCTTGTGCAGGAGGACTGTTCTCGTAGTACCGAGGGCCCCTTTGTGGAATCCTACATAATTAGTGAGCACGTCTTATCGGTTTTTGATTTTATACCTATTATTGTTGTGATGTACACTCACGAGCATCATGGCTACCTGATTATTATTATTTTAACCCTTAGACATTATTATTATATCACTGGATTTTCTAATATAAATGGTTTGGTCATCGTAAAATAAAAACCCATCCATGTTTATGTGCGGCGTGTCTTACAAGATACCTTTGTTTTGCAGGGTTTTACAAACATTAAGAATCCATTTGATTCTGTTTCTCACACTAGTTGTACCAGACTGATCCGGGTGTTATTTTTCTTTTAATGCTCGGGTCAGCCCAAGCATATTTTACAAATTTAGTTGGATACTTTGGAGCTTCTAGGAGAGGAGCTGGATTCTCTAAGTCGTATTCCCATATCTTATGTTCTTTTGCTGTTTTGTTTCTTGATTTCAGTCTGTATTTATCAGCAATTGTAAGGGCAGGTTGCTATAACTGTGTAGGCTGAAAATAGGTTAGCGTACTGTGATGTTGTGTATAATAAAGATGATTTCCATTTGTAAAAATCTTGTTATATTATATATCTTCTCGTCACAATGTGGGATTCTATTCTATCTTCTATTTCTTTCACCCTAACAATCTGTCTTTTTGACACTTGGATATTCAGCACGTAAATATCGTGGATGTATTATTATCGATTTCTAAGGGTCAAAAATGAAGGTCGTTACAGTTGGTATCAAAGCTTAGATTAAGCGAACACCTAGGCCTTGGTAGGGTAAACTCATTGGAGATAGGGTAAGTTAAACCCTGGAATAAGTTTGAGTGTATATAAATATGAGAGCGTGCACTTGTTAGTGATATAAAAATGTTTTATATTGTATTGTTTGATCTATTAAGTGGTTTATGAATTCTAATCGACGCGTTTGGCTCACGTTATCGATAGGGATTCCTAGACACTTGAACAATGCCAATTAACATAGTATTATTTTTAAATCGGTAAATGAAATAATTTTACCTAGGAATATATTTTATATATATAAAGAATAATTTCCAAAAATATAAAATTAATATAGTTATTTTAACATGCTTGCTTGTTAGGAGATGATAATGTTCCATCATTATAATTTAGGGTTTTATTAGTCATGTTCACCCAGTTTTGAATGTTGACTATTGTCCGTTGATCTATCTGAAATATTCCTTTTTAAATATGGATTGGGTAGATAGAAGTTGTGGAAAACATTAAAACGAACACCTTATGAATTAAGTTTCACAGTTTGACTATAAGGCATTCGTTAATAATGTTGGATTAAAATTTGATTTTACTAAAAGTTGTTTATTAAAATTTGAATATTTTGAAATGATTTTATAAATTTGGTTTATAAGAATGTGTCTTATAAATAAAAATGAATTTTAAGAACTTATGTCCTGATACTTCTGGGAAATTTTTTTTCATTGTTTTGGGGAAAATAATCATAGTATGATTTGAAGGTATTTATGAATCAAAAAGGATTTTTAAGTAAATATATATCTTATTATTTCAAATGATTTATGGAAAAAGAAATAATAGTTTTACTTGAGCGAGTTTTAGGGTATAAATATTTTTGGAATTAGTAGTAATAGTTTACTTAAAAATATTTTTAAGTATAAGTACTTTTGAATAGAAAATTTTAAAGAAAGGTGCATTTTCTTTGGTTTGGTTCGGGGAAGAGTCTCGATTTGTTTTGTGATGATTTGAATAATCTTCTAAGTCTCGATCGGATGTTTGCCTAGAGAACTTTGTAGTGCACTTAGTAAATTATTCTCCTTATCATTGTATGATTAGAACGAGTTCGAATCCGAACGAATCCAATCCAAGTTGGAGATAGATATTTTGGTAAAACTATTTATTTGGAAATATATATAGTATTGTTTCAAAATAGATTTGGAAAAGAAGAAAAATGTTTTAAGTTAACTAGTTCGAATAGCACAAAAATAACTAAAAATGGGAAAGGGACGTGCTCGGATGGTAAACACTTCTCTTGATTATTACCTTTCTTGGTAAGGTGATGTATAATACTATTTGGCAGTGCGCAGTTCCTTGGTATCATTTTGGAGTTACTCGAGCTACACACACATACACATATATATTTTTTCTATGGATTAAATTTATAGTATCATTTCAAAAGGTGTTTTGAATAAAACCTGGGTGTTCAATTCTTAGGTAGAATCAAAATAAAAGGCTGAATCGAATGATTATATACACCCTCAGGATTTAGTAGGGTATTATAAAAATTTGTGAAAAGTTGTGTTTTATGAAAAGGTTTCATAAATAATTTGGAAAGTAAATTGAAATTAATATTTGTATTTACTCTAAGGATATAGAAAAGTATTATACGGTTAAATGAAGCGAAGTAAAATTTTGAAATGTTTTACAAATAAAATGGCGTCCTTTTAAATTTGGTTATTTTGAGATTTAGTCTAAAATTCGTTATATTTTTCGCACCAGTGAATTTCTGGAACGAAATTCTTTTTAAGGGGGGAAAATGTAACAAACCATATTTTTGAGTCTTCAAATTTGAATATTTAATTTATTTAAATATTTGGATTTGAATTTAAAATATAATAAAATATATGTTTCAAATAACTACCTAATTTTTGATGACGTATTTTTAATTTAATTTATAAAGTTTTTCCATAATTTTTAATTTGGAAAATATTTAAATTACCGTTTGATGTATTTTACGGCAAATCTCATATCTTGAAAATTTACAGAATTTGATAAACGATGTATTTTATTATTGCTTTATGATGGCGTCATATTTTTGTACACGATCATATTTTATTTTCCATCATATGCGGCTCGTATGAGGACGCGATATTATGTGGCGGGTACCGAAATCTTTTCTATTTAAATTCAAAATAAATATAGTAGCCTTTATCTTTCCTCCTACCAACATGTTTAGCACAGCAACAACCTTTGTCCCCGTCCCGCTTTGTCTACTCTGACCTTTGTCCCCTTTGATTGTGCCTTCATTTAGGGCTTTGGTTGGCTTAGGTTGTACTGTTGAGCATTTTGTTCTGCATATATATTTACGAATACCCAGACAATCTTCATTTCCTTCCTCACTTTAGTTGCCTGAGAATGAAATGAACTCTTCCATCCTGCTTCAAAAATCATTTGCTCTCAAACCACTCAATATTAGCCAAGACTCCCAACTACAATATTGTTCGCTTCTACTTCTATTATTTTATAAAATTGATCGCTCTTGATTTCATCGAATGTCGAGAGAGAAATTGCTTTTTTCAATAAGCGGGAAATTTTGTCACCAAACTTCGGAAAAATCATATCTCCTGATCCGCTATGAATTGATCGACGTCGTCCACGTCATTGGGTTCATGGAGAGTCATAGTATTTTTAAGGGAGTTTTGGTGACATTTTGTGACGGTCATCGATGATGGTCGGAATTAGGGTTTGGTTTCATCAGAGTAGGAGGAGACGGTTGCTCGAATGGACAGTGGTGCGGGATCTAGGTTGGAGAGATACACCTTGTGGCCGAATCTGGTGTGGTCCGGAGGCATATTGGAAAGCACGTCAATGGTACGGGCAGTAGCAGGCGAATGGGTTGCGATGGTGTCAGACTTTGCTATGGACGACCGGAGGTGATGATGTGTTGTGCTTCGCGATGAGGTCAAGAAGCGTGACTTGTCGGTGGCCGTAGTTCAATGACCGATGGAGGGAAGTGCGTTTGCACGTGCACCGTGCACATTGGAATTTCAGGTCCATGCGGTGATCAAATGCGGTAAAAGAGGAAGTAGAGTTCCTGAAGCATGGTGGGTTGGGCTCCTTAGGCTAGGCGAGCTAGAATGGTGAGGAAATATGTATATTGTTCTAAATTATTGCAACGACCCACTTTTCCAAACAGTTTAAGTGGATAATTAACCACACATGACCCACTCAAAATGAACGGAAAGGCAAATAGTTAGGGAAGAAAGAAGGGAGAAGGAAGAAAAAAGAAGAGAGAAATAAAACTAACAACACAGAATCTCACAGTAGAACGAATAATCTATAATATACAACAAATCCTTTACATAAAGGAGAAACGTAATATTCATACATCAATAAGGGTACACTAACCTATTTCAGTCCGGATAGTTACAGTAGCCTGGCCTCACAATTTGCCGATAAATACAACCAACATACAACACATCGGAACACAAAGAAATACATAGAAACGTCTTAGACCTCCAGCTCATCTCTTGAGCTCCAATGCATCCAAGGCAATCTGTAAATATGCTCGGTCTGACCCGAGTGTTATAATAAAATAACACCCGAGTCAGTCTGGTAAACCAGCGTGATAAAAACACACCCAGTTGATTTTTTTATGTTTCAAAAATCTTTCGAAAATAAAGGTATCCCATAAGACCATGCCGCACATAAATATGGACGAGCTTTTACCTTATGACAACCAAAATAATTTGAATAGAAAAACCATTGAAAAACAATTTGAATTTCAACTATTCTTTCACCATCTTCTCGTACCTGTCCTCTGCCATCATCCCCACCATCCTTACCTCCCCCTGTTCCCCCTCCTCTAGTCTCGTTCATTCCACAACCACCCGCTGTCACGTCCATTCCTCAACCTCCTCCTGTCTCATGCATCCCTCAACCTCCACCTGTCTCGTCCTTCCCTCATCCCCCGGTCGCTTCTGCCCCATGGTCTTCTCTTTTCAAATCCAAACCCCGTAATGCTGGGCATTTTTCCCCTGTCGATTTTCCCCTTGTTTTCGATGGCCATGCTCTTGTTCCTCCTGACGTTGTTATTAAGGCTGGAACTGATATATGGAGAGACTGGTTGGTGGGATTCTTCCTTGACAAACCCCTTTCTTATCTCACTGTTATCAATCATCTGAAGAAATTGTGGAAGCTGAAAGGCAAGATTGTTGTTAAATCTGATGGAAGTTTGTTCCTGTTCAATCTGTCGTGTGCGGAAGACAGAAGGAGAATTCTGGAAGCTGATCCTATCTTCCTTAGGAACAAAATTTTCATAGTTAAAGCTTGGGATCCATCAATAGGTAATAGTTGCAGTTCTATCAAAACTGTTCCAGTATGGCTAAAACTTTCAAACATCCCTATCTATGCTTGGTCACATATTGGTATCAACTGGCTAGCTTCCAGAATTGGAAAGCTTTTATGCATGGATTCGTCCACTGAGAAGCTAGAGAGGATAGGATATGCGAAATGTCTTGTTGATGTTTCCCCTGATCGAAAATTAGTTGATGAGTTCCCTGTCAAATTACTAGATGGTTCTACTCAAGTTGTTAGAGTCAATTATTTGTGGAGGCCTGACATTTGTAATGAATGTAAGGAGTTTGGTCATGTGGACATTGATTGCCCCAAATTATGTGCAGATAAAGCTAACTGTAATGATGCAACTGGATTAAAGAGTAACAACCAGGAGGTAGCTAAACTAAACATTGGAGTAGGCACAGCACATAAGAAAAGTAAACAAGTTTGGCAGAAAGTAGCAAAAAGGAGGAGTACTACTAAAGAACTATCCCCATGTGAAATTTCGGATTTGAATGTTAACAAGCTTCCTGTTGATGAGCCTGTTACTTCCATTGTTGAGCAAACACAAAAAGGAATGGTTTGTCCGTTTGAACTTGAACAAGATGTTAATAAATCTCAAAATTGTATGACAGAGAAGGAGCATGACGTTCCCCTTTCACACAACAGTTTTGAGTTGTTGATTGGGTTGAATGACGAAACTGGAGAAGAGAATGAAGTAACTTCTGAGAAGGAACATGATGTAGAAACAATTTCTCATGTGGATGTTGTGGTCTGCAGTGAGCAGAAACAAAGATCAGTAAAACGAAATAAGAAAGATGAAACTGCTACTGAAGTACCCTTACGCAATGTGCACAATGACACTGCAGATATGTGCAGTATATCTGTTGTGCATGGAACATGCACCATGCCTGCTGATCCTGGTCCCCTCTGTTTGAACAACCTTGAATCTGTTCCATCATTAGTTAACCCCTTTCCCCCTTCACATCCCAATTTCCTTCCTCTCTCTGAAAATGACCTTGATGAACCCTTTTGTCTGGCCTTACAAAAGCAGATTACAGATTTGGTAATCTCTATGAAAACTTCTTCCCAACCTCATCCCAATTCTCTCTCATCCCCATCTTCTAATTCAAATCAAACATCCTCAAGGCAATCTTATGTATTTACTGGAACCATTCCAGGATGGAAATCTCCCCCCTTGTTGCCATGTTAAGAAGGAGATCCAAATCGTGCTCCATGCTCGAATGTCGGCACCAGGAACAAAAGAAAACCTCATAAACAAAGCCATGTCTCATCCCGATCAGAATCTCCTGTAACAAGGAGCATGAGAGAACTTACTCATCAATCTCTAGTTTAATAATGTTGCACAACGTTGGTTCATGGAATATTAGAGGCTGTCACAACTTCGTTAAGTTGGACCATGTAAAGCAATTAATCACTTTGCATCAATTGTCGATATTTGCAATTCTTGAAACTAAACTAAATCTTCCCCTTACGATTTCTGCTGCACATTATGTCAACCCATCTTGGACTCTGACACATAACCTTCCTGAAGCTAGCTATGGTCGAATTATGATTCTTCATAACCCTTTGGTCCTATCTCTTGATCTCATTCATGCCACTGCTCATATTATGCATCTCCATGCTAAGTACCATAATCCCCCTACATCCTTTTATATCTCCTTTGTGTATGCTTCGAACTCTCCAGCCACAAGACAATCTCTCCTTACCTTGATCCCTGCTTTAAGACAGGAAACCCATCCTTGGATTGTAGTTGGCGATTTCAACTGCTGCCTTGCCTTGTCTGACAAGCATGGTGGCCGTCCTCTTATGCTTAATGATATTTACCCCTTAAACACTGCTATTTTTGATTCTTCTCTCATACCTATTCATAGGGAAGGTGCCCTTTTTTCTTGGAACAATCGATCCAGAAGTGGAGTTAGAACATTTTCAAATATTGATCATTCATTCTCTAATTTCAAAGCCTTATCTTCCTGGCCTGATCTAACCACCTTTCTTCCTCCTTCTATTCTTTCTGACCACTCACCTCTAATCATATCCTTTGGTAGGAAGCTCCATGATGTTAAAAGAGGATTTAAATTTTATAATTCTTGGATCCATGATCCCGAATATAACTCAATAATACAAACTGTGTGGCCTAATCATTTTGTTGGAAACCCTATGTATATTTTTTGCAGGAAACTAAGAGCAATTAAGGATGCATTAAGAGTTTGGGCAAAACAAAAGTTTGGTAATGGCAACCTCAGATCTACCATTCTTAAGGAACAGCACAAGGAAGCTCAAGTAATGATGATGGCTCATCCGGACATAGCAGATCTTGCTACCAAGGAAGCTGATCTTTTCCATGAACTTAGTCAAGCCTTGGACACTGAACGAGATATGAAAAAGCAACAGACAAGAATCAAGTGGGCTATGGATGGTGATAGGAACACTAATTTTTTCCATGCCACCCTCAAAGCCAATCAATCAAATAACAATATATATTTGATACATGATGACGAAGGGATCCTGCATTCAACTCCTGAGACTGTGATCAGAGCCTTTCAAAAGCATTTTTCTGGCCTGCTAGGGAACGATAAAAACTTTAAGCCTCAATTGGATGATCTTTCTACTATTGCCTTGCCCCAAGTTAATAGGACTGAAGCTGCTAGGTTAGTGGAAAAAGTTACTGATCTCGAAATAAAGAATGCTCTCTTTTCAATGAACAAAAACTCGAGTGGTGGACCTGATGGTTTCAACGTCCAGTTCTTCATATCTTCTTGGGATATCGTTGGTTCGCAATTCTGCTTGGCTGTTCACAACTTTTTTGACAAATTCAAGCTTCTTAAATCTGTCAATGACACGAATCTAGTTTTAATCCCCAAAGGCTTACACCCTTCTACTGTTTCTTCCTTTAGACCTATCTCATGTTGTAACGTTATATACAAGTGTATTTCAAAGATCATTGGCTCCCGTCTTGTTGTTGTGCTTGTGCGAATCATCTCTAACAACCAAGTAGCCTTTCTGCCTAATAGGAACATCCTTGATAATGTCATGCTTGCTCATGAACTATTAAAAGGATATAGTAGTGCTAATGCCACTCAAGGAGCTATGCTCAAGCTTGATCTCAAAAAGGCGTACGATAGCATACAGTGGACTACTGTGGTCAGAACAATGTCCCTTATGGGATTTCCTAAAGTGTTTGTTGCATGGATATATGAATGCATCTCCACTCCCTCTTTCACTCTGATCTTGAATGGAGCTAACTCTGGTCATTTTGTCTCCAAGCAAGGAATTAGACAGGGTGACCCGCTCTCTTCCTATGTGTTCATTTTGGTTATGGAAGTCTTAACATGCTACTTAAAGCCTCTATATCTGTCCAGACAAATCCACTACCATTCAAAATGCAAAGACTCTCAGATAACGTCTCTTCTCTTCACTGATGATACCATGTTATTCACCAAGCCCAACCAACAATCTCTTGAATCCATTAGACATGCTCTTCATAGTTTCTATCTGATGACTGGTCTTGAGTTAAATACTCATAAGTCGAGCATTTTATTTACTAGAGTACCTCCGGTTCGAAGTCATAATCTTTCTTCTATAGCAGGGATGCAAATCATGCATCATGACATGACGTACCTTGGGTTGCCTCTTTGTTCCTCTACGGTATCCCTTGCTGATTGCCAACCCTTATTTCTTAAAATTACTTCTTCCATGGAGAGGTGGTCCACTAGATTTCTGTCACAAGCAGGCAGGATCACTCTCATCAATTCTGTTAGTCTCTCTATGATGATCTATTGGGCCAGGGCCTTCATTTTACCAACTAAACTTTTGAATATGGTCAGATCTGCAATGTTTAGATTCTTCTGGTTTGGTTCCATCCATGCTAGGAAGCCGTTCCCGTGTTCATTCAAAGCTTTTGAAAAGCCTCACAGCAAAGGAGGTCTTGGCATCATCAATCTTCCGGTTTGGAATAGGGCTGCATATAGTTCTCACTTCCATGCAATCATGATCAAGAAGGACTCTCTTTGGGTTTGTTGGTGTCTTGTGCATAATATTGGATCCAAGAATTTTTGGCAAATGGATGTTCCACAGTCTTGCAGCTGGATTTGGAGGAACATTTTGAAATTGAGAGAGATATTTAAGCCTCTTATCCAGATAAAACTCACTGTATCGAGTGGTTGCAGTTTCTGGAATGACCCATGGATCTGCAAAGGCATAATACTTGATTCCATTCTCAACACTCAGGAAAAGTTTCAATCTGGAGTTAGCATAAATGCCAAAGCTGTTGATCTTATTGTGGATGGCAAGTTGTGCCTTCTATATTCCAGCAATCAAAATGTCAGGACCTACTGGAAGAATCTAGCTTGTAATACGTATGTCTTCCAAGACCAGGAAACAGTGCATTGGAATGGCAGACCACACTCAATAAGCAGTGTTTATGAATCACTTCATGGTGTAGCCAATATGCCAGATTGCAAATGGTACAGAGCTACTTGCAATGATATTTCTCCTAGCAGGGATAATTTGTTCTTCTGGAAGTGTGTTAATGATGCCCTTCTAACAAGAATGAAACTTGTAGACTATGGAATGTTCGTTCCCACCATATGTACCTTGTGTGATGCTTATGCTGAAACTGCTCAACACATATACTTTGAATGCCCCTTAGTTCATGAGCTATGGAGTGATATGTTGATACAGATCGGGTTAGTTGCTGTTCCTCTTCACTTCTCTGAGCAGTGGTCCCTGATTTATACTGCAACCAAGTGGAATACTGAGAGAAGAACATACTTTTTCTTCATTCTCAAAAAATTGATGAAACTGGTGTGGGGTGAGAGGAACAAAAGGGTTTTTGAAGGAAAATGCAGGACTGTGCTAGTGCTCTGGGCTGCTCTTAAGCATGATATATTCGATGGTATGAAAACAAGTAAGCATGAATTTCTGGACCATCAAATCGAACCATGGATCCCGTAGCTTTTTTTCTTTTTTGGTCTGTTTTTTTTCTTTTCTTCTGTTTGTTCTTTTTTTTAATAAATCTGGTAGGGGCCCAGTTTTCAACCCCGCTTACTCTGCAAAAAAAAAAGGAATATAGCTGAAATGCTTGCATCTCACATTTCAACATAGTTGGGCCAAACTAAGTCCGTACGGCGCTTTTTAGAGAATGGATTCCTACAATGACTGGGCTACTGAGGTATTGCCCGTCACGGTGCATCTCTAGATAAAATAACATTGAGGTCGAACCTATCGACCCCTGCCAACACAAGATCGACCTATCCTTTACTGGATAATACCGAATATGATCACCACTTGTTTAATGGGCCTATAGCATACAAATGAGAAATAATACTGAATCTAGATAGGGATCATCATACCGTAATTGGGAGCGACCCACTTAATCCCGCTGCATCTCCCATGTTTTAGTCATTCCCGGTTGATGAGGCTTGAGGCTACATTTTACCTTTTATATAGTACTTCCCACTTGGAATGCTAACAATGCCCTCTAGGAAATAATGCAATGCCAACATTTATCCATACAAGTTCATTCTGGGACTGAATGAAATGTTTGAGAGCTCCATCTTCAATTCCATTATCTTCAAGATGTCTTTACTTCAAAATGCTTGTGTTTGATTGAAGTGGTTTTCAGATAACATATCTGATCTCCGTCTGTTCGAAACAATATTCAATAGTTTTCCGTAAACTCAACCCTGATTCTTTCGAAAATAAATAGTCAAAGACAAGAGCGGAGATCACCTCCTAACCGTTAGTAGATGAATTTCCTTATCAATTGTCCTAGAAGAATGAAACGAGATTTATATGCATAGTACATCATCAGTGAAGCTGACTGTACCATATAACTCACGTGTGTCTCCTAGATATTTCCAAAGTTACGTTTTGGTCCAAGTCCGATAGTCAGTTATTTAACTATCGAATAAACAAACATCCAAATCATAGGTTTATTTCCAAAGGGAAAACCAACATTGGTTAAGCACATAAGCAACCACTAACCTCTTCAATTAACCTTTTCATTGATTAAAATCACTTGTAAATTACTTGCATAAAAATACTTTTGTAAAGATATATTCACAAATCCCTATATTTTCAGTACTTAGAAAATATCTATATACTTATCTCAACGGTATAAGTATATTCATAGAAACGGAGGAAGATTTCCATTTCACACAATTCTAGAACCATTCTTGAATTCCTTTATAAATTTATAAACCCATTTATAACTATTTCATAAATCTCAAAAACCATTTATAAACGTCTCTAAATCATTTCTTAAATCATTTATAAACTCTTTATAAATCCATAAAACCATTTATAAAACTTCTTTTATAAATCTATAAGCCCATTTTAAAAATTCTTTAATAAATGTCTAACCATTTATAAAACTCCTTCACCTTGTAAATAATCTCCTTTTAAGTCTTCAAACCATTTTATAAAACTAATCTTATAAAACCCAAGTCTGTATATAAAACTCTATTTGTAAATCTCGAGAACATTTATAAATAAATTCTAATCATTTACTTTAAACACTATTATATAATAATAATTAATAATAATAAACGTTATAAGTAAATAATAATTTTTAAATTTAAAACAAAATAATATATAATAATTCCAAAACATTATTAAATAAACAATAAGAATTAATCTTTACCATTATTATAAATAGTAATAATTTATTTCCAAAACATTATTAATAAATCATTATTGTTAATTTCAAGCCTTATTAATTATACAAATAATTAACCTTTCAAAATAATAACATGTTGATAAATAACCTTAAAACAATATTAAATATAAGTAAATAACTTTAAAACAATGTTAATATAAATAAATAACTTTTAAAAACATTATTAAATATAAATAAATAACTTTTAAAAATTATTAAATATAAATAAATAACTTTTAAAAAACAATATTAAATATAAATAAATAACCTTTAAAAACATTTCCAAATGCTTAGAAAAGACAGATAATAAGGTTAGAGTAAACTAGAAATTTAATTCTTTTTAAACAAAATATTTCTGAAACCCCAAATCCCAATTTTAAATCTTCTTCGTCTCAAAACCCAACTTCAACCTAAATGCCGACTTATAGTATTTTCAAAATACTAATTTGAGGCCAATAACTACCAAACGCTTAAACAACATTACTATTGATTTTCTATCACTAAAGAGTTTAAGTTGATCATATAACAATGTCATAACCAATAGTATCAAACAATCAGGTTTGATATTCAATGATTTATATAATAGGAATATCATTGAAAACAATTCAACAATGGCAAGAAATCCTGTTGGATCCCTCCAACCTGTCCCCTTGGATCACAAACAGCATATAAAAGTATAATATGGATCATCCACTACTAGGCGGGTATATATAAAAGGTCATCCGCTCTAGGGGCAGGAATAAATCCAAACCAATTGAAAAGTAGTAAATCATCCAAACATCCAATCCACAATTTTTATCAACCATATAATATTTCTCGTTAACCAAAAAGGTGAGTTTAACTCATCGAAATTTATGTTCTCACCGAAGTGTTTCGTTTTGGAACTGCAATCGAACGACGTCCGATTTTAGCCCAATTTTCAACACGCTCAAAACTTGACCAACCCAGTTCTATCGCGAAGCTTTCGTCATTACGAGTGCAACGCAAAAATCTGCACCTCGATTGGACCTCGTTTGAAGAAGTTATTCAATATACAAGTTTGAAATATTAATTTACATATTAAATTCAATAATTATTAAATTAAAATATAATTACATTGTTAAACCTTTCTTCCTTCGTCGTACACAAACGTGCACAGAGATACCCAAAAAATCCAAGAACGCCACTTCTTCCTCCATCGATTCCCCCTTCATTTGTTGATGAAATCGACAATCGTTTCCTTCGACGAACTTCACTCCACGACCGCTCCACCCAGGACCCTACGAATCCAAGCTCGAACAATCCTAACAAAATGCAACCGAACCCATATTCAGCCACATGAAAATGTCGCATCCCCCGCCGATCAAGCGCACCACCTCATCTCGCCACCGCCGAAGCTTCTTCCATCCATAAACCCAAATCCAAGCTTTGTTTAGCCTCCTATCACTTAAAGCTTGCTAAACCCGAAATCCTAGCTTACTCAAAAACGCACAGCCATTCCTAAAACTCCACTGCAGCTCACCATGCCCATATCAAATCGAAGCTTAGGCTGATACAAGTTCAAGATCCAAGTTTTATAATATATTTTTAAAATTTAAAAGTTTCCTTTTCTTGTTACAGGAAGAGCATACATATAGAAGGATGGGTATGTGCAGCACGTATGGGGACTATGGGCCTGATGTATTTGGTATGGGTGAATAGTAAAGTATATATTGTTTAGTTTAATAAAATCCTACATTTCACTTCCGAAAAATCTCAAACTCCTATCGAGGCATGCCGCTTGGCTTTCTACATGTAATACCCCTATTCTGAACAAAATGGAACTAGTCTCGAGACCTAATTCCATCATATACAGAAGATAGCTTTTCAACCCTGTCATATTATATTAATTCCTTTAATTTAATTTTACGCGTTTCGACCTCGCACGACCACATGACACGTCCAATCGCCACGAAATTCTTTAATATATAATAATACACTATTACGGATCTAATGGTACTGCTTTCATCAAAATTCGAGACAATGCCCCGGAATGGTATTTTCACACGTTAATTAAAACAATTTATTATTAAAACCAAATTAATCACTTTTAAATCTGAATTTAAAAGTTTATTGTTCCATTCATATTTATATTGAATTTTAAAAAATATTTTGAACCATTTTTATTATCATTAAATTCAAAATTCAATTATTTAATAATTCCAATTATTTGAAATTTATGCTATTTGACTTATAAAAATAATAATTCAGTATTTAAAATAAATTAAATATTCCAGATTCAAATGACTGAGATTCTGGGTCGTTACATTCTTTCCCTTTTAAAAAAATTTCATCCTCGAAATTAGCAAGTAAAAAAAATGTCACAATCCCATTTACTTTTCAAAACCAATTAGTTGAAATAGATTTCCAAATACTTTTAAGCCTTTAACTTTCCAAAATCAATTTGTTGAAACTTTGTTTACAGCTTTTCTAAATCTTAAACTTAATTCATAGATTCCAACTAATTAACATTCAAAGTTATAATATAAAAATCAAATTTTAATTGATAAAAATTTCTTAGAAATTTTTTTTTTGAAATTTTTTCCTAACTCATTAATTTACAAAAAATTTCGGCAACATCTCCTTTGCGCAGTTAGATTAGAACAACTACAACTCGTCACTATGGACCAAAATCAACCAAAAGAAAACAAAAGCCAAGTGGCTCATTCATAAAACATCAAACCAAACAACAATATAAACATGTACCTATTTGCCGAGCAACAAACTCTATTTGAGAAACCCAAAAGTGTCAACTAGCCTTTGCTTCTACGTACCTGCATCTTACTTACACATAATATCCAGCCATATGATTTCTAACCGTATCATTTGCATTTTTTGAATATTCAATTTATTTAAGCCTATACGATATACATATACCATCTGTACGCAAAACCAAACCAAATCACTTACTCGATCACACAATTTCACTTTCGAACTAGTATCGTTCACGCGACCACTTTAGTGCAGACTAAGATCCAGTTCCTTGATTAGTAACCATCATTCTCCTTGCATAGCCATATATTATGATAGGGAATTCCAAAATCAATCAAAAATCCATATCCAGTATTCACCATCAAGAATCGAGTGAAAAATTCCAATTCGGACCGATGTAAATCGTTTGGAAATCATGTACTCGAATCTGGATCAAACAATTACGCGAAAATAATAATATATGTACAACTTACATATTTATTTCAATTGGTTTCTCATTATTTAGATTCTTTTATTTACATTCATTTATTCATAATTATTATTCACACTGCTTTATTCACATTCATTTACTACTTAGTATATTTCTTCAAATACTAATATCACTTATAAGCCATTCCCTAAAATTTTACTTAAGTTTATTATAAACATTTTATACAACACCTCTCATGTTTATATCACTTCACAATTTAAGTTCATATTCATTTTAAATTAAATTGAACTTCTTTTAACTCATTTCCTTGTTCAATTTCAATAAATTCTATCAAACAATATTCCAAAACCATATTCAATTCACTAATTTAACTTTCTCATTTCATCAATTCATTCTATTTAATTTTACTTGAGTCAAATTTCTTTTCCCAAATTAATTTCACTTAACTTAAGTTAAATTTCATATCAAATTAACATTCATATTCAACAATTTAATTTTTTACTTACTAATTCTCAAAATTTATAAGCTATAAACTTATTTTCTCATATTTTCGTAAAAACTTAAATGAAAATTTTCAGAGTTTAAAAACCCCGTTCTTATTTCAACTCTATTTTGAAATAATCATAATACAATATATCTCTTTTTGTACAACAAATAATATTCAGGATTTAAATCAAAACTTGTTTTACCAAAACAAATCTCTTATGGTAGCAATTCCTCTCTTGGAAACCCAAAAATAAACATCGATGTTGCTGCAGTCATCACCGAAATTATTTCCCAACGATCGAAGTGAGTTCAGTACTTTCTATCTCCTTTAAATCCTTTTAGAATATTTCTAATCAAAATATTTTCAAAATAATACTATTATTATTCTTCCAAAACCTTTGAAAAACAATTTTCCAAAATCACCAACATCTAAATTCTCGGCCTTTAATCTTTTTTATTTACAAATCATATTTATACATTTCCCTAATATATAATTTCATTATGGTTATATAAAACCATTTCTTAATTGTTTATCTTGTTTACATTATAATAAAAACAACTTTTATTAGAACACAAACAATAACAAGCAAATATTAAGAATCAAATATTATCATTTTCTAACACCCAAACATACCATATATATAACTATAATAATTTCTAAAGAATTATTTCTTTGTATAAAAAATATAATCAAGGTAAAATTATTTCATTTACCCAATTTTAAAACGATGCTATGTCGAATTGCTATGTTCAAGTGTTTAGAAACCCCTATCCATAACGTTAATTACTCGTATTAACAAAAATCCATAAGCCACTCAATAGATCAATCAACACAACATAAAACATTTTTACAACATTAACAAACACGCACTCATATATATACACTCAGACTCATTCTAGGGTGCTACTGATCATATCTAATGAGCAATCCCCACCGAAGCCAAGGTTCTCGCTTAACCTTGCGCTCTGATACCAAGTTGTAATGACCCACTTTTCCAAATTGTTTAAGCGGACAATCAACCACACATAACCCACCCAAAATGAACAGAAATGTGGAATTTAGGGAAGGAAGAAGGGAGAAGGAAGAAGAGATAAATAAAAACTAACAACACATAATCTCACAATGGAACGAACAATCTATAATATACAACAAATCATTTACATAAAGAAGAAATGTAATATACATACATCAATCAGGGTACACTGACCTATTTCAACCTGGAAAGTTATGATAGCATATCCTCACAATTTGCCAATAAATACAACCAACAGACAACACAGTGGAACACAAAGAAATCCGTAGATACGTCTTAGACCTCCAGCTCGTCTCCTGAGCTCTAGTGCATCCAAGGCAAATTATAAATATGCTCGGTCTGACCCGAGCATTATAATAAAATAACAACCGAGTCAGTCTGGTAAACCAGCGTGAGAAAAACACACTCGGTTGAATTTTTCTATGTTTCAAATATCTTTCGAAAATAAAGGTATCTCGTAAGACCATGCCGCACATAAACACGGACGGGCTTTTAACTTACGATAACCAAAAGAATTTCCATAAACAAGAGTTTTACTCGCCGAAACTTTTACTAATTCAAGGCGAACTTTTGCTAGAACTTGAAAACAACTTAGGATCTTGCAAAATTTGAAAACTTTTGATGTTCGAACACCTTAAATAGGCCCGGCCATATGGGCTTTGGGCTCGGCCATATGGAGTTTGTTCTCGGCCATTTAGGCTAGTGGGGTTTGGATGCTTGTATTTTGGAAGAGGAGGATTGTAGAGCTTGTAGAAGTGTTTTTTGTGAACTAAAGAGGAGATTTTAGCAAAAGGAGTGATTTTTCTTACTTTAAATTTTATGAAAGGAAGCCATAGATGTTCATTCAAGCTCTTAGGAAATTTTGAAATGAAGATGGATGTTATAAAATTAGAAAAAGGAAATGGAAGGAGTACATATAAGCTTAGGAAAATGATTAAAAATATATAAAGTGTATACATTTAATATATGTGTATGCATGCATCTCCACTCCTCCCCCTCATCATTTCCGTCCACCATGTACTCCCCTCTTATCATGCACTATTCATACCATACACCTTGTACTTTGTGTTGAAAATGTTAGTTTTATATGTATATATGTATACTTTTCTTTATAAATTACTGTCTCTTATTGTTAAATATATACACTTTTAAAGAGAAGTATATACATGCATATACACATGTACACATCATGTTAAAATAGTTTGTAATGTGTCTATAAGTTTTTACAATAGTGCTATGACATTTTAGATAACTTTTAACCGATGAAAAATCAATATTTCGAAAAATAATTTCGGGTCACATTTTCTATTTCTCTATGAACTATATATAATGGTAAACAAATTTTGAAAACGATTTTATCATCATTAGTTATTATTTAAAATAGCTTTATTTGTTAATAAAAATTTCATTTATTAATTGTTTAAAAATATGATTAATATTCATTTAAATAGCGATCAAATTATAAGTCGTTACAGTACCCCCCTAAAAACATTTCATCTCAAAATTAGCAAAAAAGGAGATAATTCAAGCTACGATAAAAGATATATATTCATATAATAAAACACATACAAGGACATGCACTAAGTATCCATAACAAACAAACCTACACTATACATACAACCTATGACTAGCTATCCTAACAACAACTCGGGATAAGCTTCTTTCATATGATCCACAGTCTCCTAAGTGCAGTCTCTTGGATCCTCACTCCACTGAATCTTGACTAATCGCACCACCTTGTTACGCAATCTTTTTTCATCCTAATCCACGACATAAACCAAATGTCTAACCACTGTCAAGCTCGGTTCTATCTCCAATTCCTCTTGAACCGACAGCTCCGTAATCAAAGATGAGTCATGAACATATTTTCTCAAATGAGACACGTGGAACACATTATGAACACCCGCCATCCTCTCTGGTAACTCGACCCTATAAGCAAGCGATCCGATTCTCTCAAGAATACAGAAAGGTCACACATACCTTGGAGCTAACTTTCCAGCTTTTTCAAATCTAACAGCTCCTCTTATTGGTGAAATCTTTGCGAACACCAAGTCTTCAACCACAAATTCCAAATCTCTTTGCCTCTTGTCAGCATAACTCTTGTAGTGATCTTGAGCTTCCTTCATTCTTTTCTTAATCATTGCAACTTATTTGGTAGCCCCTCGGATCATGTCCGACCGAAGTACTAATCTATCTCCCGTCAACCTAACATGCTGTTGACTTGCACTGTCTTCCATATAGGGCTTCATAAGGTGCCATACCGATGCTTTCTTGGAAGCTATTTTTGTAGGAGAACTCAACTAAATGAAGAGGATCCTCCCATGATCCCCCAAAATCCAGAATACACGCTCTCAAGAGATCCTTTAGAATCCAATTCACTCACTCCGTCTGTCCATCTGTTTAGGGGTGGCTTGCTGTGCTTAGGATCAACTTTGTTCCTAGAGTTGTTTTCAATTCTTCTCAAAATTGACTAGTAAATATGGGGTCTTAATCACTTATTATACTTACAGGAACTCCATGCAACCCGACTATCTCTCTCATAAAAATTTCAACTAAAGAAGCGGTCGTCCTTGTTGGTTTTATCGGAATAAAATGTGTGCTCTTTGTTAGCTGATCCACAATAACCCATTATCCTTCATTTCCATTTCTGGTTCTGGGTAAACCATCTATAAAATCCATTGATATCATTTCCCATTTTCAATTAGGTATTTCCAAGGGTTATAATAAACCAGCTATCTTCTGATGATCACCTTTGATTTATTGGCAGCACAAACATCTGTTAACATAGACTGAAATGTCTTTCTTCATTCCCAGCCACCAAAATACTCTTTTCATGTCTTTATACATCTTATGAACTCTTAGATAAATACTTAACTTATATTTATGGCGTTCAGACAAAACTTCTTGCCTCAACCCATCCATATCTGGAACACACAATCGTCAGTTCATCCTTAAAGCACCTCGACTATCCATCTCAAAATCCAAACATCTAACTCCTTTGACTACTTGAATTAATCCTTCCACGATTTCATCCTTCCTCTGATTTCTCAAAATCCTTTCCTAAAGTGCTAGGGTAACCTCCAAAAGAGTCAAAACAACATGTAACACCCCTAATTTTTGTTTAACATTATTCAGGATATTTAATTGGATAAACTAAATAGAATAATGTGAATAATTGAGGAGATGAGATTAATAAAATCCAATGTACGTGTCTTAATGAATGAACTAAAATAGAACTTAACCAAGGTAAGAAGGAGGAATTTTCTAAGGGGTAAACTAGGAAATGGGGCTACATTTCTTAGTATAAATCTCTCCCTCCACCTTAATAAAGCTAAGGAATTAAAGCTAGGAAATTATCTCATTCTCCAATTAACTAATCAAGGTGAATAATAATGTAAATCATCTCATTTTTCTTGTTTTGGTTCGGTTATAGATAGTAACCGAATGTATTTTGCTGTGCTGATCATGTTTGGATCTAATAATCATTGTTTAGATAGAATAATGATTTGTGGTAATTTATTGGGATTTTTATGGAATTAAAATGATGGGTTTTAAAGTAAAACCCTTAGTAAATGACCTCCAAACGGCTTGATTTTTGGATATGTTCTGTAAAACGTAATTTTGGAGATGGGTTTTTAATTTCATAATTTTTGGAGTTAATAGGATTATTTATGAATTTCCTAAGGTGAAAAAGGCATTTATTTCAGGTTTAAATTATTAAAAATAATAAAATAATGAATTATGCCCCGAAATTTTCATATGGTAAAGAAAATGTTATTTTAGATTTTTAGTGAATATAAATTGAATAAACTCCTGAATAACTATAATTGCATCCAAGAGGTCAAGAAGACCAGAATATAGGATGCTGAAATATAAGGGAAAGATATTGGCAGGGGCCATTAGGTTTTCAGTAAGCCCATGAATACTATATGATATTGGTAGGGGCTAATTGGTTAATAGTTAGCCCGTGAAAACTATGTATAAAAGAGGACGCCAGATAGACAGGTTCATAGTTTGCCTATGAAAATGTAACGATCCGGGTTTTGCCCGCTCGAAAATCAACATCCGTACTTCACCTTGTACTAGAATGTCGTAGATTCGACCGTTCAAATCCGATTCGCCGGAGCTATAACAACATTAAGTAAATAACACAGCGGAAGAAAGAATATATCAATATATATATTACATTGATACCATGACAGATACAAAAATCTGATACAACAGAATGATACAACAGATATCAATATACATCAGAGATATGATACAAGAAATAGCAGCGGAAAGAAAATAGATAACACCAGCAGCGGATAGAATGTCACCAATAGAAGCTCCAAGATAAGCAACGTCAGTCCATGAACTCCAAGAACTGAACTAGCTCCAGATAGTCTACTAAACTTGAATATCTGAAAAACCCAACTCTAGACTGCCCGTGTGGAAAATGGTGGGCACCCAGAGTTTAGGAAGGGAACAATAAACTCCGGATCAGTCATGGGACTGGTGTGAGCAACAAAAACAGTTTATCTTTAATACAAACACGAAAGGCTTTTAAACATTGAAATCCGCAATGCTTTTCGAAAATGAAACTACCATAAGGCCTCCCGCCACACACACAATGCAATCGCAGAATTGGAGGAGATTTCTCCTTATGATAGTCAAACATGCTTACTACGCAAAAATCATTCGATATTATTATCATTAGTGCATAGTGTCGAAAACATTTCGAAAATATAATATAAATCTTAGCCAACATACAACATTTCATCGTATGCCTACTATAGCTACTACGTTCAATAGCAGGTTACCGCCACATTCCATAGCAGGTAATACAACTAAAAATCGTACAGGGTTCGTATTGTTTCTTTGGATTTCCAACAAATGATCAGGCTAAGGAACTTCCTTACCGAAATAGAAACGCCTCTGGAAAGACGCCCCGGATCCTAACCGGATCTCTGCAAACAAAAGGCCGACGCTACCTCACGCTGTACAGCTGTGACTAGGTAACTAACACACTGACGCTACCTCACGCTGTACAGCTGTAACTAGGTAACTAACACACGAGTCATGTCATCCCCCGGTCGTTACCGACCTTTATCCGCGCGCTCGATAACCAACATCACACATAATAAATAAAGTGTATCCACATGAGTAAGTATCTGGGCTCCATACCATGATACCACCCTTTATCCAGAAGGAAATGACATACCCTAGGGGCGCTACCCCTACAAACCTTTGTCGCAACATTCCTGTTTCGACCATTACCGGGTTGTGAGGCTCGACGAAGTCTCGTCCACAAAGCCACGCTTTTTCACAAAGCCACGCTTCGATCAACAAATGATCAGCAGCACTTTGTATGCCACATTACCAAATTGGGAATGTATCACTAGTAACCATCAACTACATAACCTCTGAGCTCGTACGTCTCAGAGAAGGGTGTTAAGCTAAGAGAATAAATTCTCCGCCACCAACAGAAATGTATTTGATAGAAACCAGCTTTACATCTCAAAGTGTAACGTCAGACACACATCCATACAAGTCTGTTCCGGGTTCGAACAGAACCGAAGGCACTTCCGAAGAAGCCCTTGCAAATCCGGGTATTCACAATCTCGATCGGACTTCCCATCACTTAGGGAATCTCTATACCGGAGCCATGATGTAGAGAAAATCGATAGGTCATCATATCGCTCTCGCAAATACCCGGTCTTCACCACCGGTCTTCAAATGCTATCCATATACGACGTATCACTATTCGGAATGGGTTATATGACACAAAGGTCCTCTCCCGGCTAAACCGAATAACGAGCGCAATTAAAAAATCATATGGATACTGGGGTCTCAGTTAAATCACAGCTTAAAGCTTAAAACTTTTCATTCGAATGGTTAAAACAATTTACCATTTCCAATCTTTTAAACAAAAAGATTCATTTCAAAAACCTTCCCTGGTTTAAACAATTTCCATTTCAATTGATTAACTCGTTAAATCTTTAAATCAAGATTTAACTTATAGCTTTCAAAACTCGTTTCCAAAGATTCATTCATAGTCTTTAAAAACAATTCCATTTCAAGTTGGATTAACTAGTCCGGTCTTTGAATCAAAGACTCATTTCATAACTTTCAAAACATTTCAATTCCATTTCAAACTTGAAATTCTTCTAACACAAATTGGAAGTTCATTACTTTTGTGAAAGCTTTTACTATTTGAAAACAAATAGTTTCGTTTCAGAAAAATCCAGTTATATTTACACGAGTTAAAACCATTGAATTAAATTCAAATTCCCAAATCAATACCTTTAAAATGGTTTAACCCATATATAACTTGTACAACATCTTTAATCCCTAGTTTCAAATCATAGGATTCAATTTCAAACTTGAATTCAAATTTAAATCAAATTATTTAAATTTCAAAACTTAATCAAGTTATTCGAAATAACTTTTATCTTTGAAATTCCATTTCAAAAGCTTTTCACTTTAACCCAAATTTCCAATTTCAAAATCAATTGAAATTAAAATTTCAATTTCAAAAACATTAAATTTAAATTATCTGTGACTTAACCGATTTCCACGTGAAATCCATATTTGTGTGTGTAAGAGTGTAGTCAAGGGGTTTTACACAATAGTGCAACATCATCAATCATCACAGATATATCAATATCGATAAGCGGTATAATCCACAACGCTTATCTTCATTTACAATTTCACAGATAAAATAAATTTATCAATCACAAGGGTTCATCATTACAATTCGATGTGGGTTTCGGATAACCAACTGGAATCCGACTCCCTATCGCATCGAAATTCAAGTGTCATTTACGAGTCAAGGGTTTTCATATTCATATAACAGTATATTCATCACAGATATAACAGCTCAATACAAAGCAATTTAGATCACAAAGTATCATAATCACAAACATAAATATCAATCCAGTACACAATATTTGATGATAGTCAGTCATCTTTAATTTAAGGATTCTCAATGATAAATTAATTAAATTTTAATTAATTATTCCTTTATCAATTATCTTCATTGACTATTAATTTTAAATTAATTAACCTTAATTATCTAATTAACAATACTGATTTCAAAATTAATTAAACACTTAATTATTAATCACCCAATCTTTAATTTCAAATTGATTAATCTCTAATCACTCAGTTAGCTACAATTTTAAATTAATTTACCCCTCTTAATTGCCGGTCTCAATTAATAATAATAATCCTTCGTCTAAATTAACATTTTTTTTTAAATCTTCTTTAAACTTTGAAATAAAATTGTCACTAAATTGAAACTTTAATGTTAATTAACTTTAACACTTAACTTGAGTTAACTACTCAATTAAAATATTAATTGAGATTTAAAACATCCTTGCGTATTTATTAAACTTGAAATAAATTCTTAACTCAAAATAGTCGAACATTAATTACTTTGTTAACACTGAAATTTGTTTAACATTATTAACTTTAAAATTTGTTGGGCTTAACCCTATTTAAACCAAAACCTGAGATTACCCAGGTTTCACTCGAGTTAACACTCGAGTTTCCCCCTCTATTTCCCGAGTCATCTCTCGTCTCCTCGCGTACACTTCTCCTTCTATTTTTTTTTTCTTCCAATAAGTTAACCTTTAGTTAAATTAAAATAACAGGCAAACGACCTCACGTACTCGAGAAAACTTCGATGAAACCCACTATCATCCTCAAGTCCAACCGATGCATCCCTCATCTTCCCCAACATCTCAATTCCCAGGCACGAAAGTGTTCGTGTGCACATGCACAAACACTTCGATCATCTCCGATCACTGCTCCAATCTCTGACTTGTCATCGACATCATCGTCGACCACCCCAAACACCTAATTTGACGAATCAAGCTGGAAATCAAAAACGAGCCTATCTATCCCCAAAAACTCAAAAACCCATCAACCTATAATCCCTCGCACCGACGAACTTCGTCGATTGGAACCCACGCCGACCAACCTACAGCTGCCTCACCTCACCACCTTCCGATCCCCCTATATGCGATGAAGTCCGATACCCCATAGAGGCCGCAGCAGCCAAGTTTACAATCTTGTTCAAACTGCTTCACTAAACCCTAAACCCTCGCCGTTCCCTCACCGTGATTATTGATAAATTCATTATGTATTTTTCCCATCATCCTTGATCAATGAGCTCCCTCTGACATAAATCCCAAACTCCGGTTTAACTTCGATCGACAGTAATTGACAGGAAAGTATTTTCCGTTCATCTAGGGATTTCACCATGCCTACTTGCTTAAAAATCACAAGACTCATATCAAAAATCATCTTTTCGTGATGCAATCATGGTTGTATAATCAGATCATAAAATTAAGATATTCAAAATTTTGATATTATTAAAGAGCCACTGTATTTTCTAAATTCCAGAAAATAATTTAACCTATTTTACTTAACAAATTTTTTTTTCTACTTGAATCTTGATTATACAAGTATAATTTGTTTAGATTCTTAGACCTAACCAGAATCAGAGGAATGGAAATTTATTTTTGAAGTTGTTTTAGAGCCTGTGTGTTTTGACAGAGGTATATACATACCTACATACAATCATGCAGCATCAAATCTGTGCACATACATTCACATATGTATACCTCCAAACAAGTTACAACATTATTCATCTCAATTCACCATCACTGAACACTATCAAGACAGGGTTTGCTCACTGATTTAAAAGCAGAAATTACTGGGTCGAGTTGCTCACCTGGTAAAAGTTTGGAACAGAGAAGATCCTGTTTTGCTTTGAACATTGCAGTTTGAATCTGCCTTTGAATCCTCTTTGTGTTTTGTTGTATAACCCGAGTTTGAATTTGTAAAACAAATAGTGATGTTTGCTTTTTATTTTCTTTTCTTTTTTTCTCAGTGAAAAGGAACAAACTGGAATGAAGTCGAAATGAGAAGTTGATATAAGAAAATGAGTTGTACAGGATTATTTATTTTGTACAAGTTTTGATCAATGATATTTTTCATTTGGGGCTATGAATATACATTTGTGGTGGCTGATATGTTTCATCTTGTACAAGCATTTATTACACTGTCATACTTATCCCCATATCAATTCGTATGTACCTATGTGCTTTCTTTTTGCCCTGCATATCTTCATTGTTAAAGTATATATTACTTGCCTTGTACCAATTTATAAAAAAAAATCTTCACTTTGGCTGATACCATTTCGAATTGACCATTTGTTTATGCTAGAGATGAAAGCATTAAATGAAATGGTCCTTTATGTCTTCATTTGCAAGCTATTACCATACTTTATTTACAGCCTAGCTTACTTGTATCATATTTTATTTTATTTTTATTTTTCTTCTTTGGTACTTGTTTATTTGACTATGCTGAGAGATTTTGTTTCGTAAGCCTAGTTATATCTTATATTTTAGTTTGTTTCATTCCTTGCTTATATTTATTTGAATCGGGGAAACCCGCTTCACTTTATCGATTTAATTTTTACAGATTGTCTTCAAAAATTCAATTAATTATCAATTTAAATTTAATTAAAATCCGGGGTCGTTACAGACTTCCCCCCTTAAAAGAATTTCGTCCTCGAAATTACCAAAGAGACAAAAAGATAGATGAAGAATGTTTCATCACATCAAACTGAACATCTATTCTGCATTTGGCTTACCAAATCAGAATATCAACAATAGATACAAGATCGAATCTATATAACACTTCACAAGATACTCGGGTTATCCAGATCTACGAAATATGGTGGGGCATCGGTCAGTTCGAAGGAATAACTAACCATTCGTAGAATATATTGGGACCCAAAGAATAGATAGATATATAGATACGATTTCAAAATTTCAATTTAGAAACTAAAACATATCTATCAACCATAGCAAACAAAGCAACCAATTCATCCAAACAAACAATTTTGGCCTATTTGGAGTTTATGTCCCATATTGATATCGAATCTTCTTCCTGGATCAACCAGAAAATACCAAAGAATTGAGAAAAGAGATGTTGAACAAAAGAGATTGATAGAGAAAAGATTGTTTCCTTGTTGTTACAGAGTATTGACCATTTATAGTCGTATTCCCCTGTCCCCTATCTCATCCTCTTCTTGCACTCATACTCACTATCAGTGGATAGTAAGAGAATTTACTGAGGCATTCGAACGGATATCTGAGGATACTCATTCTAGGGTATACTTCACCCTATCTCTAATGAGCTACTTAATGTGTTATACTCCTGAGCTAAAGTTCAACCTTAGCTCTGATACCAAATGTAACGATCCGGGTTTTGCCCGCTCGAGAATCAACATCCGTACTTCACCTTGTACTAGAATGTCGTAGATTCGACCGTTCAAATCCGATTCGCCGGAGCTATAACAACATTAAGTAAATAACACAGCGGAAGAAAGAATATATCAATATATATATTACATTGATACCATGACAGATACAAAAATCTGATACAACAGAATGATACAACAGATATCAATATACATCAGAGATATGATACAAGAAATAGCAGCGGAAAGAAAATAGATAACACCAGCAGCGGATAGAATGTCACCAATAGAAGCTCCAAGATAAGCAACGTCAGTCCATGAACTCCAAGAACTGAACTAGCTCCAGATAGTCTACTAAACCTGAATATCTGAAAAACCCAACTCTAGACTGCCCGTGTGGAAAATGGTGGGCACCCAGAGTTTAGGAAGGGAACAATAAACTCCGGATCAGTCATGGGACTGGTGTGAGCAACAAAAACAGTTTATCTTTAATACAAACACGAAAGGCTTTTAAACATTGAAATCCGCAATGCTTTTCGAAAATGAAACTACCATAAGGCCTCCCGCCACACACACAATGCAATCGCAGAATTGGAGGAGATTTCTCCTTATGATAGTCAAACATGCTTACTACGCAAAAATCATTCGATATTATTATCATTAGTGCATAGTGTCGAAAACATTTCGAAAATATAATATAAATCTTAGCCAGCATACAACATTTCATCGTATGCCTACTATAGCTACTACGTTCAATAGCAGGTTACCGCCACATTCCATAGCAGGTAATACAACTAAAAATCGTACAGGGTTCGTATTGTTTCTTTGGATTTCCAACAAATGATCAGGCTAAGGAACTCCCTTACCGAAATAGAAACGCCTCTGGAAAGACGCCCCGGATCCTAACCGGATCTCTGCAAACAAAAGGCCGACGCTACCTCACGCTGTACAGCTGTGACTAGGTAACTAACACACTGACGCTACCTCACGCTGTACAGCTGTAACTAGGTAACTAACACACGAGTCATGTCATCCCCCGGTCGTTACCGACCTTTATCCGCGCGCTCGATAACCAACATCACACATAATAAATAAAGTGTATCCACATGAGTAAGTATCTGGGCTCCATACCATGATACCACCCTTTATCCAGAAGGAAATGACATACCCTAGGGGCGCTACCCCTACAAACCTTTGTCGCAACATTCCTGTTTCGACCATTACCGGGTTGTGAGGCTCGACGAAGTCTCGTCCACAAAGCCACGCTTTTTCACAAAGCCACGCTTCGATCAACAAATGATCAGCAGCACTTTGTATGCCACATTACCAAATTGGGAATGTATCACTAGTAACCATCAACTACATAACCTCTGAGCTCGTACGTCTCAGAGAAGGGTGTTAAGCTAAGAGAATAAATTCTCCGCCACCAACAGAAATGTATTTGATAGAAACCAGCTTTACATCTCAAAGTGTAACGTCAGACACACATCCATACAAGTCTGTTCCGGGTTCGAACAGAACCGAAGGCACTTCCGAAGAAGCCCTTGCAAATCCGGGTATTCACAATCTCGATCGGACTTCCCATCACTTAGGGAATCTCTATACCGGAGCCATGATGTAGAGAAAATCGATAGGTCATCATATCGCTCTCACAAATACCCGGTCTTCACCACCGGTCTTCAAATGCTATCCATATACGACGTATCACTATTCGGAATGGGTTATATGACACAAAGGTCCTCTCCCGGCTAAACCGAATAACGAGCGCAATTAAAAAATCATATGGATACTGGGGTCTCAGTTAAATCACAGCTTAAAGCTTAAAACTTTTCATTCGAATGGTTAAAACAATTTACCATTTCCAATCTTTTAAACAAAAAGATTCATTTCAAAAACCTTCCCTGGTTTAAACAATTTCCATTTCAATTGATTAACTCGTTAAATCTTTAAATCAAGATTTAACTTATAGCTTTCAAAACTCGTTTCCAAAGATTCATTCATAGTCTTTAAAAACAATTCCATTTCAAGTTGGATTAACTAGTCCGGTCTTTGAATCAAAGACTCATTTCATAACTTTCAAAACATTTCAATTCCATTTCAAACTTGAAATTCTTCTAACACAAATTGGAAGTTCATTACTTTTGTGAAAGCTTTTACTATTTGAAAACAAATAGTTTCGTTTCAGAAAAATCCAGTTATATTTACACGAGTTAAAACCATTGAATTAAATTCAAATTCCCAAATCAATACCTTTAAAATGGTTTAACCCATATATAACTTGTACAACATCTTTAATCCCTAGTTTCAAATCATAGGATTCAATTTCAAGCTTGAATTCAAATTTAAATCAAATTATTTAAATTTCAAAACTTAATCAAGTTATTCGAAATAACTTTTATCTTTGAAATTCCATTTCAAAAGCTTTTCACTTTAACCCAAATTTCCAATTTCAAAATCAATTGAAATTAAAATTTCAATTTCAAAAACATTAAATTTAAATTATCTGTGACTTAACCGATTTCCACGTGAAATCCATATTTGTGTGTGTAAGAGTGTAGTCAAGGGGTTTTACACAATAGTGCAACATCATCAATCATCACAGATATATCAATATCGATAAGCGGTATAATCCACAACGCTTATCTTCATTTACAATTTCACAGATAAAATAAATTTATCAATCACAAGGGTTCATCATTACAATTCGATGTGGGTTTCGGATAACCAACTGGAATCCGACTCCCTATCGCATCGAAATTCAAGTGTCATTTACGGGTCAAGGGTTTTCATATTCATATAACAGTATATTCATCACAGATATAACAGCTCAATACAAAGCAATTTAGATCACAAAGTATCATAATCACAAACATAAATATCAATCCAGTACGCAATATTTGATGATAGTCAGTCATCTTTAATTTAAGGATTCTCAATGATAAATTAATTAAATTTTAATTAATTATTCCTTTATCAATTATCTTCATTGACTATTAATTTTAAATTAATTAACCTTAATTATCTAATTAACAATACTGATTTCAAAATTAATTAAACACTTAATTATTAATCACCCAATCTTTAATTTCAAATTGATTAATCTCTAATCACTCAGTTAGCTACAATTTTAAATTAATTTACCCCTCTTAATTGCCGGTCTCAATTAATAATAATAATCCTTCGTCTAAATTAACATTTTTTTTAAATCTTCTTTAAACTTTGAAATAAAATTGTCACTAAATTGAAACTTTAATGTTAATTAACTTTAACACTTAACTTGAGTTAACTACTCAATTAAAATATTAATTGAGATTTAAAACATCCTTGCGTATTTATTAAACTTGAAATAAATTCTTAACTCAAAATAGTCGAACATTAATTACTTTGTTAACACTGAAATTTGTTTAACATTATTAACTTTAAAATTTGTTGGGCTTAACCCTATTTAAACCAAAACCTGAGATTACCCAGGTTTCACTCGAGTTAACACTCGAGTTTCCCCTCTATTTCCCGAGTCATCTCTCGTCTCCTCGCGTACACTTCTCCTTCTATTTTTTTTTTCTTCCAATAAGTTAACCTTTAGTTAAATTAAAATAACAGGCAAACGACCTCACGTACTCGAGAAAACTTCGATGAAACCCACTATCATCCTCAAGTCCAACCGATGCATCCCTTATCTTCCCCAACATCTCAATTCCCAGGCACGAAAGTGTTCGTGTGCACATGCACAAACACTTCGATCATCTCCGATCACTGCTCCAATCTCTGACTTGTCATCGACATCATCGTCGACCACCCCAAACACCTAATTTGACGAATCAAGCTGGAAATCAAAAACGAGCCTATCTATCCCCAAAAACTTAAAAACCCATCAACCTATAATCCCTCGCACCGACGAACTTCGTCAATTGGAACCCACGCCGACCAACCTACAGCTGCCTCACCTCACCACCTTCCGATCCCCTTATATGCGATGAAGTCCGATACCCCATAGAGGCCGCAGCAGCCAAGTTTACAATCTCGTTCAAACTGCTTCACTAAACCCTAAACCCTCGCCGTTCCCTCACCGTGATTATTGATAAATTCATTAGGTATTTTTCCCATCATCCTTGATCAATGAGCTCCCTCTGACATAAATCCCAAACTCCGGTTTAACTTCGATCGACAGTAATTGACAGGAAAGTATTTTCCGTTCATCTAGGGATTTCACCATGCCTACTTGCTTAAAAATCACAAGACTCATATCAAAAATCATCTTTTCGTGATGCAATCATGGTTGTATAATCAGATCATAAAATTAAGATATTCAAAATTTTGATATTATTAAAGAGCCACTGTATTTTCTAAATTCCAGAAAATAATTTAACCTATTTTACTTAACAAATTTTTTTTTTCTACTTGAATCTTGATTATACAAGTATAATTTGTTTAGATTCTTAGACCTAACCAGAATCAGAGGAATGGAAATTTATTTTTGAAGTTGTTTTAGAGCCTGTGTGTTTTGACAGAGGTATATACATACCTACATACAATCATGCAGCATCAAATCTGTGCACATACATTCACATATGTATACCTCCAAACAAGTTACAACATTATTCATCTCAATTCACCATCACTGAACACTATCAAGACAGGGTTTGCTCACTGATTTAAAAGCAGAAATTACTGGGTCGAGTTGCTCACCTGGTAAAAGTTTGGAACAGAGAAGATCCTGTTTTGCTTTGAACATTGCAGTTTGAATCTGCCTTTGAATCCTCTTTGTGTTTTGTTGTATAACCCGAGTTTGAATTTGTAAAACAAATAGTGATGTTTGCTTTTTATTTTCTTTTCTTTTTTTCTCAATGAAAAGGAACGAACTGGAATGAAGTCGAAATGAGAAGTTGATATAAGAAAATGAGTTGTACAGGATTATTTATTTTGTACAAGTTTTGATCAATGATATTTTTCATTTGGGGCTATGAATATACATTTGTGGTGGCTGATATGTTTCATCTTGTACAAGCATTTATTACACTGTCATACTTATCCCCATATCAATTCGTATGTACCTATGTGCTTTCTTTTTGCCCTGCATATCTTCATTGTTAAAGTATATATTACTTGCCTTGTACCAATTTATAAAAAAAATTCTTCACTTTGGCTGATACCATTTCGAATTGACCATTTGTTTATGCTAGAGATGAAAGCATTAAATGAAATGGTCCTTTATGTCTTCATTTGCAAGCTATTACCATACTTTATTTACAGCCTAGCTTACTTGTATCATATTTTATTTTATTTTTATTTTTCTTCTTTGGTACTTGTTTATTTGACTATGCTGAGAGATTTTGTTTCGCAAGCCTAGTTATATCTTATATTTTAGTTTGTTTCATTCCTTGCTTATATTTATTTGAATCGGGGAAACCCGCTTCACTTTATCGATTTAATTTTTACAGATTGTCTTCAAAAATTCAATTAATTATCAATTTAAATTTAATTAAAATCCGGGGTCGTTACAGAAAAACTATGTGTAAATAAAGATGTTAGATAGATAGGTTCATAGTAAGCCCATGAAAACTATGTAATTGGACAGGGAGTCCTTAGAGGTTTAACCGGTTATTAGTTAGCCCATGAAAACTATTAGGTTAATAGTAATCCTAGAAACTATATTTGAGACAAATAGCCAGAATAAATGGGGATTGGAAATCTAGATTCGATTTGCTTGTTTTGCATATCATCATAATGTTTTGAAATACTAAGTTTTTAACCATTGTGGATGCAGGAGCACAGTATATGGTTCTAAAAAGGTTTTAGGATACTAGTGAGGGGAAAACCCATTCCGCTAAGCGGCGTGGTCTCACTAGATATCTATTTGGTTTGGGATGATAGACTATTATTCATACTAGGCTTTATGTCTGACTCGAAGTTTTTGTTTTTCCCTTAAACTCTCGGGTACTCAATTGATTTTGAGTAGTTTGAGGTTTAGGGTTTTCAGGTGTTTCTTAGACGAATAAAGCTTTCAGAGGCGTGCAAGAGGTAGATAGTTATTTAGAGTTTTCTTTTCTGCTGTGTATTTAGATGTAAAGGCAGATTTATTAGCCTTACTATATACTCTGGTCAACCAATGGGACATCTTCATATGTCGCTTTTGGCATATGTGTAATAATTATATTTTGCTGAACATGGTTAACGTTTTGGGATTATGTAATGAACATGAAATGTTTTGATTTGAATGTGGAAATATGTTTTTGAATTGTTAAATTTTTCCATATTCTTGTGATCTGTGTATCAATGTATCTAGCATCGCCGTATTTGGTCGTCGAATATTAATAACTATGGATGACTGCAGCATCCGTAGCCGTTAGTTTTAGGCCTCCAAGTAGGGGGATGTTACAAGTTGGTATCATAGCATAGGTTTATGATAAAACATAAAATAAACCAAACATTCTCAAACATAATCCTAATGAATTAAAGAAGAAGATTGGGGTTTGGGTTAACGTTATAGTGACGTACTTGTATTTGCAATGTATATATAAGTACGTGTTCCCCTCTCTTAGACCGTTTTTTGTATCTTACTAAGGCTTGTATGAAGATTTACGAGAATGAAGATATGGAAGCAAGAAATGGAAGAGGAAATCTAGGTGGAAAAAGCACCACAACAAATGGTAATGCTCGACCTAATACTAGGAGGAACCAAGGTCGACAGGCTAATGCAAATCCAAGTGCAGAGGCCAATGTAGGTGCTGGAACCCCACCAGTAGATATGGGGTTGATGTATCAGTTCTTCGTCAACTTGATGCAAGCTGGAGCAGCTGCAGGGGTTGCTTGAGGTAATGCTATGAATATTGGAGGAGCCAATCCTGTGGCCCCAGTTGGAAATAACTATGCCAAGCTGAGCAGGGATTATACCAATTTGGGAGGAAAGCCTTTTCATGGAACAGAGGATGCTGTTGAAGTTGAGAACTGGATTTTGAACTTTGAAAGGATCTTTACATATTTAGGCTTGGGTGATGGAGAGAAGAGAAGGCTAGCCTCTAGACCGTTGCAAGGGTTAGCGCTTCACTGGTGGAACAGTGTGACAGTCGGAGTTCCAGAGGAAGAGCTGACATGGGTTGATCTTAGAAGAAGGTTTGAGCAGAGGTTCTTGTCCGAGGTTGCCAAGTCGGCATTGATGAAGTAGTTCATGGATCTTGTACAAGGAGAGTTGTCAGTGATCGAGTATGCTGCTAAGTTTGATGAGCTGTCTCGATATGGTTATGCATTGGTTGACACTGAAGTCAGAAAGAATGAGAGATTCATTCAAGGTTTGAGGCCAAAAATAGGTAAAATGACCATCACTCATATTAGAGAGCCTTGTCATGTAGTGGTGTAGATGACCATTCACCATGAGGAGATGCTTGCTGTGTCTGTTAGGGAGAAACCATTTGAGTCCCAAGGCCTTTAGGGAAAGAAAAGGAAATTCTTCAAGAGGAAAAGAGCCCAGAAAGGGGATGCTGTCGAGAAAGCGAAGGCTGATTTAGTGTGTTATAAGTGTGATAAGAAGGGCCATTATGCCAATGAGTGCAGACCTGGTAATGGAAAGAGGCCTGCAGAGAAGAAGAATGTAAAATGCTTTAACTGTGACCAAGTTGGGCATTATAAGAGCCAGTGTACAGAGCCAGTCTGGGCGGATATAGGAAAGGTGTTTGCTATTGGACCACCGTCTTTTTCTATGCCGCATAGGAAGGGAAAACTGTTATGGAAGGTACGCTTTTGATTCAGAGTATAGCAGTTAGAGTACTTTTTGATACCGGTGCATCACACTCATTTATATCACAGTATTTGGTTGATAGGTTATGTATAGAACCCACATACCTTGTTACCCCTTAAGGGTTGCAAATCCAATATGAAGGCATGCAACTCTTGGGATGAGATGTGACCAGTTACAACTTGATTTGTTAGGTCATAAGTTTGCATGCAGTTTGTATGTTTTTGATTTTGTAGAATTTTGGATCATTTTGGGTATGGATTAGTTGGGTAAGTATGAGGCTAGGATATTTTTCCAGGATCGGGAATTATCGCTGAAGCACCTAGATAGTCATAACCGAATCATTTTCTCAGTGGAGAATTCCAGTAAGAGTGTTTGTGCTTTGTTAAGTGCCTTGGAGGTGGGAGATGACCTTAGTCAGGTTCATGTAGCCAGAGAATTTGTAGATGTATTTGAGCCGGTCACTGGATTACCACCGAAATGAGCTGTAGAGTTTTGAATTTTGAATAGACCTTGTACCGGGAGCTGAACCTATCAGTAAACCACCTAGCAGAATGTTGCGGACAGAGATGAAGGAATTAAACGTGCAGCTAGTGGATCTTGAGGGAAGGAATTTTATTAGACCAAGCAGTTCACCTTGGGGAGCGGCCGTGGTGTTTGTAAAGAAACCAGATGGGTCGTTAAGGATGTGTATCGACTACCGTAAGTTAAACGAGAGGACGATCAAGAATAAGTATCCTTTGTCGAGAATCGATGACTTATTTGATCAGTTGAGTGGAGCTAGAGTGTTCTCCCAATTGGACTTAGCGATAGGTTTCCATCAACTAAGAGTGGCAGAGAACAATATCCCATTCACGGTGTTACGAACCAGATATGAATCATATAAATGGGTGGTGATGCCATTTGGATTGACAAATGCACCTGCTTTCTTCGTTGATTTGATGAACTGGGTTTTTCGAAAGCACTTGGATAGGTTCGTATTGGTATTCATAGATGATATTTTAGTATACTCAAAATATGAAAGAGAGCACGAGATTCATCTTAGAGTGGTGTTGGAGACGCTGAGGCAGAATCAGCTAAAAGCGAAATTTTCCAAGTGTCATTTTTGGAAGAAAGAGGTTAAGTTTCTTGGTCATGTGGTTTAAGAGAAGGATTGTCAGTCGATCCAGACAAAATCGAAGCTGTGAACAATTGGAAGAGACCAGAAACGGTGACTGAGATCAGAAGTTTTCTTGGACTTGCTGGCTATTACCGGAGATTCATCAAGGATTTTTCGCAAATAGCAGCACCTTTGACTAAGCTTACCAGGAAGGAAGTGAAGTTTGTTTGGTCCGACAATTGTGAGGGAGCATTCCTTAAGTTAAAGCATTTGTTGACCACTGCTCCAGTATTAGTAGTTCCAGATGGTAACCAAGGGTTGGTAGTATACACAGATGCATGTGGGACTGGAATGGGAGCATTATTGATGCAGAATAACAAAGTTATTGCTTATGCATCTAGGCAGTTTAGACCGCATGAAGTAAGATATCCTACTCATGACTTGGAGTTGGCAGCGGTAATTTTTTCCTTGAAGATTTGGAGGCATTATCTCTTCGGGGAGAGATTTGAATTGTATACCGATCATAAGTCTTTGAGAAACCTACTCTCTCAGAAGGAGTTGAATATGTGACAGCAGAGGTGGTTGGAGTTTTTGGCTGCTTATGATTTTGATATAGAATATACCCCAGGGAAAGGCAATAAAGTAGCGAATGCTCTCAGCAGAAGACATCAGAATGTGGTGTTGGCTATGTTGGTGGAGTGGAAAGATCTGGAAGCTTTGACCAGTTGTGGAGTGCAGTTAAGATCGACTGCTAGTTCAAGTTAGAGTACTGCCATGTTGTCTTGTTTGGAAGTTTGACTAGTATTGATCGAGAGAATTGCTTCTAAATAGAGGGAGGATCCATTATCAACTGAGAGGATCAGGAGGCTTGAGGTTGGAACCGAGGTCGATGATTTGAAAGATTTTTGTCTTGACCAGAGAAGATGGTTAAGAAAGAAGGGACAGTTATGTGTTCCAGATGTGGAGAACTTGAGAAGAGAGGTTCTTGAGGAATGTCATCGATCCAAGTTTACGATTCATCCTGGAGGGACCAAGATGTATCAAGATATGAAGAGGAGCTTCTATTGGAAAGGCAAGAAGAGGGATGTTGGCTTGTGGGTTAGGCAGTGTGTGAACTGTCAACAAGTGAAAGTCGAACATCGGAAGCCAAGTGGGTTACTTCAATCTCTAGATATTCCAGTTGGAAAATGGGACTCGATATCCATGGATTTTATAGATGGGTTGCCAAGGTCAAGGAGAGGAAATGAGAGTATATGGGTTATTGTGGACAGGTTGACTTAGAGTGCTCATTTCATTCCAGTAAAGTCAACGAGAATGGCACATATTTTAGCAAAGTTGTTCATGAATAACATAGTTAGACTTCATGGGATTTCTAGTAGCATAGTCAGCGACAGGGATGCATGATTCATTAGCGAATTTTGGAGGAGTCTACAAGAGGTATTAGTTACCAAGCTAAAGATGAGTACATCTTATCACCCACAAACTGATGGGTAAACAGAGAGAGTCAACAAGGTACTTGAGGACTTGCTAAGAGCTTGTATATTGGACTTTGGTGGATCTTGGGGGGACCACCTACATTTGATTGAGTTATCCTATAATAATAGCTATCAGGCTAGTATAGGAATGGCGTCTTTTGAAGCTTTGTATGGAAGACCAAGAAAATCGTCGGCATGTTGGTTAGAGACTGTAGACAGGTTGGTCTTAGGTCCGGATTTGGTTAGAGAGGTGTCAGAAAATATTGAATTAATCCAAGGATGGATGAAGGAAGCTCAATCTAGGCAGAATAGTTACGCAGATAAGAGGCGTAAAGACCTAAAGTTCTCAGTGGGAGACATGATCTTCATTAAAGTATCACCAATGAATGGTGTGGTATGGTTAGGAAAGTCGGGAAAGTTGGCCCGAGATATGTTGGACCTTTCCAAATTTTAGAAAGGTTTGGAAAACTTGCTTACAGAGTCGATTTGTCGAGCAGTATGGCAGGTGTCCATAATGTATTCCATGTGTCTCATCTTCGCAAGTATGTGCTTGATCCAGAGGCTACTATTCCTCAAATAGAGCTGGAGGACTTGGTAGTAGAGCCTGATTTGACTTTTGTTAGACAACTAGTTCGAGTTGTGGCGAGAGATGAGAAAAGATTGAGGACCAAGACAGTCGAGTTGGTGAAAGTTCAGTGGAGAGACAACGAGAAGGATTATATTTGGGAGACAGAGGACAGGATCCAAGATGCGTATCCTGATATACTTTAAGGGTATGCTCTATTTTTGTTTTATATAGACTTATTAGCTGGTAAGACATACTTGCTTTTATTTGCATGGTTGTTATGCTTGTTTGTAGTCCTTACTGAATTTCGAGGATGAAATTCTCTAGGAGGAGGAGCCTGTAACACTCCTAATTTTTGTTTAACATTATTCAGGATATTTAATTGGATAAATTAAATAGAATAATGTGAATAATTGGGGAGATGAGATTAATAAAATCCAATGTATGTGTCTTAATGGATGAACTAAAATAGGACCTAATCAAAGTAAGAAGGAGGAATTTCCTAAGGGATAAACTAGGAAATGGGGCTACATTTCTTAGTATAAATCTCTCCCTCCACCTTAATAAACTTTTACTTTCTCATTCATAACTCCTCACCTATATTTAGGCCAGCCATTAAAAGCTCAAGGAAGAACAATAAATTGAAGATAAAGATAAGGAATTAAAGTTAGGAAATTATCTCATTCTCCAATTAACTAATCAAGGTGAATAATAGTGTAAATCATCTCAATTTTCTTGTTTTGGTTCGATTATAGATAGTAACTGAATGTATTTTGTAGTGCTAATAATGTTTGGATCTAATAATCATTGTTTGGATAGAATAATGATCTATGGTGATTTATTGGGATTTTTATGGAATTAAAATGATGGGTTTTAAAGTAAAAACCTTAATAAACGACCTCCAAACGGCTTGATTTTTGGATTTGTTGTGTAAAAGGTAATTTTAGAGATGGGTTTTTAATTTCTTAATTTTTGGAGTTAATAGGATTATTTCATGAATTTCCTAAGGTGAAAAATGCATTTATTAAGGGTTTTAATTATTAAAAATTATAAAATAATGAATTCTGCCCCGAAATTTTTATATGATGAAGAAAATGTTATTTCAGATTTTTAGTGAATATAAATTAAATAAACTCTTCAATAAGTATAATTGCATCCAGGAGGTCAGGAAGACCAGAATATAGGATGTTGAAATATAAAGGAAAGATATATGCAGGGGCCAATATGTTTCCAGTAAGCCCATGAAATTGTATGATATTGGTAGGGGCCAATACGTTAATAGTTAGCCCTTGAAAACTATGTATAAAAGAGAATGTCAGATAGACAGGTTCATAGTTAGCCCATGAAAAAACTATGTGTAAATGAAGATGTTAGATAGTCAGGTTCATAGTAAGCCCATGAAAACTATGTAATTGGACAGGGAGTCCTTAAAGGTTTAACCGGTTATTAGTTAGATCTTGAAAACTATTAGGTTAATAGTAATCCTAGAAACTATAATCGAGACAGATAGCCAGAATAAATGGGGATGGGAAATCCAGATTCGATTTGCTTGTTTTGCATATCATCATAATGTTTTGAAATACTATGTTTTTAACCATTGTGGATGCAGGAGCACAGTATATGGTTCTAAAAAGGTTTTAGGATACTAATGAGGGGAAAACCCGTTCTGCTAAGCGACGTGATCTCGCTAGATATCTATTTGGCTTGAGATGATAGACTATTATTCATACCATGTTTTATGTCTGACTCGAAGTTTTTGCTTTCCCCTTAAAATCTTAGGTACTTAATTGATTTTGAGTAGTTTGAGGTTTAGGGTTTTCAGGTTTTTCTTAGACGAAAAAAGCTTCCGGAGGCGTGCAGAAGGCAGATAGTTATTTAGAGTTTTCTTTTCTGCTGTGTATTTGGATGTAAAGGTAGATTTATTAGCCTTACTATATACTCTGAACAACCAAGGGGGCATCTTCATATGTCGCTCTTGGCGTATGTATAATAACTATATTTTGCTGAACGTGGTTAACGTTTTGGGATTATGTAATGAACATAAAATGTTTTGATTTAAATGTGGAAATATGTTTTGGAATTGTTAAACTTTTTCCATATTCTTGTGATCCATGTATCAATGTATCTAACACCGCCGTATTTGATCGCTGAAGATTAATAACTATAGATGATTGTAGCATCTGTAGCCGTTAATTTTAGGCCTCCAAGTAGGGGGATGTTACACAGCATTCCTGCTTAAGGCGTCTACACCACATTAGCCTTTCCTGGCGTATAAAGAATATCTAAGTCAAAAGCTGCAAGAAACTCCAACTATCTTTGTTGCCTCAGGTTCAGATCCTTTTGAGTAAAAGGATACTTCAGGGATTTATGATCCGTGAAGAGCTCAAAATTTTCACCTAATCAAAGAAAGAAATTTACTCCTATAATTCTCAAAATTAAAATGAAACTAAGAGGAATAGAAGGATCCTTACCCAGCAATTAGCGTATCCACATTTTCAATGCAAAGACAACAACCAGCAACCCTAGGTCATGCGTAGCGTAGTTTTTCTCGTGAGACTTCAACTGACTGCTTGCATACACAATCACTCTACCATGCTACATCAAAAGAGGAACTAGTCCCACCCCACGAGCATTTGTGTAAACCATGAATCCATTGTTTCCATCCAGAATAGACAAACCTAGTGCACTGGTCAATCTCTTCTTCAATTCCAGAATTGCTTCTTCACACTTTACAGTCCATATAAACTTCTCCCCCTTCTTATTCAGCTTAGTCAAATGGGAGAAAATCTTAGAATAATCTTAAATAAACCTCCTATAGTATTCCGCTAAACCTAAGAAACTACAAACCTCAGTAGGAGTCCGCGGTTGCTTCCATTCCTGAACAGCTTCCACCTCTGCAGGATCCACTGAAATATCTTCTCCTGTCACAATATGCCCTAAGAACCTTACTTTCGATTTTCAAAAATGTCACTTAGAAAATTTCACCTTCAGGACTTGTCCCCTCAATGTTTCCAACACCACTTCTAAATGATGCTTATGCTCCTCCTCGGATTTGGAGTAGATAAGGATGTCATTAATGAAGACTAACACAAACTTGTTAAGAACATCTCGAAAAACACGGTTCACGAGATCTACAAAATATGCAGGTGCATTGGTTAGCCCGAAAGGCATAACCAACCACTCAATGAAACAACCAGGGCCCCTAAACACAGTTAAAGGTATATTATCTTTAGCAAACCTCAACTGATGAAATCTAGTAGCTAGATCCATCTAGGAAAATACCGTAGCCCCACGAAGTTGGTCAAAACGATCATTGATGCGGGGTAAGGGATACTTGTTCTAATTGTTAGTATATTCAACTCCCTATAATGCACGCACAACCTTAAAGATCCATCAAACTTAGCCGCAAAAACCGTAGCAGACCCCCAACTCGAATGACTGGGTCTAATCAATCCTCTCCATAATAGGTCCTGGGTTTGACTTACCAACTCCTCTCTCTCTCACTCGGAGCCATCCTTCGCTTAGGTTAAACCACAAGCCTTGCACCATGGACTAAATCAATACAGAACTTTATCTCTCTGTGCAAGAGTAAACTTTTAACCTCTTCGAATACATCGAGAAAATTCTTAACAACTTTAATAGACCCTAAATTTTCTTAGGATGCTTCCAGGGCATACAAGAAACTACACATATGAATACCGGGTTCCTCACATGATACTTTAGCAACTCTTCCCAAATTGGTTACTAATGATCCAGTTCTTTCATTACAATCTAAAACTGCTCCATATTTCAATAACTAATCCATACCAAGAATAATGTCAAATCCTTTAAAGTCTAAGGCATATAGGTCGTAAGAAAAGTGATGAGAAAGGTAGGAAATTGGCATATTCTCACAAATCATATTCAAATGGGTTACCCCGCCTATGGGGTTAGACACACATATTGGGTTTTCTACAATACTCGGAATTAGATGAAATTTATCTACGATTTTAAAGAGAAAACTATGAGAGGCACCAGTATCAAATAATGTTTAAACAAAAATACCATTAATCAATAAGGTACCTTTAAGGATGCATTTTTCCTTCACATCCGTTGAAGTAGACGGTTCATTCTTAATGGCATACACCTTGGGCTGCTGCACCTTCTTCATGAGTAGGCAGTCCTTTACCATATGGCTAGGCTAGTGGCAATTAAAATAGAGAGTCTTCTGGACCATTGGAGCGATGGGTTCACTTTGTTGTTTTGGAGCTTCCCGATTTGGACAGTACCTTGCAATATATCCTTTCTTCTTGCAAATATAACAACCACTATCCTGAAGCTTGCCTCCTTGACCTTCTCCTTATATTTCTTTTTCTTGCTTCTTCCAATTAGGATTGAACTTCCTCTTGTCAGAACCTTTTCCATCGGTATTTCCACTAGGTGCTACTGGAGTAGGCTTCTTCTTTTCCAAAGCCTCATACCTTAAAGCCATATCAAGTAAATCCCAAAAAGTACTCTTAACATGAGAAGTCATTCTCTCATGGTGCTCTTCTCTTATACCCAAAACAAACATCTAGTTTTTCTTTAACGGGGTGTTGATCAATTCTGGTCCAAAACAAGATAACTCATTGAACTTCGTCACATATTCTGCTACAGATAGATCTCCCTTCTTTAAGTCCATGAAGTTCCTGTACATCTTGGACCTTTTTGCTGTTGGCAAGAATTGGTCCTCAAAAACTTCTTTAAATCAGGCCCACACGAACTCTTCTTCAGGAACATTTGCAGTAAGGGAGTCCCACCAAGTTACTACTCCCTCTTGCAGTTGTCATGCTGCTAAGAACCTTTTCTGTTCATCAGATAAACCAAGACCTTTAAAAATCTTTTCACAAGATCACAAACAAGCTTGCACTTCCATGATAGACTCGGTTCCTTTAAACGGTTTCCCTCCGAGGTTGGTATAATCCTTGCATAAGTTTGCGAAATTCACTCTTGGCTACTCTAGTGCTCCTCTTCGGCAATCCGAACTCCTCTAGGATTTGGTGTTCGACCATTTACGGTTGTAGTGCTACCTGCTCCCCTACCTCGTCTACCTCGGTTACTCATGTCTTACTACCTGGACACGGTAAGATAATCCTAGAATACTTGGATGAGATAAATCTAGAAAGAAGAGTACTAATCAAACATATCATGTTGATCTATCTATCAGATATATATATATATATATGTATATATATATATAAATAAAAATTATAAATACACACTCTTGAAGTTGACCCTAACCCAAAGCCTAGGTGTTCGCTTAACCTCGCTCTGATACCAAAAATGTAATCAACCGCCTTTCTTATTCCAAAAGACTAGTCATTAAGGGTAGAAGAAAAAGAAAGATAAGAAGAAACAACACAATCAAAGAATCTCACCATGAATCAGAACAACATATAATAGATAACATAGGATATTTCTTAGTCATTTACATAATAATAATAATACATCAGAGTCCTTACATTTCAACCTTCAACTGGATAGTTATAACTTCATGCCTATACAAAATATATAAATCATAAATAAACACAGCATAATAAGATGATAACTAGCTAACGGTGAAGCTACCTGCTCCAGCTCCTTCAAAATGTTTCTGTGAGAAACCTGGATCACTTGGCTACTCATACAAATTTGAGTACCCAAGAGTTTTAGGAAAGGAAAATAAAACTTCGGGTCATACACGGGTCTGGTGTGAGTAAAATCAAATAACTTAATTTTTTTACTTTTATAAAATGCTTTGAATCAAAGGTATCTTATAAGACCACACCATATATAAGCACGGACAAGATTTTACCTTACAATAACCAAAAAACTTTATATAGAAATCCAATGATATTATGATTATGTCTAGAGTTTTCAAGTAAAATAGAACAAAGCTGAAATGCTTGCATCTCACATTCCAACATATTTGGGTACAACTTAATCCGTACGGCACTTATTGGAGAATGGATTCCAAATAATGACTGGGCTATTAGGGTACTTCCCGTCATAATACATCTCTAGATTTGTGTACCGAGGTCGAACCTATCGACCCCCGACAACACAAGACCGGCCTACCCTTTACTGGATAGTACTGAATAAGACCACCCCTCGGTTGGGATCAGTAACCGTACTGCAGCATACATGAGTTGATAGTAGGGACTCTAGATAGGGGTGACCTTACCATAATGGGAGCGACCCACCTAGCCTTGCTACATCTCCTCTATTTTAGTCATTCTCAGTTGATGAAGCCTGAGGCTACGTTTACCTTTATTATAGCATTGCCACTTAGAACGCTAATATTGCCTTCCAGATGTTGACACAATGTCACAATTCATCCATACAAATCATTCAGGAGATAAAAGAACCGAAGGCACTATCTCCACTACACCCGTTTTGGAATCACCCTCAGGGTTAGTAGCTAATAGCCCTTGCTCTTCAAAGTCTTCATCTTGGACCTTGCCTTCACTATTTCCAATTTGTACGCTTTCGTTGGTTCGAAGTGGTTTTCGGATAACAACTAATATTCGATCCCGGTCTCTCTAAACCAGCGTTCGATAATTTTAAAGGATCAAGTTGTTTTATAGTGGACCATTCCACTATCTAGGTGTAAGATTTTACATATGAACATACGTTCCAATGCTTAGATTATAATGACCCGCTTATCGAAATTAACTCCCTTGTATTCATCGCGTTTTCGAAATGCGGTATTTGTGATAAGTACAAGTCGACTTACTTTCAATAAAACGTGTCAATGTTCTATTATGACTACTTTAATTCATTCGGCTACTTAATAGCATGGACAAGAGATCCTTTGGTTTATAAAACAATTTACTTAAACAAGAAAGTTGGTTAAAAATAAATAACCGATAGAGTTTTGAAAGAAACTTTAAAATAAATAAGCTTTAATTAAATCATAGTTTAAAACTTAACTAAACTTTAATCAATCTTAATTAAATCAAAAATCATGCTTTAAACCTTAATTTAAAAATTTATTTATAATTAACTTTAATTAGACTTTAATTAAATAACATTCATTAAGAATTAAACCCAATTTAAGTGGATAATTAACCTTTAATTAAATAATAATAAATTAAATAAATAAGTCTAAATAAATGAATAATTAATGTAAATAAACTTGATTAAATAAAAATTAATTTCCTTTTATCTTAATTAATCGTTATTAAAAACTTCTTTAACTAACAATAATTACTTGGATAATAATTTCTTGAACTCTAATTACTTAACCTAATTGCGTAATTAATTAAATAAAAATTACCTAATTAATAAATTAAATAAGTAAATTATTCAATAACTAAAACTTAATCTTTTTACTTACTTAATTACTTTGAAATAAGTTTTCAAAAACAATTCAAAAGAAAACACTTTAAAACTTGAAATCGTGAAATTTTTCCGAACTACATCTATAGCGACTATCGCTATGAGCGTAGTTCGCTAGAATTGATTTCTAGGTGGAAACCTCACTTAACCTCACTTTAACTCTAGCTACTACATATTTGAAAAACAAATGGAAGAGTTTTGAAAACTTAAACAAAAGATGAAAACTTGGAAAAACATTTACTAAATACAAAACTAGAAAAAAACAAGCTTTTGTTTTCAAATCGGATCTCAAGTCCTTTGCGACTTTTCAAGGTGCTAACTTCATAACATTTACATTACATACACTTAGTTTTTTTTCACAAACACACTACTACCATATCATAATCAACCATTCATATATCCATATCCAAACATATTGTTTAACAACTAAATTATGAATCCAAGATCAACCACCAACTTATAATCATATACCATCAAAACAACATGATATTTCAACACAACAACCACTATATTTTCACAACATATAGTTCATCAAAATCAAGTTATTTTCTTTTCCAAAAACGAGAGTTTTACTCATCGAAACTTTTACTAATTCAAGGCGAACTTTTGCTAAAACTTGAAAACAACTTAGGATCTTGCAAAATTTGAAAACTTTAGATGTTCGAACACCTTAAATAGGCTCGACCATGTAGGCTTGGCCATATGGAGTTTGGGCTCTACCATGTAGGCTACTGGGATTTGGGTGCTTGTATTTTGGAAGAGGAGGGTTGTAGAGCTTGTATAAGTGTTTTTTATGAACTAAAGAGGAGATTTTAGCAAAAAGAGTGATTTTTTATTACTTTAAATTGTATGAAAGGAAGCCGTAGATGTTTATTCAAGCTCCTAGGAAATTTTGAAATGAAGATGGAAGTTGACAAATGGGAAATATGAAATGGAAGGGGTATATATAGGCTTAGGAAAATAATTAAAAATATATAAGTGTTTGAATTTAATATATATGTGTGCATGCATCTCCACTCCTTCCCCTCATCATTTCCGTCCACCATGTACTCCCATCTTATCATGCACTATTGATGCCATACACCTTGTACTTTGTGTTGAAAATGTTAGTTTTATATGTGTGTGTATATACATACACTTTTTGTTATAAATTACTTTCTCTTATTCTTATACATATGCACTTTTTAAGAGAAGTATATACATGCATGTACACATGTACACACCATGTTAAAATAGTTTGTAATGTGTATATAAGTGTTTACAATAGTGTTATGCCATTTTTGATAACTTTTAACCGATGAAAAATCAATATTTTGGAAAATAATTTTCGGCCATATTTTATATTTCTCTATGAACTATATATATTGGTAAACAAAATTTTAAAATGGATTTATCATCATTAGTTATTATTCAAAATAGTTTTATTTGTTAATAAAAATTCATTTATTAATTATTTAAAAATATAATTAAATATTCATTTAAATAGCAATTAAATTCTGGGTTGTTGCACTATCTGATTCCGGTCTCTTCGAAACAACATTCGATAGTTTCCGGTAAACTCAACCCCGGTTCTTTAGGAATAAAATAGTCAAAGATAAGAGCGAAGATCACCTCCTCACCGTTAGTGGATGGATTTTCTTATCGTTTGTCCTAGGAGAATGAAACGAGATTTATACGCACAGTACAGCATCATCAGAGCTGACTGTACTATATAACTCACTTGTGCCTCCCCGGTATTTCCAAAGTTACATTTTGGTCCAAGTTCGATAGTCGGTTATTAAACTATCGAATAAACAAACATCCAAATCAAGGATTTATTTCCAAAGGGAAAACTAAAATTGGTTAAGCACATAAGAAAATACTAATCTCTTAATCTTTTCATTAATTAAAATCACTTGTAAATCACTTGCATAAAAATACTTTTATAGAGATATATTCACAAATCCCTATAATTTCGATACTTTGAAAATATCTATATACTTATCTCAATGGTATAAGTATATTCATAAAACCAAAGGAAGACTTCCTTTTTACATAACTCTAGAACCATTTATGAATTCCTTTATAAATTTATAAACCCATTTATAACCATTTTATAAATCTCAAAACCATTTATAAACATCTCTAAATCATTTCTCAAATCATTTATGAACTCTTTATAAATCCATAAAACCATTTATAAAATTCCTTTTATAAATCTATAAACCCATTTCTAAAATGCATTTATAAATACCTAACCATTTATAAAACTCCTTCATCTTGTAAATAATCTCCCTTTAAGTCTTCAAACCATTTTATAAACTCCTCTTATAAAACCCAAGTTCGTTTATAAAACTCTATTTGTAAATCTCGAGAACATTTATAAGTAAATTATAATCATTTACTTTAATCACTATCAATAATAAACATTATAAGTAAATGATAATTTTTAACTTTAAAACATCTTAAAAATAATATTCCATAATTCCAAAACATTATCAAATAAATAATAATATTTAATCTTTACCATTATTATAAATAGTAATAATTTATATCCAAAACATTATGAATAAATCATTATTATCAATTTCAAGCCTTATTAATTATTAAAATAATTAACCTTACAAAATAATAACATGCTGATAAATAATCTTAAAACAATATTAATTATAAATAAATAACCTTAAAACAATATTAAATATAAATAAATAACCTAAAACCAATATTAATATAAATAAAAAAATTTTAAAAACATTATTAAATATAAATAAATAACTTTTAAAAGCATTATTAAATATAAAAAAATAACTTTTAAAAGCATTATTAAATATAAATAAATGACTTTTAAAAACATTTCTAAATGACTTAGAAGAGACGGATAATAAGGTTAGAGTAAAATAGAAATTTAATCCTTTTTAAACAAAATATTTCCAAAACCCCAAATCCTCATTTTAAATCTTTCTCCATCTCAAAACCCAATTCAATCCTAATGTCGACTTATAGTATTTTCAAAATACTAATTTAAGGCTAATAACTATCAAACGCTTAAATAATATTGCTATTAATTTCTATCTCTACTGGGTTTAAGCTGATCATATAACAATGTCATAACCAATAGTGTCAAACAATTGAGTTTGATATTCAATGATTCATATAACAGGAATACTATTGAAAACAATTCAACAATGGCGAGGATTCTTGTTGGATCCCTCTAGCCTGTCCCCCAGCATCACAAACATTATATAATAATATAATATGGGTCATCCGCTACTAGGCGTGTATATATAAAAGGTCATCCGCTCCCGGGGTTAGAATAAATCCAAACCAATTGATAAAAATTGTGAGTCATCCAAACATCTAATCCAAATTTTTATCAACTATATAACATTACTGGTTAACAAAAGAGTGAGTTTAACTCATCGAAATTTCTGTTATCGCCGAGGCATTTAGTTTTAGAACTAAGATCGAACGACGTCCGATTTTAGTCCAATTTTAAACATGCTCGGAGTTTAACCAAAGCAGCTCTGTGACGAAGCTTTCGTCGTTACGAGCGCAACACAAAAATCCGCACCTCGATTGGACCTCGTATAAAAAAGTTATTCAATATACAAGTTTGAAATGCTAATTTATATATTAAACTCACTAATTATTGAAATAAAATCTAATTACATTGTTAAACCTTTCTTCCTCCATCATACACAAACGTGCACAGAGATAATAAAGAACCCAAGAACACCGCTCCTTGTTGATGAAATCAACAATCGTTTCCTCCGACGAACTTCACTCCACGACCTCTCCACCGTGGACCCTAAGAATCCAAGCTCAAACGAGCCTAACGAAATGCGACCGAACCCATGTTCGGCTATAGGAAAATGTCGCATCCCCATCTGATCAATCGCACCACCTCATCTTGTCACCTCCAAAACTTCTTCCATCGACAAACCCTAATCCAAGCTTTATTTAGCCTCCCATCACCTAAAGCTTGCTAAACCCGAAACCCTAGCTTACTCAAAAAATGCACGACCATTCCCAAAACTCCACTGCAACTCAAGATACCCATATCAAATCAAAGCTTAGGCCGATACAAGTTTTATAAAAAAAATTCAAGAAATGAGTTTGATTTTTTAAAATTTTAAATTTTCCTTTTCTTGTTATAGGTAGAGCATACATATAGAGGGGTATGGGAGCCTGTATGGGGAGTATGGGCCTGATGTATCTGGTATGGGTGAATAGTAAAGTATATATTATTTAGTTTAATAAAATCCTACATTTCACGTCCAAAAAATCTCAAACTCCTATCGAGACGTGCTGCCTGATGTTCTATATGTAATACCCCTATTTCGAAAAAAATAGAACTAATCTCGAGACCTAATTCGTTCATATACAGAAGATAGCTTTTCAAACCCAGTCATATTATATTAATTCATTTTATTTATTTTTATGCGTGTCGACCTCGCATGACCGCACGACATGTCCAATCGTCACGAAATTTGTTAATATACAATAATACACTATTACGGAACCAATGGTACTTGTTTCGTCAAAATCCGAGACAGTGCCCTGGAATGATATTTTCACACGTTAATTAAAACAATTTATTATTAAAACCAAATAAATCACTTTTCAATCTGAACTTAAAAGTTTATTATTCCATTCATATTTATATTAAATTTTAAATAAGATTTTGAAACCATTTTTATTATCATTAAATCCAAGATTCAATTATTAAATAATTCCAATTATTTGAAATTTATGCTATTTGGCTTATAAAAATAATAATTCAATATTTAAAATCAATTAAATATTCCAAATTCAAATGACTGAAATCCTGGGTCGTTACAATTATAATATTTAAAGTTAATTAACTTAAATAAATCATAACTCACCTATATGAAATTCGTTTGAACTGCAGATTTTTACGTTGGGTTCGTATTGACGAATACAACATTTTGATAAAAATTGTTACTAGTATTGGTATAGTATAATTTAATGATAAATTAATACTGACTGATTATAATTACATAAATTTTGATAATTACGTGGTTTAACTAACTTTACTTCATGGGTGTTATCTATTTAGGCAATAAACACCGTACTAAATTGAACAGAGTATTTTAGACATCTGTGAATAAAACACCGTTCCACTAATTAAAATTAATTGGTCACTTAATTAGCAGAATAAATCTCCGTTATGCTATTTTATAGATTTGGACATCTAATTATATGGCATTAATTGATATGCCAATTAATCATTATTGAACAAGTAATATGATAACCTGTGTTGGTTAACTATTGAATTTATTTACATAGATGTTGATTATATAAATACCAGTTATTAATTTGGGCAGTTAAAGTTAACCTAACAGTGACTTGTTTAAGTACCATTGTGATCACCAAGCCTCTTTCCAAATTCTTAAAGTTATGAATTTAATTCAACTTCAAATTTAAATTATTACAAATATTTATATAATAATATTTTTATTAACAATGTTTTAAAGTTAACTTATTTATATTCTAAATGTTGTTTAAAATTATTGAATTATATTCTAAATATGGTTTAAAGTTATTTTATACTTTATGTTATTAAAGTTATTTATAATAATTTGTTTTAAAGTAAATTATTATTTTAAAATTAATTATTATTAAGGTTAAATTATTATTGAAAATTAATTTTTCTATATTTTAAAGTTGATTAATTTATTTTAAAATTATTTGTTACATTATTAATAATATTGTTTTAAAGTTTATTATAATAATAATATGTTTAAAGTTATTTATTTTTGTTATTATAATAATTGTTCTAGAATTAAGTTATTATTATATTAATATTTTTTTAAAGTTATTTGAGTATATTTTAAATATTGTTTAAAGTTACTTAATGACATTTTAAAATCGGTTTAAAGATAATTAATTATTTATTTAAGATTTGTTTTTAGATAATAAATTGTTTTATGTAAAGCTTTTTTTAAAAAAAATTTATAAAAGGTTTTAAAAATAATAAACTATTTATTTCTAAAGAAATTATTTTTTTTAAATGAAAAGATTTATTTAAATGTTTGATTTAATAAAAAGGATTTGTTTAAAGAGTTATAATTTGGAAAAGGGTTTTGGAATTTGAAGAAGAAGTTTTGTTTTAAAATAAGGAAAGTTTATAAAAAATGTTTTATAAATTTAAAAGAGATCTCGAAATTTGGAAAGGGTTTTATAAATGATTTTGGATATTTATAAAAGAGTTTTATAAATGATTTTGGATATTTATAAAAAGTTTATAAATGGTTTTGATATTTATAAAAGAGTTTTATAAATAGATTTCGAGATTTATAAAGAAATTTTATAAATGTATTTGGGGTTTTGGTAAAAGAGATTTTCTTAAATGAAACAGATTTACTAAAAGAATTTATAGAAGAAAATTATAAAATAATTTGAGATTTGGATTTCCCTTAACTGGCCTTCTTAATTATGGTGATGTGGAACTTTCGTTCTATACTTAACACCGAAGGAATAGTGTTTGGAGTTATTCTTATCTCTAGTTTAAATAACATTTGTTTGATCCTTTTGATATGATTTCGAAATAAGAAATCTTTCATAATGTTCTATGAATATACTTACACTATTGAGATAAGTATATGGTTATATTTTCTAAATATCGAAAATATAGTGTTCTGTGAATATATGTGTCCTGTTGAATTAAGTATGTGGAAGTGATTTCCAAATATTTACAAAGTGATTTTTATTAATGGAAGATTAGTTAAATGAGGCTTAGTGGTTTCCGTGGGAAATGTAATCTCTGTTTGAATGATTTGTTTATTTGATAGTTAAATAACCGACTATCAAATCTTAGCCTAAATATGTAATCTTTCTTAATTTTGATGGTATGGAAATATTCCCTACTTAAAACCGAAGGATTTTAACTCTGGAAATATCTAGGAGAAACACGGGGATTATATGGTATAGTTACCGTCAATGGTGCTATACTATACGTATAAACTCGTTTTTTTCTTCTAGGAAAAACATTGAGGAGATTGGTCCACATAAACGGTTAGGGGGTGATCTCCGATCTTATATATTGTCTGACTATTTCCAAAAGAACCGGTATTGAGCATTTTGGAAATCAATCGATTGGTTTTGGAACATCCGGTAAATGCAAGAGTGTACTTGTAAGAGATGACTCAAAACTGTAACCACTCCAAAACCATATACGGGTTCTATGCTTGGAGGAGAATCAAGATCTATTTAGGATGTTGGAATTCATGTGTTATTCCGAGACCCATTTGGGTATGAGAATCATGATTACGAGATCTTTGTTGAGAAGTGAGAATCCTATACGGTTTCGAGACCTGTTGAGGTATGGGAATCCATGTGGAATTCTATAATCAATTCAGGTGGTGGTGCGTGAGCTGGAATGCCGGATGTAGCCTCATCAGCGTAATGACTAAAAGCAGAGATAGAATGCATAGCCAGGGGTTTAACTGACCCATGAGGGTGGAGTCGTCTCCTTCATAGAGTTACCTATAGTTTTTATGCTTGCATGGAGCGATGCATTCAGCCTTTGCATAGCCAGCTTTGTATTTCCTATTATACATTACTATGGATGTATTGTTGCTTCAGAAGGGTAACTTTGATTCTTGTGCAGGAGGAGCATTCTTGAAGTACTGAGAGCCCTTCCATGGAATCCAACACGAATAGCGAACACGCCTTATCAGTTTGTGATTTTATACCTATTATTGTTGTGATGTGCACTCACGAGCATCACGGCTACTTGATTATTATTATTTTCACCCTTAGACATTATTATAATATCACTGGATTTTCTAATATAAATGGTATGGTTATCGTAAGGTAAAAACCCATCCGTGTTTATGTGCGGCGTTTCTTACGAGATACCTTTGTTTTGAAGGGTTTATAAAATATTTAGAATCTGTTTGATTGTGTTTCTCACATTGGGTTTACCAGACTAATCCAAGTGTTAATTTTCTTATAATTCTAGGGTCAGCCCGAGCATATTTTCCAGGTTTAGCTGGATACTTTGGAGCTTTCAGGAGACGAGCTGGATTCTCCAAGTCATATTCACATGTCTTATATTCCTCACTATTTTGTTGTTCTTGATTTATGTGTGTATTTGTTAGCAATTGTAAGAACAGGTTGTTATAATTGTCTAGGCTGAAAATAAGTTAGTGTACTCTGATGTTGTGTATATTAAAGAGGAATTCTTTTTGTAAAGATCTTGTTTATATTATATATCTTCTCGTCACGATGCGTGATTCTGTTCCGCCTTCTATTTCTTTCACCCAACAATATGTCCTTCCAACACTTGGATATTCAGCACATGAATACCATGGACGTATTAGTGTCGATTTCTAAGGGTCGAAAAGGCAAGTCATTACAGGCTTCATTATATGTTGAGATGGATTTGGAATGTAGTGAATAAAAATGAAAGAAAACATGTAATGATTCATTTAACTTAAAATGAGAGGAAAGACATTCTAAAATAAAGTATGAATACTGCTTTTACTTATTTTTATGATTTATCTAAAAAAATTATTTACTTAAATTAAAATTTGTTTTTCGAATACTATTTTTCTTTTTTGTTTTGTTTTGTAATCTATTCAGTTGGTATGAAATAATGAATTAGATAAAAAATTTACACACTGTATAATGTATAAAGTGTACAGAAATCTATAGTTTGTATTAGTAGTTATCATATAATTCAATAAATATAAAGTACATACAGAAAATGGTAACAAAATAACATAAGTTTTTTTTTATTTTCTTCTACATGCCTTACACAATTAAACACATCACACTTTTGGGGTAGTTGTGAACAGGTTGATTAATTTTGAGTTTGGTATTATATTTATTGCAGGAGCGGTGGAGAATTTTGAGTAGCAACTGATTTGTTGTTTAGTTTCCCAGTTTGTATATGTTATTTGTTGAAAATTAAATTAGACAGAAATCAATATTTTAGCTTTATATGAACTTATATTTATTTATTTTGTTTCTATCATGGTATAATAAATTTTTCAATGCCATTCTGCAGTAATTCTTTTTTTATAAATATTCAAATTCTATTTTTACATATTCTGCTCCATAATTTTAAAAATTAATGTAGAGTATTATAAATATATAAATATGAATATTACTTGATAAACTGTAAATTAGGTTATTTTTGCCAAGGCTTCAATATATCTTGAAATGGTTTTGGATGTAGTGAATAAAAACTAAAGAAAATATGTGATGATTTCTTTGCTTAAAGTGAGAGGAAAAACATTATACGATAAGTATCAATTTTAATTTTGCTTATTTATAGGATATACCGAAGAAATATGATTTACTTAACTAAAAATTAATTTTTCAAATATATTTTATTTTTATGCATTTTGTTAGCTATTAAGTTAGTATAAAATTATTGATTTGAGAAAATTAAAATATTCTTCATTAGTATGAGGAATAATGTTATAGTTTAGGATAAATGACATTTATTTTATAATCTTAAGGATTTTACCTTCTATTCACATATTCAGTTAGTATAAAATTATGAATAACATTTCTCATTAGTTAAACGAATAACCTTTAAATAATAATACACTATAATATGGTTGAAATAGTTTTAAAACGATTAACTTTTATATCGATTTTACATGTTATATTCTTAACTTATTATCGTGAACTTATTAAATTGTATATCTTTAGTCATTCATGATCAGATATGTACTTGAGGTAAAAATGCTAAAGTAATATATGCAAAAGGTAGAAAAGGAAAAGGGCAAGTGGAAGGCTGTTATGGTTAAGAATGAATTTAGTATAGCGTATCTTATATAATTTGTTTGCAGTCAGTCATATCTACTCTATTATATATAAAAGACAATATGGTTCTGAATTTTTTCTTCCACCGTATTGATTCTCAGGCTAATTCTTTGCTCTTAGCAATTTGACATATACTTTCTCTTTAAGCCATCATAAAAAATCTTAATTTTGCAAATTTGAGCCTACGCACTAAATAGACATAAATGCGGCCTTCAGTATTTGGTGTTAAATCCCCATACAGTCAATCTAAACCCTAATTTCAAAAGTACTGGCACCGTCGAAGATGGAGGGTCGCACAAATCTAAAACCGCCTCCTCCTCTGCACTATATACGAGCTGGTCATCTATTACTTTCCCTTTTTTGTATTCTTCTTCCCGTCGACTACCGGTTAAAGGTAAGCTTTAATCCCTAATTTTGAGTCTTTTTTCCATTTTGCAATCGTCCAACCCTGGTAACAAATCTCATTAGGCTATTCCTTTCTGTTTATTGCAATTGACATGAAGATCTAAAGCTTTTGATGTACTGTGTTTCAGGTCCTCTATTGCTTTCCTGTATTCGATTGTTGCTTTCATACTTCAGTGGTTCGGTTATAATAGCTTTAATTCAAAGGTGTGTTTATAATGGCAGATGGTTTTTTTATATAATTTGTGTTGTCGTTCATAATATCTTGCTAATTGTGTTCGCTTACTCAAAAAATATCTAGTTTATATGTTACACGGAAATATAAAAAATTTCGATGCATTAATTTTCTTTCTCAAACCATGATTTTGGGTAAACTTATTATATTGGATTTGCATATTAATTGATTTGATTGGAATATGATGATGATTCGGGTTGGTTTGATTTTTAGACTCTCTGTTTGGGTTGATTTTGGATTAGGGTTACAAGTATAGGAACTTTTAGGTTTGGAGTGAATAACTCAAGGTGCATCTGTTATTACCTGTACATGAGAATCTAGATAACATACAATCTTCACAGTTTACTGAATTTTAGGTCTATGCCATATCAAATATTTATATGTGATATTGTTTTATGATAGATTTGGTGATATCTGCAAAATACTTCTGAAATATATGTTTTGGTTAACATGTCAGTATCCTAAAACTGTTATATTTTTTCCTTTTAAGTTGCTCATCTATAGTTTGTTTTAGTCCAAGATGTGTATAAATCCTTTTTCTAACTCATATTCAGTTTTTCCATCTACAACTGTGCTTCTTACTTTGAACATCGAGGAAAATATAGTTCTTCCATACATGCGTTGTGTAAGGCTACTTTGTATATGTTTATAATATATCAACTGTAGTATTTGATACACACACACACATGCTCATGGGCATATGTATAATATATATATATATATATGTTTATACTAACTATTTGTTTAAAAACATGATGTGTTGTATTGTCTGTTTCATTCTTTTTTTTATTGTTTTAGAAAACCATTATTTCTCGAATCACTATTTTCATTTTACTATTGTTTTATTTGCTTTAGTTTTATACATTCTACATCTTTTAACATTTACAGGTTTGAGTGGACTTCAAAGGTCTTTCTTCTCTTACTTATTGATCTTATATTCAAATGGTAAATAAAAATATATTAAGAATATATTGATCATCGGTTGTGTGTATGGTTTATGGTTTCATTTTACATCTTGATTTTTACCTGACTTTGATTTGATAGGTGATATTTTAGTGAACTAAAAAAAAGTGTAATTCATGGTAATTTAACTCATTTTAAAGTACAAAAACTAATAAAAGCTTCCTCTTTAGCGTGTGTTACTGACATCACTAGCCATATTTTCGAAGACTTTATACAACTTACTTATTCATGTGAAATGTAATTTTGGTACACTTTGTCTTCTAGATTTTAATATGGGTATAGTTACATTATGGATTTTAAAAAGCTTTTAAAATTTAGGTTTTTTCGTTTATCTCATGTTAATTTGTTAGTTTCCCTTTGGCTTAAACTTCCTAGTTGTATAACTTAAACAATGATTTATTAAGCCAATTAAGATAATGAATTATATGATTATTGGTACCTAAAGGAAAAAAGCTATGTAGAAAATGTTCTACCTTCTTATAACATGTTTTTTATCAAACTTTTTACTCCATATTAAATTTGAATTTTACATTGTAAACATTGATTTAAAAATTTTAAAAAAGATTTTAAATTTTGCAAAAACGGTTCATGATATGCACTATGGTTTTACATATTGAAGTTTTAAAGAAATACGTCAATTTTTTTCTTTTTTCATTAGATGTACCATTCAATCTGTTTTTTGGGCTGCTAGGAATAAACTATAATTTTCTTATAAGAATTCAAAAAATTTTGCTTTCAATAATCGTTTGTATTTTTTCCCATTTTCCATGATAACATCGTCCCAATTTAGTTTCAAATTTTGTCTTTTCAATTTTTCTAACTTGACTTTTTACAATCTACTTCTCATATTTTATATACTTGTCATACTCAGATGTAGAAATATATATCGCATGAATTTTTGTCTTTTTGTTTCATAATTACATAATAATAGGCTATGGTAAACTACAATTCTACCTAGATAAACTTTCTAGAATTCTAAATTGGTAAATATTTGCAAGAGTATCATACTAATATCTAGGCATTCTTCAACTGTCGCTGTTATATTGAGGTGAGATGGATTCCTTTACATTTGATATATAAATAATGTAGGGTATAATCACAAAATTCCTATTAGTTAATGCATCAATTGAAACCCAGGACACATCTAATTATGAAACATCCAGTACAATATTATATATATATATATAATACGTATGTGTGTGTGTGTCTCAGTGTGTGCGCACGTGTGCGTGTGTGAGCACACGTATGTATTATATATATATAATCCACCAAATGAGTATTGGTTTATGAAAGTGTTTATTTATTATCATACTTCTTTATAGTTTTACATGTTGCAGTTTCAAAGAAATACGGATTTTTTTCATTGAATATACCATTTAATCCGTATTTTGGGTTTCTAGGAGTAAATTGTATTTTTTCTTAACCGTTTGCAATCTTTTTCCTTTTTCTATGATAACATCCTCCTAATTTGACTTCAAATTTTGTCTTTTCAATTTTTGAACTTGACTTTCTACAATCCATTTCTCAGATTTTTATATATTTATCATACTTATATATAGAAATCTATATAGTATAATTATTTGTCTTTTTGTCTATTAATTACATAATAATAAGCTATGATAACTTACGATTCTACCTAGATAAAATTTCTAGAATGCTTAATTGGCAAATATAGTCAAAAGTATCAGATTAATAGCCATGCATTCTTGAACTACTACTGTTATATTGCGATGAGATGGATTCCTTTTACATTTGATATATAAATAACGTAGGTTATATTCACAAAATTCCTATAAGTTAATGCATCATTTGAAACCCAGAACACATTCAATCATGAACATTTAGTAACATTATATATGTTTGTGTGTGTTATATATATAATCCACCGAATGAGTATTGGTTTATGAAAGTGTTTTATTTATTATCATGCTTAATAAAAATGTTCCTTGATTTAGTTTAATAACCTGCAAACAAAATTTGTTAACCATGGTTTTTATTTGCATCTAACTTATTTGAACCATTTATAAAGCTCTGATCACAAAGCTTCTTTTTAAAGGGTGTTCCACATTAAAGTCATAATTGTTATAATATATGTAAATATAAAAGTGAATATGCTTTTGTGTTTTTCTATTTAGTCCCACATCATGGGATATGTTCAATCTTATACTCCAAGACCTATATATAAAGGAGCCTATGTAATGTAATTGAATTAATCAATCTCTATGTAACTGATATCATAGTGAATAACATTTTCTCCTCTATCCTCTTTTCTAATGGCTTCTTATCTCTTTTAGTTTATAAAACGTTATCAGCACGATCTATACAAAAAAAAATTATAGATCTACAATTGTGATAATATATGAAATCAGATCTATTCTTTTCCAGATCCAATTATAGATTTCAAAACGGTAAGTCATTTTTATGATCTGATTGATTTAATCTTCCAAATCATTTTTTCTTTTTCGTTTTTTAAGATCTCATTCCATTCTAGATCTACTTCTTCAGATCTGAATCTAGATCTTATATAGATCTAAACTTTGAGATCTCATTCTTATTTTGTTAGTAATTATATTTCAGATCTAATTTTTTTTTGCTATTTTTCTGATCTTATTATATTGTAGATCTCAATATCATGCTTATTTTTATGTTTTTGAGTTCATTTATTTTGGAATACAAGTTTGAACTTGACAAAATATGATATTGTTGATTCAAGCAAATTTATTGAATTTGATTGTATTTAGTTTGGACATGGATTTGAGAAATCAAACATGGTTGGTAAATGGAGTTTTCATTTTGAAAACCTTTTGATTTGATTTAGATTTGAATGAAGGCTTTGAAAATTATTTTGATATATGATTTATATTTCCAGAAGAAATATTATATTGTTTCTTAGAGAAACAGATATAAAGATAATACGTTTTAGAGATTTATTTATATTTATATTGGAAAATCCAACATCCCAGAAGAGATGTTATTGGAATTTTATTTTTGTTACACTGCAAGTCATTAAAAAGAAACACTATATTCCCTGAAGGAATATCATATAAAAGTTTCGAAGTAATAACAATAATTTGCCCCTATTAAAAAGGGAATTGTATACTAATATTACAGTCCAGAAGTAGTGGTTTTATCTTCTCATCTCACTTTCATTTGCTGCATCTAATTTTGTTACTGTATTTAAAGTTTGATATATAATTTCAAAGATAGTTACAACAAAAATCTCCAGTAGAGATGTTTTATGTAAAGGTAGTAACTATGTAATTTCTACAAAAGAAATATTGTACATTGATATGGCATTCCAATAGTACATATATATCTCTAGAAGAGATAAATTCACTCTGGAAGTGGGGATAATAAAATATCCCTAAAAGAGACTAATAAATTAGAAAATGATAACATATCTCTAGCAGAGATTTTTTTTATATATTTGGTAATTTTATTAAACCAAATAAATGCATAGAAATTTGATTATGAAAGATCCCAAGTTAGTTTGGATTAGATCCTAAAAGATTAAGAGCTATGCAGCGTGTATCATATATTTCATTATAATTATATCAAACCTCCCAAATAGGTAAGAAATTAAATTATCTCTAGAATATATTGTTCTTTGTTCATATGTCTAATTATATCATAAAGGTCATGTTCCTAGTTATTATTTCATAAGAAATATTACACGCACAATCATTTCTTGAAGAAATATCTTTAAATATTCTCCTGAAGAGATAGTCTATATTTCATATCATAATTTTCATGCAAGCTATACATACGGTCTTGAGGAGATCTATATCTGTAACATTCCAAGTATCCAGAAGATACACTTACTATTATTTTGCTATAATTTTTTTTCTTCAGAACTCTCAAAAGAGATGTGTAGAAATGTCTATATGCAATTATAATTTATTCTTTGATAAGTAATCATAATTAATGTTTAAAACTGATATTTGAGATATAATTGAGGAATAAAAATTTTTTAACAACTTAAGTTGTGTGTATATTTTGTTCGAACCAAAAGTTCGATATGGTTCCAAACCAAATGTTTTGAACATTATCATGCGGTTTTGATGGATTCACATTGACATTGATTTATAAATAGAAATTAATAGTTTGGATCCTTGCAATAATTTGTACTAAAAAATCACTAATTCAAATAAGAAAGAATATGGAAATTTATAATATATGTGTAATACGTGGACGCACGTATACATCCATATATGTAAATATTCAGCTAACAACCTGAAGTTTGTTATAAGCTCATCTTATAGATTATGCATAGATATTATTTAGTGATTTAAAATTCAATCAACATAAATGTTGAATGAGCTGAAGTCATGTATGTATTCAAATGATCTACACCATAAGTAAATTCCTCTAATTAGCTAGATCAATGAATGAGAACAAACTCTAATAAGAAATATCAATTGAATGCATTTTATCAACTGATAAAAGAATTATCCTCCTATTATTAATATGCATGGTGTATTTGCTAGTAGCAATATCATAATGGATCAAAATGAGAATCCAAAGATGATCAGTATTAAATATTTGTTAAAATATACAATGATGCAAAATATTAAGTAACTTGAATAAATTATCAATAATATCCCTAGTAAACTTTCTCCAATATAGATTTGAATCCCTGAAGGATCAAAACGTATAAACCACATCCGAAATGTGGTTCAAAAGTTAGTTCAAAATATTTTTGGAGTAAGTAATAAAGATGTCAAATAAAGGAGGTGAGTGTTCTTGAAGAAACACTTAAGAATGCTCTGGAAGAGATCCATGACATGATTGTCAAATAACCCTAGAAGTGGTTTAGGTACCTAAAATATGATAAATAAAGATATCTCAATAAATCATATCTAGAACTGACAATAAATAATCATTGATTATAAATTTATAAATAATAAAGTGCTTATGTTTATAAATGGATTAAAGATCCTGGATTAGAGAAAAACATGATTGGCCATCATGAAATTCTCCTAAATAAGAAATGTGGACCTGTAGTCCACAAAATAAAATTAGAAACATGTATCTAAAGTGGCAATAGCACACTAAAATTATTAAAGCACATATAGTATCACCAACATGTTAAGTGCCATGGGCATGTTATTTTTAGAGATAATTGAATTGATTGAAGCAGTGAAAGTGTTTGAAACACTTAAAATACCCTGAAGGTATAAATATTGTTTAAATCATTATAAACAACGAAAGTACACAAATTCCTGAAGAATATAATAACTTTGATGGTTATAAAGAAAGTAAAGAACAAGGAGCGTAGATTACAACTTCTTTTAAGTATTGTTGTAATGAAAATCTTGATATAATTCTTGATGAGTAGGTTACTTCCTATTTTTAAGTATTGTTGTAATGAAACTCTTAATATCCATTGAAGTGGTAGTTGTGATATGCAAATACTTATTAAAGTATACAAATTCCTGAAGAATATATATAACTTTTGTAGTTATAAAGAATGCAAAAGACATGAAGTATAGATTACAACCTTCTTCTAAGTGTTGTTGTAATGAAAACCTTGATATAATTCATGATGAGTGGGTTACTTCCTATTTTTAAGTATTGTTGTAATGAAACTCTTAATATCCATTGAAGTTGTAGTTGTGATATGCAAATACTTATTAAAGTATATAAATTCCTGAAGAATATATATAACTTTTGTAGTTATAAAGAATGCAAAAGACATGACGTATAGATTACAACCTTCTTCTAAGTGTCGTTGTAATGAAAATCTTGATATACTTTAATGAGTAGATTACTTCCTGCTTTTTAGTAGTGTTGTGATGAATTTTTTTAATATTCATGAAAGATGTATAGTTGCAATACACAAAACTAATTTGAATCACAAAAATGAAAGCACATGAAGTGCTTTTCATAAAAGTAGCATACAAAATGCATAAAATGCAAATCATATTTGGAAGAAACAATCTTGAATTTTTTTTATTGTATTGAAGGAAACTATTAATAAATTGTATTATTAATGAGATACATATTTATGGATCCAGAAGTATCTATAACCAATTTGAGTTATCGAAAGACGAATACGAATTCAGAGGAAACTTTTAAATCAGGGGGAGCTTCCATAAGTATTTTATAATGCACTCTTTTTCCTTAACTAAGATTTTTCCCACCGGGTTTTCATTAGTAAGGTTTTAATGAGGCATTATCTTGATCCAGAAGTATCAACTCCCCACTAACATTTGAAAATAAGTTATAATGTACTCTTTTTCCTTATTTAAGATTTTTCCCACTGGGTTTTTCTTACTAAGGTTTTAACGAGGCATTATCTTGATCTAGAAGAATCAAACGTCTTTTTAAGAAATAACATCTCAAATATGTTATTTAAGTTAAAATGTATTTTTATCCTTGACTAAGATCTTTCTCATAGGGCTTTTCTTAGTAAGGTTTTAACGAGGCATTAGTTTGATCCAGAAGTATCAAGTTTCATTTGAAGAAATAAGAAAATAAAATATGTCATTGTACTCTTTTTCCTTCACTAAGATTTTTCCCGTTGGGCTTTTCTTAGTACGGTTTTAATGAGGCATTATTTGATCCCGAAGTATCAAACTCTTTAAAAGGAATATCATTATATGATATCTGTGATTTCAAGTTGCACTCTTTTTGTAAAGACCCAGAATTTTGAACAAATTAAATTGAAAATATTTAATTAATTTTAAATATTTGAACGATGATTTAATTTGAATCCCCGATATAACTTTGAAATTTGCGATTAAACTATAAAATTTAATCTGTTGAATGTTGAATAAAAATTTAAAATCTTCAATTTAAAGTTGAAGAAAAATATTTCGAAAGCTTTTAATATTCGTATTGATATTACTGAAGATAATAGAAGCTTCAGAATTGAATTTGAAAATGGTTTGTTCAGTTTTGAAATTATATCGTCTCAACCGATATTTAAAAATAGCGTTCCGGAACACTGTCTCGGAATTCAACGAAACCAGTTCCATTAGGTCCGTAATATTGAATTATTACCGGATTTCAAATTTCGTATCGTTCGGAGTTGTTATGTGAGCACACGATAGATAAACGCATTGAAATTTAAAACGAATTTGATTTAAATTTAATTTCTTAAATTGGTCAACATCAGCCACTTTCGTTCCTAAAATCATGCCTAAATTCACGAAGGGAATCACGGGAAGAAGTCGTGCAACCCATGTTCTTTCAATTTTAAATTACCATCTTCCCTCGTTCAAAACACAATCAACTGCAGCTTCAACGCAAAGAAAAAATGGCGACCCCTTTTTATTTCGTTCGAATGAATGTAATCTCATTCCATCCACCTTATCTATTTCCCAGTTCGAAGTCGAAACCCCCCCTTTTCGTTCAAATTTGAAATCAAATAAAATCAAGCCGAAGCCTCTTTTCAACTCAAATTCAAAAATCAAAAGAAAAACGAATCGAATTGCCAGCTCGATCTCGAGCTACCTCGAATCACGATGAAAATGGCGACTGGCGTTCGAGCAAGGGATTTGGGGTTCACTAGTGAGGCGCGCGACATTGATGGAGGCTGGAGGAGCTCGCGCTCGAGCACGTGGAAGCAGGCAGCGATTTGCGATCGAAGAAGACATGCTCGCAGTGGTCGTTGATTCCGGTGGGGAGGCGCGCGGTGATGCTCGAACTATGGTTTGTTGTTGTTTGAGTCGCGATGTCTGGCGCGCGTCTTCGAGGGCAGCGACGTGGAGGCTGGAATGTCGAGCAGTGATGGCCAGTGTTCTTTTCATTCGACAGTAAGGTGTTCACAATTTATCAGATTCAATTTAAAATTGAACATGAATTTATATATATATACACACACACACATAAACACTCTTGTATATTTTAATGTAGACGTTTATGGGAAAACAGAAAATGATTTTTTTTAGGGACAAGATTTTGTTTACAGTTATATATATATGTATATATCCAGAAGCAGAGAATTTATATACAGTTTAGGAAACTATATAGGGTTAAAACAGGAGTTTTAAAACATTTTTGATTTGAACAGTTGTATTAAAATTGGACTTTCGATTAACTCATTCAAATTTACTTATTAAAAATTATTTTTAGTAACTAAGGAAATGTATTTAAAAGAAAATTTGTTAGAAATTCAATTTATTAGGTGAAACGATTTATTGAAGGAAATTTTTGGTTTAAAATTTAATTTAATAAATTCGTTGGATAATTAAGATTACCAAACGAAAATTTATAGTTCGATTGATTCAAATATTAATAAATTGTGTAAATATTTATACAAGGTATAAATGGAGAAAAACAAATTGGAATGGAAAAATGGACTGCAAATAAAAAGCTAAGATGAGATTTTTCTCACTCGATTGAAAAGTGGATTTTACAATTATTGATTGATGATTGACTGTTTGGATGTGATATTAGATATAGTAGGATATATCTATATATATAGCAATATATACATATTGGCATATGTATATATTGGATTGATTGATTTCCCGCCTCGTATAGCGGATGAGACCCTATTGCGCCGTTAGTAAGTGGATGATTTTATAAAACCCATATACCGCGATATTCCACCTCGAAGTGGAATTGGTATTGTGCTAACATCTGTGGATGCAGGGAAACATGTTGGAGGGATCCAACTGGATTCCTCACCAGTATTTATTTATTTACAGATATTTTTGAATATTCTGTTATCATATTGATATGTGATGTTTGTTGTCGTGATTGACTAATTGATGCTGTTGCATCATTGGATTCAGTTTTGAAGTTAAAAATGATTTTTACTTTAAAAGGATTTTTTTAAAGTGATTTTTTGAAAGAAGACGTTTTATTGAATTTTTAAATTGATTTATAAACGTTAAAATTTTAAAGTTATAAAAGTTAAGATTTTTGTGAAATTAAAATCAAAGTGTGATTTTTTAAAATAAAAGTTGATATTTATAAATTTCAAACATTGGAATTTTAAAACGAGTTTTGTAAGTGTTAGAACAAGATGAAATAAAAATTCGTAAGTGAATGAAATTTATAAATTGTGAAGTATAAATTGAATAGATGTTGTAGAATAAAAGATTTATAAGTAATAAACTTATAAATTAGATTTTTGCACTTGGATGGAATATGAATAGAATTTGCTAATAAAATGATTTTGTAAGTTGAAATTGTTATGAAGTATAAATGTGATTTATAAACGTTGTTTTATAAATCCAAAACCTATTGAAATTGATAAGTTAAACATAGAAGTTTATTAAATGAAATATATCCGCGATTTTGGATAGTGGATAATTCTTGAAATAAATGTGTAGAAAAGATTGAAATGTTGTTAGTGAAGTATATTCATGATTTTGGACAGTGAATATATTTTTAAGTAAAATGGATATTATTTTGGGAAGTGACATTTTAAAAATGAAGTTAATTGTTTTAAAGATGTTTTAAAATATATTGACTATCGAAATCATAGATTTCAACATTTATTGTTGAAATAGACGTTTTCGAGAAATAAGGAAATGATGGATTATAACACTGTTGTTATAGTAAATGATTTCCGAAAGGAAATGTTTTATGTAGTATTGGGATTTATATATCTATCTTAAAATCGAATCCCTATACTAGTGATTTTGAGTCGTCGTACCGATGTTTTACGTAACATTCGTTTTGACTCAAATGATTTCCTTAAAGAATGAAATATATACTTAATATCGATTGAAGTATATCGAATATTTTCAAAAGTTGAAAATAAATAGATTTGTGAATTACTTATTATTAAATAAGTATGGAAATGCTTTTCCGATATGAAATGAACTGTTTTGAGATTTTATCTTCTTAAAGATAAATTGAAATTGAATATTTGAAATCGATTTGAAAATCGTATATCAGTAGATATTTTAAAATATAAATTCACTATGGAATTTATAAAGGGAATGGAAATTCGTTTTAAAAATAAACGTTGATTTATTTTTGAAGTGGGGAAATTATATATCTAGTAAAGATATTTTTGGAAATAAATAATTTGGAAAATTATTTGGAATCTGATGATGTTGCGCATCTTTATTGATAGTTAAATAACCGACTATCAATATTTACCTTGAATGGGTATTTGTTGTGAATTGGATGAATTTGAATGCCACACTTATTTTTGAATAAGCGCTCACTATTCGGGTTAGCCGGGAAAGGACCATGGGGTCGTATAACCCATTCCGAATATGTGATACGTCGTTATGAATTGCATTTGATGACCGGTGTTGAAGACCGGATATTTTTGAAAATGGAAGGATTACCGTCGAGTTACTCTACATCGGCTGATCTCCGATTTAGAGGTTTTATCACCCTTAGTGACGGGAAGTCTGGACGTGATTAGAAAATTATCCGGATATGCAAGGGCTTCATGAGAAGTGCCTTCGGTTCTGTTCGATCCTGGAACAGACTTGTATGGATTGTGTGTCTGACGTTACAAATTGAGATATAAAGCTGATTTCTTTCAAATACATTTTTGTTGGTGGCGGAGAATTTATTCTCTTAGCTTAACACCCTTCTCTGAGACGTACGAGCTCAGAGGTTATGTAGTTGAAATTTATCAGCAATATACTCCCAATTTGGTAACGTGGCATACTGAGTGTTGCTGTAAAATGATCAGTGTTTGATCATTTGCGATATGATCATTTGTTTGATCTTATATCTTTGTGATCATAGGTTGATCATTTGTTTGACCCGAAGCATGGCTTTTGAAAAGCGTAGCTTTGTGGACGAGACTTCGTCGAGCCTCACACCCCGGAAATGGTCAAAACAGGAAGGATGCGGCAAGGTTCTAGGGAGTAGCGCCCCTTAGTATATGTCATTCCTTCTGGATAGAGGTGGTATCATGGTATGGAGCCCAGATATTTAACCTATGTGGTTGCTGCATTATTATTATGTGGTTTGTTGCGAATCGGGGATCCTCGGGAAGATCGGTTACGATCGGGGGATGGCATACGCGTGTCAGTAGTTACCTATTTTTGCAGAGGTAACCCGGCCTTGTGTTGGCAGAGATCTAACCGTAATGTTAGGTTATTTCTCGGGACGTCATTCCAGAGGCGTTCTGTTCGTGGAATAGGAAGTTCCTTAGCCTGACCATTTGTTGGAAATCCAAACCCCAATACGAACCTTGTACGGTATTAGTTGTAGAACCTGCCATTTACGTACGGTGGTCACCACTGTTTAGATGGTAGCTATAGTAGACATACGATACTAGTCGTATGTTGGCTAAGTTCGAAATGTTTTCTACACTAGACATTAATAATAATAATCCAATGATTTGCGTAGTAAGCATCTTTGACTATCATAAGAAGAAATCTCCTCCAATTCTGCGTTTGCATTGTGTGTGTGGTGGGAGGTCTTATGGTAGTTTCATTTTCCAAAAGCATTGCGAAAAAAAATTATTTTCTTTGTGAAATATAACTGTTTTACGATCTCACACCAGTCACCATGACTCACTCGGAGTTTATTGTTCCCTTCTAAACTCTGGGTGCCCACCAATTTCCACACGGGCAGCCTAGAGTTATGTTATCAGGATATTCTGGAGCTTTGGAAGCAAGCTGGATGGCGTAACGTATCATCTGTATTTGTTTATTTATTCCGCTGTGTATTCTGTATGAGGACAAGTTTATATAACTGTCCATTGTTGTATTGAGTTGTATATTGACTCTGATTGATGTATGTATAAACTGATATAGTTCTTTGTTTTAAAAGACTAGTGATTATCTATTATATATTGTTCCGCTGCGAATGTGAGATTCTGATATTGTTTCTGTTTCTGATGTTGTTCTGTTGTTTCTTCTTTCTTTTTCTTCTGTCTTTTCTTCTGCCTCTTCTTTTAAACATTAAAGTTCGCGTTTCCGTCATCCGATTGTTCGACAGTTGCTACAGTGGACATAGCAGTGTCGGGTTTTCGGAAGACAGATTTGCGGGTCTTTACACTTTTCCTCGTTCAAGGTTTTTCCATTAGGTTTTCCTAACAGAGGTTTTTAATGTGGCAACAGACAATATTCATAATGACTGAATGGATGTATGAAAGCAAGATAATAATGAGGGGGAGCAATTGTCATGGACGTTTCAAAAGGAACAATTTCTAGCTACCATATGAGCATTCAAGATTTTAAAGGCGCATATTCAAGGGGGAGTGTTATAATACATGTAAATATAAAAGTGAATATGCTTTTGTGTTTTTCTATTTAGTCCTACATCATGGGATATGTTCAATCTCATGCTCCAAGGCCTATATATAAAGAAGCCTATGTAATGTAATTGAATTAATCAATCTCTATGTAACTGATATCATAGTGAATAACATTTTCTCCTCTATCCTCTTTTCTAATGGCTTCTTATCTCTTTTAGTTTATAACAATAATATATTTTTTAGTTTGTATATAATTATTTCTTTCTTATTTAAGGTAAACAAAGCAAATAAAAAACTAAATGTTCTTAGCACTAATAATGCTGGTCCTAACTACTTCTATTTGATAAGAGTAACATTATGGATGAAATAGCTTAAAGTAAAATTGGAATTTGGTTCTACAATTGTGGTGGGGTAAAATGAACATTTTGGAATTGTTATTTACTACAAAATATTACTTAGCTTTTTTGTCAAAAATGTCTTATTATGAAAGAAATTATTTAACTTTTATACTAACCTTTGGCTTCGATTACCATTTATTCACAAACACACACACATACAGATATATATATATATATATATATATATATTCGTGTGTACAAGCGTGTGTTTTATTGTTTTTACAATAGTTATACCTTGGTAACTAATATTTATATCCCTTACCATTTTGATTTTAATGCGGGAGAGTCAAAAAGTTTTGTATTTGGTATTGCTTGCAGTGGTAGTTGAAATAGAAGAGGAATTTAATATGTTTTTCCTTACATTCATTATTCAAAGCTAAGATGTTAATATTTATGATTTGTCTGTAGTTTCTGGCTATGTTTCAGACTCCTCCACCATTTATAATGTCTGTTTGTCTGTTTTTGATTGGATGGAAAATTTATTTAGTACTGTTAGGTCTTGGTCTTACGGTTATTTCCATGTTTGTTAACATAACCATTGACAATGCTTGGCATAAAAGGCATTTTTTAAAAACCAACAATATCATGGAATTTAAGACACCACTGAAAATAACGACTGCTTCTAATAAAATTTATGATAACTTAACAACGTGTTATTTCAAGCTTCTAATAATAGATAAGTTTAGCGTTTTCCCAACATATATAATACGTGTTTACGCTTTTAGTACTAATCATTTTTTCCAAACTTGTTGTTCTTTGTTCCATTTTATAAAATTTATGACACTTTGACTACATGTTTTTTTGAGCATTTGATAGTAAATATGTTTGGTTTTATGAATTGTACCATCAATAGAGGTGTTTTGTCCTATGTACAATGACTTTATTTTAATTTAACCATGGTTAACCAAAATAACTTAACAACAAACATCTAAATCGCTACATTGCTATAAAATACTGTGCATATAAAATTTTGTGTGCAAAAGTTTGTAAAGGGCGGCTACTCAATATTGTGCAGCAATAAACCTTCAACTAGTACATGATTTACACATTTTTTTTATAAGTATATCATATTCCCATTTTTTCAATCATTTTTTGATTACGGTACTTTGTTGCTATATGGTTTCAATATTTACTGACCACTCTTACTCGGTCATTTATACTGGCCTTTTTTCCCAATATTGTTATCTAATCCTTTTTTTCCTGTCTATTTGCTATGCTTCTATATTTGAACTAAAGTTTAGCCTTTGAAAATGGATAAAATTTAATAGAATTGATATATACATCTCTTTGTACTATTTTTAGGTACATAGAATATATTATTAAAGGTTAAAATGTAATACAGAAAAGCACCATTCTCCCAGTGGTTAAGTGATTCGGCTTTGGTGCGAGAGGTCACAAGTTTGAAACTTGCTTAGCACGATTCGAACGTTTATTGACATGTGATATGTTTCCCAATGACTTGTATATAAATTACCATTTCAAAAACAAAATGTAATACAATTTTGCAACTAACGAATTCTGCCTATTCTTCAAACATTGCTTGCGTCCACGGAGAAATAAGATTATGTTATATATCCTTCTTAAATTATGATGCTGGTATACACTACTATTGTTTAATTTGATTTAAAGTGTGGATATGATTTTCACAAAAATGAAAAAAAAAGTTTATCTATGTAATTTAGAGCATAATTTTGAGAGGAGTTTTATGTTTAGTAAGTTTGAAATCAAGGGCAATACTAAATAGGCAACTTCTATTTCCACCCCAGTAAATCCCTTTCACCTCCTTTAAAAAAATAAAAATTTTAATTTGCCAGATTACCCATTTTCTTTTGCATTCAAAATATAAACTATGTATACAAATTGTATTTATTCAAGTAATGTCGGTTCCTCTTCACATCAGCATAATGTAAGCTTTCATATTTCCAATTTAAACACCAAAGAAATATAGATAAAATACAAAACTTATCAATTCTATCACAATATCTATGCTATCAGATATACCAAAACTGAGCACAATTCTTATCTTAAGTTAATTTAATTAAATGAAACTCAAATCAAACGAAATTACAAGCTAATTTAACGAAATATATTGGTATTCAAATTAAAAAACTATGAAATTAAAAAATAGTAAAGGAATCAAAAATAAACCAAAGAGAAGAAAGTGGAAGAAAGAATATAAAAGAGAGAGAAAGTGAAAGAAAGTAAGTTGTAAGAAGAGGAAGAGTGGAGGCTACAATCATCATGTATAGGGGCGTTAACAGCATTTGGAGGGGTTTACTAATTTTGTAGAAAATGATGGGGTGGATAAAGAAAAACATGGGGTGGTAATAGGCTTTGCCTTCTAAATATCCACCTCTTATTTTTATCTTTTTTCTTCTTGAGTTTGGATACTACGAAGCAGACTGTACAATAAATAGAGGTAAAATGAATATTGTGCTATAGGTTTTTAATACTATAGTGTTTATCCATATTTTTGTTTTTTATTTTTGTTTATTTGAATTGGTGGTAGAATTAATATATTGCCATTAGAAAAGGGAAGAAGCAATAAAATTAATATTGTTCATTTGGAACCTTACAAATATGGTGCTCATTTGACCTGCTATGACAAGTACTTTCACTCAGTATATATGCTTCCGTTTTTGGTTTCGGAGCTATCAATTTATCTCATTACATCAACTGCATTTACTTTTGAATAGCCATGTCCATCACATATCAGTTTATTTTTACTGAACCTCATTTTTCTGAGATATTTGCCAAGTAATTTCACTCAGTATGCTTCCACACTTGGTTTTCATAACCTCAATTTTTATGAGAGATTTGCGAAGAATATTTTTTTCCATTACCGTAAAGATCAACTATACAACACAAGTAGTAGTATGTTGTATTTTTTTAATATAAATATGCAAATGTAAAAAGGAAACTAGCAAACAACAAAATCAAAATGCACACAAACAAAAATGAAAACAAACTTAAACACACACACAAAAATTTCTTTTTAAAAAAAAATTGCAAGACAAACACACAAAAAGTAAACGAAAAATAATTCGAAGAATAGAAAATTAAAATCAAATCAATTCTCCGGCAATGACGCCAAAAACTTGTTCGTCGATGGAAATTCTATCGGTTTAGAAAACCGTCGAACGAATTTAAATTAAAAATATAACTGCAAGCGCACGACATACACTTGTAGTACGTGGCGAATACCGGTCGATCCGTAGGGAATTGATGATTTTAAAAATCTATTCAATCAAATTAAACCAAGTCGAGTGAAAGTTAAGTTAGAGAATTAGAAAATTAGCTAACTAACTAAAATAAAAGAGATGCAAATATAAGGGTTAAATGACAATTTAGAGAATAAATCCACTCTCTAGATTATGTAGTTCAACACATATGAAATCATAATCTATCTTTTATGGTCATTAGTGCTTTAATTGATGTGCTTATCATAAGTATGACATATTTGTGCTATTGATTAGCCAACATAAGCCATCAAACTATAACACACCCCTTAAACCACTTACTAACTTTCATGAAACTTGACAATGAAAATGAAATCTATTTTAAGTATGGCCTATTAACTATTGATTAGAAATATAGACCATCAAATTTTAATTTCAAATCACTTTCTTTTGCCATAATCATATTTTGATGAAGAGGCAATTAGTGTTAGTGATTGTTTAAGCATAGCCTATTTGATGTCAACAATATAGGCTATCAAATTCAAGGCAAAAACAACAATTAAACCACTTCAATCATCATCATTAATCACAAAAAGAGAGCATGAATTAACAAATAGTTGAAGCTACATAATTAGAGAGCTTCATTACCCCTAAATTGAAGGGGTTTAGCCTCTCATATTTATCATTTGATTAACAAATGTAGCTAGCAACATGAAAGCAATAAGAAAGGAAAATGAAAGCTTAAGGAAAAAGAGAGCTAATTAACAAGAATTAAAACTAATCTACTTTGCATGAATGCAAATCTACACTACCAACATTAAAGTAAATGAACAAGGAAAGTAAAATGAACAAGTAATTAAATTGCATAAGAAAAAGAAAGGAAATTACATGAAAATAAAAATGGCTAAGTAGCCATGAAAAAAAGAAAGAGAGCTTGTCCTTTTATTTTGAGCCTAAACTAAACTAAGAAAGACTAAGGAGAAGAGGGTTACGTGAAACATAAGGGGTACTTATACATGTGTTAAACCCTAATTCATATTTTTGGGGAATGCCCAAATTGCCCTTGTAGGAAGTGTGGTGGCCAAGTAATCATTAACATCCACTAATCATCATTTAAGTGTACATGAAGCCATTAATTCAATAAGCATGTGCATTAGCCTCTAATTTGTACATTAAGGTAGGTGGGTAGGTGGGGTCCCCCATTATCTTCACTTTGAATTATTTCCATCTTCATTTGTTCTCTTCACTCTTGTGCATGCATATATTATCATGAAACCACTTGTATATGAATTTAAATTCTTACAAAATAATATAGAAATTTTCAATTAAATTTTAGAAAATTAATATATGTACAAAAATGACCATTTTGCCCTTGGATGAAGATGAATATGTGACGATGTGAAAATAATATGAGTTTTGGTTTAAATAAGTTAAAATGCCTGATATAATCATTTATTTAATTTAAATAGATTAAATATGGTGGTAAAATATGCACATTTACATGCACATCATCAGCTAACATTTTTGCCCCTTAATGCAGAGTAGTGACAAGTGTTTAACATTAGAAGTCATCCATGGCATAGTAGTCCAGCGTTTTGCAGCAAATATGAATATTTGAATGTTTTTTCTTTTGAAAATTAGACACATGTATAAGTTTTGTTAGGTTAATTGGGTGTTGAAAATTTTCTATGTGTTCACTGATGGTGACAAAATGTGACAGTGTTGTGTGATAATCACCCCATCAATCAACTATTGTTACTATACATGATATGGCTTCATTTTATGGTGGTGAACTATGAATTTTTACAAACATTTTTGCTATTTGATGGGAATATACAAGTTACACATATTTTGCATCTGCAATAGTTTTTCTATGTTGCCTTTATTTAAATACCTTGCTTTTGTACTTTTACTCATAAATTTTCACTGTAACCACAAATAACTGATCTAACTTATTCATTCCCTTCATAAGCATTGAGCTTCTAGCATGTTCTATGAAATTATTTTTTACAGTATTACTATGACACATGCTATATCAGTAGTGGTGATTTATTCTTGATAGTAGTGACCAACGGATCAAACATAAAACATAGATTTGACATACAGTGCAAGATATTGTTACTCAGCACTGTAGATATATTGTGAAAGTTTACGCTAGTTTTAAATGGTGGCTGCTAAAACTAATTTTAAACTATGATGCCTTCTGCTTTTGAATCGATGGATCCACGGCTTTGAAAGTTATGGCCTTTCTCTTTTGGAGCATGGCTCCTTTATTTTTAAAACATGTGACCTTTTTTACTGATAAATGTGTAATTGATTTGTTCAAATATCAATTAGACTAATATGTCAAAATATATAGTTGTTAATGTCTATTTATTATTTACAATACTACAGATGAATGTTTGCAGATTCGCAAGTTCTATCATCCTATAGCGATATGGATAAAACTAGCTGCTAATAATCTGTCAAATTCATTTTTTGTTTGAAGAAATAACATAAATTTCATATTCAAATTTAGTTTATAATATATGTATGAGTTCGTGTGCGAAGCACAGGTTCGTACTCGTATTATTCTAATTGCATTACAATTATTGGTTTGGTGGAAAGTCTCATTTAGCAATCCGATGTATAGCCTAGTGTTTTGGCTTGATATAAACTTAATTTTATTTATTTTCTTTCTATCAAGGTATAATAAATGTTTTAATCCTATTTTATAGTAAGTCGTTTCTTTTAAAAATATCCACAGTCTATTTTCACATATTCTCATTAGATACACATAAATATTGCTTAATAAATTATCAATTAAGTTATTTTTGTGAAGGTTTCAATATATCTTAAGACGGCTTTGGAATGTAGTGAATAAAATTGAAAGAAAATATGTGATGGTTCGTTTTGCTTAAAGCAAGAGGAAAAACATTAAGTGATAAGTATCAATTTTATTTTTCTCATTTTTAAGATATACCTAAGAGATACGATTTACTTAGCTTAAAAGTAAATTTTCAAATATAATTTTAGTTTTTATTCATTTTGTTAGCTCTTCATTTAGCATAAAATTATAGATTTTATAAAAATTCATATATTCTTTATTAGTAGGAGGAATAAGTTATGGTTTAAGATAAAATGACATTTATTTTATAAAACTATGGATTTTACTTTCTATTCTCATATTTTGTTAGTACAAAATTATGAATAACAATACTAATTAGTATAATGAATAACGTTTAAATACTAACGCACTATAATATAGTTGAAATAGTTTTAAAATGTCTAATTTTATGTTATATTCTTAATTTATTATTGTGAACTTCTCAAGTTGTATGTCTTTATTATACATATGCATCTTACAATTTTTTTTGTAATTAGTCATATATTCTACTTTAGGCATAACAGTTGTTGTTTCAGTGGGAAGTCTTATTTTGTAGTTAGATGTACAGTCTAGTATTTTAGCTTGATATAAACTTACTTTTATTCATTTTCTTCCTATCACAGCGTAATAAAATTTTCAATGCTATTTTACAATAATTGATTTTTAAAAAAAATACACTCTATTTTTACATATTTATTTTCATAATTTAAAAAAAAGTGTAAACTTTTATAAATATATACACATAAATATTACTTAATATACAAAATTATCTTTAGTTCTCTTACATTATTCTATGTTAAAGTTTACATTATTTATTTCTTTCTAAAAATAGTAGTTTATTAAAAATAAATATATTGATAATATTTTTTCAAAAGTTGGTATTTCGTTACAAAAAAATATATACACAAATTTTTATTTCTGAGATAAATATATTTTACAAAGATATAGAAAAAAAAATTCTTTTTGAAATTGGTACGTCAAGTGTATTATTGGTCATTACTAAAATTTATTTTCAGTAATAATAACATTAAATTAAAGATAAATGATGAATATTATAGTTTGTAATTCTGAAAAATATTGAATATTTTCAGTTAGAATGTTTTGTGAAAAAGTTAAATTTTAGTTATGTGTATTTTTAATTTATGTAATGGAAAAAAATGTATGGTATTTTGATTAGAGATATTTTTCTCTTTTATTTTATCTGTTAGATGCACATGTTAATTATTTTTTGAACATATTTGTTGTAAATTAGAAATATTAAATTACGAAATAATGTTTTATGTAATTACTTTTACCTAATTTAAATAACGATATGAATTGTAACATGTCTTTTAATCTATATATTTTTAGTCATTAAGAAAATATTTTTTTATCATTTTGATAATATAATGTATTTATTTCTGATGTTGGTATTAACTACCAGAGTTATAAATGCATGAGATTTATGCATAATTTTAATAAGTTAAAAGAAGTTAAATGCACCTTTTTTCATTTGATAGTGCAAAGTAAAGGTAACAATTGGTTATAGAAGCCCCAAAAGCTAAAATCTTTTTCAACTCATACACAGGTTATGTTCTATACTTAAATTTGAATACATTTCAACAACATAATGATGAGACTTTAGAGTTCAAACATTCAATGATGATAAAAGATATAAAACATGTACTACTAATTCAACATGAATGAGAAAAAAATAGTTTTCTATGTCAACACCTTTCGAAAGGTAAAACAATTTACTGATAAGAAATTAGAAGAAAATAACAATTTACCTTTAGCGAGTGCAAGCTGCTGCGGAGGGCCGATGTGAGAGCAGGAGTTGTCGTGGAGGATCGAGGGGAGAGTGAGTGCAGCGTTTACAGGCAAGGTTGGGTAATTTAGCTAGCAATGCTATGGAAGAAAAATGCTGGGAAGAAGGTTGGTGCGGATTATGGAAGCAATTCCAAAAATAACAAGACATGATAAATATTGCGTGTTTTATTCATTTTCTTCATGTCATAGTGTAATAAATTTTTCAATGCTACTTTATAGTAATCGATTTTTTGTTAAAAATATCACTTTATTTTTACATATTTTCTTTTATATTTTTTTTTAAAAAGTGTATATTTTATAAATATATACACATAAATATTACTTAATATACAAATTTATCTTTAGTTCTCTTACATTATTCTACATTAAAGTTCACATTATTTATTTAATTCTAAAAATAGAACTTTGTCAAAAATAAATATGTAAATAATATTTCTTTTTACGGTTGGTATTTCGTTATAAAGAAATATATACACAAAATTTTATTTCTGAAATAAATATATTTTACAATGCTATACAAAAAAATTTCCATTTAAAATTGGTACGTCAAATGTATTCTTGGTCATTACTAAAGTTTATTTTTGTTAAGAATAACATTAAATTAAAGATAAGTGATGAATATTATAGTTTGTAATTCTGAAAAATGTTGAATATTTTTAGTTGGTACATTTTGTGAAAAAGTTAAATTTTAGTCATGTGTATTTGTAATTTTCGTAATGGATAAAAATATACAATATTTTGATTAGAAATATTTTTCTCTTTTATTGTATTTGTTCCAGGCATATGTTAATTATTTTAAACATATTTGTTGTGAATTAGAAATATAGAATTACGAAACAATGTTTTAAGTAATTAATTTTACATAATTTAAAAAAAATGAATTGTAACGTTTCTTTTAATATATATATTTTTCATCATTAAATAAATGGTTTTTTATTACTTTGATAATATCATGTATTTATTTCTGATGTTGATGTTAACTACAAGAGTTTTAAAATTTAAATGCATAGGATTTAAATGTATTTTTAATAAGTTAAAAGAAGTTGAATGCACCTTTTTTCATTTGATAAGTAAAGGTAACTATTGGATATAGAAGACCTAAAATCTAAATTCTACTTCAACTCATATACAGGTTATGTTCTATACTTAAAATTTGAACACATTTCAACAACATAATGATGAGATTTCAGATTTCAAACATTCGAAGATGATAAAAGATATAAAACTTTGTACCACTAATTCAACATGAATCGGAAAAAATTGGTTCTCTATGTCGATACCTTTTGAAAAGACAAAATAATTTACCGATAAGAAACTAGAAGAAAATAACAATTTACCTTTAGCGACTGCTCGTTGCTGTAGAGGACCGTTGGGAGAGTGAGACCGAGGGGAGAGCGAGAGTTGCTATAGAGGACCAAGGGGAGAGCAAGTGTAGCGTGTACAACCGAGGTTGGGTAATTTAGCTAACAACGACGTGGAAGAAAAATTATGAGATGATGGTTGGCACGGAAGATGGAAGAAATTCCAAAAATAACAAGATGTAACAAATATTGCATGTTTTATTGGTTATAGAATTTTGAAAGCAAGGGCTTCTTTGAGGAATGAGTATAGTTTGAACCTTTTTTTCTTTTAAAGTTTTAATCAGTTTTTTGAGATGATAAAAGGAAATTGTGAAAAAGGATGAAACTGTTTATCTTTTTTAGAATAGGTAAACAGATACATCTTTTTGAGAAATGATAAAAGAATTTATTTTTGTAACAAGCTCAAGTTATGAAGCTCTATTTAATGGTATACAATATATTCATTAGTGGTAAATGAACATATTACATCTCTATTAGAAAATTAACATAGGAAAATACTCTTGTTTATATAATTCAAACCAAATTTGTATTCCTTGTAAAAAAAATATTTTTGTGAGTTACTACATAGGAAACTAGAATAATTTGACATTAATTTTATGTGATTTATTATGTTATGAAGTAATTTTAACATGGATGTATTTTAATTGATCTATAAAAAAGATAAAATAAAAATACATTTAAGAAACAGATAACTGAAATTATCTATTTGGAAAAGAAAATAAATTTACCTTTAGGAAAAAAAATGAATAATTAGCTTGTTGAAAGTACAAAAGAATTTGTGAAACATGGATAAATGGATTTTATTATAGAAATGAAAAAAGAATTCGTTTTCATAAAAAAGATAAAATAATTTATCATTATAGCAAAAAAAAAATATTACCTTTTTCACTTCAATGATAATTTTATATGTTTATGTATTAAATTTGACACCAGTCTCTTTATTTTTGTTCATGATATTAGCAGATAATTTTTTTTTAGCTTTATATACAAATATTGAAGTATATGGTATCTTGTGTTATATATACACGAGTTTACTTTACAATGCAGTTTGGAAGGGGAAATTTATATAAAAGGCCTCTTACCTCTTCACAGTTAGTTTCCAGGACTCCACCATGCACTAATAAGTTTACAAGGAAGAAAGTGAAAAATTACACCACTACCCTTTATGCATAAAAAAAGACTAGAAGGCCCAAACAAAATATTTGAATTTGGGTACAAGTTGAAATCAACGGCTAATAAACAATATGAGTATTAAATCTTGCAGCCCTCTTTCCTCCCACACAACCCGTTATGTCAAATTTCGAGCCTTATAGCACATCTAATTTCCCAAAATGCAAACAAAACATCATAGCATAACATTATCATTCTCATAAAAAAATCTACAATCTTAAAACCGCTCCACTCCTTGCTCTCCAAATCGGCTCAGATTCAAATCTGAACAACTAAAGTATGCTCATGTATTCTTTGATTATTTTATATGTCAACCGGCCCATAGTTACTCTCATTGGATACATGATAGCATGTTATTATAGATTCTACTATGATTTTGACCTTGGTTTATTTTCACCTTCCTTAAATTACTAGCCTTACCCAACTCTTACTATAACAGTTTTGGTGCTTTCATTGAGAGCGGAACTTAAGGATCATTCTCACTCACTCTCTCTTCAAAGATCCTTAACCTTAGTTCAAGTTTCAACTATGGAAATTAGGTCTCAACATGGATCTTCCAAACCACATTTAAACTTTTTACCCAATCCACTAAACAAATGACAATTCAGCAAGGAACGGGAGTTGAATTTGAGAAGTCTGGCTCTTCATACCTTGGAGGAAAGGAAAAGGATTGCTCAATATAACCGAAAAAAGTGGAGTTAAACCCTTTCATAGCGGAGAAGATTCGATCATTGCTTTAGCCAACAAACTAATTTCAGAAAATTTAAACCAAAGAAATAGGGATAATGTAAAATTTGAAAAGAGTTTGTTTTCTCAGACCACGTGAAGCATTTAACTTTAAGCATGAGGCATGATATACAAAACTGAAATGAACCATGATTTTCAAAAAAATTCTTAGAAATGGCAAAAAATTGTTAAATTAAAACCTCTATTGAAAGTTATAAGAAGGTTACGAAATGAAAAACCCCCATAAAAAGTATAGAGATGAGAAAAGGAATCCTATAACAAGAGGACAAAAAGAAAAATCGTCATACCGCTTCTCCTTTCTTAAGAAGATGTCTACTTCTTTACCAAGGATAGGCTATACTATTGGTTTCTAAGAAAACTTCAAAGAAATTAGGCAAATATGATGAAGGGATATATTATTATTATCACAAAGCCAAGGGCCATCACACTAATGATTGTTGAGCTCTATCTGTGATCATTGTGTACTATGTAAGGAAAGGAGAACTACATGAGTTTGTAGAACCTCAATGTTCGAGCATTAGAGAAAAAGCAAGAAAAGCCGTGTGTATAAGATAGAGTAATCTAAAATTTTATTTTCAAAATCTAAAAGAGGCAATCAATAGAACTACAAAAAGCCTTTAATTACCTTCGGGCCTGGCCAGCACCCATCCAAGGGAGACGGTCGAAAGGAATTTAGTTTTTCCTTTAGGCCTTGCCGAAGCACCTATACAAAGAGTGATGGCCAATAAAGCCTTTGGTCCCGCCTCTGGGCTTGGCCAAAGCACCCATCCAAGAGAGATAGTCAAAAAACCATCGATCCCACCTTCAGGCCCGACGAAGCACCCATCCAAAGATTGATCGTCACTAAACCCTTTGGTCCCGCTTTCGTGCCTTGCCAAAGCACACATCCTAGGGAGATGGTTGAAAGGCATTCGATCCCGCCTTTGGGTCTGGTTGAAGCACCCATCCAAAGAGTGATGGTCAATAAACCCTTTGGTCCCGCCTCTGGGCCTGACCAAAGCACATATCCAAGGGAGATGGTTGAAAATTCTTCGGTCCTGCCTTCGAGCCTGGCCGAAACATCCATTCAAAGAGTGATAGTCAATAAAGCCTTTGGCCCATCTTTGAACCTGGCTAAAGCACCCATCCAAGGGAGATGAATGGAAAGCCTGTGGTCCCGCTTTCATAACTGACCAAAGCACCCGTTCAAAGAGTGATGGTCAATCAAGCCTTTGGTCCTGCCATCGAGCTTGGCCAAAGCACATACCTAAAAGGAATGAATGGAAAAGCAGAACTATGCAACGAATCTTTGCACACCACTCATAGAATTCAACATTCAGCTACTCAAAGTCAGTCTAAAGCAATCATAAACCAAGGAGATTACGACAACAACAAATTAGAGGAAATATCTCCAAATAATACACCATCGAAGTCAGGTACCCAAAAAGAAAAGTTTGTTCTACTTATCAGCATACTTATATCACACCATTTCACACAAAAGTTATGCATAATAAAACTCATAAAAACACAATGCAACTACTTTAACATAGTGAATCCTCTCATGATAAGCATATTTTCCTTGACATTTATGGTCCCGTAGGACGACGGATCGGGTGATGTTGATAGACAAGCTTTGTTCCTTTTCCCTTCACGTCCAAAGTGCATAGACGTTGTTTGCTAGATGAATCCACTTCTTTATACAAAATTGTAAGCCCTCGATCTCTTTCATAGCTTCAAAACATCCGTATTTGAAAAAGTTATAGAATCTTTGAAAACTAGAAACAACTGCTTTCCTCAATCTGCTATCTCTTTCCTCGCTTAAAAATGTGAAATAATCTTTAAGTTACAAGCAACTATAACTTGAATTAAGTAATCAACAAGAAAATCTAGTTGGGAAGCCTTAGTGGAATAAAAATGCATTAATCCCAATTGATCTTCAAGTTCTTTTACCTCATTCATAAGGGTTTCAAATAAGGATGGAGAATCAACAACATATTGCAAAGCAATCAAGAGGTACTTCTTGAGTTTTCTTTCCTTACGACGAATAATATTAAGAGAATCAATGGAGTTGATTTGAACTAGTAAGGCCTTTTCGAAAGTCTTATTTGCCCCCTTAAGCTGGGAAACTATACGATTCATTTCACTGATTTTATGTTCGAGAACCTTGATCTTCATCGTTAATTTGTTCTTTTGGCACTCTAGCATCTTAATCTCTAGTCTTTGCATGGAGAATGTCTCAACAAATTTCTTGTTCCACTGATCGTTAGTTTTTTAAATGCACTCTAGCTTGAAGGCTCTGCTCAGCCTTGCAAGTTCTCTGTATTTATCACCTTAGGAAAAATCGAGTGTACCACGACTATGACCTTAACCCCCTTAAGACTAAGTAGAAAGACATGGTGATTTCCTTTATGAAGAGTCAACTGGAGTAGGGGTAGGCAATCCTTCTTTGCCTTTAGTTAATATCAATTTGTAAGATTGGAATTCATTCTTATACATTATCACTTCAGTTTCCAAGTCAAAGATGCGTCGGTTCATATCAAACTCTAGCTGCTGCTTGGAATTGGTATATAAACCAAGCTTCTTAGTCAATTCAGTGATTTTAGTATCCTACCGCGATATTTACTTCTCAAGATCTATTACTATTTCCTGATTTGATTTCAGAATAGATCTCAAAATAACGTATTTCTCGTAACACTTGTTCGCTTCGTCATTGTCTATGGCCGAAGAACCGAGTATGGAACGAGAGTGTTTGCACCCAAACTGGTCACAGACATCCAATTGCAGATGAAAGCACCAACCCACAATCGCATATCACAGATAGACAATTTGCAGAGAATATAAATTTGAAGAACACTCAAAATTTAAAAAGGAAAGCAGTAAGAACACAAGGTTTATAGTGGTTCACTTTGAAGAGTTACTATTTTATTGATGATTCTTTACTGATTTACAAGAGTACAATTGGTAGTATCAGAGTTACAATGGAGTTCGGCAGAGTAACGGCATAGAAGAGCAAAAAATATGCCTTTTTGGAGGCATATGGCTGTTATTTATAGGCGTGGCATGGAAATATCTAACCTTGAACTCGGAATACTCCTTCTCACATGTGGGTGGGCCCACGTGATCGATTCAAAGTAGTTTGGGATCGATCCCTAGGTATTTCATATCGATCAAAAATTAGTCCAATGGCGATGGGAACGATCACGAACATCCTTCTGGTGGTATGCAAGCTGTGGTGAAAATTTGAAGGCATTTGGAGTGGTAGATCTCGAGTTATGATTGATCCAAGATTGATGTTGTAAGTTAGCTGAAATGTTCGTATCGATAGCCCCGTATCGATCAGATTCGTATCGATCAAGATGGTGACGTGGAGCGATTGTTTAGGTGAGATCCACATTTTATGCCAAGTTGACTGCTTCCTCATTCGTATCCATTGGTTGCTATGTTCTTCGTATCGATCATGCATCCTCGCTTTCGTATCGATCAGTTGTCGAGCCTTTCATATCGATCCACATCTCGTTCCTTCGTATCGATGTTTTTTGTTTGGCTTCGTATCGATGCTTGAGCCTTTTATTCGTATCGATGCATGGCTATTTTCTTCGTATCTATCAAGTGAATGATCGATACGAAATATGTCACCGTTGCATCGATACGAAGTGGGAGGTTTGGATGGATGGATACGAATTAGTATTGTGGGATGGATACAATTGAGATGTGGATGGATATGAAGTAGTGGGCGAAGTTAGATGGATATGAACTAATGTGAATTCCTAGTTGTCGATCGATTCAATGCTCTGATCCGAAGCAACCATCTCCTTGGCCCGAAGTAAACCCCTCAGTGACTCGAAGCAGGTGCTGCGATGACTCGAAGTAGCTTGTTCCTCAAAGACCCAAGGTGAACACTTGTTTGACCCGAAGCAGCCCTTCTGAAAACTCAAAGCAAACATGAAGGTGACTCGAAGCAGACTCCAAGCAACCTGATGCGACTCGATCTTTGTTGAAACCATACTTTAAGCATCCTACGGTGTTTGTTCGTCGACTAAGCTATGTTTTGTGCAGTTGTTTGGGTTAGATCCACTTGTATGTTGCCTTGCCAAAAGGCGGGTTAACAGTTTGCCCACCAAAACATGCCTTGCGATAGGAAGGTGTGTTTTGTAGTGCCATAAGATGGATGTTCATATCTTGTTAATAACCTGTAAAGAGATCGATAATCTTACCGGACTATGAATGGCGATCGTTCAAGATCGTATGCCGTTCGGGGCGGTATGTGACCGTTCGAGGTCGTATGTCATTCGTGGTGAATCATGACCGTTCGAGGTCGGGTGCCGTTCGAGGCGAATTGTGATCGTTCGTGGTCGGGTGCCGTTCGAGGCGAATTGTGACCGTTCGTGGTCGGGTGTCGTTCGAGGCGAATTGTAACTGTTCGTGGTCGGGTGCCGTTCGAGGCGAATTGTGATCGTTCGTGGTCGGGTGCTGTTCGAGGCGAATTGTGTATGCCCGGGGGGCACTTAGTATTATTAATATCAGATTTCACGTTCGAGTGAGTTTCCGAATCATTTGTTATAGCGGTGCATCGCCATCCCAAAGCATGCATGCGGACCGTTCGCGATACCGTGCATGTGTAAGTGACTTGGCCGTTACAGAATTATAAATACCAGATTTACATTCAAACGAGTCTTATAACAAAAATATCCAACTAAATCAAGTCCATATGTAAAAAAGAGAAAACAAAAGCAGAACAGAAACGTCAAAGTGCAAACACCTACACTGATGCGGTTGATAGTCGTCTCAGAGCATGCCTGAGGACCGTTCGTGATCCCGTACATGTGTAAGCGACTTTACCGTGTTAATGTGGAGTTTGCTACTTATTCGTCATTATTCTAATCAGTTGATGACAAGCTAACGCCTCGATCTGGAGCCGTCCTCATTTGATGCAGATGGTGGTCGCTCTTGTTCCACTGTTGCTGCTTGCCTTTTCACATACTGCAACAACATACTGTTTCAAATATGTCCTTCAATCTCATCCTTCAAGTGCCTGCAATCATTTGTACTGTGGCCACTTAGCTTGTGGAATAAGCAGTACTTGTTTGATTTCTTCTCATTGTTGGTCGGATCCCTCCTCAATGGCCTCCAGTAGGGAACCTGCCCCCTAGTGTCTTGGTAGATTCGTTCTAAAGTCTCATTCAACTCCGTATAAGAGGTGAATCTTGATTCCTTTCGAGGCCACTTTGGCTCATCACAATTGTCCTCTGCTTTCTGTTTCCCTTTATCCTTGCCTGAATCCTTTCCGGGCGGATCTCTGCTTTTGATTGCATAAACATAAACTCCCTCTCCTTCCTCTCTATCAGCATTTGCATCCTCTTGTCGTAGAAACCTTTCTTCCACGTGGTAAAACTCTTCTAGATCAATAGGTGGATCCCTTGTTAGTGAATTCTTGAATTCTGTACCATCAGCTACGCTAGATACAGCTGCCATCAAGACCATGGAAGGATCTGGACGATTCACTGATGCTGCTGCCGCATTAAACCTCATTAAAAAGTTCCTCAAAGACTCTCCGATCTTCTTCTTCAGTGTCATCAGACTCATCACATTCTTGGGCCTTGAGATGTGAACCCTGAACTGCCTCATAAACTTTTCAATCAACTCGTTCCATGTTCCGATCGAACCGCTTTCCAATTGTCTGAACCACATTGCTCCTATGTTCGTCAAATACAAGGGGAAACAGTGGGCCATGACCTCCTCCGATGCCCCCAGTACCTCCATGTGTCGCATATACCTTGTCAGATGAATAACATGATCCACCTCCCATCATACGTCTCCAGTGTTGGTAGCTTGAATTTAGGTGGGTTCCTAGCCTGTCTGATTGCGGGAGTGAAGGGGCTCCTATTCATGTCTTCCAAATCTTTATTCACTAGTCCGCCTCTCATGGCTCGTCTGGCCATCTTTCCAATCTGTCACTGTCTTCAAGTGGTAGTCCTTATCTGTTGCCTTCGATTTGCCCCCTAAGTTCACGAGGGAATCTTGGAATCTACTCTCCTAGGTAAGCATCCATTCCTCTATCAACACCATGTTGCACAGTTCTGCCTGGTATCCTGCCTGAGATTGGATCAACATGCTCCGAGGGAGTGCCCCCTAGTTTAGAGGCTACTCCTGATGGTCCTGCTCCATTCTGAATCATGGTTGCTCCATGCTCCTGATCCCTATTTCTAGCACTTCCTGCAGTTGCGTTCCCTTGACTTTACAATCTATCTTGTCCAATCTGTTGGAGTAGGTTCTGCATCATCTCCTCCTGCCTTTTCAGTATCCCTTCCGGCATAGCCTCCATCATCATCTCCATCTCGTCTCTGGTGATGAAAACTAACGTCTGGTTAGCTCCTGAAGAGGCCTCCTGACTCCCTTCATGCTGACTCCTTTCTGTTCTTGGTCTCCTTGCTGATTGCTTCATCATAGCTTTACAGATCCAAGTCCTTAAGCCTTCAGATCTGAAATCCAAGCTGTAGAATCCCTGAGTGCTAGCCTTCTCAGTGAAAGCACCAAAATGTTTGCGCCAAAACTGGTCACAAACACCCAATTGCAGATGAAAGCACCAACCCACAATCACAGATCATAGATAGACAATTTGCGTAGAATATAAATTTGAAAAACATTCAAAATTTAAAAAGGAAAGTAGTAAGAACACAAGGTTTATAGTGGTTCGGCGTTGTAGCCTACGTCCACTTTGAAGAGTTACTGTTTTATTGATGATTCTCTACTGATTTACAAGAGTACAATTGATAGTATCAGAGTTACAATAGAGTTCAGTAGAGCAACGGCGTAGAAGAGCCAAAAAGATGCCTTTTCTAAAGGCATATGGCTGCTATTTATAGGCGTGGCATGGAAATATCTGACTTTAAACTTGGAATACTCCTTCTCACATGTGGGTGGGCCCACGTGATCAATCCCTGATCGATCCCTAGGTATTTCGTATCGATCAAAAATTGGTCCAATGGCGATGGGATCGATCACGAACATCCTTCTAGTGGTATGCAAGCTGTGGTGAAAATTTGAAGGCATTTGGAGTGGTAGATCTCGAGCCATGATTGATGTTGTAGGTTAGCTGAATTGTTCGTATCGATAGCCCCGTATCGATCAAGATGGTGACATGGAGCGATTGTTTAGGTGAGATCCACATTTTATGCCGAGTTGACTGCTTCCTCATTTGTATCCATCGGTTGCTATGTTCTTCGTGTCAATCATGCATCCTCGCTTTCGTATCGATCAGTTGCCGAGCCTTTCATATCGATCCATATCTCGTTCCTTCGTATCGATGTTTTTTGTTTGGTTTCATATCGATGCCTCAACCTTCTATTCATATCGATGCATGGCTATTTTCTTCGTATCGACCAAGTAAATGATCGATACGAAATATGTTGCCGTTACATCGATACGAAGTGGGAGGTTTGGATGGATGGATACAAATTGGTATTTATGGGATGGATACTAATGAGATGAAGATGGATATGAAGTAGCGGGCGAAGGTAGATAGATACGAACTGATGCGAATTCCTGGTTGTCGATCAATTCAATGCTCTGACCCAAAGCAACCATCTCCTTGCCCGAAGTAAACCCCTCAGTGACTCGAAGCAGGTGCAGCGATGACTCGAAGTAGCTTGTTCCTCAAAGACCCAAGGTGAACACTTCTTTGACCCGAAGCAGCCCTTATGAAAACTCGAAGCAAACATGAAGGTGACTCAAAGCAGACTCCAAGCAACCTGATGCGACTCGATCTTTGTTGAAACCATACTTTAAGCATCCTACGGTGTTTGTTCGTCGACTAAGCTATGTTTTTTGCAGTTGTTTGGGTTAGATCCACTTGTATGTTGCCTTGCCAAAAGGCGGGTTAACAGTTTGCCCACCAAAACATGCCTTGCGATAGGAAGGTGTGTTTTGTAGTGCCATAAGCTGGATGTTCATATCTTGTTAATAACCTGTAAAGAGATCGATAATCTTACCGGACTATGAATGGCGATCGTTCAAGATCGTATGCCGTTCGGGGCGGTATGTGACCGTTCGAGGTCGTATGTCATTCGTGGTGAATCATGACCGTTCGAGGTCGGGTGCCGTTCGAGGCGAATTGTGATCGTTCGTGGTCGGGTGCCGTTCGAGGCGAATTGTGACCGTTCGTGGTCGGGTGTCGTTCGAGGCAAATTGTAACTGTTCGTGGTCGGGTGCCGTTCGAGGCGAATTGTGATCGTTCGTGGTCGGGTGTTGTTCGAGGCGAATTGTGTATGCCCGGGGGGCACTTAGTATTATTAATATCAGATTTCACGTTCGAGTGAGTTTCCGAATCATTTGTTATAGCGGTGCATCGCCATCCCAAAGCATGCCTGCGGACCGTTCGCGATACCGTGCATGTGTAAGTGACTTGGCCGTTACAGAATTATAAATACCAGATTTACATTCAAACGAGTCTTATAACAAAAATATCCAACTAAATCAAGTCCATATGTAAAAAAGAGAAAACAAAAGCAGAACAGAAACGTCAAAGTGCAAACACCTACACTGATGCGGTTGATAGTCGTCTCAGAGCATGCCTGAGGACCGTTCGTGATCCCGTACATGTGTAAGCGACTTTACCGTGTTAATGTGGAGTTTGCTACTTATTCGTCATTATTCTAATCAGTTGATGACAAGCTAACGCCTCGATCTGGAGCCGTCCTCATTTGATGCGGATGGTGGTCGCTCTTGTTCCACTGTTGCTGCTTGCCTTTTCACATACTGCAACAACATACTGTTTCAGATATGTCCTTCAATCTCATCCTTCAAGTGCCTGCAATCATTTGTACTGTGGCCACTTAGCTTGTGGAATAAGCAGTACTTGTTTGATTTCTTCTCATTGTTGGTCGGATCCCTCCTCAATGGCCTCCAGTAGGGAACCTGCCCCCTAGTGTCTTGGTAGATTCGTTCTAAAGTCTCATTCAACTCCGTATAAGAGGTGAATCTTGATTCCTTTCGAGGCCACTTTGGCTCATCACAATTGTCCTCTGCTTTCTGTTTCCCTTTATCCTTGCCTGAATCCTTTCCGGGCGGATCTCTGCTTTTGATTGCATAAACATAAACTCCCTCTCCTTCCTCTCTATCAGCATTTGCATCCTCTTGTCGTAGAAACCTTTCTTCCACGTGGTAAAACTCTTCTAGATCAATAGGTGGATCCCTTGTTAGTGAATTCTTGAATTCTGTACCATCAGCTACGCTAGATACAGCTGCCATCAAGACCATGGAAGGATCTGGACGATTCACTGATGCTGCTGCCGCATTAAACCTCATTAAAAAGTTCCTCAAAGACTCTCCGATCTTCTTCTTCAGTGTCATCAGACTCATCACATTCTTGGGCCTTGAGATGTGAACCCTGAACTGCCTCATAAACTTTTCAATCAACTCGTTCCATGTTCCGATCGAACCGCTTTCCAATTGTCTGAACCACATTGCTCCTATGTTCGTCAAATACAAGGGGAAACAGTGGGCCATGACCTCCTCCGATGCCCCCAGTACCTCCATGTGTCGCATATACCTTGTCAGATGAATAACATGATCCACCTCCCATCATACGTCTCCAGTGTTGGTAGCTTGAATTTAGGTGGGTTCCTAGCCTGTCTGATTGCGGGAGTGAAGGGGTTCCTATTCATGTCTTCCAGATCTTTATTCACTAGTCCGCCTCTCATGGCTCGTCTGGCCATCTTTCCAATCTGTCATTGTCTTCAAGTGGTAGTCCTTGTCTGTTGCCTTCGATTTGCTCCCTAAGTTCATGAGGGAATCTTGGAATCTACTCTCCTAGGTGAGCATCCATTCCTCTATCAACACCATGTTGCACAGTTCTGCCTGGTATCCTGCCTGAGATTGGATCAACATGCTCCGAGGGAGTGCCCCCTAGTTTAGGGGCTACTCCTGATGGTCCTGCTCCATTCTGAATCCGGGTTGCTCCATGCTCCTGATCCCTATTTCCAGCACTTCCTGCAGTTGCGTTCCCTTGACTTTACACTCTATCTTGTCCAATCTGTTGGAGTAGGTTCTGCATCATCTCCTCCTGCCTTTTCAGTATCCCTTCCGGCATAGCCTCCATCATCATCTCCATCTCGTCTCTGGTGATGAAAACTAACGTCTGGTTAGCTCCTGAAGAGGCCTCCTGACTCCCTTCATGCTGACTCCTTTCTGTTCTTGGTCTCCTTGTTGATTGCTTCATCATAGCTTTACAGATCCAAGTCCTTAAGCCTTCAGATTTGAAATCCAAGCTGTAGAATCCCTGAGTGCTAGCCTTCTCAGTGAAAGCACCAAAATGTTTGCGCCAAAACTGGTCACAAACACCCAATTGCAGATGAAAGCACCAACCCACAATCACAGATAGACAATTTGCGTAGAATATAAATTTGAAAAACATTCAAAATTTAAAAAGGAAAGCAGTAAGAACACAAGGTTTATAGTGGTTCGGCGTTGTAGCCTACATCCACTTTGAAGAGTTACTGTTTTATTGATGATTCTCTACTGATTTACAAGAGTACAATTGATAGTATCAGAGTTACAATAGAGTTCAGTAGAGCAACGGCGTAGAAGAGCCAAAAAGATGCCTTTTCTAGAGGCATATGGCTGCTATTTATAGGCGTGGCATGGAAATATCTGACTTTGAACTTGGAATACTCCTTCTCACATGTGGGTGGGCCCACGTGATCAATCCCTGATCGATCCCTAGGTATTTCGTATCGATCAAAAATTGGTCCAATGGCGATGGGATCGATCACGAACATCCTTCTAGTGGTATGCAAGCTGTGGTGAAAATTTGAAGGCATTTGGAGTGGTAGATCTCGAGCCATGATTGATGTTGTAGGTTAGCTGAATTGTTCGTATCGATAGCCCCGTATCGATCAAGATGGTGACATGGAGCGATTGTTTAGGTGAGATCCACATTTTATGCCGAGTTGACTGCTTCCTCATTTGTATCCATCGGTTGCTATGTTCTTCGTGTCAATCATGCATCCTCGCTTTCGTATCGATCAGTTGCCGAGCCTTTCATATCGATCCATATCTCGTTCCTTCGTATCGATGTTTTTTGTTTGGTTTCATATCGATGCCTCAACCTTCTATTCGTATCGATGCATGGCTATTTTCTTCGTATCGACCAAGTAAATGATCGATACGAAATATGTCGTCGTTACATCGATACGAAGTGGGAGGTTTGGATGGATGGATACGAATTGGTATTTATAGGATGTATACTAATGAGATGGGGATGGATATGAAGTAGCGGGCGAAGGTAGATAGATACGAACTGATGCGAATTCCTGGTTGTCGATCAATTCAATGCTCTGACCCAAAGCAACCATCTCCTTGCCCGAAGTAAACTCCTCAGTGACTCGAAGCAGGTGCTGCGATGACTCGAAGTAGCTTGTTCCTCAAAGACCCAAGGTGAACACTTCTTTGACCCGAAGCAGCCCTTATGAAAACTCGAAGCAAACATGAAGGTGACTCGTAGCAGACTCCAAGCAACCTGATGCGACTCGATCTTTGTTGAAACCATACTTTAAGCATCCTACGGTGTTTGTTCGTCGAATAAGCTATGTTTTGTGTAGTTGTTTTGGTTAGATCCGCATGTATGTTACCTTGCCAAAAGGAGGGTTAACAGAGAGGGTGGCTCTTTTAGTTCTAACGCCAATTTAGCTTGAATATTCTCAAGGCATTGAGTAAAATCTAGAGCGTTAAGTGATAAAGACAATCCTTCATTCTAATTTAGAAAATAAGAAATAGCAAAATTTTAATAGGAAGAAAAGTAAAAAAAATCTAGTTTCATTAAGCAACAATCAATATCTCTTAAGAGTTATTACATCTAAAGGAAACAACAATATAGAAGCTACAACACAATCAATTTTAGAAGTAAAAGGAATACCGCAAATTTTCTAAAAAGAGGAAGGTGAAATAGGAAACGTTTCACTAAAAGGAGAATTAGCGCTGGGAAGAGTATTAATCAGAGGAAACCCGCGATAATCCAACTGGAAAAGGGGAAAAATTCCATGTATAGTAACTTAGCATAGTTAGTCTAGATTTCATGGAAAAACTGGTCCTTATAGGTACCTAAGAAATTGAAATTTAAGTTCAAAAATTAGGTGTACATCTGATGAAGGTCACGAAAGAATCATTATTTTGTTGAGCGATATTTGTTAAACAAATGGAAAGTTTAACTAAAAGTCGTTTTCAATCTGATCAATTTGCTTAAGTTGTCTCTTGATATGGGAGATGATGAGTAAATAGAGATATATTTAGAAGCTTGCACATTGATAATGCATATATTAAAACACAAAGTCCACAAAATCATTATAATATTCAACTTAATAACATAAGATAATTAGTTTACAACATCACAGAGGCTCATAAAGAATAGATTCTTTATAATATTTGATAATAGATCTATCCTAATTAAATTTTACCTTATCAGGAGGAATGGAATCAATAGCTAAAGGCATGGTAAGAACCCTGGATAGGTTCTAATATTCCCCAGGGTGAGGTTCAAATACATCATACATGTAAATCCAAATATCTCTTATAAAGGCGTCTAAGCAGCCCTCCGCAACTGTCACCCAGGAAGGAAAAGTTGGTCATGGGAAATCAAGCATACACAAGATATAATAACTTTATAAGTTTGGCCCTATTCTCAATTAGAATCCAAAAGAATGTGGTCAATTCTTTATTCTCTTTCTGAAAATTGTCCCGATGAAAGCGTAATTTTGGAAGAAGAGGTGAAACACTTTTATTCTTAAAATCCTCAAGGTATTTGGGACGTTTTAAAACCCTTATATATTTTTCATTTGATCCATTCAAGTCTTTGCATAACCTTTCTCCTTCCTGGTTAAGCCATAAAATTTCTTTTTATCTAGAATAATCTCTACTCATTTTCCTACGTTGATAGTTGAATCATATTAACAATCCTAAGCTGTGCATGTGAAAAATAAATAATAAGTAAGGCAAGAAAATTACCTGTAGATGAGTAGCAGTAATGCTAGGTCTAAAGGAACGAATAAATGGGAGCATTAGAAGGAGATTCAACTTCAATAGGAGGTTGTGCCCCAACAGGAGTTCGACCTATTTCACCAAATTCAAGAGGTGTTGACTTAGAAGGAGAGTATCTGGGAGGCAGTGATTTATCAATAACTTTATTGGTCTAAGAATGAGGGTGATCATGCATATGATCTGAACCTTGAGGGGCTCCAGACCCGCCTTGATTTGGGCCATCATTCCCATCTTCTCCTAGAAAGTCCTTTCTAAAAGGGCCATAGGCACCATCATTCTCATCGTTATCATCTTCATTATCTCTATCATCATTGCTGTCTGCATTCAAGTTTTTAGCTTTTTCACTCTCTAACCCCTCATCATCATCATCCGATAATATATCATCAAAATTCAAGGACTTACTGGGGTCAATAACGTCTTCTCCCATGACTTCGGAAAAATCAACGAAAACAAGCCCCAATAAAATGTCAAATCTCTTCTTATAATCCACTCCAGATACATCAAACAAAGTAAATTCCATATTTGGGCATCGATCGATGTTATCTTTATAAGTGGTATACAGAACTGCTTCATCAAATTGTCCTTTCCATTAAGGAAGGAGACCATTCGGGAAAAAGGAGACCTTGGATTTCATAGCATGAAGGAATGATTTGAGCTCGCCAATAGTATGGTTCTTTTTGTTCAAATGTTTCTCTAAGTCAGGAACTTTTTCCAATGATGTTCAAGAATTTAGTTCTTTGATCGAACTCGAGAAAGCTCGTCTTTCAGAGATTTCTCTCCCTTCTCCAACTCCTGATGTTTCTCGAGTTTTTCTTCGAATAACTTTGCCTCCTTTTCCAACTTCTGAGTGCTTTTCTTTTCTAACTTCAATAAGACTTTATCGTCTTATTCTCGGAAGATAGCAATTTGTTGGTAGTACGGAGACCACCGAGCTGAGTTTCGAGGGTAGACACCATTTCATAATATAAGGAATTCAACTCTTGTAACTTGGATGCATCTTGAGGGCACAACCGTTAAAAGTCGAACAAATAATGACTAATCTAAAAAGAAAGAGTAATGTTAAGTCAAAACTAAAGAATAACTAAGCTCGACTCTTATATTGTAATAGAACTTTACCTGAATAAGGTGCTGTAAAAGATTTTCCAAAGGTTTTGAGGAAAATGAATGAGTAGTGTCAGAAGAGCTCCGAGAAGAAAATATGGAAGAACGTAGGACCATAGTGAACAAGTCCATAAAGTCATCAGAACAAGAGGGTCCTGGGTCGGGGAGAAAGAAAGGAACATCCTCAAGAGGGGTCTCAAGCCTAAAGTTTTATGTAAAGAGGCCATAGACTCCCAAAGTGTAGGACCAGAAACAATGGCGATAAAATCTTGTATATAGAGTGTGGACACTGTGGCTGCGACTAGAGGAAGGAGCAAGAAATGAAGGTACAGTAGGTCCAACCCCTTTAGATTTTTCGAAAGGAGCCTTAGACGGAGTGAGAGCAACCTTAGAGCTTTTCTTTTCTAAATCTTCCCTAACCTTCATTATAGCATCCTCGGTAGTAGAAACGATAAACATTGAAGCAGGTTTTTGAAGCAGCTGCCTTCCCTGTCTCTTTAGATGAAATAGGTAATTCGGAAGCACCATTGTTAGGCGATAAGGCACCTACGCTCACAAGATGCATGTCATAGGGATATACTTACAAAGTGAAAGCATTAAGGAAGCTTATTCTTTTACAAAAACAACAAAACAAAGCCTGGAGAGTATCCAGGACTTTCGATCGTTGAGTATTGTATTAGAGAACTTGCGGAAAACACTTCTAACTTATCACCAGCAGGGGATGGTGGATTACTCCTTTTCTTCTTTATCGTAGGGGTTTCGCCCAAGGTTCGATAGGCTGGCAAAATCAAAGAGTACATTCTTAGCTTCTCTTCAGTAAAAAAGCCTTAGTAGGTTCCTCGAAAACATTGTAGCATCCCCGAAGCTAGGGATCCGAGCTAAAACCTTAGAGTCGATGTTCTTTGATTCAACAGTTACCATTCATCTTATAAGGAAGAAGGGTAGGTCGATAAAAACTAATGAAAGCATTAAGTGAGAGAAAACATGTAACAGCTTAAAATTTTCAACCATTCGCATCCATACATGTCGGATTTGAATTGCTCAAAATATCAGATTGTTAATATAAAATTTAGCAAAACTCAGCATATACAGTAAATAAATAATCACAGAATCGCAGACACAGAGTAATATAACAATAAGCAGCGGAAACAAAAGAATAGTAGTTCATGAAGCTACTATATATATATATATAACAGGGTTAAATAAGATACAACAGAGGTCTCGAATACATAGATGTCTCAATACAATAGTCATATACAAAATCTAAATACATCACTGGAATCAACTGAATAACTGAAAGATGGATAGATAGCTGGATCTCCAAGTGAAGCTCCAACTCCAAAGGTGAGTCTCAAATGCTGTATCACTCAGTCTGACCCGAGCGTAAAGCAAAACACAAAACACTCGTGTCAGGATTAACATTCTTATATCTATAAATCCAACTCAAATGAAATATCAACTGAAATACAAGTAACTCAAAGGATTTTTGGGATAGCCATCCTCTAAGGATCCGTTAAACTATCTACTATGTAGTAATATACGCTATTATAATATGTCTAAAGTAAAGTAAACTATTAAAATAGCGTTAAGGCGTTACCTATATCCCCCTTAACACATTTTATAGTGCCAATAGTCTATACAGTACCGTAATACCCCGTAAACTGGGGCTACCAGAGGATACTCCATAGGTACGACACAAATCAAACTCGTAGTAAAGCACGCTAGGGTAGGTGACACGACACAACAAGGCAATGCCAGGGTAGATATACCAATTACGCATCCGGACTGGTGGTAACGCAGAGCCGCAGCAATCGCCCACCTCGAGCCACACTCCCAAATCAAAGGTGCGCACCAAATCAATCACAAAGTAATAGAATGTCATACGATGGAGTGTGTCCGATAAGAGGAGCTACCTCATTGGCCCAGAATCGCTCCTGTTTTAGCCACCTTATGCCAACTCACGGGAGTTGGGTCCACGTAAATATACCTTTAGGATCGTTGCCACCATCCTACTTCATTCTGGAATCTCCACCGCGTATATAGTTGTTAAAGTGGTTTTCGGTATCGACAGAGAGTATGCCCATATCCGATCCCGGTCTCTTTAACAACCAAACGTTAGTATAACACCGCGGTCATTTCAAAATAGTTTATACTTCAAAACCAAAATATCATTTCATTTCAAAACCAAATCAATACGATATCATTTTCACTTCAAATATATCCATTTCCAAAATCATAATACTTCCAAAGTTTAACGCTTTCGAAATCATAAGTCTTTTAAAAATCAAAACACTTTGGAAATCAAAACCTTGAAATTCATAACACTTGAAATCATAGCTTTGAAATCATAACATTTTGGAATCCGTAACACTTTCCTCTTAAATAGTTTAGATATTAAAATTAATATATATAAAAAAATAGTTTATTAAATAGTTTATATATAATAGTTATAAGTTAAAATAGTTTATAAATAAATAATTTATATATTTAAAATAGTTTATATTAAAAATAGTTATATATTAAAAATTGTTTATAAAATAATATATAATAGTTTAAATATAATTTAAAAATACTTTATATAATAAAATAGTTTTCGCAAATTTCATAAATCAATTCAAATCAACTCGAACTCCAAAATTCACATTTAATTCAATCTCAATTCATCGATTTCAATTCAATTCAGTTCTAAATAAACTATTTCAAATTATATCGATTTCAAATACAGATTTGAACCTCAAAATAAACCATTTCAATTTCAATATTTTCAAAGCTTTATATATTCCACAATTTCAAAACTAAATTTGTTATTTCATATATATCTTAATTTAACTTCATTATTATTTAGTTTTGCAATATTCACTAAATAAATTCAACATCATTTAAATAAAAGCCTGAATTTCAAATCACTAAATATTTCCTTCAATTTATTTAAACTTGAAATATTCATTTTAAACCATCTTAAACAAAATCAAGCTATAAAATCATATCTTTTAAAAAACCCCAAATTCCATAAGTTCAGATCGATTTAATTAAATATAATTCTTAATTAAATACAATTCCGAATCAATTTCAAATCTATCTTCTCAACCTTAATTTATTAAATCATTACAAACTCTATATTAAAATATAATTTAAATAAATACTTAACCATATTATATTTTAATAAAATCAAACTTTATTATTAAACTTATTTTATAATAAAACAAATTTATACATAGCTTAAAATCAAGAATTTAACTATATATATAAAATAACATTTATATAATATCTAAAATCAATATTTTTATAAAACCATATATTTCTTTCCGAAAACCATAGAAATCATTTTCAAAATATTTATATATAAACCAACGGTGTTTGTATATAATTTTCTATCCTATGGTCAAGTGATAAGGATATTTATCATTTCAATCCGCAATTTAAATATATACGTGTATATATCTTTTCAATCCACAATCCCAAATTCAATTCAATTAAAAATCGCTTGGGTTTATCATTTCAAACCATAACGATTTTGTCCTATTCTACAGATCGTTCGGGTGTGTATCATTTCAACCCATAGTGAATTCTATACTAACAGGGAACTTGCAGAGTGATAACAGTAATGATAATAATATAACAAGCATATATCATCAATATAAATAATAGGTAATGGTGTCAGATGTCACAGGTGAACAGATACAGATAATGGCATATATATATAACAATGTAAATAACTAGCAGCAGCATATTTCAATTGTCATTTCAATTGAAATCAAATTTAATAAATATAAGAACATTAATCGTGAGTGATTTCTCACCTTTCGAGGTTAGAGACGAACGAGAGTGAGATGAGTTACGAATCCAGGCACAAATTCCAAAGTAAAGCAAGATTGACACGAATTCGACAAACAGAGCTGATAACAGGAATTGATGAAAACAAATCAAAACTAGATCGATAAAGATAATTGATATAAGTAAATTGATATAGATATAACATATAAAATTGTATATATATACAAAATCATATTCCAATTTCAAACATTTATTAATAAAATATATATACATGTATTTCAAAACTCATTGTTTTAAATTAAAACACATAAAACAAAGTCTCTATATGTAAATTTAAAACCAAACTAATGTATACTTGTATATATATATATATAAACTAGTTTATATAAACATACATTAAAGCCCATATTTGCATAAAAGAATAAATATACAGTCCAAACTATACATGCTGTAAGCCACAAAATGTAAATACATATGTATACTTAGAAATCAATATCCAGTTTCAACTTTAAAACAAAATTTTCGAAATATCAATATATATATATAGTTTAAAATTAAACAAGTTGACTCATGTATATCATACCTAGATATTTATATACTCCTAAACTTTATAAACTTACTCAATGTAGATATATAAACCAACCAGGTCCAATGTAAGCTTATATATTTATGAATTATAAAGGAATCAAATACTAAAACCCAATATATATATATATATATCATGTGGCTTACATACTTACTATCATATATAGATTTTTTTTACAGATTAAATAATTCATTTAAACTTATATATATAAAACAACACATAATTATATATATATGCTTACTATAACATTATATATAACAAACAACTTTATATATATAGAATATATATACGAACTATCAACATATACATACGAACTATCAACATATTATTATATACTATACATATACATACGAACTATCAATAGTTGTTAAAACATATATATGGATAATTATATCTCTATATATATATTATAACAGTCAGTACAGGAATCCAGATATTTTTATGCACTCTGACTTAGACAAATATACCTTTATAAAGAAAATGGCTTTGTGGCAGACTTCGGTGATGAAGAGGAAGAGGTGTTGATGGGTATCGAGGAACCTCGGAGAGGCTGGGTAGCTATGGTCGAAAGTATGGCATTCAAGTGAGGCGCTGGATAAGCTATGGTGTGGTGATGGATATATACACTATTTTCTCGGCTGCATTCCTTTTTTTAAGGGGGGCAATAAGTGGCTGAGATGTTAGGGCGTGTGAGAGTATGGGTCTGAGATAGCTATGGTGTGGCGAGTGAAAGGGCTGCGTGCTGGTGTGTGACGACCGCCCATGACCCCTGCACCGAATCTAGAGATAGTGCGCTGTAAAGTGTGCCAGGCGACCATGGACGATTGTCAAGGTAAGATTTAAAACAAAAGAATCTATCGTATTACTCACAGCGCATGGACAAAATACAATAGAACATATGTATAGTGAAGCTTTACAGAACAAAATGACATCATATAAAACTCCATAATAGTTGAATACAAGCATCCACATAGTCAATACATCCAGCCTCACTACAAATCTCTCAGAGAATACAAAACAGCGGAATATCCAGTACATATAAGAAAATAATATGCAACCCTCCAGCTCGTCTTCGATATCAGCATCGTGAGAAGAGAACAGCACCTGTCACCTGCTACCTAGTCTGCCCGTCCCAAAATGGACGAACAGCCCAAGGCAATAAGAATTTAAAACAAAAAGCCTTGAGTCAGACAACAGTCTTAGTGAGCAGTAAATTAACTAACAACATACCAAAAGAGCATAAAGGAAAAGGAATAGGAATACAACCCTCCCACTCCAACCTCATTCTACAGTGATAGCCCCCAGACACACACTAAGCAGAAGCAAACATAGCAGAGCATACAATTTAAAGTAAAACTACTATCACTCGAGTCAAGGGCGATGTTTTCCAAGTACCAAGGCCTAAATCAGATAAGCACCCAGAAAATACCGCTCTTGAGTCCGAATGACGATACAACCAAACATCCATGACTCTGGCTATCACTGTTATCGTTGCTTCGATATCACCGTTAATTTAATGACCGGCACATTCTTTCAGCCGTCCGTCAAGGGCTAATGGAAACCCCGGTTCTAGACATAACTCCCGCACGTCGTCGCAGCCCGTGCCTAGGACTATCGAATCTGCCCAGAGTACTCGACCATCAACAGTTGGCCGTTGGGACTATCGAATCTGCCCAAACGTACTCTTGCTTAGAGCATGCTAGAACCTTCAACAACGATGCTATCCAAGCCTCCTAGTCATCCTCCTCGACGACTATTCTCATATCCATTCATTATCTTCAACTCGAATCATATCACCGAGTTATCAACATGCTTGGAATGATCCCGTCTGGATTAGACCAAGTCTTCATCATATGATTGCCTCGCTTCATTACATCCTCGCAAAGCCTCATCTCTACATCACATCGTCAAATCTATGCATAAGAGCTTCATCATCCCGCTACATATGCCACGAGCAACTTTCCCAATTCAAGAGCCTTTCCCTTAGCTTTTGAATCATCTTCGATCTAAATCTAATCATCAATCATCTAGTTCATAACAAGCAACCAAATCAAACATCAATCCAAGCAATCAAGCATTCAAATATGATCTAAGTAGACAATTATAACAATAATGGCATTTTCGTAATTAAAGAGTTGAAAGTCCAATAAGCATGAAAACATGTATTATATCTCTACAAACTTGATGAATGGACTTGCATAGGTTAACATATGATAAAATGGATGCAACATCACCATGAACAATGGATCTATATGGATCTACACATAGGATGAAGAAAATGCATGGAAATCTCTATTTTAACACCAAAACGAGCCAACAATCCGATATACTCCTTTGGATCCGTGTGAGAGATAATCACCACTCACCAAATCACCTAAACAATCCAAAAGATATCAACTTCAGATCTGGACAGCGAAGAACTAAGCTAGATCCGACAAGATCTCACTTCAAACGAAGAAATCTCTCTTGAAAAGATGAAGATCTTCAATCTAAGCTCTTGAATCTTCAATCTTGATCTTCGATTTGGATGGATGGAAGCACTAGATTAGAGTGGAGAAAAGAAGTGAAGAAGTGTAGAAGTCGAGCTCTCAAAATGGCAGCACTTCGTCGCTTCAAAATCCGGATCCCAAAAACGAAGAGAAGCTTTCCTATTTATAGCTGAAAACTGCCCTTAAGTCGTAACTCGGCTATCTCCTTAAGTCGGTGCCGACTTAACACCATGCCGACCTAGTGCCTTGCCGACCTAGTGCCTTGCCGACCTAAAAACTCATCTGCCTATGACTCGCAACAAAACAGCTGTCTCCTAAGTCGGTTACGACTTATGGCATGCGCCTACGACTTAACTGAAAAGGCCTCCGACTTAACCAAGCTTCGACTCAACACATGCGCATATACAAACCCTGTCTACGACTTAATGCGCACGCGCCTTAACTAGTTAGACGACCTACGACTTACTGCTATGCCGAGTTAACCAGCCTATACGACCTAACGACTTAACTGCCTCGCCGACCTACGACTTAACCATATGACCGACCCAACGAAGCAGACTCATCATACTGCCGCAAAACCCAAGTCCTAAGTCGGTTGACGACTCAACAACTTAACACAGGAGACGACCTACCGACTCATAACTCAACACACACTGCCGACCTAACACTTAACACCCAAACACTTAGGTTGCTCACAACATGTCCTTAGGTCGTTGCCGACCTAACTCTACTCCAGAGTACTTAGGCTGCCTACTATTCTTCCTTAGGTCGCCCTAACCTCTTAAGTCGGTCAACCCCACTTCCTTAACTCGTCAGCCGACTTAACACTTAACTCACCACTATCCTTAAGTCGGTTAATACTATAAGTCGGTCACTTCCTTAGGTTGTTATCCCTTAACTCGGCAACGACTTACAACCTACGACTTAACACTTGCCGAGTAAACTTCAACCTACTAACCTAGCCCAGCTACGACTTATCTCCTTGAGTCCTTAACTCGCCCAGAACTCCTCTCCTAAGTCGTATACGACTCACGACTCATGCTAAGTCGTGAACGACTTAGGACTTAGGCAAAATTTGCCTAAAATCTGAAATGACTTAAAAATGCAAAAATTCCAGATTTTGACGAACTTGTCGATCCGTAAAAATACGGGTCGTTACATGGTGGGCTTATCGGCTACAGGTGGGTGACTAGGTGGGAAGGTGATGACGCGGTCAGACTGAAATGGAGGAGGGGAGGTCGGTGTGGAGAAGGTCGAAGGCTTGAAGAACATGAAAAAAAATTGGAAACAAATATAGCTTCGGCCATGAATTTTTTTTTTGAGGCTACAGGGAAGGATGGCCGATAAGCATGGGGAGGGGAAAGAACAGGAGGGAAGAATGAACAGTTTCTGAGACATATACAACTATATGTTATAATATTTTATCTATGAACCAACGTATAAAAATGGCATAGGGAATAGATAAAATCACAGCTTGAATTCTGGGAATTGAAAAAGGCTAGAGGCTATTAGTATTCTGATAGACAAACGAAAAGACAAAGGAAAGTCAAAAACTCAAAATACGGAACCGGTATGACAATCGTTCCGTAGTTTTTGTCGTCTCCCGGACTCCAAAACACACAAATGAATAGACTATGGAGATCATCATGATGAGATGATCAAAATGGTATACAGATATCAGTGGTACGATCATCCTATCAAAAGTCGATAATCGGTACCAAAAATGCTGATAAAATGTCAGAACTAAAATAAACGAAGAAATAGCAGTCCAAAATTGGAGAAACGAAATGTGACATCTCACTCAGAAGATGATTTACAAATTTTCTATAGAAAAATATTCTAGTTTGGAAAATGTTTTATTATCATCAAATATTAACTGATTTAAATTTAAATAAAATTGCACTAGAAAATAAACTTCCATATTATTTGATGAAAATTTACCATTTGCTATGTTTAATTAGACGTATTCCAAATATTAAAGTTTTATTTCAAAATTTTATTATTTAAAATTTCACGAAAATTCAATTAAATATATAAATAAAACAAATAAAATTTATTAAAAATTTACGGGTCGTTACACTCTCCCCCACTCAAAACTTTTCATCCCCGAAAAGGAAGGAAGTAGGAGAATAGAAACAACTAGAAAGAAAATAGATTGGACAACAAGATAAAACGATGAATTTAAAACCATATAGATTTCAATTTAAATTAATTTATATTCAACAATTGATTTTAAATTCAAGGTATTTCATTAAGTTGATTTTATTTCAATTTATTAATATTTGATACAAAAAATTTCTTTCAAAACAAAATTTTATTTATCTCATTTTTCATTATCTTATTATTCAATTTTATCTCAATTAACATTTTATAATTAAAATTTAAGTGCATAACATTTATTATAACCACTCAAATTTTATTTATAAAATCATTTTATATTGTATATTATCCAATTTCATATTCAACTTCTGATTAATTTAGGTAAGTTGTATTCAAATGAAATTAGGTATTATACAAGTAAACTTTTCTCAATTCAATTATTCAAGTTTAAATATTTTTTCAAAATTTGGCCTCATTTAAAATTGAAATCATCCTTTAACCAAATTTTAAGAATTAAATTTCCAATTAACTTCAACAATTTAGAGATAAATATATATACAATATATCAAATCAAATCTATAATCATATACTTATATATTATAAATCAAGTTATACTTTTAGAAATTCAAATCAATTTCTTTTCCAAAACAAAACCGTAGCAAAGCTACATAATGGTCTCTCTACTTCGAAACTCGAAAATGAATGTCGATGATGCTGCAGTCATCACCGAAATTATTTTCCAGTGACAAAAGAGTAGATTACCGATTTGAACATTTAAACATTTAAAAATTCTTTGGAAACAATTTCTATTCGAAAATACTTTAAATAATATACATTTTAAAACTTTAAAACTTTAAAGCCAAAGTTTGAAATCACCGGAAATTAGATTGTCAAATTCTAAATTTAAATTCAATTAAATTTCAAATCTGGATGTTGAAATAGTCAATGGTTTACAAAATAAATGAAAATCAAATATTATTATTTTCAACAACCAATTCATTAACTATTTAATTTCAGAAACTTATACTTATAAATATAATATAGTCATACAAAAATTTATTTCATTTACCATTTGACAATAATATCGTGTCTGTTTGCTCTGTTCAAGTGTTTTTAGAATTTCTATCGATAGCGTTGATCAAACGAATCGATCGAAAACCCAAATCAACATCCATAACTCAAACAACACAATATATAAAACATTTTTATATTATTACAAATACACTCCTTCACTCGATAATACAGATTGATTTCAAAGTAAGGATAGAGATCCCAATTAAAGGGACCCAAATCAAAGAATTCAAATTCGAAGATAGGCTCGAAACGAAGATAAGATAATTAAATAACAAAATAGATAAAATGCATAGACTTATATAAATCGCGGGAAACCTTAACCGGGCCAACCGTGACTTCAAAATAAGATCGAGGTAGAATTCTGGAGCAAATCGACATTCGATCGCCAGAGGTAGAATTCGGGTAAAGCAAGAGATAGCAGCATCTAATCCGATGATACAGAAATCTTCGGTGAATCAATGTTTTGTAAAGGAGTTTCACCCCTTTACAAATCATCCATTGGAGCTATAGGATGCTCATATATCAAAAGAACGCGAATAGGGAGAGACAAGGATGGCTTTTGGAACCGAAGGGAACATTCCAAAATTCAAAGGAAACCGAGTCCAATAGGAAGAGATTCAAGCACGAACGAAGCGATTCCGTAATTAAATTTACTACATATGCTAAGATTTGCCTAAAACCAGAGCTCTGATACCAACTGTAACAGCCTGAAATTTTCAACCATTCGCATCCATATATGTCGGATTTGAATTGATCAAAATATCATATTGTTAATTTAAAATTTAGCAAAACTCAGGATATACAGTAAATAAATAATCATAGAATCACAAACACAGAGTAATATAACAATAAGCAGCGGAAACAAAAGAATAGTAGTTCATGAAGCTACTATATATATATAACAGGGTTAAATAAGATACAATAGAGGTCTCGAATACATAGATGTCTCAATACAATAGTAAAATACAAAATCTGAATACATCACTGGAATCAACTGAATAACTGAAAGCTGGATAGATAGCTGGATCTCCAAGTGAAGCTCCAACTCCAAAGGTAAGTCTCAAATGCTGTATCACTCAGTCTGACCCGAGCGTAAAGCAAAACACAAAACACTCGAGTCAGGATTGACATTCTTATATCTATAAATCCAACTCAAGTGAAATATCAACTGAAATACAAGTAACTCAAAGGATGTTTGGGATAGCCATCCTCTAAGGATCCGTTAAACTATCTACTATGTAGTAATATACACCATTATAATATGTCTAAAGTAAAGTAAACTATTAAAATAGCGTTAAGGCGTTACCCATATCCCCCTTAACACATTTTATAGTGCCAATAGTCTATACAGTACCGTAATACCCCGTAAACTGGGGCTACCAGAGGATACTCCATAGGTACGACACAAATCAAACTCGTAGTAAAGAACGCTAGGGTAGGTGACACGGCACGATAAGGAAATGCCAGGGTAGATATACCAATTACGCATCCGGACTGGTGGTAACGCAGAGCCGCAGCAATCGCCCACCTCGAGCCACACTCCTGAATCAAAGGTGCGCACCAAATCAATCACAGAGTAATAGAATGGCATACGATGGAGTGTGTCCGATAAGAGGAGCTACCTCATTGGCCCGGAATCGCTCCTGTTTTAGCCACCTTATGCCAACTCACGGGAGTTGGGTCCACGTAAATATACCTTTAGGATCGTCGCCACCATCCTACTTCATTCTGGAATCTCCACCGCGTACATAGTTGTTAAAGTGGTTTTCGGTATCGACAGAGAGTATGCCCATATCTGATCCCGGTCTCTTTAACAACCAAACGTTATTATAACACCACGGTCATTTCAAAATAGTTTATACTTCAAAACCAAAATATCATTTCATTTCAAAAACCAAATCAATACGATATCATTTTCACTTCAAATATATCCATTTCCAAAATCATAATACTTCCAAAGTTATAACGCTTTCGAAATCATAAGTCTTTTAAAAATCAAAACACTTTGGAAATCAAAACCTTGAAATTCATAACACTTGAAATCATAGCTTTGAAATCATAACATTTTGGAATCCATAACACTTTCCTCTTAAACAGTTTAGATATTAAAATTAATATATATAAAAAAATAGTTTATTAAATAGTTTATATATAATAGTTATAAGTTAAAATAGTTTATAAATAAATAATTTATATATTTAAAATAGTTTATATTAAAATAGTTTATATTAAAATAGTTTATATTAAAAATTGTTTATATTAAAAATAGTTATATATTAAAAATTGTTTATAAAAATAATATATAATAGTTTAAATATAATTTAAAAATACTTTATATAATAAAATAGTTTCCACAAATTTCATAAATCAATTTAAATCAACTCTAACTCCAAAATTCACATTTAATTCAATCTCAATTCATCGATTTCAATTCAATTCAGTTCTAAATAAACTATTTCAAATTATATCGATTTCAAATACTGATTTGAATCTCAAAATAAACCATTTCAATTTCAATATTTTCAAAGCTTTATATATTCCACAATTTCAAAACTAAATTTGTTATTTCATATATATCTTAATTTAACTTCATTATTATTTAGTTTTGCAATATTCACTAAATAAATTCAACATCATTTAAATAAAAGCCCGAATTTCAAATCACTAAATATTTCCTTCAATTTATTTAAACTTGAAATATTCATTTTAAACCATCTTAAACAAAATCAAGCTATAAAATCATATCTTTTAAAAAACCCCAAATTCCATAAGTTCAGATCGATTTAATTAAATATAATTCTTAATTAAATACAATTCCAAATCAATTTCAAATCTATCTTCTCAACCTTAATTTATTAAATCATTTCAAACTCTATATTAAAATATAATTTAAATAAATACTTAACCATATTATATTTTAATAAAATCAAACTTTATTATTAAACTTATTTTATAATAAAACAAATTTATACATAGCTTAAAATCAAGAATTTAACTATATATATAAAATAACATTTATATAATATCTAAAATCAATATTTTTATAAAACCATATATTTCTTTCCGAAAACCATAGAAATCATTTTCAAAATATTTATATATAGACCAACGGTGTTTGTATATAATTTTCTATCCTGTGGTCAAGTGATACGAATATTTATCATTTCAATCCGCAATTTAAATATATACGAGTATATATCTTTTCAACCCGCAATCCCAAATTCAATTCAATTAAAAATCGCTTGGGTTTATCATTTCAAACCATAACGATTTTCTCCTATTCTACAGATCGTTCGGGTGTGTATCATTTCAACCCATAGTGAATTCTATACTAACAGGGAACTTGCAGAGTGATAACAGTAATGATAATAATATAACAGGCATATATCATCAATATAAATAACAGATAATGGTGTCAGATGTCACAGGTGAACAGATATAGATAATGGCATATATATATAACAATGTAAATAACTAGCAGCAGCATATTTCAATTGTCGTTTCAATTGAAATCAAATTTAATAAATATAAGAACATTAATCGTGAGTGATTTCTCACCTTTCGAGGTTAGAGACGAACGAGAGTGAGATGAGTTACGAATCCAGGCACAAATTCCAAAGTAAAGCAAGATTGACACGAATTCGACAAACAGAGCTGATAACAGGAATCGATGAAAACAAATCAGAACTAGATCGATAAAGATAATTGATATAAGTAAATTGATATAGATATAACATATAAAATTGTATATATATACAAAATCATATTCTAATTTCAAACATTTATTAATAAATTATATATACATGTATTTCAAAACTCATTGTTTTAAATTAAAACACATAAAACAAAGTCTCTATATGTAAATTTAAAACCAAACTAATGTATACTAATATATATATATATATATATATAAACTAGTTTATATAAACATACATTAAAGCCCATATTTGCATAAAAGAATAAATATACAGTCCAAACTATACATGTTGTAAGCCACAAAATGTAAATACATATGTATACTTAGAAATCAATATCCAGTTTCAACTTTAAAACAAATTTTTGGAAATATCAATATATATATATATATATATATTAAAATTAAACAAGTTGACTCATGTATATCATACCTAGATATTTATATACTCCTAAACTCTATAAACTTACTCATTGTAGATATATAAACCAACCAGGTCCAATGTAAGCTTATATATTTGTGAATTATAAAGAAATCAAATACTAAAACCCAATATATATATATATATCATGCGGTTTACATACTTACAATCATATATAGATTTTTTTTACAGATTAAATAATTCATTTAAACTTATATATATAACAACACATAATTATATATATATGCTTACTATAACATTATATATAACAAACAACTTTATATATACAGAATATATATACGAACTATCAACATATACATACGAACTATCAACATATTATTATATACTATACATAGACATACGAACTATCAACAGTTTTTCAAACATATATATAGATAATTATATCTCTATATATATTATAACAGTCAATACAGGAATCCAGATATTTTTATGCACCCTGACTTAGACAAATATACCTTTATAAAGAAAATGGCTGCGTGGCAGACTTCGGTGATGAAGAGGAAGAGGTGTTGATGGGTATCGACGAACCTCAAAGAGGCTGTGTAACGATACGAATTTTCGCATTCGAAAATCAACATCCATACTTTACATCGTACTCGAATGCCGTAGATTCGACCGTTCAAATCCGAGTCGCCGGAGCTTATAACAACATTAAGTAAATAACACAATGGAAGAAATGAATAATACATTGATATACAATATCTGATACAATATCTGATACAACAGAGTGATACAATGAATATCAATATACATTAGAGATAGAATACAAGAAATAGCAGCGGAAAAGAAAACGATAACATCAGCAGCGGATAATCTCCATCTTCAAAGCACCAATCCAGAAATAGCTCAAACTCCCAAAAACGAGGCACCAATATAAGCAAGTGCAGTCCATATCCAAAGACTGAACTAGCTCCAGATAATCTACTAAACCTGACTATCTGAAAAACCCAACAATAGACTGCTCGTGTAGAAAATTTTTGAGCATCCAGAGTTTAGGAAAGAAACAATAAACTCCGTATCAGTCATGGGACTGGTGTGAGCAACAAAAACAGTTTATCTTTTAAAACAACAACAAAAGAATTTTTTTAACATTGAAACCCGCAATGCTTTTGGAAAATGAAACTACCATAAGACCTCCCGCCACACACACAATGCAAACGCAGAATTGGAGGAGATTTCTTCTTATGATAGTCAAAGATGCTTACTACGCAAAATCAAATCATTTTTGATATTATTATTAGTGCATAGTGTAGAAAATATTTCGAAAATAGAATATCAATCTTAGCCAACATACGACCAGTATCGTATGCCTACTATAGCTACTATGTTCAATAGCAAGTTACCGCCACATTCCATAGCAGGTTATGCAACTAAAAACGTACAAGGTTCGTATTGTTTCTTTGGATTTTCCAACAAATGGTCAGGCTAAGGAACTTCCTTCCGTCGCATGGGATCGCCTCTGGATGGACGTCCCGAGAGATAAACTGCTCTCTGCCAACAAGGCCGGGTTACCCCTATAACAGGTAACTCACGAATATGCCACCTCCCGGTCCTTTGGGACCTTTATCCGAGCGCTCGGTAACCAACATCACACATAATAAATAAAGTGTTTCCACATGAGTAAGTATCAGGGCTCCATACCATAATACCACCCTTTTCCAGAAGGAAATGACATACCCTAAAGGGCGCGACCCTCATAACCTTGCCGCAACATTCCTGTTTCGACCATTTCCGGATTGTGAGGCCCTGACGAAGTCTCGTCCACAAAGCTACGCTTTGTCACAAAGCCATGCTTTGGGTCAACAGATGATCAAAGAAATGATCACAAAGATAAATGATCAAACAAATGATCATATCACAAATGATCAAACGATGATCATCACACAGCAACACTCAGCATGCCACATTACCAAATTGGGATATATCGCTGATAAATTTCAACTACATAACCTCTGAGCTCGTACGTCTCAGAGAAGGGTGTTAAGCTAAGAGAATAAATTCTCCGCCACCAACAGAAATGTATTTGAAAGAAATCGGCTTTATATCTCAAAGTGTAATGTCAGACATGTATCCATACAAGTCTGTTCCGGGTTCGAACAGAACCGAAGGCACTTCTCACGAAGCCCTTGCAAATCCGGATAATTTCCAATCACGTCCGGACTTCCCGTCACTAAGGGTGATAAAACCTCTATATCGGGGATCAACCGATGCAGAGTAACTCGACGGTAATCCTTCCGTTTTCAAAAATATCCGGTCTTCAACACCGGTCATCAAATGCTATCCATATACGACGTATCACTTATTCGGAATGAGTTATGTGACACAAAGGTCCTCTCCCGGCTAAACCGAATAATGAGCGCGATATTTAAAAACATATGGATATTGGGATTTCAATTAAGTAACAACTTATTACCCAAAACCTTTATTTTAAAGGGTTAAACAAATTACCATTTTAAATCTTTAAACAAAAAGATTCATTTCACAAAGTTAACCCCATTCACAAAGATTCATTTATGGATTTCAAAACAATTTCCATTTCACTTGGATTAACTCGTTAAATCTTTAAGTCAAGATTTAACTTATAGCTTTCAAAACTCGTTTCTAAAGATTCATCCATAGCCTTTCAAAACAATTTTATTTCAAGTTGGATTAACTCATTCGGTCTTTGAATCAAAGACTCATTTCATAGTTTTCAAAACATTTCAATTTTATTTTAAACTTGAAACCTTTCAACACAATTTGGAAATTCATTTCTTAAAATGAAAGCTATTATTATTTGAAAACAAATAGTTTTCGTTTTGGAAAAATCCAGTTTTATTTACACGAGTGAAAACCTTTGTATTTAAATTCAAATTCCCAAATCAATATCTTTAAAATGGTTTATCCCATATATAACTTGTACAGCATTTTCAATCCCTAGTTTCAAATCATAGAATTCAATTTCAAACTCGAATTCAAATTTAAATCAAATTATTTAAATTTTCAAACTCGATTAAGCTATTCAAAATAACTTTTATCTTGAAATTCCATTTCAAAAACTTTTCACTTTAAACCCAAATTTCTAATTTCAAAATCAATTGAAATTAAAATTTCAATTTCAAAAACATCAAATTTAAATTATCTGTGACGTAACCGATTTCCACGTGAAATCCATATTTGTGTGTAAAGGTGTAGTCCAGGGGTTTTACACAGTAGTGCAACATCATACCCTCATCACAGATCAGAATACAGAAATATAGTTGATAAGCGATATAAACTATAACGCTTATCTTTTATTCACAGATATATATCATAAGATAATATACGAATGTAAATAAATGAATACATTATACACAGCACAATCACACAGAACAAAATATCATAGATCAAATAGGACAATCAATTCAAGGCATCTCGTACAATGCAATCATTCACGAGTAAGGTCAAGCATTCAATAAATATTTATAAGCAGGATTAGTTAATGGTTTAACCCTAATTAATTCAATTAATTTTCAATCAAATTTATTTACTTATGAATTTATTATCCAATTCTAATTTATTAATCCCAAATCATTTAATATAAATTAAATTAATCAAACACTTAATTAATTAAATTATTCTTAATTAATCATATTTATTAAATTAACCTTTAAACCAACTACATGCTTAATTAAGCCCTTAATTAATTATTTTAAGACATTAATCCTTTAGTTACTTACCATAAAGTAATTACACTTACATAATTTCCTAAATGATTATCGTTAATTAATCTAAATTAATTGTTAAAAATTTATCACATTAATAAATTATTTAAATAATCTTGGTTAATGACCTTCATTAACTATTAACAATTCTTTAATTTCCTTTCTTAAGTAATTAACTTGGATTAATTACAAATTAATTTATCTTTAACAACCTATTAATTAATCTCTAATTTATGATTCTAATTACTAAATAAATTATTCCATAATTAATTAACTTAATAATTTAAGTTATTTCAAATCATCAAATCTTAATTAACTTCAAAATAAACATTTACTTATAAATGACTTAAATATCATTTACAAATGCATTTGAAAACATTTTACTTTTGAGCTTATTTTTTTATAAAATTTCAAAACATTTTATAAAATACACTGGAACATTTTAAAGTTGTTTTAATTTTGATAAAACTTCATTTATTTCAAACTAGAATTCAAAGGTTAATTCGAATTCCATCTTTCAAATTCTGATTTTTAAACTTATATTAAAATCTCTTTTAAATTCAAATTCTGTTTAAAATTAAACAAACATGTTTCACAAAAACCTGTAACAAATCAAAACTGACCCGAGGCCAGACAAAAATGCTTCGAGTAAGATTCTCGAATTACTCGAGTAAAACTCGAGTTTCATTCAGCTCAACCCTGAAACATCAGACCCCTACCCAAATGTGCACAGTGCACATACACCGACCATCCACTTAACTCCGACCATCATCGACTACTTCCACAAGTCATCGACCACCGCCTCGTCCAGTTCTGAACACCAGGACTCCCACGCATCTTCGAAGTCAAAATCGAGCATCCACCCAACCTGGAACCACTAGAGCAATATCACTCCAAAACCTGTCAACTCACCGTGCTCTGAGCCCCGACCGCCTGAAGGTCTACAACTCCAGCATCGTCTTCCTCTACCAGTCCACCTCCATTACCCAAAACTCGGTTGAACTCGATCGTCTCTGTGAGCCGTGGTGATCGATTATTTATGTACAGTAAAAATTAGGTTTAGGAAATTAAATTGCCAACCGCTTCCACCACCGTGCTCAGACCATCCACCAGTCATTTTTCCCGACCTCTCCAGTCACCCATCCATCATCAGAGCGAAACTCAGCCTCCCCAATCACTGGGATCACCAGTGATTCCCAAAAACCTCCAAATTCATCAACACAGAAGTATACATCCTATACTTAATTAAAAAATATGATTTCAATTTTAAAAATCCTAATCTTGATTAAATGTTTGATTCATCGACCTGAACCCAGAAATTATAGAGTTGGAGTTTTTACAAAACTCAAGTTCTCATACAGTTCTTAAGGTTCCAGAACAAAAACTACTTTATTAAGGTTAAATACAAATTTTAAAATTTTCTTTATAATCAAACAAACCTATTTTGTTTAAATCTTAAGTCATGACACAAACAAGATCAAACAGAAATGATTCTTGAAGTAAAATATGAACTTGAGATTCATAAGCAGGATATTTTACAGGTATACAATATGCAGATATTCCAACTCACAAACACCCAGAGAAATAAATATTCACACACATATACATAAAAGCATTCAAATATTGGCATGCAACAAGTTTAGAACTTAAGTTATTTTAAAAAAAATGTTACTCACCTGTTTTGAAATGAACAGAGCATCCCTTGTTTAAAAGATGCTATCTTGATCCTCCTTAAATCATCTTACTTTTGTTGTGAATATTTCTTAAGTTTGTATAAATGGGAGTGTTTGCCATTGTTTTGAACGAACTAAAATATAAGAAGACAGGATGTATATGTAAAGAAGAGTTTGTATATGTGGAAGGAGAAGATTACAGGGGAAGGTGATATCTGGGTTAAGCAATATGCAGGTAAATATATATATTTTTCTTTCTTATTGATCAAAGATATTTTTAATATTGGGGGCTGAGTTGATTTTCAAAAGAAATCGAATTGACTTATGTTATGCTTGCATTTAATGAGCAAGTACTTATGTTCCCTATTACTAACTTATGCATAGAAAATTAGTACTATAGTTTGCATTTGTTTAATTTGCTTCAGCCTGCACCTTTATATACTTTTATTTTGCTTTGGCATTATCTTCATTTCTTTTGTTTGCTTTCATATATACACACTTGTTTGTATTTTGTTTTGCCTGGCATACTTATATATATATTTGCTGTTTTTCCTTTGCAAATTCAAAGATGTTTGTATTTCTTTTAAACTTTGTTCTTGCCTTGCCTACTTATTTACAGGCTGCAGCTTTGTCTTGTTTTCTATTTTATTTTAAATCTACATATGCTATATATTGTTATGTTTTCAAGTGTACATACTTAAATATATATATTTTTGTTTCATTTGTTTTACTCTGTTTATTATTGCAAGCTACATGCTTCGAGTGTTTTGCTATTTGTTTTAGCCTACATATTTTCCAACTTAAGTTATTAAATATTTTGTTACTATGTGTATTTTTATTCTACCATTTTTGTTTTATTCTATTTTGCTTATAATATTCAGATATATACAATATTTAACTTTAAATGATTTAACACATTTATATTTGATTTCGGGGAAACTCGAATCAATTTATCAATAAATTTTCCAAGTTTTATTTAAAAATTCTTTTAATTATCAATTTAAATAAATAAAAATCTAGGGTCGTTACAGGCTGGGTAGCTATGGTCGAAAGTATGGCATTCAAGTGAGGCGCTGGATAAGCTATGGTGTGGTGATGGATATATACACTATTTTCTCGGCTGCATTCTTTTTTTAAGGAGGGGCGGTAAGTGGCTGAGATGTTAGGGCATGTGAGAGTATGGGTTGAAGATGGCTGTGGTGTGGCGAGTGAAAGGGCTGCGTGCTGGTGGGCTTATCGGCTACAGGTGGGTGACTAGGTGAGAAGGTGATGACGCTGTCAGACTGAAATGGAGGAGGGGAGGTCGGTGTGGAGAAGGTCGAAGGCTTGAAGAACATGAAAAAAAATCGGAAACAAATATAGCTTCGGCCTAGCAAATGTAACGACCCGACTTTCTTAGCCCAGAAAGACGCATCATTATTTAAGAAAGAAAGGGATAGAAGAAGAAAAGATAGAAAAGAAGAAACAAAAACATATGAGAATCTCACAGCGGAACGAATGAAATATAATATATCACATAAGATATTACATAGTATCATATACATCAGAGTTACACAACTTATACATCTCATATTAGACAGTTATAAACACCTGTCTATCATACATTTCAAATACATCAATACAATACAGACACAATTACTAACACAGGGGAATCACTATATCTACACGTTGAAGCCACCTGCTCCAAATCTCCTCCAAAACAGCTCAACCTTCGCTGATGCTTCTTGAAACAAATCTGAACCAAGCACAAAATGATCTCTAGATCCTAACAACAATATAATCTTTCCAAAATCAGTTGACTACCTTAGTAGCTCCTACTTCCACATGAGAAGCCTCAATCTCAAAAAAAAAATTTGAGGCTACAGGGAAGGATGGCCAATAAGAATGGGGAGGGGAAAGAACAGGAGGGGAGAATGAACAGTTTCTGAGACATATACAACTATATTTTATAATATTTTCTCTATGAACCAACGTATAAAAATGGCATAGGGAATAGATAAAATCACAGCTTGAATTCTGGGAATTGAAAAGGGCCAAAGGCTATTAGTATTCTGATAGACAAACGAAAAGACAAAGGAAAGTCAAAAACTCAAAATACGGAACCGGTATGACAATCGTTCCGTAGATTTCGCCATCTCCCGGACTCCAAAACACACAAAAGAATAGACTATGGAGATCAGCATGACGAGATAATCAAAACGGTATACAGATATCAGTGGTACGATCATCCTATCAAAAGTCGATAATCGGTACCAAAAATGCTGATAAAATGTCAGAACTAAGATAAACGAAGCAATAGCAGTCCAAAATTGGAGAAACAAAATGTGACGTCTCACTCAGAAGATGATTTACAAATTTTCTATAGAAAAATATTCTAGTTTGGAAAATGTTTTATTATCATCAAATATTAACTGATTTAAATTGAAATAAAATTGCACTACATATTATTTGATGAAAATTTACCATTTGCTATGTTTAATTAGACGTATTCCAAATATTAAATTTTTATTTCAAAATTTTATTATTTAAAATTTTACAAAAATTCGATTAAAGATATAAATAAAATAAATAAAATTTATTAAAAATTTACGGGTCGTTACAAAACAAATCTAGTAAGAATGAATACCAAGGATTGAAAATCTTCTAGTAGTATCTGGAGAATAACATCTTACAAAAGAGAACTGATGGCTCCAATCCCGAGGCTTGTTTACAAGTCAGTCACTACTCCACCACCGGTAGAACTAAGATAATAAACGAAACCCTTAGGCTAATTCTTCATTTTCTGAAGAGTAACTAAGGAGCAATGGATGGAGGGAGTCAGTTCTTCCAGCTTGAGTTCTTTGAACATAATGAACAAAGTTTTGATATAACTATAGGAGTTGGGGCTTAATTCAATGGGAGTAATCTTCAAGAAGGTTAAGACATTATGGATGGTAGAATTGAAGGGCAGATATAATGAATGATAGATGTGAAAAGGAGTAAAAGAGAAGAGCTCTCCAGAAGTAGTGCTTAAATAGTCATTTAAGCCTGGAACCCACGTTTCGATTTTAGAAATACCAAAAAGGCAAAAGATAGAATCGATATCTTCTTGCTTTGTAAAGTATGATTGATGAGAAGTGTAGATCTTATCTTCAGAAGAACCCATAGGCTAGGGGGACTTAGGGATATTAATGCTCCTTTGAAAGCCAGTTTCTTGCCTGCATCCATGAAGTCTACAATAGAATGATTTCAATTATTTGAATAAGATTCCAATAGCGAAAGAAAGAAACCTTTCTAAGTTAAGAATGAAAAGTAAAAATATTAATAAACAAGCTTGTAATAAACACTTTAGTGTGCAAGTGACCAAATATATATCAAAGTATATTTACATAATAAGGGATATAAGTCCATAAGCTATATATGTATGTGTGGGTACAAGGATTAAGACATATCAATTTCCCCACAAATTTATTATATGTTGAATGCAGTAAAAACAATTGCTAGTAGGGATTTTATCACACCATACATATATGGAATTTTTTTGAAAATCAACTTTCGGGTTTTAATCCACCATAATTCAAATAGTGTTAAGGTATATGAATATATAAAATGACTAATAATTGGTTGTAGCTATCCAACTATTAGTCATCATGAGTATATGGAGATAGAGTATACAAGAAGTATGAGCATATGAGTACGTATATATGAAGTACAAAGTGATGATAAGGTATATAGTTATCACACAATTAATCATCGCATATAAAGCTTTTGTTTATAAAATCTAGAGTTAGACCTTAACATAGTCACCAAGAGTAAAGTTCAAAGTAAAACTTTATCGCACTAAGTTAAGTACCACCATCGTGAGAAAAACTAAAGACTAAGTTCTCGCATGCTAAACCTAAAAAAATTGGTTTTTATACGAAAGAAAAGAAGGCCCATGAGAATCAAATTCAAAACATAACCAAGATTTTATAAGATAATTTGAAAATGTATAAGGCTTTCGTGAGTAAATCCTACATAGTCCTCATGTATAAAACTCTTCACGATGATTTTGAACGTAGTTACCATGGGACAAAATCCTTATGCATAAAACTCTTCACGATAAGTTCGAATGGATTCACCATTAGACATGGTGCTCAAGTATAAAACTCTTCGTGATGAGTTTGAACATGTCACTGAGAGGCATGGTCCTCGTGTATAAAACTCTTCGTGATGAGTTTGAACATAATCATCGTAAATAAACTAGAAGACAGGGTTATCGTGTAATGAACCAAGTTATTGTAAAAATGGGAGCTATCGTGAGTTAAATAACTGTGGTCCTCGTGGACAAAGTATGAAAATAAGATCTTGGCATAAATCACACACGAAGGCTGGGCCTTCATGTACTAAGTTATCGAATAGGAACCTATCACGCATCGATGGTTCGGATTCGTTAAGTCATAGGTACATAAACCCTAATATTTGAAATCCATAAACAATAAAATGGCGAGCTAAGCAATGAAATTTGGATCAAAATGGGAAATATAGAAGAAAATGTGAAGAAATCACCAAGATAAAAATGAATAACTAAAATTAATCGAGTTTTCATTAAAATTAAGATTAACCAAAGCAAATTAAAGGCCGTGATAACAAAGGAGCAAATAAACGAATCGTAACATAGATATTTACTAGATGGAAATCGCGAAAAGCAAGATTGGATTTTGAAAAAGATAGCGAAAAGGGGAAAATTCCGATGAAACAAGTAAAAAGAGAAAGTGGGAGAAATTGCTATTTATAGGAAGAAAGGGAAAGTAAGCTAGTCGTTAGATCAAAGGGAAAGGAACATCGACAGTTAAGATGAATTCTTTTTGAATATGAATCGTTAGTTATACTAAAGTATAAAAAATTATAATAGAGGGGAGAATAAAGTGTTATACCCCAAATATGCTAGTCATTGCAAGGTGAAAAGGTGGAAAGCCTTGCGAGGTAAGCACAAAAACTATCAAGAAGAGTTCCATAAAGCCATCGTGTGATGTTCTCAAGTGTTAAAGTAGAGCTATCGAGAATAGTTCCATAAAGCCATCATGTGATGTTCTTAAGTTTTAAAGCAGAGCTATCGAGAAAAGATTCTTAAAACTATTATAATAACCTACACCTTAATATGTCCGAATTTCAACTAAATCGAAACTCAAGTCCATTACAGTACAGATCATTGATTTTGGTAACCTGTAATAAACATAAGTATATCAGAGATTGATCAATATGAACTCACGGTGGAATTGAAAATAAAATAGAATTTAAATATCGACGAGGCTACTACCTTGGAATCAATACTATTTCTTGGATATCTAATTGCTTTGTTAGCACCGAGCATGAGTAAGAAGGCTTCTCCATCATTAGTTCCTGTCTTGCTCCAGTAATTTGTCCGTCTAATCTATCATGTGGGTTGTAATCAGAAGGCGGTTAGAACAACGTTTTGATGACTGGAAAATACACACTTTACCCATAACACTAATTTATGTTGATTGATTTTCATTTAAATGTTATGTCTATTTTTCATGGCAAATCTTTTAAATTCTATGTGCGTCTTACGATATGCCTAACCTTCGAGATATAATTATATATATTTTTTGAAAATTGCTTCTTATTATATCATCAGAAAAATAACCATTGATTGAACAGAGGGAATTTGGCACAAGGACAAACTTTGAAAAAAATTTAGGCTGAAGGACACAAAGTTTCATTTTTGGGCTGAAGGATAAACTTTGAAAGAAAATTAGGCCGAAGGAAAATGCTAAATATAGTTAGCATTTTGTACAGTGCAAACATTGTACAAAATGCTAATTATAACTAGCATTATATACAGTTTTACATTGTACAAAATGCTAGTTGTATTAGCATTGTCCTTCAACCTAATTATCTTCCAAAGTTTGTCCTTCAGCCTAAAAATAAAACTTGTTGTCCTTCAGCCAAAAGCTTTATGAAAATTTGTTCTTGTGCCTATTTTTCACGATTGAACATACTCTTTAAAGTCTCATCGACCAAAGCTAATACACTGTGCACATATCCTTCAATATTCATTCGGGAAACAAATTACAAAGGCCCGAAACAAATTAAATTTTACAACCTACGGAATTTTCGTTTCTGTATCATTGAGCTTTATGCCCTATATTTCGCAGACCTCCTTGTTCCTCGAAGTTTTCCTAGTTTTCTTTGTCGAAGCGATCATCATCATTATAACTTCTGTTTGGATCAGCTTTGCTCTCTGAATCTTCGTAGCTGCTTGGAGTTGAAGATACGCGTATTTCTCTCATGCCAAATATGATGTACTTTGGTCACTAAGCTTGCTGCTGCAATCTGAGAGATCTGATCGTCAGTAGTAAATTCTCTTGCAAATTCCTCTATTTCGTCATTTAGGAATTTAAACTTGCAAATTCCTCTATTTCGTCATTTAGGAATTTAGAGCTTGTTGGATTTAATCTCATTTTTAGCCTAATTAAGGTCCAAATATATGCAGTATAAGAACAGTGAAAGAACAAATGCTCTTTAGTTTCTTCTTATGTTTCACACAGTACAACCCCATTGCTGTTATCAGTAGTGTTAATCACATCCTGCATCGCTTTATAGGCAGTAAATGACATTTTGCGCATGATAATCAGATTCCATATAATCTTGTGTCAGTTTGGTATTTCTGATTTGTTCCTAGTTGCCTCCCATGTTTACTTGAAGTCAAAGTGGTCTATATCCATCCATCTCCATGCATCAGTATAGTAGTCAGTATGTATCATCACTTGTCTCACTTGTTCCTCTATTTCTTTGAGGAAAGGTAGCATGTTAAAGTTAATAGCATTGCCTTGCACAACTTCACTAACCTTGTAGTTGCTAGTATCTGTAACTTGCAATATATCCCATCCAAGTAAGTCCACCATGAACTTGCTATTAATCCAAGAATCAAACCAAAGACGTGTATCCTATCCATTTGCAACTAGCCTTCGAATTAGTTGCCTGCCAATCTCTGTGTCTCGGGTTTGCTTTCATTGTGCATGACATGTTGTTATCTGTAGCCATCACCCAGAAATTCTGTTTAGTGCAGTATTTATTCCCTATCCATAGTGCCCACATTGTTTGTATTGACAAAAGTTTCCATAGCAATTTAAGTGCACAAGTATCTCTATGTTCTTCTAATTTCTTTAGACCAATGCCACCCTCTTTTTTGGCCTGCATAGCTTACTACCAGCTATTTTATATTTTTTGCCACCCCACAGGAAGTTAGCATTAATCTTGTCTATCTTCTTTAACGTAGCTATTGGTATCTGATATATTAATAACCATTATAAAACCATAGGATATATTACTACATTGATCATTTCAGCTCTGCCTGCCATAAATAGAAACTTACAATCCCATCTATCTATCTTCTTTGTTTTCTTCCGAAACAGGGAAGTGCAATCTGCATAATGGATATAGTTATTGGATAAAGAGACTCCCAAATATTTTACTGGTAAGCTGCCTTCATTTATTTTCAGAATTTGTAGAATTTATGCTTTGCATTGTGTGTGTTTGCTGAAATATATCGTTGACTTCAATACTGTTTATTTTCAGGCCTGCATCTTCATCTGAGTAATTAAGTATTCTTCTAATTGTGTCTGCACTTTTAATATCCGCAGTTACAAATAACATGAGATCGTCTACATATAATAGATGAGAGAGTATAGGCTGAACTTTAGAAATAGGAGTGATATCTTGTAATCTAACTGCTCTTTCCACTAATAAAGATAGATACTCCATTGCAACACAAAATAGACAAGGGGAGTGTCCCCTTGCCATAACCCTCTGCTACATGTAATAAATCTCGTAGGCATTCCATTCAACAGTATTGAAAATGTGGGGGTTGAAATACACTCATGAATCAGGTTGACCAGATGTTTAGGAAAACCCATTTTATCCAGCATTAGGCAAATAAATTGTCTGTTTATTCTGTCATAAGCCTTCTGCAAATCTATTTTCACACAAATTTTTTTAACTCACATTCTTTTCAAAATTTTTGATAAGCTCATGTGCAAGTAAAATATTTTCTGATATTGATCTTGTCGGTATAAATGCAGACTGAGCTTCAGATATCATAGATTTAAAAACCATTTAATTATTTAGCATATTACTTTAGAAATTATTTTATATAGTACATTGCAGCAAGCAATAGGCCTATAATCAGTAATAAGTAAAGGCTTATCTGTTTTTGGCACCAAAGTGATAAATGTATGGTTTAAGCTCTTAAGAATCTCCCCAGATTGAAATACCTCTTGAACAGCTGCTTTGATAATAACCTTATATTCAGTCCAGTGTGTCTTAAAAAAATTGCTGTGAATCCATCAGGTCCAGGTGACTTGTCATCCTTGATTGAAAAGATGGCAGCCTTTATTTCAGCCTCAGAAACTAGTTGAGATAAATGTTCTCTCCCCTGTGCATTAATCCTCTTTCCGCAATTAATTTTCCTGTCCATTATTTCCATGGCACATGTACCATTGTATAAGTCAGTATAGTAGTTAATTGCTTCATCATCTATCTCATGTTATCACATATAACTTCCCCTATGGGTTTAACTAGTGCTTGTATATTGTTCCTATATCTCTGTGTAGACATTTTTGCAAAAAAGAATCTTGTATTTTTGTAACAACCCTATTTATTAAGTACCTTAATTATAATTTTGTAATAATTATTCTGGAATGATAATAATGAGAACTTAAGGGTCCGTTTGGTTTCGTTTTGAGTTTTTTGTTTTGTGTTTTCAACTCACACTACAAAATACAAAAAAATGGAGGAAATTTTTTGCAATTCTTAGGCATTGTGACGATGGACGGGAAATGGAGAAGATGAATTGTTTTTCATCCTCTTGTTATGTCACAAAACATGAAAAATCAAATAAACTTGTTTTCTATTTTCTATGTTAAATTCATTTTTCGAAATTGTGTGTTTTTCAACAATACATAAGAAATGCGCATTTTTGTTTAGACGAAAACGCAAAACTAAAAACAGCAAGCCAAACGGAGCCTAAGTTTTTAATTAATTAAAGGAAGGCAAAATGAAGATTTTAGAGATTTAAAAGAAGATAATTTTGTTTTAGAATGAATAATTCTAAATGAATGTGAAATTGGAAAATATTTATTCATCTTCTTGAATGAAATGGTTTTGATAAGAAAAATGTAGATTTTTAGTTTAAAACCATTTCTAAAATATTATAGTGTTGGGAAAAATCTCTTCAAATGATCAGTCTAAGAGAATAAAAATCCAACGCAGCGGAAAACAACTAGATCGTGATTGTAGTGAGACGGAACAAACAGAGATAAACACCAGAACAGTCAGTCACAGATCTATAAAATGCAGAAAAATAAATAACACCAGTATTTATAGTGGTTCCACTACCGCGAGGCAGTGTACGTCCACTTGGGGAGAGGAGATTTTATTAATCACTGAAAGATTAGAGTTACAAGATTGATTCACTTTTGGAGGCTATACCTAAGAAGAATTTACTATACAAACAAAATTCTGCAGAGTTTCAGTTCTCTAGGATGGCTTTCATTGTTGTCCAGAAGCTCCACTATTTATAGAATGAAGATATGAGGAGGGATAGCTGCTATATAGCAGTCCTAGGGTTTGGTTTGACAAAACGCCGAGTGAAAAAAATTGGACCGGCATGCTCAAATACCGAACGAAATATTTCGTTCGGCAAAACACTGAACCAAACTCCTTCACCGATCCAAACTCCGCCTTCCTTCACCGATCCAAATCAGCTCCACGTTCGGCTTCGTGAGATCGCCTCCTTGTTGCCAAATCAGATGCTCCTCCTCGGTTAGGGTTTCACCTCTTCCTTCGAGTTGGAATTCAGGTATCAGTTTCAACAATCTCCACCTTGATACTAGATTTTCAAACAAGCCTTCCAACTTCATCAACACCTCCATGCTCCATGCAATGGTTACTTACCTAATGAGTTTCGGCAATGCCATCACCCATTACACTCTGTCAACGAACTCCGGCAAGACCATCGTCCGTTAACAAAGTGTTCGAAGTACCCAATCCGTGTAAAACATATCAATCTCCACCATGAAAACAAACACCTCCATGAACCATCTCAACTCTCCTTGTGTCACCCCGTGGCACCTAGCATTTCATTAAGCGAATCAAGTCTGAGCAATGCTTGAACTTAGCAACATGCAACGACTTGGTAAACATGTCTACTGCATTCTCCTTTGTGTGAACTTTCTGAAGACGAACTAGCTTCTCTTCACTCATCGAGACAAGGAACGACTCTCTCACCTCAATATGCTTCGTTCTCGAGCTGAATGCCAGATTTTCAGCTAAGTGATTTGCACTTTGACTATCACAGTACACATCCACTCCTTCGTATACGAAACCTAAATCACACAACAGTCGCCTTAAATAAAGCGCCTCCCTTAGCTGCTTCAACCGTAGCTATGAGCTCTGCCTCTGTAGTAGACAAAGCCACAATCGTCTACAACCTCGTTCTCCAACTGATCGCTGTCCCACCAATGGTGAACACATATCAGGAGGTTGACTTCCTTCGATCTCTATCACCGGCATAGTCGGAATCGCAAAATCCAACCAAGGTGAAATCTCTTCATCTGCTACCAAAGATAAGTCCATGGTTTGGAGTTCCTCTAAGGTATCTGAAGTTACACTTCATTGCTTTCGAATGCGTCTTCCCTGGATTTGCCATGAACCTACTCACCAATCCAACAACCTGTGCAATATCAGACCTAGTGCAGACCATGACATACATCAAGCTGCCAACTGCACTTGCATATGGGACCTTCATCATGTAAGCCTTGTCCTTTTCCGAGATCGGAGAGCCTTTATTAGAAAGCTGTATGTGCAAAGGCATGAGTGTGTTGATTGTCTTGGCCTCTTCCATGCTAAACCGAGCAAGAACCTTTCGAATGTACTCTTTTTGAGTGAGGCTCAAAAGTTCTACCTTTCTATCCCTTTGGATTTCCATATCCAAAATTTTCTTTGCTTCTCCAAGGTGCTTCATTTCGAATTCTGCTTTTAGCTTTAACTTCAAACTATCGATTTCAGCCTTATCCTTGGAAGCAATCAACATATCATCCACGTACAAGAGTAGGTACACCCATCTACCATTCTTTAAATACTTGAAGTACAAACAAGCGTCTTTGATGCTACGATCAAAACTAAGTGAAAGCATAAAAGAGTCAAACCTATTGTACCATTGTCTAGGCGACTGCTTAAGTCCATACAATGACTTCTTCAATTTGCAAACCCAATTTTCTTTTCCATCTACAACAAATCCTTCTTGCTGCTTCATATAGATGGTCTCATCCAAGTCTCCGTGCAAGAAAGCGGTTTTCACGTCCAGTTGCTCCAGCTCCAAGTCATGAGCTGCGACGATCGCGAGCAAAATGCGGATGGATGTATGCCTCACTACTGGAGAGAATATCTCATCATACTCCAATTCCTTTCTTTGTGAAAACCCTTTAGCAATCTAGCCTTGTATCTCCCATCAGTCTTTACCTTGAATACCCATTTGTAGTCTATGGCTCGGCTTCCTTGAGGAGGTGGTACCAAATCCCAAGTCTTGTTCTTCTTCAACGACTCTAGCTCCTCTTCCATAGCGCACATCCACTTCGAACTGTCACATGACTTCAAAGCTTCATCAAGGTCAAGCGGCTTCTCAAGAACCACATGTAGGGTAGACCTGTCAAAATCGACCCTCACCCATTTACCCAACCCAATAACCCTAATATTATAAGGGTTGGGTCCAATCCGTTTATTTTTCCTTCAGTTTCTACCCAGCCCGTTTGCAATTAAGAAAAAACACAAGCAGCCAAACCCAACCCGCCTAACCTCTAACCCTAATTCTTACTTTTCAATATTCTATGTCGGCTTCAAATCTGTAAAAGGGGAAAATGCGATTCCTTCTGATCTTCGATTTACAGTGTTTGGAAACCGTCTGAATTTGAGACGGCAACGACGCCCTGATCTTTCGTTGTTTGAGACGCTGACAACGCCCTAATTCTTTTGTTGTTTGAGACGACGAAGGCTTATCTTCCTGCAGATCTTCCTGGTATTGATGTCTGCAAGTGCGAACCCTGGGATCTTCCTGGTATTGATTTTCCCTCACTAAGTTAGTTAATCTGATCGCACATGTTTAATTCAATTATGCTCGTTGTTCTACAGATTCTAGACTATTGTTGAAGCTTCCCAGTAGCAGCTCTGACTTCAGACCATCTTTTCTTATACTCATAGTATGAATAGAATATGCGTTTGTCTCATTTCCACTATTTTGATCTGTACTTGAAGTAAATTGATTAATTACTCTCATGTAATACAACAAGTTTGTTTCTCCATTTGTATCATTCAAATGGCCTTTCTGAGGTTTCACATTTTCTATCTAATCATCTTCCTTCCCTTTTGCTATTTTTACAATATTACCAACTAATATACTAAAAGTAGTAGCTTTTAATTAATTGGATTACACATCTTTCCCACCATTTTTTTGATCAACTTTGATCCTTATCCGTTCATGGTGTGCATATTTCTTATCTGCATCCTCTCTAATAACTCTTTCTACTTGTCCATTTTTTTTAATTCTAAGTTACTAGATGGATTATTTTTAGTGGTGGACCATGTATTATTTTTATGCAGTGATCAAGATGAAGCAGCTTATTTTGGAGAGCTGGAAGAAGCTCTAATGCAAGGAGTAGCTGGCATTAGAAATGATGGGGACAAAAAATGTACGTTTACTTGGGTCTCCATTAATTTTTAGTATTTCGAATCCAGTATCATCATTATTTTTGTCAAAACACTTTTTTCAGTAACGTTTCCAACAAACACAACCACTTCCACAACATAACAAAACAAAAAACAGAAGTAGAAAATTGAGTCTGAAATGGCCTTCACACTCATCACATGGCAAAGAAACAAGAGTTGAATTCATAGTAGGTTCAAAGCACACAATAACTCATTCTGTGAATCTTTTTCTTTTTCTATATATATGTTTATGGTGAGAATCAAAGAGAGCAAATTATAGAAATGAATATATGGACTTTTGGAAAAACTGACAATAAAGTCCCTTATATTCTACTACATCGTACAAAGATATAAAGTTGGCAGGCTTTATTTGATCTTCTGAAATTTGTTTGATCTCACTGGGGCAAATTAATTGCAGCTTTATTGTTGCCTACAAGACCACCTCCTACTCTTGAGATCTTTCCTTCTTGGCCTATGAGGTTCTGCAAAGCATCAAGGTTAGTATTGTCTTCTTTTTCTACTCCACTTTACATTTTTATGTTTATGAGAGAAAATATATTTTTATTAAGAAACTGGTCTATTTTAATTGGAATAAGGTAACCACATATTCATTTATACTTGTATTGTAGTATGTTATCAGGTTAGGAAACTTGATATTAAAAACTAAATATGCGCAACTGCAAGAAAAATAACAGCACGAGTGCACATAAAAGAATAGACTAGTGGCAAATTTAATTATTCAGTGTATATATTAACATGCATTTACATAGTAGCTTCTTAATGAAACCATACTGATAGTAGTTTTTTATGGTATGGTATCAATTAGGAGAATTTACATTCAGAGGAAAGCACAAACTCAGGATCAGCTCAACACACGATTTCTCAATCAGAAGATTCGTCTAACCTGGAACAGAACCAACATATAATGGCTACTCATTCTAAATTGTATACCCAGAATAAGGTTCTAATTTATTTAATAGACTTCATTATCACTGTTTTCTGTTTTATCAACAAAAATAAATAACATGCATGTGAATATTAAGGCACAAATCCCTACATCCCCAAAGCCAGCTCCAGAGCCAGCGAAATCGTGCGTCAATCGTGACTTGAATCTAAGAGCATGTTTGACCACTTTTTATATAAGTAGTCAAAACTAATTATAGGCGGCACTAATAGCTTAAAAGTATTTTTTTTTCCTTTCTCAAAACTATTATATATTTTAATAAATATTTTATCTGCATTACAAATTTATATTTTTATTTGACAATCAGGGATCCTAAAAGTTCATCGCTGAAGCCTAAACCCTTGTACTGGCAAAGTAATGCACCTTTAGTTTATCTAAATGACTCGATACATTATCCATGAAACAATTTCTGAAAGAAAATGAAACCAACTAAAAGATTTGCAACTGAGAATAGAACTTAAGTGGGAAACTAATTCCATCAGGCCTAAACTTGTGAACAATAAATAATGCGAATATGATGTATTTTTAAGATATTCAATAGCAACAAACAATGTTGAACAAATTAAATTTTTGTCCTTGACTGCTATCATGTTTTCATATTTGATCCATAGAAACTATGTACAAAGGAGACTGCATTGATAAGTTGGCAAACATTACGCAAGGCAACAGCTAATTTATATCACTTTCACTCATAAACTTTCACCATCAATCCTTGACAAGTTGAATTATGTAGGAAATAATTCAAACTGCATTTGTACCATCTACTGCCTAATTTTTCAAATCAAAATTTGCACAGTTACAGAACATGGAGCTTCTCTTGATAATGTGTTGTCTTTTATTCGTTTGCCTAGCTGTTGTTAGCAACATAAGTCGTTCAGGACTCAGATAATTTTATCCATGATGTCCCTTGCAAAAGAAATTTACTTGAAGTGCAGAACGATTATGCTAGTTGATTACCCTACTGTTGCAACTTGCAATATTTTGGAATAAATGACTACAAGTAGCTATATAGTTTGATCTCCAAGAAAATCCCTGTACTTTGTACATCCACTATATGGTCAGAAATTAATATGCTTGAACCCAACATATAACAAGTATGAAATCTTTTCCATAATATCTTATTTGATTGCCAAAATCTTTTCCATATTTTTTGGTAATACTTAGAAAAATAATGATATAAATACAAATGTTTCATGAAATTCCATGCAGATTGTCTGACATTCTTTTTATCAATCTTTAGTAAGTGATTTAATCAGAGGTTTATAAGGATTTCCAACATCAAAATCATATCTAAGACTGCATTGCTATAGCTGTAGTTTTCATTGTTTGCGTTAACTTAACTATTTCATTCACAAGTAATGCATCATATAGATATATCATCAGTATAAAGAAAATGACAAGCTTAATCAAACAGTAAAAATGTTTCCTTTTAACTTACTCTGTTATGCAATCAGATATGTAAAAGTTTTTGCAAAACTGTTCTTGATCTTCACTGTTTTATGTATTTTGTGCAGGTGGAGTTTTGGATCTGCTTGTTGTTGACAGTACTGGGCATGATTGTTGTACTGAATATGTAGAATCTGCGTGATTGTTGTACTGGGCATGAACTGACATGTTATGTATTTTATGTACTTGTTGCATGATTGTTTTTCTGTTCTTTTCTTTACCAGTATGGTGAACTTTGTTTTATTAGATGTTATTTGTGAGTAATCAGATGTAGATGTTGATGTGTTTGAAGTTTTATCTCATCTACTGTTTGGTTGCCAATTGGCATCTTATATGTTATTCTTTCAATCTGATTTTTGAATCAATAGTATAGCATACAATGTTAATCAAAGCATTGTAAAGTGAATGGAATAATGGGTCGGGTTGGGTTGACCCTTTTATTAAACGGGTCGGGTCGGGTTGATCCGTTTATCAAATGGGTTGAATGGGTCGGGTTTGTTTATGTTTTGAATAGATAGGGTCAAATTCTACCCGATCCATTTATAATCCGACCCGACCCGTTTGACGGGTCTAATGTAGGGCATAGTCAAACTGATCACCAAGGCTAAGGTTCGCAAACTGTCAATCACCATACCTTTCGGACGGTCTAATAGTCCTACGACTGACCCGGGTAGGTACTGCTTTGCCTAAACTCCTTTTAGCTCCACCTTGAACTGAACTTCCTCTAGATTCATGCACATCACCAGCACTACTAGAAGGTACCTGTGGACTATCCTGTGATGTTTCATCAACTGCGTTTTCTTCGACAGCATCAACAACAACTCTACTATTTGGCTGGAACACGGGAACTTCTTCCATCTCCTTAGGTCTATCAGAATCTTCTGATATGGTAAGTAGCTTCTCCTTCGGATTGAACATAGCAGACTCATCAAAAGTAACATGTCTGAAATGAACAATCTTCCCATCAACAGGGTTTCAAATTCGATATCTTTTGATACCATTGGTGTATCCCATTAGTATGCCCTTGTGTGTTCTAGCCTCCAACTTGTCATCACCTGTATGATGAACGTACACAGGACAACCAAAAATTCGGAAGTAACCAAGATACACTGCTTTGCCTCTCCACTTCTCCTCTTGAATCTTCCCATCTATGGCTGAGCACAGAATTTGATTTATGATATGTGTCGCAGTTGATAATGCCTCAGTCCAAAAGCCTCTAGACAAGCCCGCCCTCAATCTCAAGCAACGAGCCTTCTCCAGTAGAGTCATGTTCATCCTTTCTGCAACCCCATTGGATTGCAGATCTTCGGATGTAGTGAAATGTTTCTGAATGTCATGCCGTCTACAGAAATCGAGGAACTCCCTTGAGACAAATTCACCGCCATTATCAGATCTCAGCACCTTCAACCTAGAACCAGATGGATTCTCAACAAGCGCTTTCTAGTCTTTGAACTTCTCAAAACTCTCTGATTTGGCCTTCATCACATACACCCATACTTTCCAAGAGAAATCATCAATGAAAGAGATAAAATACTTAGCTCCTTCAAGAGAAGGAGTAACAACTAGTCCCTAGACATCTTTATGTACGTACTCAAGTACTCGCCTCGATCTGTGGAGTCCAACTCCAAAAGATACTTTAGTTTGCTTGCCTAACACACACTCTTGGCAAAAGTCCATCTTGTCGAAGCTTTCTCCTTTGATCATCTTCTATCTTCGAAGCAACTCTAAACCCTTCTCTGAAATATGACCCAATTTGAGATGCCAAAACTTTGTGGCATCCAAAGCACGAGAACTATCTACTCCAACACACGACTCTCCAAGAACCGTGGTTCCTTTTAGCAAATACAGATTTCAGAATACATCTCCTTTTATAAGAACTACTGCACCTCTCGAAACCTTCAGACTATCCTTCTCGATAGTTACCTTGCATCCCAAAGATGCCAATTGTCCTAAAGAAATTAAGGACTTCCGAAGACCTGGAACATACCGACACCTGTCAAAGCGTGTATCACTCCATTAAACATCCCGATCCTCACTGTACCTTCACCCATTGCTCTACAGCTAGCATCATTACCCATAAGAATAGAGCTTCCCTCTCGTCCAACGAAAAAACTGAAGTAATCCTTATTAGGCGTCATATGGAAAGACGCCCCTGAGTCCAGCACCCAATGGTCTGAGACATCCGATACTGCTGCAAACAACACATCGTTAGATACAGACTTCTCCATCGCAAATGATGAAGATCCATCTTCTTCCTTCTTCTTCAAATCTGGACAATCCTTTTTCCAATGACCAGCTTTCTTGCAGATAAAGCACTTTCCATCCTTAGACTTTCCTCTCCTTCCATTATCGGGCTTCGTGGACTTGGAACGCCCTCTACAGTGCCAATTCTTCTTATCATCTCTTCCCCTTTCAACAAATAGGCCATGACTACTACTTCCACCTCTACTTCCTTCACTTATATCCTTTATTTGATCTCTCAAGCCCTTAGATAGAAGGTCTGACTTCACATCTTCCACTGTTAATGTGTCTTTAGCGAAGATAAGGCTGTTAGCGAAATCTGTTTATCGCTCCGGAAGAGAACACAAGAGAATCATTGCCATTTGCTTTTCATCCATCTTCAAGTCAATAGTCTTCATCTTCATCACGAGATAATCAAAGAAATTAAGATGTTCCTTCACTGAAGTACTCTCTCATCCGCATGGTGAAAAATGTCTTCAGTAATATCAGACGGTTAGTCAGATATTTCTTCAAGTAGAGATTTTCTAGCTTGGTCCAAATGCCCCTAGCAGTGGTCTCACTGCTAATCTCTGAGATGACATTATCTCTCATAGCTAGTTGTAAAGTAGTAAACGCCCATTTCTCCATCTTCTTCCTTTCGACGACTGAGATGTCAGCCGTCAACTCCTCAGGGGAAAACACTACTAGATGGACTTCATTCCTCATTAGAACAGCCTTCATCCTCCATTGCCACTTCTCGAAGTCTATATCCCCATTCCATTTCTCACTTGCCAACTGTGATCCTGACGCGATATACATCCCTCTAGTATAGGGTCTTGTAACAACTGGAGTCGCCTCATCTCCTGCCATAGCGTCTAACACTCCTCAATCAACCTTGCAGCTCTGATACCAGACTGTTGGGGAAAATCCCTTTAGATGATCAGTCTAAGGGAATAAAAATCCAACGCAGTGGAAAACAACTGGATCGTGATTGTAGTGAGACAAACAGAGATAAACACCAGAACAGACAGTCACAGATCTATGCAATGTAGAAAAATAAATAACACTAGTATTTATAGTGGTTTCACTACCGCGAGGCAGTGTACGTCCACTTGGGGAGAGGAGATTTTATTAATCACTGAAAGATTAGAGTTACAAGATTGATTCACTTTTGGAGGCTATACCTAAGAAGAATTTACTATATAGAAAAAATTCTACAGAGTTTTAGCTCTCTAGGATGGCTCTCATTGTTGTCCAGAAGCTCCACTATTTATAGAGTGAAGATATGAGAAGGGGTAGCTGCTATATAGCAATCCTAGGGTTTGGTTTGGCATGCATCTGGTTTGGTTCGGCAAAACGCTGAGCGAAAAAAATTGGACCGGCATCTCCCTTATTGGAGCGGCATGCTCAAATATCGAACGAAATATTTCGTTCAGCAAAACACCGAACCAAACTCCTTCACTGATCCAAACTCCACCTTCCTTCGCCGATCCAAATCAGCTCCACGTTCGGATTCGTGATATCGCCTCCTTGTTGCCAAATCAGATGCTCCTCCTCGATTAGGGTTTCACCTCTTCCTTCGAGTTGGAATTCAGGTATCAGTTTCAACATATAGAAATTTGAAAGTGTAGAAATCTTTTTTTATCGTTATTTGGATTTTATTTTCAAATGTGATAAATAAGAATTTAACTAGAGTTAAAATGGTTTCTTTATTTAAAAAGTATGCATTCTTGAATTTTGGGTTTGTTAGTTGTATTCTCAAGTTCATGGTAAAAAGAGTTTAAATCTTTGAATAAAAATATAATGAAAGGCTTTTAGAAAAGTAAAGAGAATAAGGCCTTGTTGTTTATAAAAGAAATGTATTTAATTTCTTGTTGGGTTTAAGCCCATTTGCAAAATAAGAAAAGAGAAATTCTCTCTTCTCTTGTACTGGACGTACACTTCATTAGGTGGCAAACTCAGAAAAACAAAAACCAGGGAGAAAGAAAGTTCTAAGTCCTATTTTAAAACCTAACTAAAATCCTCAAAATCAAATAGAAATAAATTCCCAGAAATTCGGATAAATTCAAGGTAACTTTATCTTCTCTAATTCCATCTTTTAGAACCATCAATCTCTAATTTTGATTGAGTTTGTAACCTACTATATGTATTGTCTGTAAACTCAATTTTTAGAGTTTGGTTGATTTGAGAAGGTTGTAGCGGTAGTTTTGTTGCTCTAGCTAAGGAAGCAAGTTAAGAATTTCCTCACAATTATCTTTAAATTATGAATTGTTTACTGCTATGATTTAGTTAGTGATGAATTGTGCTTAGATAACTACTATCTGCAAATAAAATATAGTACTTCAATTTGCCAAATACTATCTAATTTACAAGTTTAGCGAACCTTATGGCCTTATTTTGATGCATGTTGATTAATTCATGTTGTATAGTATTGCATGCAAGTATAGTAGTGTAAAAATGCATCAGATATCAAGTTTCAATAGCTGGAAATGCAGCAGTTCGTCATCAGAAATGATGCCTGGAGCTTTTAGGCTCTAGGAAACCTAACCGGCCGACCCATTGGTTCCACTGATCGACTGCTAACGATCGATCGGTGGGAGAGTGGTCAGCTTATTCCCGGCTTATTTGTTTTCAAATTTTAGCATGTCTCCCATTTTCCCTTGCTTTCTTTTGTTCCTTCCGCATTTTGAATTTCTGCGATTTCTAGAATTTCGAAAGCTTCGTGTTTTTGGAATATTTATTATTTTAATTTATTTATAATAATTTATATATTTATGTATATATATTAATTATATATAGTATAAAAAGAAGCTACCTTTAAACTAGTTATATTAAATATATTCTTTAAAAATCACTTTTAGAGTTTATATAAAATATATTGTTGGTTTCAAAATTTGGGATTCGAAAAATGGATAAAAATCTTTTATTTGTAAATATTGTAATAAAGAGAGGTTATTATAGGATTTACTAATAATAGAAGTAAATGATTTTATGGATTTAGAAGAAGTTTTCAAGTATGATGTTTAAACATACACACACATGAAATATCGAACTCCTTTTTTCAAAGGAAAATTTTAGTATTGATTTAGTTATGAAATTAATTCATATATTTTAAGATATATGCATATGCTTGTATAATAAATATTCATAACTTTTGCACCAACTTTACACGAAATCCTAAGGAGAGCAGTCGCCACCCTCCCTCTGGTTCGATCTCGTCGTTTCCAACCTACTTGGTCGCCTCCGCCGCTAGTTTCCCACCGTCGCCTCCCCTTTTCGCCTCGTGCTGCCTTTCCCAACCTCTACTATGTCCCTTCCCAACCCTATTAACCAGCAGAAATCCCCCCATCCTGATCCACCTCCCCGCCTTCCAGACCCTCCACTAGGTTTTCCGCCGCTATCCCCTTCTAATCTCGCTGTTGATAATGACGATGGTTTCATTCAGGTTCAATCTCGTAAATGGAAACGACAATCTAAGACTATGCACCAACCTCGACCACTTAACCCCGCCTCCCATGATATTCAGAATAAGAATCTAAGATCGCCCTCTCACCAAACCGTTCATCAAAACTATGTATGCACCAACAGTAATATCGATCGCCCCAATCAATTTGATAACAGATCTATTACCAATAAATGGAACTTTTTCACTACGTCTAGCCGGCCATGGAATGAGTTGTCAAGGGTAATAATATTCTAGTTTCTATCCTGTTAAATTTCTATCACCCACATGAATTTAATTCTATGCAATGTGCCAAAATGTCTGCTGAGGTTGTTCAAGATGCTAGAAAACAATGCAATAATGTCATTGTGGTCTATGTGGTTGGTCCTAAACCATATTACCCATATTTTAAAGACTACATTATTAGAGTATAGAAACTAGATGAAGATTTCTTGATTTACTCTAAGGAAAATGGTTTTTATGTTATTAAATTTAACAAAAATAAAGATTGTGATAAAATATTGGAAGGAGGTCCTTATTATTATAATAAAAAGTTGATGATGATGAAGAGGTGGCCTCTTGGAATGCAGCTCAACAAAGAACTTCTTCACTCTATTCCAATTTGGATTCGATTCCCCAACTTACCCCTTGATTATTGGACGGAAGAGGGGATTAGTCAAATTGCCTCAGTGCTTGGTTCCCCCATCAAACTGGATAAATTCACAGAATGTACTATTAAAATTGCATATGCCAGAGTATTAATTGAAATTAATAACTCTTTTAAGTTTCCGAATAAAATCCCTATTCTATTTGAGAAGGACGAAATTATTTGGCAAGAAGTAGCGTATGAGTGGAAACCTTCTACCTGCTCGAATTGCTCAAGCTTTGGTCATGTTGAAAATCACTATCAATTTAATAAAGTCTGGGTTCCAAAAGCATCTCCTCAGAAACTACCGACAGACAATTCTGAGATGATTATAGATGACAAGATTGATAACAATTTGGTAAACAATTCTAATAGTATAGAGGCTCATCTGAACTCAGCCAATCCAGAGCAGGTAGATATTCATAATAACAGTACTAAAGCTGACAATATCAATTTTTCAAAAGAAAACTTCACTTATAAATCCCAAAATGTCCAGTTGAATATTCTCAGTTCGGCTATTAATACAAATTTGCAAAAGAATTCTGTGTCTACAGAAACAGAAATGGAAATACAACCATCAAGTAATGATACAAAGGAAGATAACAACGTCTCTACTGAGATGAAAGATGTGCCTCTGGACCCTTCCTCGAGCTCTGTAACTGCTGATCAAAACACTGAACCCCCTTATATCTCTAGAACAAGATCTACCCGAAAAACGAGGACAGAGGAAGTTCCTTTCGAATTCAAAGCCACAACTACCTCTGATGTTATTGAGAATCCTACATGGGCCAGCTTAGTTAATCAATTAAAATGTAAAAATAAAAAGATAAAAAAAGCTAAGACATCAGGGACAACTACTTCCCCTAAAGGCAGTAGCAATCCTGAAAGTAGACTTTAGATGGAGTTTCTTTTTTGGAACATCAGGGGTATGAATGCCCATGCTAAACAGTTGGAAATGTTGCGAATTTTGAGTAGTAATAGATTTTCCTTTTTTGGCATCCTTGAAAACAAATTAACTCTAGATAAAATTGATAAATTTATGACCAAAATCAACAAAAATTGGAAATATATTCTCATAATATAACATCTGGTTAGAATAGTCGAATTTTAATCATATGGGACTCTACTCAATGGTCGAATATCATTTCACACTCTAATGACCAATACATTTCTTGCATATATTACATAATGTTAGCGGAATTAGTGTTTTTTGCACCACGGTCTATGCATTCATTAAAGAAATGAAACGTGCAGAGTTATGGAAGTATATTACAGAGCAGTCTAAAAGTGTTAATCTCCATTGGATTGTGGTGGGTGATTTCAATGTTATCTTATCTCCTAATGATAGAATGAATAATGGTCTTTTTAATTCGATGAGTGAACAAGGTTTTATAGAATGTATTTCCTCTTCTAAATTGGTGGAGCCATATTTCATAGGTAATTATTATTCTTGGAGAGGAGGTCAAAAATTTTCTACCCATAGTAAGATTGACCGTGTTTTTTTGTTAATTCTTTATGGTTGGAAAAATTTTCTCACCTTGGAATTCATTTTGATAATCACTCTTTGAGTGATCATACTCCCATCATTATCAAACTTATGCTACTTAATAAAAAGAGGAATAAAGTACCTTTCAAGCACAAAAATTCTTGGCACCTTCAATTGGGTTACCAGTCTTCCCTTCATGATGTTCTTCTGCAAGAATTCACTGGAAATCCTCTTCACATGCTCTTGTGCAAACTGAAGTCAGCCAAATCTGCACTGAAGGAATATGAAAAAAAATAAAAGTAACATATATACAATGGTAGATAAATTAAAGAGGAGACTAATGAGCTTTACAAACAGCTAGTTAGAGATCCTCTGAATGACAGTTTAATGGAGCAATACATTTCGAATTATGAGCAGATTCACTCTATTATGAGGCAAATTGTAGTTGATAATGAGCGAAGAATGAAAATAAACTGGCTAACTAAAGGGGATAAACCTACCGAATTCTTTTTCAGCAAAATTAATGTTCTTAATCGTAAACGAAGGAGTAATTTCATTCTCAATGATAATGGTACATGGTCATCAGCATCAAAAAAAACTTGTGCATGAGGCTATTAATTACTTTTCTGAATTGTTTATATCTTCTCAGGCTACATACCAATTTCCATGCATAACATGCAAGAAAATTCTATCTGACAATGCTAGATACAATCTATGTAAACCATGTCAGCTAGAGGAAATTAAAGCAGCTACATTCCAGATCAATGATAACAGCTCCCCTGGACCAGATGGCATTAATTCAAAATTTTATAAAGTCCATTGGGAGCAAATTAAGTATGACATCTGGAATGCTATGAATGTCATTCTCCAATCCGGAAAAATTATCAGAGAAATCAATCATACATTTATATGTCTAATTCCAAAAAAACCTGATGCGGTTGACATGCCTGATTTTAGACCGATTTCTCTATGCAATGTCTCATATAAAATTTTAGCCAACCTTCTTTGTAATCGAATGAAAGATTACATGAATGATCTCATCTCATATAATTAGAATGCTTTCATTCCCGGTAGACGTATTACTAGAAATTCTCTACTAGCTTATGAAATGGTTAGAGGATTCAACAGGAATAATTCTAACAATCTATGCTTGAAAATTGATCCGCATAAAACCTATGATAAAATAAGTAGAGAGTTTATTCATCACATGCTGATTTCTATGGGTTTTCCACTATTATTTGCCGACCTTATTTATGAGTGCAACTCTACTCCCTTGTTTTCGGTATTAATTGATGGTTCCCCATATAGATTCATTGACATCATGAGAGGATTAAGACAAGGGGATCCTCTCTCACCATATTTATTCTCTATTGCTATGGAATTCCTTACTATCAACTTTGATGTGGAATACTTAAAAGGTAATATTACACCCATATATCAAACTGAACCAATGATTACCCATTTGTTGTATGCAGATGATATTTTAATTTTGCTTAAAGCTACCACTAAGGATGCTGAAAGCATATGACAAATTTTTCAAAAACCGAAGCACTTTACTGGCCTTGATTTAAATGCCAACAAATCTTCTCTGTTCTTTAGTAAAGGTGCTAAAAGCAAGCAACAAATTGCTGACATGCTAAAAATCAGCATTGGAAATCTTCCTATTATGTACTTGGGCATCCCTTTATCTAATAAAAAATTAAAAGCAATGGACTTTGGATGGTTAATAGACAAAATTAACAAAAAAAATCAATCATTGGAATAATAAGATGCTCAATATTAGTAGAAGAACAGAACTAGTTAAAACTGTCATCTTCCCAATTATTCAATTTTGGCTCCAATTCACACAATTTCCTGCGTCTATTATATAGAAAATTAACTCTATTTGTGCTAACTTTACATGGAAATCTAAATCTCATAAAATGTGCTGGGTTGATGTATGCAAAACCAAAATTGAGGGGGGGTCTTGGCATTAGAAGAATTGATGAAGTTGCTAAAGCAGTTGTAGTAAAACTTTTATGGAAATATATACATGGTGAATCTCTTTGGGTTAATGGATGCATAATAAGTACTGTAAGAATGTAAATTTTTGGACTGCTACAATGTATAATAATGCCTCGTATACTTGGAAATCCCTGTTAAGGGCCAAACAATGGTGCAAAGGGTTTATTGATAGGAAAATCGTAAATGGTGAGAACACAGACATATGGTTTGACCCATGGCTTAATGGTGCCTCACTGATTGATAAATTTGGATGGAATACTATGGCTGTCACTAGTGGTGGTAACAGAAAAATTTCTATGCTAATTTCCGGTAATGAATGGAAACAACATTTTGATTATATTCCGACACAAATTCATCATACAGTTCATAAAACAACTTTTCATAATCATATGGAACAAGACTTTTGGTTCTGGCTTCCTAACAGCAATGGTCAGTTTAGTATGAAATCGGCATGGGAACAAATCAGATGTAAAAATGATGATTTTAATTGGACGAAAATAATTTGGGATAAAAGTTGTGCTCCAAAGATGTCTATCTGTGCTCTCTTGGCAAAACTGAACAAATTAAACACTAAAGATAGAATCAGCAGGTGGAATACTGGTATAGATCGAACTTGTGTTCCTTGCTTAAATCGGTATGAAGACAGGGACCATCTTTTTTTTAATTGCATCTATTCGAGACGATTACTGGAGGAAACTATGCAAAAAATAAAGTTTAATCTCGGTAACACTTACGATATAAACCATATTTTGGAAATTATATGTCAAAGCCAGAAAAGTGACTCATTAATTAACCAGATTACTAACATAGCCTTTATTTGGCTGGTTTGGAACATATGGAGTGAAAGAAACAATCGAGTTTTTAAAGGTATTGAAATGCCTAATAATTTGAGATTCAGACTCTTAATTCAAGACTGCAAATACTTAATCCAGCACAACTTGAAGTCTAAGACGATAAGTTCAGATTTAAAACTTATCTTATCTGATTTGGACATTGCCACTGACCCGGGAGCCATTCATCGCCCTCCTTGAATGTTGCTCTGCCTCCTTCTGCAATTTGGGGATGGATTTCCGTCGTGCTTCTTTAATTTAGCAGCCTCCTCCATTAATGACTAGATGAGATAGTTCACATTATCAGATTTATTTTGGTAAAGTAGAACGGAATTTCTCTCTTCTGTAGGCGGTATGTCGAAGGCATAGAGAGTAGTGACTTTCCCTTCTAGTGCTTTTGTTTTTAGTCCACGTGTCCTTTTGGTTATGTTGGTTTTGTTATTTTTGTTTTATTTTTCTTAATTTGTTTGCTGACCCAAGTTGCTCGTGTGGATGGTTTTGAGTGTGTTTTTTATTTGTTTACTCCTCCATCTATTTGACAACTTGGTTCAGGCTCTGTCTTGTTATACTGTCAATATATGAACATGATATGTACTCTTTTTCCTAACAAGACACCCATTTAGGTTAGGGGGATTGCGAGGTTTTAATGAGGCATATCATAAAAGTATATGTGTTCTATTCTAGTAAATAAAGTGCCATTTTCAAAAGAAATAAATAAATATTCATTCCTTTATGTGATTTTGGAATTTTGCTTTCATGCAAAAACATCTCTTTTAGAGAATTTTATAAAACTATATATATTGGGACATATATACATTTTTTGATCAATTCATATTTTATAGCTTGTTATATTAATAAGAAATTATATATAGTTTAACAATAAATGGTATGAACTTAAAAGAAGAGATTTTAACTATATAAAGTATTTAGACCTCGTCTGATAGTTTTGTAAAGTAAATTCTTATACTTTATATGCGATTGCTTTTCTTCGGATAGCTTTGTGATTTCTCATGTAAATTAGCCTTTGTGCTAATTATTTCTTTTTCTATAAAACGAGAAATATAGTTAAATAGTTTAGTAGTATCGAGTGGTTATGGGACATATGGTATCACTTCATTATCCAAATATGACTTGTTTGTATAGAGTATTTGGTAGCGGAATTTATTAACTAATGGTAAATATTTTAGCAACACCGAGTGGTTATGGGACATACGTGTCTTTACTTTAGTGGTTACTATTTGGTAAGTTTATAACACTTCGTGATCAAAAGTATCTTGGAGATGTGAGTTATTTCATAGCTCGTTATATTCGTTGGTACATTCAGTAGCTTGACCTTGTAGGCTAGTTGTTCGACCTAGGGGCTTGACTACAGAGGTTGCACCTCGTGTTCTTCGTTTGAATTCGGTTTAGTTTTTAGCCGTATACCACCGAGCTAGCAGTCTGTACCACATGCTATATTCGATATCATAACACTTGAGCCATTTGTGAGTAGGCGTAGCACCTTAGCAATGTGATATTAGGTTGAATATATGTTATGGATATCCGGTACCGTTGGACTGTAGGAGTTTAGCGGGCTAAACACCTAGAGCTTTTCTTATCAGTTTCCCTTTGGAAGATAACAATTCACACTAAGAATATCCTATTGATCAAAATATTTAGTGTGGTGTTAGCGACCGACCAAACTGCTAGCGAAGTGTTAGCGACCTGATCAAACTACTAGTGATTATTTATTAGTATATTTGGGTATCTATTTCCGCGTGTTCTTCATAACATTTATGTTTGGGTATGAATTCCCATTTTGTGCTTTGAAGATTTTGATAGGTTAGCACCATATTTAGGATGATAGTCCATGAGAGACTTGATGTGATTTTGCGACATGGTGTATGTTATTGATTTGTTCGTGTTTTATGATTTGTCGAGAAGATGACCGTACCTCTATGTTTGGTCCACAAGGGGGACAGTACCTTTGATTAGCAATATCCTTACATGGATTTATTTTAGTTTCATTGATTTGAAATAGCTATATGTAAATCACCATATTTGGGTATGTAGTATATAAACGACTTGAATTTTTTTATTAAATGGTGAATAATGTTTAGGACATATTTATTTGTTAAGATCCTTCACTACAAGAAAATTTGCTTTTTGCAGCATCGTGTTGCAGCGTTTTATAGCAAAGTGCAGTCATAAACATAGTCAAACACAAGCAATAAATAAAATAAAAAATAGAAACGCTGCATCATCCAAAGGAGGTAAAATTTTGTTTTGCCGCCCTTCTGCTACACCAAACAAATTCGTGTTTTTATTTTCCCAAATTTCATCCTTTCAAAATATTCATTTCATAACCTTAATTTTTCATTCCTTTGCCTTGTTTTCTCTAGCAAGTTCTCTCCTGGACAAGGTGTCCTCTGTGATGGCTCCCCCTCCACAAAAACTTCCGTTCCGTGAATAATTCCTTTTCCTAAACGTATCACATCAAGTATTGACCGCATACGTCATTCAATTTTGCCACTGCAGTTCATTAACTACTTGGCTGTCACACCGCAGTTCAACACTATTTGCTAGCTATCAGCCTTCTCCTTTAGTAACACTACTGCAGATTTTACTGTTGCGTCCAAGCTCCATCTCTCATTAGACCTGTGGTAAGTTAAAATTGAAACTATGAGTTTTTCATTTGTTATTCTCTACATAAATCACTCAATTAACTACCATTGTTATAGATAATTAATTTATGTTATTATTGAATTGATTGTCTGATGCTAAACTGCTTTGCTAAATTGATTGTCATTAGTCTCTCAATTTTGTTACCTTTTGAATATCTTGGAACATTAATTGATTAGTGTAGTTATTAGTATTTACATTAGCATACCTATGATAGTATGGAGTTAGTTTCCTATATTAACATATTTAATGCATCAAAACCAGTGCATGTTTATTTTAATTTCTTGCTATGTATGGAAATGATATATTTGGATCATTTTATTCATCATATTGCACTTAAGATTAATGTGCTTGCACTTAGAACACATGAATGAAATTTTTAATAGGAAGATAATTGAATAGAGGTGTAAATTTGCATTTTTATTTTATTTTACAATGAACAACATAGGCTATCAAATAAGCAGACAAAAGAATGTACACATTTTGTCTTTTATTATCTTATCTGTATTTAAAAAAAAAAGTAAATTACAGTAGGAACACTATCTAACAAGAGAGCTATTCTTACCTTTCTTTCCATGCCTCGAAAGACCTAAATCTGCCGGCGTGAACAATTGGGCCACCAAGTGGAAGCAGACTACCCTTTCTGGTAGGGAGACAGAGTGGAAAACGAAGAAGAGTCATGTGGGTCAAATATTGGGTCCATGTGGTTTGGAATTCCGAGCGGATGTCCACGAGCGCCTCCATCTTGATGTGGAGGCTGTGCAGTTAAAGCGCTTGGCAGATTCAAAGCGGTGGAGGTGCAAAAAGTCATGGCGGAGATACGGCGAGGATATAGCGGATGACTCTAAAATAGTATATAAAACTCGTACTTAATGTCTTTACAAATATATAAATGGTAACTAAATGAAAAATTATTATTCAATTGAATTATAATTAATACGTAAATAATTTTAAATAAAAACATGTGCGAATATACTTTAAATAAACGTAAAACTGTTATATAATATAATTGAATTTAGTAGAATATTATAGTATTTTCATTTCTGAAAATATATTAAAAATTAAATCAAATAAATTAGTTTCATAATTTTTATGATGTATAAATGCAATTTTTCAATTCATTTTATTAAAGAAGATATAGCGGGAATAACGGGATATAGCGGAAATAGCGGAGCTTAAAGCGGAAAGGCTATATTTTGAGGCTATATGAAAAAATCGTGGTGGTAGAAATCCGCTATGAGATATATCGGGGTTATAGTGGGTTAATAGCGGGGCATTAACTACACAGTGTGGAGGCATAAAAACTTTTCACTCTTGTTTTTCCCATTGTCTTTATAATAAATTTCTGCGGACATGATTGTTGTTAACTGATTTAGTTTGTTCCATTGATTGTAAATTTTAGTATTTTGTAACACAGTCGACATAGAATTCTCTTGTTGCTAGCTGAAAAGGACAATGAATGTAACTAGTTTACATCTAACTAAGAATCAAATAATCTAATACTTCATCCCACCTTATTTTCTACTTCCCTCTCTTTAATTTGGCACATGTTAAATACCACTCTGCTTTTGAATGGCTTTGTTTATTATGCATGTAAAAGAGGACAGGTTAATTGGTTATCTCAGTAATGTTCTATGATGATGAATATTTATTAATCTTTTTTATTAGGGATGTTTCGTATGCATTGAATTTATCTTACTAGTTGTTTACAATTTTGTAGGTCCTGCAATTGGACAGTCAATGGAATTTTTAATGCATAGTTCGTATTTGCATTTTAGAAGTTACTATGAGATGATTCAAGGAAATATACTCACTAGCAACAATTTGATTATAACATGGTATTCATTTGACAGGTAAATTTCAAAAGCCCTTTGAAAAATTTGCACTATGTCATTGTTAAAATTCATGTTAACTACTTGGATGTTAACTTTTGTTAGTGTAAAAGAAGATTTTTAACCATCCAAGACCAAGCAAATCATACTCCCTATTCCTACAAATCGAAATGACTTTTAAGGATGTACGTTTTCCCCAAAGTGTTTGACATTTTAAAAATGCACAGTTGCCATTATATATTTGCAGTTTCATATGACTAGGTTTTCCCCTAAACATAAAGCACGTGTGTGTCCTATAGGCTATAATGGTCTTCCTTTGAAAGTACTAAAAGGTGTGATTCTTAAAAATGATCTATAATTTATAGTCTTGAAGGTATAGTACATTGGAAAAAAACCAATGACTTAGTGCAGCAAATCAAATCATTAAGGTACAAGACTGCTCAAGAAATGTAAGAATGGGCAAGGCCATTTACATGACTTGGAAAATACAAGCACCAACTGTGTTTTACATGTCAATCCTCCACTTGTAAGAATGGGCAAGGCAAGATCACGCACCATATATTCAAACACTAAGTACAAGTTGCAGGCCATTCTTGTTGTGACTAGACCTTCTAAAATTGCAACATTTTGACGATCTAAATGCCTTGATCTGGGGGTTTTACATGCCTAGATATTTTTTCTTTTTATTGATAGATTTCACTCAAACGATTTTAGGGTTGCCCTCTTTTGAGTTCATAGGAAATTTAGGCGAACATCTCATGCATCTATCATTATCTACTCCAAATTGCCAAATCTGACCTTCTTTAATGCCATAATTTTTCCAGTTAATGTGCCTCTTGCCTTGTATACATTACAATAGGTACCTTGCCCAATTTTATTGACCTTCTCAAAGCTGTCAGCTTGACGCGCCTTCCACCCTCTAATAGCCTCGCATACCACCACCTCCAGCCATGTCGGCCATCCATTCTCAATCTTAGTAGCTACACCCATTAGGATATTGCTCCTCCGTCTGCTCTTAGTTTCCTTCTCGCCTACCACATCCACGCATCCATTTGAATCAGGTTTTTGAATTGGTTCCTGATCAGCAGAGCTTGGTCTTTGTTCTTCTTATTCTGTTGGAGGCCTTGCAGTTTCTTCACTCTCTGATCTTGGCGTAATTCATTCAAATAGAAAAATAGTCTGGTAATACTTTATCCAAAAATACTTCCATTATGTAATCCATAATGCAACATTACATATTTAAAAGATAACAATGTTGATTTATGAACATTGAGTAATCACTAATATGGATTATGATATTACCTGGTTGCTCATGATCCATGTTTCTCTTAGCCTGTGCTTTATAGCCGGAGATAGGACATTGCATAATCTTCCACTTGGTGGAGTTGTAGAATCAAATTGCACAATATGTGAATAAACTTTAGTTTGACCTGATACAAACACTGGGCCTCCCTGTTCTACGATCTTGTCGCAATAAGCGACTAATGTAGGGTCCATTTGTGACAGCATTCCATGAACCTGATTCAAATGAGATTAACCCACTGTTTTTTTTCAATTTAGAATTAAGATTTACTGTATTTATAGTGAGAAACATAACTAGAGAATGTACCTGAAGCTCATGAGCCCTGCTTACGATTCTTGAACCTTTGTAATCATCTCCATGGTAATTCTATACAAACTTCTGACATTCAGTACTCTACATTATGATTAAAGAAATGTTTATCATGTTATTACATTGGTTACTTTTTCATTTATTTTTATTTTTATTTTTTATATTTTTTTTAGAATTCAAACCTTTTTCTGATAGGTAAGCATATACCATTTTATATGACATGAAACTCGTTTAGGTTCTCATTTTACTGTTGTAAACAATGCAGTAGCATTTTAAGGTTATACATGTTTTCTTTTGTACTTATGGTAAGTTTTTGCTTGAAATCAATTATGTCTTTCTAATCAAACTTGCATTGTAGACTGGTTTCCAGTCGTTGACAAAAAGAGAATCATATATTTACTTGCATATCAATAACAAAGATTTGCTAGTTTGGACATTAAAATAATATCAGACAAATGCAATATGAACTAACATACTAAGTCGTCGTTGGATACATGATACTCTCTCTCTCTCTATCATACTATAATTTTTCTGCCTCACATCATCATGAAATACAATCATTTAATTCTCAAACCTAATGGTTATAATGAAGGGGCTACAAATGGTGTATACACACACATGCATATACATTTACTAACACATACACTCACATACATACAATGATGTTGAAGGTTGGATGTAAGTGGTAGGTCGTTGCAGTGGCAGGGAGAAGGAGATGAAGGTTGTAGGATGTTGGTTTTGGCAAAGTGATTGAAGTAATGCGTGGATTGTAGTTGGAGCAACTGAAGTGGATTCTAAGTGGTGTAGGTGAAGTGGATGGTTGTGATTGGGGTATTTGATGGAGTTTGATGGTTTTGGAAGGGTGTAGTGTTGTGGTTGATGAGGAAGGTGTTTCTACCGAGGAAATATAATGCAGGTTGTATTTGAAGGAGGGTGGATGAAACGTAACATCAACTTAATAGAGAATGAACAATTTGAAAATGCCAACTACAAATGAACACAAGCTTTTGAAATGTAGTTGAAGGAAGGTGTTGCCAGTGAAATAAATGTTATTACTGTGTATATGAATCACTGATGTACCCGTCATTACAGTTAAATAGATGACATTTCAAAATTTTCACATTCTACCATATTTGTTCTATATTGCTAATCTTTAATTGCATTTTTATAGGCATATTGGACTTTTGAAGGAGACGGGCTTGGACTTTCCACGATTTATATTTTCTCTTTTAGCAAGCACTTTTTGTAAGATTTTATATCGTTAACATTTGTGGTCAAAACATATGGAATGTTGTATATGACTAAACTTTATGGTGTATGAAATTGATGTTGCTTTGATTATGTTTAACTTTTATAGCTTCTTATAATATTAGATTATATATTATTGTTTTATAAATTGAGCAATTTTTTTTGAATACATTATTTAATTTTCACAATTTGGCTATAAGGTATTCAGAGAAAATGTTAAGTTAATTTTAATAATGGTGAGTTAAAAAATAAAATTTTAATAAAGGTTATTTAATATAATCTAAATGGTAAGATAAAACATTTAGATAATAAACATTTGAGAAAATTTGATTATAATAAACGAGAGTTATTATAATATGAAATGATTTTATATAAAGGAAATTTTACATAAATTTAGTTTATAAAGTATGCTTTAAAAATGATTTTTGAATCTAAATCCTAAAATTTTTGAAAATAATTTCAAAAGGATTTTGAGAAATGAAATAGTAGTGTTTTTGGAAGTAACTGAAAGTAAAAATATTTTGGGAAGTAAAATTTCAAATGGAATGCATTTTGTTTGGGATAATTCGGAAGAAATCATGTCGATTAGTTTTGTGGTAATATGAATAATCTTCTAAGTGACGATCGGATGTTTGCTTAGGCGAATGTTATGGAGTACTTAGTAAATTATTCTCTTTATCATTGTGCGATCGAAATGAGTTCAAATCCAAATGAACCCAAAGCGTTTTTTAATAAATAAATCCTTTGAAGTTATTTCATACAATATATATATATATATGTAGTATGTTTTCAAAGATGAGTTTTTGGAAATTAACAACCGGGTATTTAATTTTTAAGTCCCCTTAAAAGGGAATTGTTTTCAAAACAAAAGGTATTTCAGATATGAGATTATTTTGATAAATGAGATTTTACCTAAATTGTGACTTTACCTAAATTTTGATTAGATCTTTACCTAAATTTCTATTAGATCTTTCGAGAAGGTAGAGATCATTCGGCAACGAATGAAGACTGCTTAAGATCGTCAAAAGAGCTATGCATACAAGAGAAGAAGAGATTTGGATTTCTCAGTTAGAGACATGGTATTTGTTAAGATTTCTCCTCTAAAGAATGTTGTTCAGTTTGGTAGGAATGGAAATTTAGCACCTAGATTTGTTGGACCTTCTCCAATTATCGAGAAAAGTGGGAAATTAGCCTATAGGGTGGATCTACCTTCGAAGGTGACGGTTGTGCACAATATTTTTCATATCTCCTATCTACGGAAATTTGTGCATGACTTGGGTATTGAGGTAGCACCGGATCAGCTAGAAAAGATAGAGGTGGAGCCAGAAGTTTCAAGACCTCGTACGCCACTTTGAGTCATTGAGAATGACACTTAACAGCTTATGAGCAAGATAGTTAAGGTGCAATGGAGTGAGGATGATAACAATTATACATGGGAGATCGAGGAGAGTATAAAAATGGCCTATCGAGAACTTTTCGAGTGGTAAGACCCATATGTCGTACCTACTTACACTATTGAATCTTATACTATTAGAACTCCGCAAGCTAGGATAGGTTTTGCTTGCTATTGTTAATTTGGCTGCTTAGTTAGATTATTAGATGGTTTTTAATGGATGGTAGGCATGCGGGATAACCATGGTCGCTTATGTTTGTTTAGGCATTTCGTGGGCGAAATTCCTAAAGGGGGTGAGAATGTAACAGCCCGTATTTTATGTATCGGAGGATCGTAAAATAATTTTATTTAATTCAATTGTGGCCTTATGATTCTAATATTTTAGGATATGGTTCTTAGGGATGTTTTACACATCTATGATTTTTTTTTCGAATTTCTATATGACCATTTCGCACCTAAGAATCTTATTTCGGCCATAACTTTTGATAGGAGCCGAATTAGATATTCTAACTTGGTTCATTGCCTCGAGGTAGTAGTTTCCCATTCTGTAGAGTGGTCATATTTAAATTGGATAAATGGTTAGGAAGTTATAGCAGTATTAACTTTTGTAAACTACCGGTCAGAATTAGAAAAGGGATTAATGGGCCAATTAGCAAGCCCATTAGTCTAATCAGGTTTGGCTATAAATATGAGGCGAGAGAGACCATTTGAAACCTTTACCTCTTATTTCACATCAGCCCCAAAACCTACCTCCTTCTAATTCTCCATTCTTTGCATAGATTTCACCTCAAATCGTATCTAATCTCAAATTAAAGGCTAGATCTTCATCGAGGGGCTTGATCTCGTCGATTGGTTCACATCTACATTCGATTTGCTGCTGTCTGGATCGGATCTCCTTTCATTTAGGTTTGATTGATTTGATGAGTGGTTATGATATCTCACTAGTCTATGATGGATTATATGTTGTAATTAGGTGATTATAAGATAGGATTGTCAAATTAAACTATAAATTGATTAGACATAGATAGTTTCATATTTAGAAACCCTAGATCGACCAAATTAAACATGGAATATGGATTAGATCATTGGCTAATGTCATTTGTGCATATATGGCTATGCAATTCTATGATTTAGATTAGACCTATGCTTGTTTATGATCATTGATTGAATTGGATGACTTGAATGTTTATGAGTGGATGTAACTGAATGATTTGCTATGTTTGGTTCATTGTTAAGTTTGAAATTGCTCACTATACTTGAGTCATTTGCTAGTGTTGTATATGTTTTAGTACTTAGATTGGTGATCAGAGCATATCGAAAGCAAAGTTCGTCGGATTCGCATGAAACTAGGAGGATAGGTTTTGGAGCACGCAAGGAAGATGGCCTGAAAATTTCACGACAATTGGAGAAAAGTATTTTGACCGGTACCGATCCGAATTTTGTGCACCAATCGAAGTAAGATTTAGGGGGATGGTAGGGCATGGGTTCTGGTGACGCTCTATGAAGTTGGATCGGAGGATAGGCCAACTGTTGAAGATATGATGGATCATCTATGTTGGATCGGCTATGAAGCATAAATGGAAGGTCCAAGAGGCTAAGTGGGAAATCTAAGGGTCTATGGCATCTAGAGGAAGTGTACTAGGGCCTGGAAGTGAGAGGGACTCAAAAGTGTTTGGATCGATATCGATCTGATCCAATTGGATCGGCACCGATCCAAATTATGGGCTCCAAAGTTGATGAGATCCAGAGGGAAGATTCTTGGATCATGCTAGAAGTTGTGGCTCGTTGATTGCTTCTGCGGTTTGGTAGTTATGGCTTGATGAAGTTTTAGCACTTCGGTCGAAAACTTGGATAAGGAATGGGATCGAAGGAATAAATTGACAGCCCAGGAAGGAATGAGGCTATGAGATAATGGACTGGGATGAGTAGTAGGGTCGTGCTTGGAAATGAATTGGAGTTGTGGAAAGCTCTGAAGATTTGGGAGTGCAAGGTGAAAGTGTGTGCTATAGGATCGTATAATATGGATAAACTACTTGTGCGGAATAATAATTAAGCAAGTAAATAATTAAAGCAGTAAAGTAAATGACACCAAAGATTTTTATACTGGTTCGAACTCCTGTTCTACGTCCAATCCCAGACTCCATCTGAAATTAAACTAGCAACCCTCACTTAACCCGGAGGAATAGGTTTACACCGCTTGAGCAACCGAACAGGACTTCTACCGCCTAAGCAACTGAACATGACTTCTTTACAAATAACAAAAGTATCCGACTGTAGTGTGCTCTTTGAATAGCACGGATAAGTCAATTAAGTACAATCTTCCTATAATCTTCACCTTTATGATATGTAGTGTAATGTGCTTGAGAATTGTGGAAGATAGAGTGATACAATCAGAGAATGTAAGCAGTTTGAGTGCAGTTTGAAAATAGAGAATAAGAGATTAGAATTCAAGAATATTAAAATCAGTTATTGTTATTGTTTGTTGAATTCTGAAATCTATTTATAGAGATTAAAAAGTTGCAACCATTGAAGAAAGATAACGTTGAAAAGAAACAGGCCCAACTGTTGATTGGAAGATGTTTCTCTTCGATGAAGAGAAGTGTCTTTTCATAAAAAATAGCCGTTGAAAATATTCAGCCGGCTGAAAATATTTATTTAGCCTTTTGAATTTGATAAAATCGTAAACAGCAAGGAAATAGGCAATTTTTGGCCTAAAACAGCCGGCTGAATATTGTGAAACCATAAAATTGTTTCAGCAATCAGACGGCTGAGTGAATCCATTCAGCCGGCTGTTTCAGCCTTTTGTGCAGGGTAGTGCATGTGTGAGTGTATATATATATATATATATATATATATCATTCCAGGAGAGATTTTAACATATTTCTAAATAATATAAAGACTCTAGACAAAGGACTATCAACTTCAAAATATTCTGAATGTGAATCTGCAACGAATCTCCTGCTTAATTGATTAGTACACACAAATATTTATTTATATAGTTTGTCACAATCAAAACGATGTAAAATCGAGATTCCAATATTCTCCCCATTTTTGACGATGACAACTATATAAGTATAAATAATACATTTACATAAATACTTACATCAACATTGCTACTCCCCCTATCAATATGCACAATAATTTAAGCTAACTTTCTCCCCCTTTGTCATCGACAAAAAGAAAGAAATAAATGCACATAAACATTTTAAAACAAAAATTAACCCATAGTCGAGATGTCATTACTAAAAGTGAATAACAATATTCATACAACATTTTATAAATAGCTAGATAAAGAACAATTGAAGTTTGAAAAGAAAATATTACAAATTGAAGCAAAAATAAAGAAAAATAAAACTAGATAGAGACAGAAGGCTCATCATCATCAGAATCCGAACTCAAAGACGACCATTGAAAGGGAGATGGATTGTAAGCTTCGGTGGATGTAGAACCGGAACAAGAAATTTTATCCCATATCCTATTAAGAAATCCTTTTATGGAGTTGAATTTCTTCTCCGTCTTCTTTTCAAGAGTTTTAATGTCCCGGTGAAATTTTGATTGATTTCGAGAGAGGGTGATGATAGCTTGTTTGGAGGAGGTTTCCGGGCCAACAACTAGAATGGAGTCATCGTCCTCTTCTTCTTCTTCATGTTGGGTATGCGAAGAGGAGGCAATACTAGTGTGATGTGGTTATGGAACACCTTGTTGAACATTGTGTGACCATTGTTGAAAAGAAATTATTTGTTGTGGAGGAGGCCGGTGAGGAAGACCCATCAATCCTAAGGTTTTTGCGCCTCTCACTAATGCTTGAAAACTCGGAGTCGGGCATTGGAATGCCGTTGAGAAGGATACGCATAATATAAGCACCATAATGAATGGTCTTATATTTTCTTCGGATTGTGATGTCTTGAAATTCATCTAAAATGATTTTGCCCCAATTTACGTGTTGGTTGGAGTAGATTGAATAGAGGGCTTGAAAATCTCTTTTATAAACTTTTTCATAACTTCCCATTCGAGGTTGTAAGGAGAGAATGAAAGCATGGTGAATAAGGCATGCTTGTGGCCTTAAGGTGCTAGATTTTAATGCACTTAAATCGGTAAGGTGATCGGACAAGAAACGATGTGAAACTTCATCTCTATGATCCATATCAACTTCAATATCATCTATATCAACACCTTGAAATGGACAATTTAAAATATTGCCTAATCTTTGTAAAGGCAAGAAAATTTTAGTGCCATAAACTATTGACTAAACACAATCTTGTCGATTTTGAGGATTATGGTGGTCTAGATTCAGTTTTGCAAGAAAGAGTTTGATCAATAGATAATTAATTTTAACATTATTGGGAGCATACCCTATGAGATTATCAAAGTGGAATTACTCGGCCAATTCTATAATTCGGTAAGCCGTGAAATCCGGGAACTTCATGAAAGCCCCTTCAAAGATATTGGAATTTTTCATGGAATTGAAGCGGGAGACTGCAACATCATTCCAAAGCCATCGACGAATCTTATCTTCGGAAGGATCGGAGGCGGATTCCCTTGTGCGTTTTGATCTAGGAGCCATTAGAGGTTAAAAATGAAGAGTAAAAGATGAAAATTTGAAAAAGTTGTGCTTGGGTTCTGAAGTGAATGAGTAAAAGGTGAAAAGATGAATATATAGGTAGGTGAAAAGTAAGGGCAAAAGTTGGAAGAAAAAGTGTAGGGCTTAGTTAAAGAAATGCCTCAGGAAAATTCAGCCGGCTGTTTTACTGTAAACAGCCGTCTGAATTTCTTCCCGCAATAAAACAGTTCATTTTTGAACTGATTCAGACGGCTGTTTGAAGTGATTCAGCCGTCTGAATCTGGAGAAAAAATATTCCTGGATAATATTCAGCCGTCTGTTTAAGTACAAACAGTCGGCTGAATTTTGTGAAAACTTATGGCTGCCTTTACTTTTATAACAAGTATTATTATTAAAAGAACAATGTGAATATTTTTGAATAAACAAACAAGATTACATATTAACAAAAAACTTTTAAATAGATTTGGAAGAGGATCTTGGAGTGTGATATTCATCCGGTTCTATTTTTGTGCTCTCTTGAAATGGCCTGAGTGGTGACCATCTATTGTCGCGTTCCCATGAATTCAGAGATATTGGTGGACGCTGCGGCGATAGTTCCCAAGGATTGCGTCGGGATGGAGAACAAACAGGAGACGGTTGATGAACCGTGCTTTTGGATGAGGAACCACAGAATTTCAATGCGACTTGTTCCAAAAAGCTTAAACGCTTGGCGTTAACATTTTGTTCATAATAAAGTTCTTGCTGTAATTCCAGCGTTTCCCTTTGGTAGTGATGAATGTCATCTATCTTTTCTTTGGCAGATGGTGAACCAAAAAATAGAGACTGTCTTGTTCTTTTACCGGGTGGAGTGTAACCTGTGTGAGTAGAAGGAGGAACAATTGGTACTGGTTCATAAATCGGTGTTGGAGTAGGTAAATTCACTGATCCCGAACTAGGAGAAGAATATGATAGTGAAGAGGATTCAAAATTATGCTAGGAAGACATTTTTTAGTAAGAAAGTTGAAACTATTTTTTTTTAATTGACTGCAAAAGAAAGAAAAGAAGTAGAGGTATTTATATGTAAAGACTCATCTTTGCTACTAATAATGAGAATTCCTTGAATAAGAATTCAACCATGTCTTTTCGAAATACCAGAAATACCCCTCATTATAATAATGGAAATCATTCACTCTATCTTTATCTTTACTACTAAAAAAGAGAATTCATTGAATAGATTTACTCAGTGTCTTTTTGAAATTCCAAATATACCCTTTTACATCTTATAGAGAAATAGTATTCAAATATGAGAATATAGCATGTTATTTTCTAAGTACAACTGTCAGTCCCAATGGAGAACTACAGTGTATGTTCAAAAGATGAAGTATCCGAGTGTTTCATATTGTCCGTAAATTAGGTGGGAGTTAATCGGTCGAAGTCTCGTCGGATTCCGAGTTAGTATGAAGAAAATATTGCAGTCTGAACAAAAAAAATAGCGGCTTCTACACTAGGCGGTGTTCAAATATGGGGATGTGGTAGCCTGTTATTTTCTAAGTACAACTATCAGTCCCCATGGAGAACTACAGTGTACGTTTACAAGATGAAGTATCCGAGTGTTTTATATTGTCCGTAATTTAGGTGGAAGTTAATCGGTCGAAGTCTCGCCGGATTCCGAGTTAGTATGAAGAAAATATTACAGTTTGAACAAAAAAAATAGCGGCTTCTGCACTAGGCGGAGTTCAAATATGGGGATAAGGTAGCCTGTTATTTTCTAAGTACAACTGTCAGTCCCCATGGAGAACTATAGTGTACGTTCAGAAGATGAAGTATCCAAGTGTTTCATATTGTCCGTAATTTAGGTGGGAGTTAATCGATCGAAGTCTCGCCGGATTCCGAGTTAGTATGAAGAAAATATTGCAGTCTGAACAAAAAAAATAGCGGCTTCTGCACTAGGCGGAGTTCAAATATGGGGATGTGGTAGCCTGTTATTTTCTAAGTACAACCATGAGTCCCCATGGAGAACTACAGTGTACATTCACAAGATGAAGTATCCGAGTGTTTCATATTGTCTGTAATTTAGGTGGTCGAAGTCTCGCCGGATTCCGAGTTAGTATGAAGAAAATATTGCAGTCTGAACAAAAAAATAGCGGCTTCTGCACTAGGTGGAGTTCAAATATGGGGATGTGGTAACCTGTTATTTTATAAGTACAACTGTCAGTCCCCATGGAGAACTACAGTGTACGTTCACAAGTTGAAGTATCCGAGTGTTTCATATTGTCCGTAATTTAGGTGGGAGTTAATCGGTCGAAGTCTCGCCGGATTCCGAGTTAGTATGAAGAAAATATTGCAGTCTGAACAAAAAAAATAGCGGCTTCTGCACTAGGCGGAGTTCAAATATGGGGATGTGGTAGCCTGTTATTTTCTAAGTACAACTATCAGTCCCCATGGAGAACTACAGTGTACGTTCACATGATGAAGTATCCGAGTGTTCCATATTGTCCGTAATTTAGGTGGGAGTTAATCGGTCGAAGTCTCGCCGGATGCCGAGTTAGTATGAAAAAAATATTGCAGTCTGAACAAAAAAATAGCGGCTTCTGCACTAGCGGAGTTCAAGTATGGGGATGTGGTATTCTGTTATTTTCTAAGTACAACTGTCAGTGCCCCTGGAGAACTACAGTGTGCTTTCACAAGATGAAGTATCCGAGTGTTCCATATTGTCCGTAATTTAGGTGGGAGTTAATTGGTCGAAGTCTCACCGCATTCTGAATTAGTATGAAGAAGTTATTGCAGTTTGAACAAAAAAAATAGCGGCTAGTGCACTAGGCGGAGTTCAAATATGGGGATGTGGTAGCCTATTATTTTCTAAGTACAATCGTCAATCCCCATGGAGAACTACAGTGTACGTTCACAAGATGAAGTATCCAAGTGTTTCATATTGTCCGTAATTTAGGTGGGAGTTAATCGGTCGAAGTCTCGCCGGATTCCGAGTTAGTATGAAGAAAATATTGCAGTCTGAACAAAAAAAATAGCGGCTTCTGCACTAGGCGGAATTCAAATATTTGGATGTGGTAGCCTGTTATTTTCTAAGTACAACTGTCAGTCCCCATGAGGAACTACAGTGTACGTTCACAAGATGAAGTATCCGAGTGTTTTATATTGTCCGTAATTTAGGTGAGAGTTAATCGGTCGAAGTCTCGCCGGATTCTGAGTTAGTATGAAGAAAATATTACAGTCTGAACAAAAATAATAGCGGCTTCTACACTAGGCGGAGTTCAAATATGGGGATATGGTAGCCTGTTATTTTCTAAGTACAACTGTCAGTTCCCATGGAGAACTACAATGTACGTTCAGAAGATGAAGTATCCGAGTGTTTCATATTGTCCGTAATTTAGGTGGGAGTTAATCGGTCGAAGTCTCGCCGGATTCCGAGTTAGTATGAAGAAAATATTGCAGTCTAAACAAAAAAAATAGCGGCTTCTACACTAGGTGGAGTTCAAATATGGGGATGTGGTAGCCAGTTATTTTCAAAGTACAACCGTCAGTCCCCATGGAGAACTACAGTGTACGTTCACAAGATGAAGTATCCGAGTGTTTCATATTGTCCGTAATTTAGGTGGGAGTTAATCGGTCGAAGTCTCGCCGGATTCCGAGTCAGTATGAAGAAAATATTGCAGTCTGAACAAAAAAATAGCGGCTTCTGCACTAGGCAGAGTTCAAATATGGGGATGTGGTAGCCTGTTATTTTATAAGTACAACTGTCAGTCCCCATGGAGAACTACAGTGTACGTTCACAAATTGAAGTATCCGAGTGTTTAATATTGTCCGTAATTTAGGTGGGAGTTAATCCGTCGAAGTCTCGCCGGATTCTGAGTTAGTATGAAGAAAATATTACAGTCTGAACAAAAAAAATAGCGGCTTCTACACTAGGCGGAGTTCAAATATGGGGATGTGGTAGCCTGTTATTTTCTAAGTACAACTGTCAGTCCCCATGGAGAACTACAGTGTACGTTCACAAGATGAAGTATTTGAGTGTTCCATATTGTCCGTAATTTAGGTGGGAGTTAATCGGTCGAAGTCTCGCCGGATGCCGAGTTAGTATGAAAAAAATATTGCAGTCTGAACAAAAAAATAGCGGCTTCTGCACTAGGCGGAGTTCAAGTATGGGGATGTGGTATTCTGTTATTTTCTAAGTACAACTGTCAGTGCCCATGGAGAACTACAGTGTGCGTTCACGAGATGAAGTATCCGAGTGTTCCATATTGTCCGTAATTTAGGTGGGAGTTAATTGGTCGAAGTCTCACCGGATTCTGAATTAGTATGAAGAAGTTATTGCAGTTTGAACAAAAAAAATAGCGGCTTCTGCACTAGGCGGAGTTCAAATATGGGGATGTGGTGGCCTGTTATTTTCTAAGTACAACTGTCAGTCCCCATGGAGAACTACAGTGTACGTTCACAAGATGAAGTATCCAAGTGTTTCATATTGTCCGTAATTTAGGTGGGAGTTAATCGGTCGAAGTCTCGCCAGATTCCGAGTTAGTATGAAGAAAATATTGCAGTCTGAACAAAAAAAATTGCGGCTTCTGCACTAGGCGGAGTTCAAATATGGGATGTGGTATCCTGTTATTTTCTTAGTACAACTGTCAGTGCCCATGGAGAACTACCGTGTGCGTTCATAAGATGAAGTATCCGAGTGTTCCATATTGTCAGTATTTAGGTGGGAGTTAATTGGTCGAAGTCTCACCGGATTCTGAATTAGTATGAAGAAGTTATTGCAGTTTGAACAAAAAAAAATAGCGGCTTCTGCACTAGGCAGACTTCAAATATGGGGAAGTGGTAGCCTGTTATTTTCTAAGTACAACCGTCAATCCCCATGGAGAACTACAGTGTACGTTCACAAGATGAAGTGTCCGAGTGTTTCATATTGTCCGTAATTTAGGTGGGAGTTAATCGGTCGAAGTCTCGCCGGATTCCGAGTTAGTATGAAGAAAATATTGCAGTCTGAACAAAAAAAATAGCGGCTTCTACACTAGGCGGAGTTCAAATATGGGGATGTGGTAGCCAGTTATTTTCTAAGTACAACCATCAGTCCCCATGGAGAACTACAGTGTACGTTCACAAGATGAAGTATCTGAGTGTTTCATATTGTCCGTAATTTAGGTGGGAGTTAATCGGTCGAAGTCTCGCCGGATTCCGAGTTAGTATGAAGAAAATATTGCAGTCTGAACAAAAAAAATAGCGGCTTCTGCACTAGGCGGAGTTCAAATATGGGAATGTGGTAGCCTGTTATTTTATAAGTACAACTGTCAGTCCCCATGGAGAACTACAGTGTACGTTCATAAGTTGAAGTATCCGGGTGTTTCATATTCTCCGTAATTTAGGTGAGAGTTAATCGGTCGAAGTCTCGTCGGATTCCGAGTTAGTATGAACAAAATATTGCAGTCTGAACAAAAAAAATAGCGGCTTCTGCACTGGGCGGAGTTCAAATATGGGGATGTGGTAGCCTGTTATTTTCTAAGTACAACTGTCAGTCCCCATGGAGAACTACAGTGTACGTTCACAAGATGAAGTATCTGAGTGTTCCATATTGTCCATAATTTAGGTGGGAGTTAATCGGTCGAAGTCTCGCCAGATGCCGAGTTAGTATGAAAAAAATATTGCAGTCTGAACAAAAAAATAGCGGCTTCCGCACTAGGCGGAGTTCAAGTATGGGGATGTGTTATTCTGTTATTTTCTAAGTACAACTGTTAGTGCCCATGGAGAACTACAGTGTGCATTCACAAGATGAAGTATCCGAGTGTTCCATATTGTCCGTAATTTAGGTGGGAGTTAGTCGAAGTCTCACCGGATTCTGAATTAGTATGAAGAAGTTATTGCAGTTTGAACAAAAAAAATAGCGGCTTCTGCACTAGGCGGAGTTCAAATATGGGGATGTGGTAGCCTGTTATTTTCTAAGTACAACTGTCAGTCCCCATGGAGAACTACAGTGTACGTTCACAAGATGAAGTATCCAAGTGTTTCATATTGTCCGTAATTTAGGTGGCAGTTAATCGGTCGAAGTCTCGCCGGATTCCGAGTTAGTATGAAGAAAATATTGTAGTCTGAACAAAAAAAATAGCGGATTCTGCACTAGGCGGAGTTCAAATATGGGGATGTGGTATCCTGTTATTTTCTAAGTACAACTGTCAATGCCCATGGAGAACTACACTGTGCGTTCACAAGATGAAGTATTCGAGTGTTCCATATTGTCAGTATTTAGGTGGGAGTTAATTGGTCGAAGTCTCATCGAATTCTGAATTAATATGAAGAAGTTATTGCAGTTTGAACAAAAAAAATAGCGGCTTCTGCACTATGCAGAGTTCAAATATAGGGATGTGGTAGCTTGTTATTTTCTAAGTACAACCGTCAATCCCCAAGGAGAACTACAGTGTACGTTCACAAGATGAAGTGTCCGAGTGTTTCATATTGTCCGTAATTTAGGTGGGAGTTAATCGGTCGAAGTCTCGCCGGATTCCGAGTTAGTATGAAGAAAATATTGCAGTCTGAACAAAAAAAATAGCGGCTTCCGCACTAGGCGGAGTTCAAATAGGAGATGTGGTATCCTGTTATTTTCTAAGTACAACTGTCAGTGCCCATGAAGAACTACAGTGTGCGTTCACAAGATGAAGTATTCGAGTGTTTCATATTATCCGTAATTTAGGTGGGAGTTAATTGATCGAAGTCTCACCAGATTTGGAATTAGTATGAAGAAGTTATTGCAATGTGAACAAAAAAATAGCGGCTTCTGCACTAAGAGGAGTTCAAATATGGGGATTTGGTAGCCTGTTATTTTCTATGTACAACTGTTAGTTCCCATGGAGAACTACAGTGTGCGTTCAGAAGATGAAGTATCCGAGTGTTCCTTATTGTCCGTAATTTAGGTGGGAGTTAATATGTCGAAGTCTCGCCGGATTTCGAGTTGGTATGAAGAAAATATAGCAGTCTGAATAAAAAAAATAGCGGCTTCTGCACTAGGCGGAATTCAAATACGGGGATGTGGTACCTTGTTATTTTCTAAGTACAACTGTCAGTCCCCATGGAGAACTACAATGTGCGTTCACAGGATGAAGTATCCGAGTGTTCCATATTGTCCGTAATTTAGGTGGGAGTTAATCGGTCGAAGTCTCGCCGGATTCCAAATTAGTATGAAGAAGTTATTGCAGTCAAAACAAAAAAATAGCAGCTTCTGCACTAGGCAGAGTTCAAATATGGGGATGTGGTAGCCTCTTATTTTCTAAGTACAACTGTCAGTCCCCATGGAGAACTACAGTGTGCGTTCACAAGATGAAGTATACGAGTGTTCCATATTGTCCGTAATTTAGGTGGGAGTTAATCGGTCGAAGTCTCGCCGGGTTCCGAATTAGTATGAAGAAGTTATTGCAGACTGAACAAAAAAAATAGCTGCTTCTGCACTAGGCGGAGTTCAAATATGGGGATGTAGTCTGTTATTTTCTAAGTACAACTATTAGTCACCATGGAGAACTACAGTGACCGTTGAAGTGGGGATATAGCATTTTATTTTCTAAGTACAACTGTCAGTCACCATGGAGTACTACAGTGTGCGTCCACAAGATGAAGTATCCAACTATACCGTATTGTCCGTAATTTAGGTGGGAGTTCATCGTTCGAAGTATCGCCTAATTCCGTGTTAGTATGAAAAAGTTATTGCAGTCTGAACAAAAAAAATAGCGGCTTCTGCACTAGGCGGAGTTGAAATATGGGGATGTGTTAGCCTGTTATTTTCTAAGTATAACTGTCAGTCCCCATGGAGAACTACAGTGTGAGTTCATAAGATGAAGTATCCGAGTGTTCCATATTGTCCGTAATTTAGGTGGGAGTTAATCTGTCGAAGTCTCGCCGGATTCCAAGTTAGTATGAAGAAAATATAGCAGCCTGAATAAAAAAAATAGCGGCTTCTGCACTAGGCGGAGTTCAAATATGAGGATGTTGTGCCATGTTATTTTATAAGTAAACTGTCAGTTCCCTTGGAGAACTACAGCGTGCGTTCACAAGATGAAGTATCCGAGTGTACCATATTGTCTGTAATTTAGGTAGGAATTCATCGGTCGAAGTTTTGCCTGATTCCGAGTTAGTATGAAGAAGTTATTGCAGTCAGAACAAAAAAAATAGTGGTTTCTGCCTAGGCGGCGGTCAAATGTGGGGATGCTAATATCAAATCTACTTCCACTTGTACAAATAAAAATGCATGCACATTGTGGTTAAATGCAGGCCCAGGTACTTGGACGTGCATATGTACTCGTATAAATAGAAATAAGATTGGTGGTTAGGTTGTTAAGAACCAGAGAAAAAATGGTTGTAAAAGAAATGTAAGGTAAAAAATAAACGATAAAAATAGAATGTAAACCAAAATTAGATGTAAAGAAAAGAGTAGTGTAGTGGTAGAGCACCAGGTTTTCAAGTAATAGATCCCGAGTTCGAGTCTTGAAAAAAGAAATTTATTAAAAAAATTATAAATTCTTTATGGATACAATTCCTAATTCTCTTCTTAATTTTATGAAGATATTTTCATTTAAAGGTTTTGTAAATATATCTGCCAATTGATTTTCAGAGGATACAAATTCTAGTCTGACTAAATCCTTTTCAATATTATCACGAAGAAAATGATGACGTATGTCAATATGTTTAATTTGTGAGTGATTGACAGTATTTTTGGATAAGTTTATAGCATTAGCACAAAAAATTATTGATTTAGATAAATTAACACCAAAATCTTGAAGTGTTTGTTGCATATAAATGACTTGAGCACAAGTTAAGGCAGCAGAAATATATTCTGCTTCACAAGTTGAAAGTGAAACACAATTTTGTTTCTTGCTAAACCAAAAGACTAAGGATTGTTCAATGAAGTGACAAGTCCCACTAGTACTTTTCCGATCCGTCCGACATCCTCCAAAGTCAGCGTCACTATATGAAACTAACTCGAAAGGACATTCTTTCGGATAGAAAAGTCCAAAATCTCTGGTTTTGCTTAGATAACGCAATATGCGTTTTACTGCTCGCATATGTGGTTCTTTAGGATTTGCTTGGAATTGAGCATATAAACAAACACACATCATTATGTCAGGTCTACTAGCAGTTAGATAAAGTAGTGATCCAATTATACTTCAATATAATTTTTGGTCAACACTTTTGCCATCTTCACCTTTATCGAGATGAATTGTTGTACTCGTTGGAGTTGGTTTAGAAGAAGTATTTTCCATATTAAAGCGTTTAATTAGATCATTACAATATTTTTCTTGATTAATAAAAATTCCATTTTCTATTTGTTTTATATGTAATCCAAGAAAAGAAGATAATTCTCCAATGTGACATTTCAAATTCTTTGGTCATTATTTTTGAAAATTCCTGACATAATTTTTCATTCGTAGATCCAAAAATAATATCATCTACATAAACTTGAATAATTAAAATATCCTTTTTAGTTCTTTTAATAAAAAGAGTTTGATCAACCTTCCCAATTTCAAAACCAGAATCTATTAGATAGCTCTTAAGACGTTCATACCAAGCACTGGGTGCTTGTTTTAGACTGTATAAGGCTTTCTTAAGTTTATAGACGTGGTCTGAAAATTTTTCATGTGTGAATAACGGAGGTTGTTCAACAAAAACATTTTCTTTTATATATCTATTTAAGAAAGCACTTTTAACATCCATTTGATAAAGTTTGAAATTATGAAAACATGCAAAGGCGAGTAAGATACGTATTGCTTGAAGTCGTGCAACTGGAGCAAATGTTTCTTCGTAGTCAATTCCTTCTTCTTGATTATATCCTTGTGCAACTAATCTAGCTTTATTCCTAGTTATATTACCTTGTTCATCTGCTTTATTTTTGAAGACCCATTTAGCACCAATGATTGTTTGGTCACTTGGTCTAGGAACTAGTTCCCAAACTTCATTTCGTTCGAATTGGTTTAGCTCTTCTTGCATAGCTATAATCCAATAGTCATCGGTAGATGCTTCTTTTGCATTTTTAGGTTCGATTTTAGAAAGAAAAGCTACATGGCCCATTTGATTAAGTTGATTCCTAGTTCTAACATGTGAATCAATTTCTCCAATGACATTTTCTACTGGGTGATCTCATAAAATCCTAGGAGGAGATCTTAATTCATTATCATTATGAACAATGTTTTCATTTTCTTCAAAATTATAAATAATGTTTTCATCTTCATCAAAATTATTTTAAGTAACCGTATTGATCGTCTTAGGTATATCTTCACTATCCTCAAAAAAATTATTAAATTTGAAATTTTCGTCGAATGAAACATGAAGTGTTTCTTCGATTGTTTTTGTTCTTTTATTAAAAATTCGATAAGCTTTGCTTCGTTCTGAATATCCTATGAAGATTCCTTCATCGGATTTTGGATCGAATTTTCCAAGCTAATCTTTTGTGTTTAAGATAAAACATTTTGAACCAAAAGTTTTAAAATATGAAATGTTTGGTTTTCTTTGATGAAAAAGTTCATATGGAGTGTGTTTTGTTAAAGGTCGGATGGAAACACGATTTAGAACATAGCAAGTAGTTGCTACAGCTTCTGCCCAGAAATGTTTTGGTAATGGTTTCCATTTAACAAAGTTCTTGCACATTCTTGTAACGTTCTATTTTTCCTTTCTACAACTCACTTTTGTTGTGGTGTTCTAGGAAAAGAAAAATTATGGTAAATTCCCTTTTTATTACAAAAATGTTCAAATGCTTCATTTTCAAATTCACCTCCTTGATCACTTCTAATATTCTTAATTTTTAAATTTTTGAAATTTTGAATTCTCTTTGCAAAATTCTTGAAATTTTCAAAAGTATAACTTTTATTTTTTAAGAAAATAGTCCAAGTATATCTTGAGAAATCATCTACTATAACAAACACATATTTACTATGATTTATAGATTGAATTTGAGTTGGACCAAAGAGATCTAAATGTAATAGTTCTAGTGGTTGTATAGTAGAAATATTTTTCTTTGATTTAAAGGATGATTTTGATAATTTTCCTAATTGACAAGCATCACAAATATTGTTTGCTTTAAAGTTCATTTTTAGTAAACCTTTTACTAAATTATTTTTAGATAATTTATTTATAATTTTGAAACTAATATGACAAAATCTTTTGTGCCATAACGAAGGATCATTTTCTTTGGCTATTAAACACATATTTGTATTATGATTTATATTCATATTTAAAACATAAATATTTTTATCTCTAAAAACTTCAAAAATAAGATTTTTATTTTGATCAAAAATGCTACACTTATTTTCAGAACAGGAAATATTGAATCTTTGTCACATAATTGGTTGATACTAAGTAAATTATGCTTCAAATTTTTAACTAATAAGACATTTGTAATAAGAGGTAAACTAGATATACCGTTATTGCTCACATCGCCTTTGCCGATGACATATACTTTGGAAATATCTCCAAATTGACAGAACTTCCATTTGAGTAATTAATGTTTATTAGCATCCCTTTGTTTCTTGTCATGTGTTTTGAGCAGCCACTGTCTAGTATCCATTTCCTCTCTTTTTGGATGGTACCTGCAAAATATAGAATTAACATTGTACCCACTATTTTATTTTTGAGTCCTAAGAGTTAGGTCTTAGGAAGTCAAAACCAAGAGGGTTCAGAATTCCTTTTGAAAACAAAATTTTTGTTTTTATGAACAGTTTTTATAAAAGATTTTATATACTTATTTATAATTGAAGAATTATTTGTTTTAGGAACCCAAATTTTAATTGATGTAGTAAAATTGGAAATTTTAGAACTAGATTTTTCAACTTTATTATTCCTTTTATATGAAGAATTCTTTTTCATTGGAATAATTTTAGAGGATTGTTTATATCCTAGTCCTCTTTTATTTGAAATAGTTTGAGAATTTTCTATAATTTTGGAAAGATTTTCTCTACCTTTATTAAAATTAGAAACATTTTTAGTAATGTCTTCTAACTTTGTTTTAAAGCTAGAGTTATCTTACTCTAAAATCTTGATATTTGCTTTAAGGTCATGATTTTCAATTAATAAAGCATCATTCTTTTCTTTCTGAGTTTCTATCTCTTGACTTAGCAGAGAAAGTTGAGATGTCATATTAGAACAAGATTCTTGAGTAACTAGGAGTTCTTCTTCTAAAATTTTCTTTTCATCTCTTAGCATTTCTACTTTGATTTCAGTTCTATTCAATTTTTCAAGAGTTTCTTTGTACTTTCTATTTTTGCCTTTTAGTTTGTCAAGTAATTCTGAATTGATTCCAAAAGGTCATTATAAGTTAGATCACTTACCTCGTCTTTTGTGTCCATAAAGAAAATGTTAGCTTGTTCTGAATCACTGTCCGAGTCACTTTCTGATGATGAAAATGATTCTGTATCGTCCCATGTGACAGAGAAAGCTTTCTTCTTGAATAAGTCTTTTTTGTGCTTATACTTGTCTTTCTTTTTCTCAGGACAGTCTTTCTTGATGTGACCTTTCTTGTGACATTCATAATATTCTAGAGTAGATGATGATGGTTTGTCGGTATTGTTATTGTTGCTGGAGTTGTTCTTGTTATTTCTAAATTTGTTGCTCTTTCTAAATTTCAAAAACTTTTTGAAATTTTTAGCAATGAACGCCATATCTTCTTCATCTGAATCTGATTCGTATTTTTCTGCCTGGAATGCTATATTTTTCTTATCTTAAGCCTGTACTCGTTTTTCCTGGAGATTAACTTCATAAGACATTAGATTTCCAATCAACTCTTCTGGTTTTATGGTTGAAATGCCATTAGCTTCTTCGATTGCTAAGGCTTTTCGTTGCCACTAATCCGTTAGTGAGTTGAAGATTTTTTGAAACGATATCAAAATCCGTGTAAGTTTCTCCTAATGCTATCAAAGAATGATATATATATATATATCTTGAAATCTAGAGTACATTTCATCGATAGTCTCATCTTGCTTCATTTTAAAATTCTGGAACTGATTTTGAGCATAAAAATTTTACTTTGTTTGACTTTGTTGGTTCCTTCAAGTGTAACTTTAAGTGTACGCCAAATTTCATGAGCGGTTTTACGCATGCTTATTATATTAAACTCATTTTTGTCTAATGCACAATATAACATATTCATAGCTTTAGCATTTGCAGTAGCATCTAATTTTTGCGTGTTAGACCATGTTGAATATTCAGTAATAGGAATAATATATTAAGATTGCATAATGTTCCAGGTTTCCAAACTACTTGCTTGTATATAGATTCTCATTCTAGTAGCCTAATAGTTATAGTTCATTCCATTAAATAGAGGTGGTCGAACAGTAGATTTACCTTCTAAAAAGGTAATGTTAGAAATAGTCCTGGTGTTGTTTTCCATATTAAAACAATATCAGATAACTATGTTACGGTAATATGATGGCCTTGCTCTGATACCAAATGAAAGACTGTGCTATAGGATCGTATAATATGGATAAACTACTTGTGTGGAATAATAATTAAGCAAGTAAATAATTAAAGCAGTAAAGTAAATGACACCAGAGATTTTTATACTGGTTTGAACTCCTGTTCTACGTCCAGTCCCAGAATCCTTCTGGAATTAAACTAGCAACCCTCACTTAACCCGAAGGAATATGTTAACACCGCTTGAGCAACCGAACAGGACTTCTACCGCCTAAGCAACCGAATACCGCCTGAGCAACCGAACAAGACTTCTTTACAAATAAAAAAAAGTATCTGACTGTAGTGTGCTCTTTGAATAGTACTGATAAGTCAATTAAGTACAATCTTCCTATAATCTTCTTCTTTATGATATGTAGTGTAATGTGCTTGAGAGTTGTGGAAGATATAGTGATACAATCAGAGAATGTAAGCAGTTTGAGTGCAGTTTGAAAATAGAGAATAAGAGAAAAGAATTCAAGAATATTAAAATCCGTTACTGTTAGTATTTGTTGAATTCTGAAATCTATTTATAGAGATTAAAAAGTTGCAACTATTGAAGAAAGATAACATTGAAAAGAAACAGGCGCAACTGCTGATTTGAAGATGTTTCTCTTCGATGAAGAGAAGTGTCTTTTCATAAAAAATAGCCGTTGAAAATATTCAACCAGCTGATAATATTTATTCAGCCTTTTGAATTTGATAAAATCGTAAACAGCAAGAAAATAGGCAATTTTTGACCTAAAACAGCCGGTAGAATATTGTGAAACCATAAAATTGTTTCAGCAATCAGACGGCTGAGTGAATCCATTCAGCAGGCTGTTTCCGCCTTATGTGCAGGGTAGTGCATGTGTGTGTATGTGTGTGTGTGTGTATATCATTTCAGGAGAGATTTTAACATATTTCTAAATAATATAAAGACTCTAGACAAAAGACTATCAGCTTCAAAATATTCTGAATGTGAATCTACAACGAATCTCCTGCATAATTGATTAGTACACACAAATATTTATTTATATAGTTTGTCACAATCAAAACGATGTAAAATTGAGATTCCAACATTCTCCCCCTTTTTGATGATGACAACTATATAAGTGTAAATAATACATTTACATAAATACTTACATTAACATTGCTACTTCCCTTGTCAATATGCACAATAATTTAAGCTAACTTTCTCCCCCTTTGTCATTGACAAAAAGAAAAAAATAAATGCACAGAAACATTTTAAAGCAAAGATTAAAAACCCATAGTCGAGATGTCATTACTAAAAGAGAATAACAATATTCATACAACATTTTATAAATATCTAGATAGAGAACCATAGAAGTTTGAAAAGAAAATATTACAAACTGAAGCAAAAACAAAGAAAAATAAAACTAGATAGAGACAGAAGGCTAACCATCATCAGAATCCGAACTCGAAGACGACCATTGAAAGGGAGATGGGTTGTAAGCTTCGGTGGATGTAGAACCAGAACAAGAAATTTTATCCCATATCCTATTAAGAAATCCTTTTATGGAGTTGAATTTCTTCTCCGTCTTCTTTTCAAGAGTTTTAATGTCTCGATGAAGTTTTGATAGATTTTGGGAGAGGGTGATGATAGCTTGTCTGGAGGAGGTTTTCGGGCCAACAACTTTAATGGAGCCATCGTCCTCTTCTTCTTCTTCTTCATGTTGGGTATGCGAAGAGGAGGCAATACAAGTGTGACGAGGTTGTGGAACACCTTGTTGAACATTGTGAGACCATTGTTGGAAAGAAATGATTTGTTGGGGAGGAGGCCGGTGAGGAAGACCCATCAATCCTAAGGTTTTTGTGCCTAACTCACTAATGCTTGAAAACTCGGAGTCAGGCATTGGAATGCCGAAGTTGAGAAGGATACGCATAATATAAGCACCATCGTGAATGGTCTTATATTTTCTTCGAATTGTGATGTCTTGAAATTCATCTAAAATGATTTTGCCCCAATTTACTTGTTGGTTGAAGTAGATTGAATAGAGGGCTTGAAAATCTCTTTTATAAACTTTTTCATAACTTCTCGTTCGAGGTTGTAAGGAGAGAATGAAAGCACGGTGAATAAGGCGTGCTTGTGGCCTTAAGGTGCTAGATTTTAATGCACTTAAATCGGTAAGGTGATCGGACAAGAAACGATGTGAAACTTCATCTCTATGATCCATATCAACTTCAATATCATCTATATCAACACCTTGAAATGGACAATTTAAAATATTGCCTAATCTTTGTAAAGGCAAGAAAATTTTAGTGCCACAAACTATTGACCAAACACAATCTTGTCGATTTTGAGGATTATGGTGGTCTAGATTCAGTTTTGCAAGAAAGAGTTTGATCAAAAGATGATTAATTTTAACATTATTGGGAGCATACCCGAGATTATCAAAGTGGAATTGCTCAGCCAATTCTCTAATTCGATAAGCCGTGAAATCCGGGAACTTCATGAAAGCCCATTCAAAGATATTGGAATTTTTCATGGAATTGAAGCGGGAGACTGCAACATCATTCCAAAGCCATCGACGAATCTTATCTTCGGAAGGACCGGAGGCGGATTCCCTTGTGCGTTTTGATCTAGGAGCCATTAGAGGTTAAAAATGAAGAGTAAAAGATGAAAATTTGAAAAAGTTGTGCTAGGGTTCTGAAGTGAATGAGTAAAGGTGAAAAGATGAATATATAGGTAGGTAAAAAGTAAGGGCAAAGTTGGAAGAAAAAGTGTAGGGCCTAGTTAAAAAAATGCCTCGGGAAAAAATCAGCCGGCTTTTTCACTGTAAACAGCCATCTAAATTTCTTCTCGCAAGAAAACGGTTCATTTTTGAACTGATTCAGACGGCTGTTTGAAGTGATTCAGCCATCTGAATCTGGGGAAAAAAATATTCCTGGATAATATTCAGCCGTCTGTTTAAGTACAGACAGCCGGCTCAATTTTGTGAAAACTTATGGCTGCTTTTAGTTTTATTACAAGTATTATTATTAAAAGAACAATGTGAATATTTTTGAATAAACAAGCAAGATTACATATTACCAAAAACCTTTTAAACAGATTTGGAAGAGGATCTCGGAGTGTGATATTCATCCGGTTCTATTTTTGTGTTCTCTTGAAATGGCCTGAGTGGTGACCATCTATTGCCGCGTTCCCATGAATTCGGAGATATTGGTGGACGCTGCAGCAATAGTTCCCAAGGATTGCGTCGGGATGGAGAACAAACAGGAGACGGTTGATGAACCGTGCATTTGGATGAGGAACCACAGAATTTCAATGCGAATAGTTCTAAAAAGCTTAAACGCTTGGCGTTAATTTTTTGTTCATAATAAAGTTCGCGCTGTAATTCCAGCGTTTTCCTTTGGTAGTGATGAATGTCATCTATCTTTTCTTTGGCAGATGGTGAACCAAAAAATAGAGACCGTCTTCTTCTTTTACCGGGTGGAGTGTAACCTGTGTGAGTAGAAGGAGGAACAATTAGTACTGGTTCATAAATCAGTGTTGGAGTAGGTAAATTCACTGATCCCGAACTAGGAGAAGAATATGATAGTGCAGAGGATTTAGAATTATGCTGGGAAGACATTTTTGAGTAAGAAAGTTGAAACTATTTTTTTTAATTGATTGCAAAAGAAAGAAAAGAAGTAGAGGTATTTATATGTAAAGACTCATATAAATAGAAAGAAGATTGGTGGTTAGGTTGTTAAGAACCAGAGAAAAAAATGGTTGTAAAAGAAATGTAAGGTAAAAAATAAACGATAAAAATAGAATGTAAACCAAAATTAGTTGTAAAGAAAAGAGTAGTGTAGTGGTAGAGCACTAGATTTTCAAGTAAGAGATCCCGAGTTCGAGTCTTGAAAAAAAATTATAAACCTTTATGGATACCATTCCTAATTCTCTTCTTAATTTTATGAAGATATTTTCATTTAAAGGTTTTGTAAATATATCTGCCAATTAATTTTCAGATGATACAAATTCCAGTCTAACTAAATCCTTTTCAATATTATCACGAAGAAAATGATGACGTATGTCAATATGTTTAGTTCGTGAGTGATTGACATGATTTTTGGATAAGTTTATAGCACTAGTATTATTACAAAAAATTGTTGATTTAGATCAATTAACACCAAAATCTAGAAGTGTTTGTTGCATATAAATGACTTGAGCACAAGCTAAGGCAGCAGAAATATATTATGCCTCACAAGTTGAAAGTGAAACACAATTTTGTTTCTTGCTAAACCAAGAGACTAAGGATTGTCTAGTGAAGTGACAAGTCCCACTAGTATTTTTCCGATCCGTCCGACATCCTCCAAAGTCAACGTCGCTATATGAAACTAACTCGAAAGGACATTCTTTCGGATAGAAAAGTCCAAAATCTTTGGTTTTGCTTTGATAACGCAAGATGCGTTTTACTGCTCGCATATGTGATTCTTTAGGATTTGCTTGGAATCGAGCACATAAATAAACACTCATCATTATGTCAAGTCTACTAACAGTTAGATAAAGTAATGATCCAATTATACTTCGATATAATTTTTGGTCAACACTTTTGCCATCTTCATCTCTATCGAGATGAACTGTTGTACTCATTGGAGTTGGTTTAGCAGAAGTATTTAAGCAGACTGTTGTCAGGTATGGTTTTTTATACCTTTCTAGTACCATATTTTCCAGTATAGCTTTTGATAGTCATTTACCACTCACACCAGACTGTTGTCTGACCCAAGGTTTAATGTTTTCTTATTATCATCTTGGGTGCTCTTAAATGAGAAGACTAGGTGACAGGTTGGCGATGTCGCTGCTATACAAGGATGAACTTAGAGGAGCTATGGCATATTACTCTATATTTCTAGTTTTTGTTGTTTGTTGTTATATACTCTGAGGGATGTAGTGAGGAAATGTTGTACTGAGATATTATGACATTTGTACCATAACTCACGATTCAGTGGAGATGTTATTTTCATTTGTTATGGCTAGCTATATTCTGTTATATATTTTCTATATTATATTTTATCCATGCGCTATGAGATATGCAACAGGTTTTTTTGCTTTAAATTTCAACCTTGATGGTCATTCCATATCAGCCTGGCATGGTTACAACGCTCTTTTTGGTCATTAATGTGCGGGTGGGATGGGGTGGTCGTCATATTTATTTATTGTCACTGTTCTTTGATTAATCACGCTCAATTAAATAAGGAGCGTTGATTGCCATTTGTTGATCATTGGTTATTTGTGTTTAGCTTATTTATAAGCATTTGTTGTTTAAATTTATAAATGAACCCCATTATGAATTAATTTTCACAATTTGACTATAAAGTATTCAGAGAAAATGTTAAGTTAATTTTAATAATTGTGAGTTAAAAAATAAAAGTTTAATAAAAGTTTTAGTATAATCTAAATGGTAAGATAAACAATTTAGATAATAAACATTTGAGAATATTTGGTTATAATAAAGGAGAGTTATTATAATATGAAATGATTTTATATAAAGGAAATTTTACATATATTTAGTTTATAAAGTGTGCTTTAAAAATGATTTTTGAATCTAAATCCAGAAATTTTTGAAAATAATTTCAAAAGGACTTTTAGAAATGAAATAGTAGTATTTTTGGAAGTAATTGAAAGTAAAATATTTTGGGAAGTAAAATTTTAAATGGAATGCATTTTGTTTGGGATAATTCGGAAGAAATCTTCTCGATTAGTTTTGTGGTAATCTAAATAATCTTCTAAGTGACGATCGGATGTTTGCTTAGGCGAATGCTATGGAATACTCAGTAAATTATTCTCTTTATCATTGTGCGATCAAAATGAGTTCAAATCCAAATGTACCCAAAGTGATTTTTAATAAATAAATCTTTTAAAGTTATTTCATACAAAATATATATATATATATATTATTTTCAATATATATATATATATATATATGTATATGTATGTATGTATGTATGTATGTAGTATGTTTTCAAAGATGAGTTTTTGGAAATTAACAATCGGGTATTTAATTTTTAAGTCCCCTTAAAAGGATATTGTTTTCAAAACAAAATGTATTTCAGATAAGAGATTATTTTGATAAATGAGATTTTACCTAAATTGTGACTTTACCTAAATTTTGATTATATCTTTACCTAAGTTATGAAAAGTAAAATAAAATTTGATTAGATCTTTACCTAAATTTTGAACCAAAGTCAAGAGGTCGACTCAGTTGTAAAAGACCTAAATTTTGATTAGATCTTTACCTAAATTGTGAAAAGTGAAATAAAATTTGTATGTACTCTTAGGATATAGAAGAGTATTAAACAAGTAAATAAAGTGGAATAAGTTATTATTTGATGTTTTATAAAAAAATGACTTTATAAAATACTTTTAAATTTAGGTGAAAATTTATGAAATAATTCATACATACTTTTGTAATGAATAAAATACTAAGTGGAAATACAAATGATTTAGAAAAAAATTGATGCAGTTAAGAAACTAATAAATTTAGAGTATAACCTTCCCTTTTGTCCGAGTGAGTTTGGATAATCTTCTAAGCAATAACCAAAGACTAATGAGCAAAATGGTATACTTAGATAATTATCTATATTTTTGGACAATCAAGAAAGTTTTGAACCTAAGCTAAGATTTGTTTGTAAATTATTTGGCATTTTAAATAATGTTATGTGTTAGATTTTTCCCTTATGGAATTTGATTGACTGATAGTGTTAGTTTATTCCTTTATGGAATTTGATTTGATTGAATTTGATTGGCAGATTGTTTTCTTATATACCATAGTCTATAAAGTTAAAAATTTATAAGCTAAGGTTTTTGAATTGTTGTTTATTTGGACCTATATCCCAGTGATTTTGAAAAAAAAAGATTTTGAAGATTTTGGGAAAGAAATAATATTTATTCACTCTAGTTGATGTTTTGGAGGAACCGAAATACCATTGGATGCTCCATGTTGTTTTAATTATAGAGTTTCATCATACCTTATTAGGAGGAATCCCCTTTTTATCATTTAGATTTTTGACCTGTGATTTAATTCCCGTCTGAGAAATTCGAAAATAAATTTTTGAATTTAAAAACCCACGCATTTAGTTATAAATTTATCCTTTGAAAATATTAGATGCATATTATTTCTTATGGGATATCCTCTGTAATTTAGTTGCATATACTTGTTATGTTGCTTTGGTTGCATGTAAATTTATATCAGCCTAACCTTCGCATGTAGAGTTACATCATATTTCTTTTTGTCAGCCTGATTTCTTTTTTGGACTATGTAATTACAGGTAAGTAAGAAATTTCCACTTGGTTTCTTGGGCACGTGCATTTGCATCAAAATAATAAACAGCATCCAAAAATATAACAAACGCAAAATGGTATGTGATAAATTTAGAAATTTAAATTGGTTGATGATTTTATGCCCCAAATATGGGAAGCCACTTGGCTTTTTTTCTTTGGTTGGTTTAGAGCCTGTAGAGGCATTTTTTAGTTGTTACGATCGAGCCCCACAAAGAAGACGCTGCAAAAAGTTTTCGTCAAGTTTTGAGATTTAACTAATAAGTTTGATAACTCATTTTAATTTTTAGTTTTAAACTTAAAGGTTTGGAAACATTTTCTTCCTTGGGAATTTCGGAAACCAAAATCTTTTAAGGGGGAAGAATGTAACATCCCAGAATTTTGGTCATTTAATTTTAATGTTCAATTAATTTTAAATATTTAAATTACAGGATTTTTGGTAATTTAATAATTTGAATTCAAATATGATTAATCATTTAAACATTTGAATTGTAAATTAAATATTAATAAAATGGATGTAATGATATTATTTAACTTCTTTTAATTAATAAATAATATTGATGAATTCAATTTGTAATTTATTTACAAATATAAATAGATCGTATAAATATCAAAAATTAGATCAAAAATATAAAATGATATTTAAATTTGTGAAATTAACATTATGGGGCACTGTATCGGATTTTGACGAAACCGGTGCCGTTAGATTTGGAATAATAAATTGTTGAACGCCGTCGAGTTTCATAACAATTGGACATACTATGTGGTCATGCGAGCTTGAAATGAATTACGATTAATTTTAAATATAATTTGATTTAAAAAGCTAACTTCCATATACTTTGAAATTGGGTCTCGAAAACAGTTTCATTGAGTTTGGAATAGGGGTATTTAGTATAGAACGCTAGTTGGCATGCTTCGATTGGAGTTCGAAATTTTTGGGTATGTAATGTCGGATATTTTAAAATTAAATAATAACATACCCTACTTTTTAAAGCCCATACCCCCTCACAGCAAGCCCGTGCCCTCACCATATCTTCCTACATCCACTACCCATACCCCTCTCCCTTATAAAATCTTGCCTGTAACTAAGAAGGAGAAATTTTCCCCCTCCAAAAAATCAAAACTAGTTATCTAAGCAACAATAAATTATGCCGTTTGATTTTTGGATTAGTATCAACAAAAGCTTCTGCTTGGAATGCTCGGAAGTGGGTGCATTTGAGGTTGGGTATTCTCGCCTAGGAGTTGTCGTGCCTAGGTTTGAAGCAAATCGGAGGTAGGTGCATCAATCGACAAATCGGAGGGTGCGGTTGAATTCGCCTTACCATTTGGCACATAGGGCCGGAGTTTGGGAGTGATCGGAGCATTTTGGAGTGGTCTGACATTTTGGAGATGCTATGTAGAAGGAGCAGGTCAGAATTTTAGGGGTCGATGGAGGTGGATCCGAGGGGTCATGGTCAAAGCTCGCGTGAAGATGGATGCGTTGGCGAAAACAGGAGGTCGTTTCGTTGAGAAACGAAGGGGATATCGCCGTTTGAAGTTGTGGCCACGTTGGCTTTGTGCATTTACTGTATGTGCACAATTTCAGAAAGGAGGAAGATGATTAGTGTGGGAGAAGATGATTAGGATGGTAATTAATTTTTTAATTAAGTTATTAATTAATTTTTTTTTAGCAAGGCTACCCTGTTTTATAGTGGGTCGTGCCACTGTATATAAGTAAAGAACAGGTGATCTGTGCATGCACAGAGCAGCTGATTAAAGTGGACAAACCATTAACAAATAAAAGTATAGGAGATAGGAAAATATGCCTATACTACTACAAAAAACAAGTCTATCCCCTAGAGGGGGAGGAAGGACATGCATTGCCATCATCCGACTCGGGACCAGCAACATCAGCATACCCAGAAAATAAAATAGCCAGGTCAGGAGCATATCCAACAGAAATAGGAGAGTAGATAAACTTCCAATCCCAAGTAACATCATAGAACTTACTCTTCTTCACCTCACCAATCTCACTCTCCCTAGTGAGGGCAAGTCCCTCTCCATCAATATGGTAAATAAGGCTTCTCATTTCCCCAACAGTGTCACTGATGAAAGCATAAAAGGTTTGACGCTTAGGCGAGTATCTCATGTCCGAAGGTTGGTGTAACCAAGCACGTTCTTCAGGGATCCAAACAATAGTATCATAGGAAGGGCCAGCATATAGTAGAAACATCAACGACCAGGTCAATAGCAGGGGGAGGTAATACATGTGGATCATCCAGAATGATGACATCAGAAGGTAGTGATGGAATAACCGGGGCAGCCTTCGGAACCCACTTCCTAACAGGCGGCCTAGGCAGTGGGATCTGAGAGGACAAAGGAGCAGGTGCTATAGCCTTCCCTCGTGAACATGTGTCAGTGGAATGCCCAAAGGACTGACAGGACGTACATATGTCCGGCTTCCAACTGTAACGAACAAGAATCTCGGCCTCATGACCATCAGGAAGACAAACGCGAAGAGAGGATGGTAAAGGCTAGGTAGGCGTTATCTTAATCAAAGCTTTAGCTTAAACTAGCCTCTTCCTTGCCACTGTATTCGCGTCGTAACAAATCACCTTGCCAACAAGGCCAGCTAGCCAGTCAATTCCGATCAAAGGCAGTAGCACAGAAGGAATACGAGAAAAATGTGCCCTGACGGGAATAGATAATACCTGCTCAATAGCCCTGTCAATGGATGGACTCCAAGAAGTGATGAAAAAAGGCTTCCCAGCAATAAGAATCGGATAGGATTCAAGATACATTGCCTCTCATCAGAACGTGTAAACTTGAAAAAGTACATAGCATTATCAAAATGCACATTAGGACCACCTCTTGGTTTCCATACCTGGTTGCATCTCACCCTAACAAGTTGATAATCAAGTTTGGAATCCAAGAAAAAGCCTACCAAGTAGTCCTTCCAGAAGTCCATGCCTACCTGTATCACTTCGGTATGAGGAACCATAGCCCCTTCTACCTCAACATTATCAAACAATCTCGAGGAATGAACACCCGCATTGCTGGGCAGCTTTGTGAATAAAGAAGACCATTTAAGCGGCACAAGTGGAGTAGATTCAAGGGCAGGATCGAGCGCAAACCTGTCAATTGACTCAGCCTTTTCACTGGAATTACCACAAGCATTTACAAGGCATTCTCCACTAAAAAAAAGGGCAGTACCAACAGGGAAAAATACTGCCGCAATATCATTAGTAACGGCAATATGAGAAGCAACAATATCACCAATCAATATAGGATAATTTAATCAATAACTTGTAATTTGAATAACTTTTGCATACGAGGTCGGATTCGAACGTCGTCTTTTGCGTTGGACTCGTAACGAAGATGGCTACGAAATGGAGCTGGTTTGGTTTGGTTTGAAGCTAGTGGATTTTTTAGCTAAAATCGAACGTCGATTTTAGTCCAAACTGGAACGGTTTGACGAAAAATGAAGTCAATGTGAGTTTAACTTACTTTCAAATTTACTATATCATATCTATGATGCTATAAACTATTATTGATTGCTTGTATGTTAGTTAAATTGCTTGATTGATTGTTTGGTTGAATTTCCATTTGGAAAATGGATGACATATTAACTTGATTGTTATGAACCCATATGATTAAATATAATATTCTTAACCATTGTTTTGCAAGGGGAATTTGTAGAGAGACCTTGAGGGGTTTATCGTCAAGAATTATTTATTTACATCCTTATGTTGTTATATTGATATTTAACTGAAATAAATCTTGATATTCCATTTAAATTGTTTAAGTATCGTTAAAGCGATTTTTGCTATAGCGATTTTCGATATACTGTCATTTTTTACTTTCATTCCCAAAACCCTGTCGTGTGTGTTTTGAACTTGAGCTTGTGTTTTCATTAAACAGAATTTATAAATTTGTTAATCATATTAATTAATGGTATTTTAAATTAATTAACAATTTTAATTAATGGTAATTTAAATTAATTAACTATTTTAATTAATGATGTTCAAGGTTAACTAATCATGTTAACTAATGATTTTGGAATTGATTAATTATTTTAGTTAATGATGTTTTGAAATTTATCAATCTATTTGATTAATGAGATTTGAATTTAATTAAATCATTTTAATTAATGATTTTAAACTTTAATTAATGATTTTAAACTTTAATTGTTTTAAATTTAATTAATGGTTTTGCCTAATAATTTTTGAAATTTTATTAGTCATTTTAATTAACGATGGTTTATAATTAATTAATCATATTAACAAATAATGTTTTGATTAAGCGTTTTAACTAATGAGGTTGAATTTAATTAATCCAATTAATTTATGATTATATTAACTTAATTAATTGTTTTAATTAATGGTATTTATAATTTTTTAATCATTTTAATTAATGATGTTTGAGATTTATTATTCATTAAAATTAATGATTATTTGAATTTAATAAATCTTTTTAATTAATGATATTTAAAATAAATAAATTAATTTAATAAAAGTGATTAAAGTAAATTAGCTAGTTCAATGAAAGTGTTTTAAGGTTAATAATCTGATTTAATAAAGTTTTTAAAGTTAATTTACCGATGATATAAAAGTGTTTAGAAGTAATTCAATGTTTTATTAAAGATAATGGATTTGTTTATTTAAAAAAGATTATAAATGTGATTAATTATCTTTCGAGATAATTAATATTGTTTTAAATTTACAAATGATGGATTTAAATGATAAAATCCTTTAAAAGGACTTATTTATAAATAAATCTACGTGTAAATTGTTTGAGTTTATAGTAAAAAAAGTTTTAATGCATTTTTTTACCCTTGTTTTAATACACTTAGTATTAATATTGAAATATGGAAATCAAGCCCAAGTTAACTTTTTAAAAGTAAAGTTAGATTTCGGCTATGGAAAAGTAGCTCCGTAATCGATACTTATATGGAAAGGATTTAGTCATACTTTTAACGCTAAACATTGAGGTTTGGGCTCGTTTCTATCTTGAAGGTTAAAAATGCCATCATGGAGATGGCTAGAGGTAACACTACCTCAACTTGCCTGGCTTTATTTTCAACCAAGAGATATCACTTGTTTTGAATTGGCGAGTAGTGTTAAATATATGATATTTAATTTCCATAAAAAATCATTTTATTATCTCCGATGGTTGATTTATTAATGATTGGATTCAACTTTCTTCATGGTGTATCGTCACCTTAAAGAGGATTTGATGCTCATTGAGCATTGATATCCTTTGTCGGAAATGACTAAAACTAAAGCACGAGAGGGGACCAAGCTATGTGAGGTTGCTCCCATTAGGATACTTTCACATCCCATCTAGATTAGAGTTGGTAGCACTATTAGATATGAAATATTCGGATACCCGGTAAGGTTTGGCAGGGTCCGGGTTAAGTTTTCGAGAAGTGTCATAGAGTAAATGAGCTTCTCAAAAGTATATTACTAAAGGTATATTTCAAGGGTTGCACCCTCCTAGTCATTTTTTGGAAATTTCCCTTTCCTTATTTGATTTAAACCTTCGAATTTGTTATTTTTTCTGTAACTGCAATGGGAAGAGTCAACCACTCTTCACGATGTTTAATTATAGGTTTTGTCCATTCTATCAGGTTTGGACAGTTATCTTGTTTTTTCATTCTGTCCAGCTTGGATTTTGCTCAGATTATTTTCATTCTTTCAAGTCTGGTTTTTATTACTATTTATGTCAATTCTTATTTGGATTTGTTTCCTATTGTTTATCTCTACTCTTTTCTGTATGAATATTATTCTTGTGAAGTAAAAACATGTTCTGCGTTAGCGATGTGATCATTATATGTTCCCCATTATTCGTGTTTTCTGACGCTTGTAATACCAAACTGATCTGGGCGTTATTTTATTATAATGTTCGGGTCAGACCGAGTATTTTCCTAGGTTAGCTTTGGTGTTATGGAGATCTTGGAGAGGAGTTAGAGGTTCACCTATTATAGTGTTTTATTTTCCACTATATTATATAGTATCCATATCAGCAATTGTAAGGTCGGGATTTTATAACTGTCCCGCTAATAAGGTTTGTTTTAACTTTGATATACACTGTATTTTTGGAGTGATAGTTGTTGACGCCAAAAATGGGCATCAACACCCAACAGAATCTCATAGAGATTAAACGATGAATGAAATTAAAAACATAGCAGAAAAAGTAAATGAACACACAGATTTTTATAGTGGTTCGGCAATCTTAGCCTACGTTCACTTCGTATTTTTATTGATCTTGCATTAGATTATGATTACAAGAATGTTTGGATCAGCCAAGATCCATTAATACAGAGTGAAGAATAAAAATGGTAGAGCCTAGGCCGTAGAAAGAAGGATTCTTTTTATGGAGAATGACTGTTGTATTTATAGGAGAAGACATGCATGGATTGGGCTGAAATTTAGCAAGAAGTGTCTCTAGATCCATAGGGGCCCACTATAACGATCACTGTGAGTGATCTCTACTTCATTACTTTCTGTGTTTATTTTTATTTCCGCATTAATTTTTAATATCACCCTATCCACCCCCCCTCTAGGGTGAAAACGATCCTACCAGTGGTATTAGAGCTAGGAACAAAAACCATTTTTTGTTTTAAAATTTTGATTGTTTAAAATGGCTTCTTTTAATAATGCTTTTCTTGAAGGTCAGTCCATAGTTAGACCACCCATGTTCAATGGTGAATATGCTTATTGGAAAAATAGAATGAAAATTTTTCTGAAAACCATAGATGCATGGAATATTGCTAAAACGGGATATAGGACACCAATGATAATGGTAGATAATCAAGAAGTTGAAAAACCTATGGATCAATGGACAGATCTTGAAAATAAACTGCAAAATGCTAATGCTAAAGCTATGAATTCTATTATTTGTTCATTAGATCAAATTGAATTTAATTGCATCTCACATTGTCTAACTGCGCAGGAAATTTGGCACACGCTTGAAGTGACTCATGAAGGAACCTCCCAAGTTAAAGAATCTTGCATTTCCATGCTTAGTAGCGAGTAGGAGAACATCACAATGGCAAAGGATGAAAGTGTCAAAGAAATGTATGGACGACTTTCTTATCTTGTATACAAACCAAAATTCCTAGGAAGACCGTACACAAAACTAGAAATAGTCTGAAAAATCCTTAGAATTCTTCCATGAAATTTTGAAGCAAAAGTGACTGCCATTCAAGAATTAAAGGATCTGAAACAAATTAAAGTTGAAGAACTCATCGGAAATCTCACCACTTATGAGCTAAAAATCAAATTCAAGGAAGAATGTGAAGGAGGTGATACACGAAAGAAATCAATAGCTCTCAAAAGAACAACGGAAAGTGAAGATGATGATGATGATGATGAAGGAGCAATTGAACGGGCACTGATAATAAAGAGATTCAATAGGTGGAACCGCAAATATGGAAATTCTGTCTTAATCAACAACTGAAAAGCAGAATCATAAAATTCTAGACAATTCAGAAGAGCAGGAGATCATTTATCACAACTGCAATAAACCTGGTCATATCAAACCAAATTGTCCTCAAAATCAATTCAGCAAAGGAAAGAACCCAAAAAAGGAGAAGTTTTGCAGCTACTTGGGATGAAAGTGATAAAAGCACTGCAATGAAAGTGAAAAAGCGAATCTGTGTTTTTCAGGAGAAATAAGTGACAGTGATGATGACGAGCCAAGCGAGGTATCAAAACTTACTCAATCACAATTACTTATATATTTTAATGAAGTAAATGGCTGTTTTGAAAGACTTAGGGAGAAGTACGCTAAAATTGAATCACAAAAAGATAGTTTGATAGAACTAAATAAGCAGCTTGATCAATTGGTTCAAAACTATAGAAATAAGAGCCCTAAGTGTGATAAGTGTCCATCATTTGAAGAAGAAATAAAAAATCAAAAATTAAAATTAAATCGCTTGAAAATGAAATTTTGATTTGAAAGAAAGTGAAAATACCAGGAGAGAAAATCTATTAAAAAGTGTACTTTGTTATTGAATGAAAATGAATCTCTCAAGTCATAAGTCCAACAATTGTCTACAACTTTAAGAAAATTCTCCAAAGGAGAAAGATCACTAAATATGCTATTAGAGAAACAAACTGTTAATACTGTTAGACAATGACTTGGGTATACTCAATCTAAAAAGGGTAGAAGTGAAACTAATCATGTCAACTCCAAGTGCATGATTTGTGAAAAAATTGGACACAATCAAAACAATTGCTGGTATAGACCAAAACACACGAAAACCATACCAATTTGGGTTCCTAAAGGCATGAATGTAAAATTCCTTAAAGTCAAACAAATCTGGGTGCCAAAAGGAACAAACATAAACAGTTTTGGTTCTACTCAAACTTGTTTTTCAAAATTCTTTGTCACTAACAATCATGGACTTATAAAAACAAATAGGTCACAAAAATCACTTCTCGTTTAGGTGTGTTGATAGGCTAAGGAACAGCAAGAGTGGTACCTGGATTATGGCTGTTCCAGGCACATAACGGGCGACAAATCAAAGTTCCTTAGCCTAGAGAAGTACAAAGGTGGCAGAGTCACAATGGGCAACAACGATAAATGTAAAATTATCGGTAAAGGTAAAGTAGGTAATGGCACATTTAACTTAAACGATGTATTGAAAATATGCACCATAATCTTGTTTCAATCAGCCAGTTTTGTCATAAGGTAAGAGGAAAGGTATTTGTTGCACATCCCATGGTTTGGTCTATGGTATCTAACTAATGATAAATTTAAGTCAAAGGGGTATTCGGATGCAGTTTTGCTGGTAATCTAGTTAATAGAAAAAATACTAGTGGAACGTGTTTTATGTTGAGACATTCGTTAGTTGCATCACATTTCCAAAGAAAATATCTGCATAAACTTCATTTTAACCGATTCTCAATCGGTAGACATTTTTACAAAACCCTTTCCAGAAAATAGTTTTTGTCGACTTCATCTCAGTTTAGGCATTTTATAAATTTGATTTTACATTTTTGGATTTGAACTTAAATGTCTATGTTAGCTAATCTGACTCCCTATTAATTATCGAAAAGATAAATAGTGAATGAAAAAAAATGATGAGTGTTGACATTAATCATACATTATGACTTTAAACAAAATTTGTAATAACTTTGGTTGGTAAAAATTTCATGACCATCTCTAATTCTATCATATTTCTACGACAATTACTCATCAAAATCCAATATAGTATGTCAAATTGTGGTATTTTAAACAGGAAATTATTCATTTTATTTTAATTAATTAGCAATAAAATCATCCAAAGTACTCACTCTCATTTAAAAGTTTTCATGGTTATGCATGGGTGAACTACTTGAAATCTTTGATTATGTGCTTTCATGCTCATCTAAAAGTCCTCATGGTTATGCATGTATGGAACACATATCAAAATTGATTATTAAATAGGCAAGTTGATTCTAATCATATTTAAAAGTCCTCATGGTTATGTGTGGTTAGATGATACTTGGGGTTCATTTTTTAATAAAAATCGGGATTACTGCTAATCTCGTTTAAAAGTCCTAACAGTTATGCATGGTTAGTAAGTATTCAAATTTCTGTCATAAATATACCACAAATGGACACGACTATATGGTTTTCTATGCCGACATCACCCCTATCATTCTAAAATGGAATATGCGCCTAACTGAGTATTTATGATTTTTGTTTGATTTTTTATTGAAATTTAATATTTATACTCGATTAGGTATTAATGTCTATCACTTTATCACACTTTTCTAAGGTTGTTACTCTTTTGCTGATAATAAAAGGGGGAGAGAATTTAAGATTTTTACAAAAAAAGTTAAGTCATTTTTTATTTGCATAGCATATTCTCATCTAGGCTCATTGCATTTTTTTTATTTGCATATTTTTCATGCATATGTGAAGGGGGAGTTTTGTTGTAAGGGGGGTATTCAAATAGGGGGAGCAAATAGAATTCATCAAAATCAAATACATTTAGTAGAGTCAAAATCTTAATATATGTTTGTTATCATCAAAAGGGAGAGATTGTAGAATACAATAGCCTATGATTTTTGTTTCATAATAATAAACATATATATATATATATATTTGTTTAAATGTATTTGTTATTGTACTATTTTATTTTTCCACATAATTAAATAAATATTTGTTGAATAAAATAAATAACTCGGAATTCATATTTAAACAAATATTTTATTCAAACAAATAATTTATTACAAATTCAAATAGTATAAATTTGAGCTCTCACTATATTTACACAGTTTTCGATTACAACACATTTTCACTTTACAATTTTTACATACAAATTTCACCTCACTACATATTCACTCATCACTCGTACTTGATCTTCAACTTTGTTCCAGCCTATATACAGCATTTGAACTATCTGCAAAATAAATACTGACGGAGTACAATTGAAAAAGAAATATTTTTGCAGTGCTCAATAAAGTGTGTTTTGAAAATATTATTTGCCTCGGTTATTTGGGTTGTTCGTCATCATTTTCTTTTGATTCATCATTCACGAACAACTTGTGACATACACGGTGTATTACTGTACATGCCACAAGGTTGTGCACATCGATATACACTTGCTTGTTAAAACTGCAGGGACATGTGAGCACAAGGTCAAACCCGAGCCAAGGCTGGATTCAACTCAAGTGCAAATGCAAATAACAACAAAACAACCTCAACACAAAATGTACACATGACAGCAAAATCGTAAATGCAAGCACTCAAGGTCATTGATCTTCGTTCATTCACATCCAGGCATCACGTTACTCTCCAGGCTCCAAAACCCGACTTCACTCTTCCGTTCATCCCCTCCTAGCTTTGCCTAAACTTGATCGGAGACTACTGTGCCGATGCCAGAACACAGCCCACCCTATGCCTCACCTGTAGCCACTGGACTGAGCCTCCCTAGTGTCGTAGATCATCGGCAAATCGCACTCAAAGGCCACACGTTTGCGGCCAGATCTGGGTCGCCTCAGTGTGTCAATCTTCGAACAGCTGGTGGGGATAGACTCGCGACGATGAGAGCTACCACTTTCATGTTGAAGACTTCGCTCAACAAGGCTTCGATCAACGCGATCAATATGGACCGTTGGATGCGGCTGTCACCCCATGGCGGCTAGGGTTTATAATTTAGTGTTAGAGTTGAAAAGGAGGGGTCGTCTTCTATTTATAAGCAAATAAAAATTACTATTCATCGTACTGTTTCACGGTTAAAATTCTTAAACTCCAAACGAAGCATGCCGCCTCGCGTTCCTAATGTTATACCCATATTCCGAACACAATGGAACTAGTCTCGAGCCCTAATTCGATCGTATGCAGAAGATAGCTTTTTAAACCCAATTATTATATTAAATTTTCAATATTAATTTCAACGCGTTTCTACCCCGTACAACCAAACGGTGCATCTGATCGCTTCGAATTTGAAATTCAATAATAATACACTATTACGGACCCAATGAAACTACTTTCGTCGAATTCCGAGACTGTGTCCCGGATCACTATTTTAACGCGTCGATTAAATCGACGATTTCAAAAATTGACGAAATTACTTGAAATTCCAGTTTAATTAACTTACTATCTAATTTCTAATTCAAATAAAACATATATTCACTTTAAAATTCATTTGGATTCATATTCAGCTCAAATTCCAATTATTTGCACTTTTCGTATTACGATAATCGCTATATTTGAAATTTTAATCTTATTCCACTTATTCAATCGATAACCTTCATATTAAAAATCCATTTACATTTCAAATTCAACATTTAAAATAAATTAAATTAAATGTTCAAAATCAAACGACTGAAAATTCGATTCGTTACATCTAGGTAACCAACGCATCCGTAAAACGGATGCCCTGCATTTGTTTGAGTCTTATATATAACTACCTCACAAATATCTCCACAGTGATAAATTGAATATGCTGGTTGTCTCACCCGACCTTCACGGCTTATTTGTTTTCCCGGTCTTTGATTTGGTTCATCTAAGCAAACCTGATTCTCCAAACTTGATTCAATAACTAAAACGAATATTTTAAGAAACTATCTCAAATTGAGTTTCAGGAATTGTTTCAAACTGACTTTCAAGAACAAATTCAGATTCAGCTTCCAATTGTTCACAATATTTCACCAATACATCATCTGAGATCTCTCAATTATCCATATCAGTTCGGCTAGCTTAATATGAAAGGTATGGAACTAAACATCAACAAAAAAAACATAAAACATTTCAAAATGATGCTAGATTCGAAAATAGAGTTCAGTTAAGAGGTAATTAGCTTAAAGGACAAACTTTATGCTAATTTTTAAATCTAGGACGGAACTTTAAAATTTAGGCCCAAGGACAATAGTGTGTTTTCTTCAACAGACTTCAACCATTTTCTCCGTCGTCTAAAGCCTGCCGTAGCCGCCGCCGCCGTCATCGTCCAAGCCGCCCCCGAATATTCCAAAATTGATAAAAACCAAATTCGACACTCTAATCCAAAAGTAAATTAGAAATTTCATGAAAATTGAAGTCGATTGCCACTAAATCTAGATGTAAGAAATAAATGAAGAAAAAGAACACAGAAGAAGAAGAAGAAAGTCCAAAAAGTTTTAACACAAGTCGAATGATAATTAGATATAGCATTTCTATATTTGAAACACAATAGACTGTGTTTAATATGCTAAACGATAGACTAATATAGCATTTATACTTTTAAAATATAGTATCATTATCTGACTATGCAAAATGATATTTGGATATAGTATAAGTATATTTCAATTGAACAAAGATGAAAAAATATGCAAAATGATACTTGAATTTAGCATAAGCATATTTAAAGTGAACTAGCATGAATGGAATATACAAAATGAAATAAGTATTCCTAAAGAGAACTACAATGAATAGAATATGAAAAATGATAATTGCATATAGCATGTGTATTTTTTAAAGTAACATTTTAATCACAAAGTCCACTACCATGTTTATGATATGCAAAATGTAGTTTAATGTAGCATTTGAATTATGATTCCACTATCATTCATAGGAATAATGATAATTTTAATATAGCATTTTAGTTATAAAGTCCAATATGATCATTAAAATATTCAAAATGGGATTTAATGTAACATTTCAATCACAAAGTCTGCTACCATGTCTATGATATGCAAAATGATAGTTTAATATATCATTTGAATTATGAAATCCACTATCATGTTTAAAATATGCAAAATAATAGTTTGATATAGCATTTTAGTTATGAAGTCCAAAATCAAAGTTACAATATGCTAAATGAGATTTAATGTAGCATTTTAATCACAAAGTCCTATAGCATGTTTAAGGTATACAAAATGATAGTATAACATAGCATTTCAGTTATGAAGTCCAATATCATGTTTATAATATGCAAAATGATAATTTAATGTAGCATTATAGTTATGAAGTCCAATATCATAATTAAAGTATGCAAAATGAGATTTAATGTATCATTTTAATTACAAAGTCCACTAGCATATTTAAGGTATGCAAAATGATAGTTTAACATAGCATTTGAGTTATGAAATCCATTATCATGTTTACAATGTGCAAAATGATATTTTAATGTAGCATTTGAATTACGAAGTCCACAAGCATGTTTAGGATATGCAAAATGATAGTTTAATGCAGCATTATATTTATAAAGTTCACTATCATGTGTAAAATATTCAAAATGATATTTTAATGTAGCATTTTAAGTACAAAGCCCACTATCATGTTACGGGCTCGGTCACGGGCTCGATCAAAGGCTCAGCCATAGGCTAGGTCATAGGCTCAGTTAAGGGCTCGGTCACATACTCCGCCATAGAATCGATCATCGAGATATATTGTTTAGCATAACATCAAATGAAAAAGCTAACTAGACATTACGCCTAATCGAGTACGTATGAATGAAAAATCCAACCTGATGCCAAATCTAATTAGGTACATATGAATGCAAAAGCAAATCGGATGGCAAGCCTAATCGGGTACATACAGATGCAAGAGCTAACCAGATGCCAAGCCTAATCGGTTACGTATAGATGCAAAAGCTAACCAGATGCTAAGCCTAATTGGGTACGTATGGAACCAATCTATACCCGAGATATATTGTTTAATCGAACGTACCATCGAATGTAAAAGTTAACCAGATGCCAAGCCTAACCGGGTACATATGAAACCAATATATACCCAAGATATATTGTTTAACCAAGCGTACAATCGAAATGTAAAAGCTAACCGAATGCCAAGCCTAATCGGATATGTATGAATGCAAAAGCTAACGGGATGTCGAGCCTAATCGGGTGTGTATGGATGTAAAAGCTAACCGTATGCCAAGCCTAATCGAGTATATATGGAACCAATCTATACCCATGATATATTGTTTAACCGAGTGTACTATCGAATGCAAAAGCAAACCGGATGCCAAGCCTAATCGGGTACGTACGGATGCAAAACTAACCGGATGTCAAACCTAATCGGATACGTATGGATGCAAGAGCTAATCGGATGTCAAGCCTAATTGAGTACATACGGATGCAAGAGCTAACCAGATGTCAAGCCTAATTGGGTACGTATTGATGCAAAAGATAACCGGATGCCAAGCCTAATCGGGTACAAATGAAACCAATTTATACCTGAGATACATTGTTTAACCGAGCATACGTATGTATGCAAAAGCTAACCGAATGCCAAGCATAATCGGGTGTATATAGAACCAATCTATACCCAAGATATATTGTTTAACCGAGCATACCATCGAATGCAAAAGCTAACCGGATGCCAAGCCTAATCGGGTACGTATGGATGCAAAAGCTAACCGGACGTCAAGCCTAATCGGGTACATATGAAACCAATCTATACTAGAGATATATTGTTTAACCGAGCGTATCAATAAATGTAAAAGCTAACCGGATGCCAAGCTGAATCGGGACGTATGAATGTAAAAGCTAACCAGATGCCAAGCCTAATCGGGTACGTATGAAATGAATCTATACTCGAGATATATTGTTTAACTGAGTGTACCATCGAGTGCAAAAGTTAATCGAATGTCAAGCCTAATCTAGTACGTGTGGATGCAAAAGCTAACAGGATGTCAATCCTAATCGAGTACATATGGATGCAAAAGCCAGTCGGGTGCCAAACCTAATCGGGTACGTATGAATGCAAAAGATAACCGTATGTCAATCCTAATTGGGTACATATGGAACTCATCTATCATTTGTATTTTTAAATTAGTGCATTGAAATGTTTCAAATTGAATGGAATGTGTCGAATGATAGTTAAAAATACTATTTGTATTTTTAAAATGCATTACAATGTATCGAATGTGTCGAATGATAAGTAAAAATATCATTTCTATTTTTAAAGTGCATTAGAACATATTGAATGTGATGAATGATAATTAAAATAATTTAATATGGCATTTTAGCTATGAAGTTCACCATCATGTTTGAAATATTCAAAATAACATTTTAATATAGCATTTTAATTACCAAGTCTAGCATGTTTATAATATGCAAAACTATAGTTTAATGTAACATTTTAATTATGAAGTCCAATATCATGTTTATTATATGAAAAAAATAGTTTAGTGTAGTATTTTAATACAAAGTCCACTAGCATGTTTAGATTATTCAAAATAATATTTTAATAGAGCATTTTATGAAGTACGCTAGCATTTTATTTATGATATATGTAATATTCAAAATAAAGCAACTCAATAAACAAGTAAATATGCAACTGATGCATTATGTTTTATGCATATTTTATCATCTTGTGAAACATACGAGTAATTTTATATAATCAAAATCACATCTTGTACATATTCTTAAAACAAAACTTACTCCAACACCTTAAAATTTAGAAACATTCAATCATGCTATACAAATGCATAAATTATAACAACAACAATACATAATATAACGTTCAATCATGCATTACACATATAGAATTATAATGATAAGTTCATATAGCAATTTTTTTTAGTTCATTTTAACACACTTAATCGTCATCGTTACCTCCAGCATCACCAGCAACCTTAACCTCCACTCCACCACCGCTCATCTAAACTCGGCCGTCGAAGTCACCGCCCAAGTCACCGAAGGCCTTTAAAGTAGTCGCCGCCACCTACAATCCATCGCCTTCGCCTGAACGAGCTCCGCCTTCGCCTGCGCCGCCTGTTCTTGTGATGCCGCACCGCCTTTTATTGTGATGTCGCCGTCTGTAGTAGTGATTTGAGAACGAGATATGAGAACAATCTAATTTTTTTTATAAAGAATTTCCTTCGGGCTAAAGTATAAAGCTCGCATCCTCAAAACATAAAAATAATTGCCGCGTCTTTCATTCCAAAAACAATACTATGTTTTTCCTTCAGCCGATTATTTTGTTTAGTCAATTACCTTGCAAAAATTATTATAGCTTTGTGTTAATCGATTATTAATGCAGAAATATGACGCTGTTGAGTGGAATTGACGAGAATTTGGTGAGTGAAGGGTTTTGGGTTCGAAATTGGAAAAGTTGGAAGGAGGAATGAATAGTACTGTAAATGTGGTGGAAAATATGAGTGATGCTGCTTTTATATACAACAGAATATATGTGCGCAACTTTGAGTTGCACTAAACAATTTATTACATATGCGCAACTATGAGTTGCGCATATGTTAAGCGCAACTAAAAGCTGCGCATATCAATTTGCAAACAAAATAAATTTTCCCTTTGATGAATATTTTGCATATGCGTAACTATGGGTTGCACATATATTACTTCACCTTAAGCGCAACTCATAGTTGTACATATACGTTGGCAGCTACAAAACTGCTAATGTGAATGCTGACCGGATTAAAACCAACCATATTTAGTAATAAGTTTTCAAAGTAGCTCTAAAAGCAAATTAGTTTGGAAAATTAACCCACTTTGAGAGTTTGTCTTTGATTAAATGACTAATGCACTTATCGCTCAGGTTTCTCTTCAAACAGCTAGTCTGATGATCCATGATGGCTTCTCCGGTTGGCTCTAGTGACATGGCATGTCGCGGTTTGTGCAAAATCAAATGGGATAGTAAGAACGCAAATGGGATTGTAAAATGAATTAGAAAAGTGAAAAAAGGAGCAACTAAATGAAAAAAAAAAAAGGAATATCAATATCAATATCAATATGAATGACTATCGGCCCTTGTATACACAGACTGAGTTGCTAATCTATATATCAGTATCCTATCCTATTCTGCACATAAATAAATAAAAAAGACCAATACATAACCTCATTTCAAATATTATGGCTTCTATAGTGCATATGATTAAGAGTAACCAGTACCACCATTATGGCTTCTATTGTGAGTTCAACTGAGATCAACTAGTACCACCACGATAGTTATGTGACTTATAATCAGATGAGGAATGCTGCTTATATTCAAAAGTACTACATGAAGGTTCACCATTTCCATTAATAAACTTCTTTGGTCTTTTTGATCTGGATGGTCTCTGTTGCGCGATATTGCCTTCACTGTATTCCGCTGGATTTGATTCATATACTCCTACATCATTGTTTTTCGATTTTGAAGTATTTCGCTGTCTAGGAGGTTTTTGGCTGACAGGCCTCGACTTTCTCTGCAAAGGAATGATAGATATTTAATTGACTGTTCCAAAATTATTCTTGCATTCAGTCCATTTTTCAAAACATATCACACATTTACACCATTTTCAAAACTAATAAAAATAAACAAACCACTTTTAGCTAAGTGGTAGAAAGTGAATTTCTATACAGACGTTTGAAACGCTTTCAGTACAAAAGCTCGTATTCCGTCATCTAGATAGACAGAAAGTGGACTGTTATTGTAAAAGGTTTTCAAACTTGTTAAAAACTTCAAATGATAACCTAAATGGATATAGAAATTCCTTAAAATTACTTTAAAATTTTGAAAAATAAACCAACTATGGAATCATACAAAGTGGAAAGCACCATATAATACTGCATAAAAGCAAAAGGAAGAAACTATGAAAACAATGCACTACCTTCTTGCTGGAAGAAGATCCACAGTTTGGCTCAGCATATTCATGGTCTGAATTTTGTGGCATTCTAGGGTTATCAACATCTTCTAATGATACAATCCCATCATCATCCACTCTTACTCCTTTTGCTGGTTTTTTCTTCTTTTGCCTGTCTTTGACCTGAAAAGTTGTATATGAGGCAAATAATATCAATAGGAAACATCCCATAGTTCGCATTGGTAAAGAATGTGTTTTAAGAAGTCATGAAGACAAAAAAAGGGATATATTTTAAGCACGCATATGAACCAAAACTTGAAAGAGAAATTTAAAGATCAGGATATTGTTTATCTTACATCTGCAAATGTGCCTTACGCGTTACTAGTTCTTACCCCAAAGTCAACCATCTTTCTGAAAATTTAATTATAGCAAAGAACAAATTAATCAAAGGTTACCTGAAGAGGAATTTCTTTCAGTTTTTGCTCAAGCTGAGCATCATCAATAAGTAAAGAAACTACATCTTCAGGCTTCAATAGATCGCCCTGAACATGTCCTCCTGTCATCACTAGTTGCTGTACAGTATTCTTCTGGCTTGCTCTTTGTAATATCTTCTCTTCAACCGTCTCCTTGCATATAAGACGGTATACAGTAACCTATATGAAAGAAGAAGAAAAGGACATTAAGCAACATACAGTACTTCTTTATGGTTATTTCTATCAGTCGCATAGGGATTTGATGAAAAAATTAAAATAAAATAAAAAAACCACTAAAGCTATTTAATCTTTTGGTTATTTATCTGAGGTGCTCTGAGCCTTCAGATTTTCTGAACCTCCGGTTCATATGATCTAGAGGTTCCTATCCAGTTGCTGGTTCTTAATTCTATTGATGGAATTGTTGCTGAAGCCCTAAATAATGGACTACATGAAACATAGTTTGGTTGGTCACTTCTCTAAAGGTGAAACCCAGTGCAAGAGGCTCATGCACGATTGCGGGCTCTGGGGAGGTCAATAATGTACGCAGTCTTTCCCTCGCATTGCAAAGAGGCTGTTTCCGGACTCGAACCTGGACGCTCAGATCACCATGCGGATGATCTAACCGTTGCCCCAAGGCTCCACCTCAGTTTGGTCACTTCTCTACTCAGTAATTTTTTACCGTGATCTTTCGCGGATGATATGTTACAAAATAATATAATGACAAAAGTAGGTACACAGCCTTTAACGTCAAAACATATTTTCCCAAGTCAATGTGGTTGGATAGACTAATTCCACCTTCATTAGTAAGTATATACCAATAATGTACAGTGCATTATTGGAATATACTTAATATTGAAGTCAGAATTAGTCTCAATCCAACCATGCATGGAGGTGTCCCTCTATAAGGGGGAGAGGAAGAAGAACCGTCTCTTCATCTACTTTTAGCCAATTTTGATGCTCTTTTTCGTACATCAACAAACATTGAAACGAAAGTCTAGAGGCCCTCGGTTTAAGAGGGAACCCGAGAGGGTTCACATACGAGCAACGTATTATGATGAATGTTGAAGAAAAAAATGCGGAGAGAAGTAGGGATAAAAGCTGAGAGGAACATGCATTATAATGAATACTTTATTGATCAGGAATAGAATTACAATAATGTGAAATAGAATATTTTATTAACGAATATAAGCCTAGTTTGTACACTACCAATGGATAAACATTGAAATTATTGACATGCCATTTTTCTCAGAATTAAGATGTTGCAGGTACACAACAAAGAAAAGAACAACACATTTGATTATGGGGATATTGCTAGGTCTGAAAACACTTTGAAGACTTGGTGGGCTTAGAGATTGTAATATGGTCTTTAGGGCCACCGTCTGGTGTCTAAGGGTTAATAATAGATCAAAAGATTAATGTGCAGATTACTAATGAACTACACATGCTGGGGGATTTGGTGCTCAGAAATAGTCTTTTTTTAAGCCAAAATGAAAGAAGTGGATATTATTAGAATGTTCATAAAGATATTGACCTGATTTTCAAATCCATTCCATACCCAGGATCGAGAAGCGGATCCTTAGGCTAGTTCATCGAAGACTTCTCTTTTTTAATTCCATTTAGCGGATGGCGGTCCATATAAATTTCGTGCTGATTTTAGACTTCAACGGATTTTTACACTGTTGTAAAAATCCTTTCGGTGTCTGCCTAGAGAGCTCATCTAGGAGCTAGGTAAGTCTTACCGCCTAGCTATCCTGCCTAGGCTCGCCTACGCACTAAGCAAGGCTTGCCGTCTACTCTAATCATTTATATAGTTTTTACACTTTAACCCATCCAAACCCTCAAAATTCCTATTTGGGCAGTTGACGATAAGCCAAATACTAAAATACACCGAGTTTATCGAAAACATATAACACCAATCAATATTCAATCAATCCCCGCTCAGATTATCAATCTCTAATCCTAACCCGTCACATAGCGTCTACCCCATCACAGATTAATTTGTGATGTTTTAGTCACATAGCGTCTAACCCTGAAACACCAATTAAAATTAATCTCAACATAACCCATGGTTTAGTTTAACATAGTTAAGATATGTGCATGCATGTAGGGGTACATTGATTATGTCTTGCAATAAGTTTTTGTTTGAATTGAACACAGCATGAGGTCTCGGTGGGAGAGAGAGAGAGGAGGGGGTATTACTTCTGCCTTTAAAGTTTAAAGTGACGCCCAAGCCACCTTCCTTTAATGGAGCATGTCACGCACATGTCAGATTGATAATATATAGTATCATGTCAGCATAACTGGTGTTATACAGTCTAGGACCCACCAGTCTAGCGGTAAGAGTTGGAAGACTTTAGATTGTGAATCTAGACTAGAGATCTTCGGCCCTAACATCGGTTATCAATTTTCAAAAAAATGATTAAATTGATAAATAACTGGACAAATACATTTTGTGGAATTTAATGGCACGTAACCTTTTTTGTTTGACCCAACCGATGTGCTCTATCCATTGCCTGTAAATCTAAAGTGGGATTCCAATCACTTTCATAGAAGATAACAGTGTCAGCAGCAGTTAGGTTGATACCAAGACCTCCAGCTCTCGTACTTAACAAGAACACAAAAATGTCGCTCCTAAAGCAGCATAGATAAATGAATAACAGTAAACAAAAAGTAATTATAAGTCATAGAAATGATTATATAAACCAATCAGTATATTACCTTTCCTGAAAGTCTCTGACCATGTCGCGCCGATCTGAAATACTGGATGATCCATCAAGCCTAAAATATTTGTACTTCCTGTAATTCATATAATCCTAAAGAAGAAAACATGGAATTAATAGTGAAGAAAAATGTATCATAATTCTCTGCTAGGATATCAAAGAAAAAGACTTGCTTATACAGATTAGTTCTATTTAATTGACATTTCATAATCTCTTATTATTCGGCATATTTACTGCACTTGTGTGAAGTTAAAGCATCCTTTGGCTTGGTTTGCTAAAAAATAATATCAGTGGAATTTCCTATATGATCTAATGCATATGAAATAGTATCCCATCATTTTTCATGATTTTCTCTGCATCAGATTTTGCTGCGTACCAAAATATGCATCCATGAATTCTCATAAATCCATCACCACCACTTGGAAAGCCTTCAACAAACTTACACATGCAATGTATGTTATTATTTTTCCGCTTCAGTGACAAACTAAATCCCCAACCGGTCACATGCTCTTCCGTTCATCACATGCTCTTCCATTCATCCCTTCATTACTACAATTAATCTTAACTTAATTCAGGTTTGTTGCAGACTTGCAGTTATGACAAAATAATGATAATAATGTTGTTTTAGTAGCAGTAGTAGTAGTAATATCATTGTTGCTAGTAACTGCACTTATACGTTTTACATGTAAATATAAAATCTTCACTATGAGTTCTGGAATGCCTATTATATTTAATAAGCGATGAATTTGTTATTTGTTGTGTCTTAAAAATTTGTGTTACCGGCACTTTATTCCTAAATACAGTAAAAAAACTACTTTGACAAACAAACCACAAAGGATCAGTTATGGTTATAGCTTGTTATCACGTTTTGTAAATCAGTTAGTAGACCTGTCAAAATATGATCCAACCGACGAACCAAACCGATTTACCCTACTTATAAATGGGTTGGGTCAACTCATTTATAAATTTTATTAAATGAGTTATGCTTTGGGTTGACCCATTTTTAAAATGTTATAAGTGGATAACTCATTTACCCATTTATTAAAAACAAATTTAAAAATATAAATTTTGAATGCACATTGTAGTTTTCCATAGAGACTGACAGTACTTAAAAAATAACAGGCTACCGCATCCCTATATTTGAACTCCACCTAGTGCAGAAGCTGCTATTTTTTTTGTTCAGACTACAATAACTTTTTTATACTAACTCGGAATCAGGCAAGACTTCGATAAATTCTCATCTAAATTACGGACAATATGCAACACTCGGATATTTCATCTTGTGAACGCACACTGTAGTTCACCATGGGAACTAACAGTTGTACTTAGAAAATAACAGACTAGCACATCTCCATATTGTGAACTCCGCCTAGTGCAGAAACCGCTATTTTTTTTGGACTTCAATAACTTCTTCATACTAACTCTAACTCAGACGAGACTTCGATCGATTAACTCCCACCTAAATTACGGACAATATGAAAAATTCGAATACTTCATCTTTTGAACGTACACTGTAGTTCTCCATGAGGACTGACAGTTGTACTTAGAAAATAACATGCTACCACATCCGCATATTTGAACTTCGCTTAGTGCAGAAATCACTATTTTTTTTGTTTAGACCAATGTATGAGGATCCGGCCGGAACCACGAGATCCCGACGATCTCGTACCGGTTCCGGCAGGTGGCGGGACGGGATTAAGGCAAAATCCCGTCCCGTTCAAACCAGCGTACAAAAAAAATCGCGTCAATTACGCAGAGAAAAGCAGCCACAAGAATCAATTAATCAAAAGGTAGCTAAAAAGCAAACCCTAGTTTACTGAACGTGATCGAACAGTAAAAAGAGAATCAAAATTCGTGTATAAATACAACATTCGAAAACACTAAATTACCAGGATCGATCTTCAGAGCGATTGTGATACCAATTCGAGCGAGCTTCACGAGAAAATCCGAGGCGAGCTTCACAGAGAAAATCCGAGGCGAGCTTCACAGGGAAAATCCAAGGCGAGCGGCTTCGACTTCGACTGCGAGAGCTTCGACGTAGGTGAATTTTTTTTTTTGCTTTGCCGCCTTCGTTTTCATCGTCGACCATTATCTATTTTCTTTTTTTTTTCTTCTTTCGTATCGTCTGTTTGTTTGCAAAGTGAACAAAGGAAGATAAAATATGCTTATGGGTTTTTGGGCTGGGAAGGGTTATTTTAATTTTTTTTATGCGGTAATGGCTACTTGTGCATATTAATTAACTTGTTTATGGGCTTTCAAATGCAATATGCTTATCCATCGTATTATACAACACAAGACGATTAAGGAAATTCTGAAAACAATCCATATGTAGATTCGAGAAATAGTTTTTGGATGTAGTAGTATTGTGTGTATCATTATTATTTTGTTGTATACTATATTTTTATATGAATTTACATCGTTTATAGTTACTTTTGTATTACAAATGCAAATCTTCGATATTAGGACCGAAACCGAAACAAAAACCGAAACAAGCGAAATTTCCGAAACCGACCGAAACCAACAAAAATTAAAAAAAACCGAGACGAAATCCGAGTTCTCGAACCTTGGTTTAGACTGCAATAATTTCTTCATGCTAACTCGAAATCAGACAAGACTTCGACCGATTAACTCCCACCTAAATTACGAACAATATGTAACACTCGGATACTTCATCTTGTGAACGCACAATGTAGTTCTCCATGGGAACTGACAGTTGTACTTAGAAAATAACAGACTACTACATCCTCATATTTGAATTCCTTCTAGTGCAGAAGCCGCTATTTTTTTTGTTCGAACTGCAATAACTTCTTCATACTAACCGGAAATCAGGCGAGACTTCGACAAATTAACTCTCACCTAAATTACGGACAATATGGAACACTCGGATACTTTATCTTGTGAACACATATTGTAACTCTCCATGAAGACTGACAGTTGTACTTAGAAAATAACAGGCTACCACATTCTCATATTTGAATTTTGATGAAAATTAGAATTAAAGTTTTAAATTTTAAAATTTTAGTTTTATTGAAATTCAAATCGTAAAAATTAGAATTAGAATTATTTTATATCTATTTATTTTTTATTAGCCAAATCAAATTTGAATCTTTAAATGGGTTAAATGGATAACTCATTTATTAAACGGATTGGGTCATAAATGGGTCAAAAAATGGATCGTAAATGGGTTGGGTCAAACTCGACCCAACCCATTTTGACCCAACCCAACCCGTTTGACAGGTCTATCAGTTAGTACAATTCTCTAAGAAAGACGAGCTTCGAAAACCAATCAAATAGTTTACTGAAATATTTGGCATTCCTAATTTAATATATAGACTTTCCTCCTCGGTTGCCCTACTATATTTCCTATATACATTATGTATTACAATGTATTATAATCATAGGAGAATCAAGTTCTAGCTGCAGCTTGTTAACCAGATTATGTAAGACAATTAAGATAATCCTATAAAAGGAAAAGAACTTTAAGATGATAAGATCACATACAACTACATAGGTTATGCGGACTTTCAGAGTTCAATTATATCCAATATATACCAAGTTTAATAATCTTTAGCCCACCTCCAGTAATATGTGATCTGACACACGAAATTGTCATTGTACAGAATATACAAACCCCTGGCAGGGTATAGCTTGTGAGCTGTATATCAAATAAATGAAGTATAATAACCTTCATATGTATATTAAGTAGCAAATTGTCATCTTTTGGTGAAGAAACATAAGTGTACAAGTTCGTAGGAAAATCAAGTTCTAGCTGCAGCTTGTTAACCAGATTATGTAAGATGATTCAGATACTCCTATAAATACTCCTATAAGAAGAAAAGGACTTTAAGATCACATACAAGTACAACTACATAGGTTATGCGGATTTTCAGAGTTCAATCATATCCAATATATACTAAGTTTAATAATATTCGCCAACATGATTAGCTCAATTGGATGGTAGTTTAGACTACGAGATTAAATGTCACGAGTTCGATCCCTGAGATCGACACTTGTTGGCATTAATGAACCATGTTCAAAAAAAAAGTTTAATAATATTCAGCTCAGCTCCAGTCTGTGCAGTTTATGTTCCGTTATAACCCTGCTATATCTCATAGCGGATTTCTACTGCTACGATTTTTCCATATAGTATTTCCGCTTTAAGTCCCGCTATTTCCGCTATATACCTTTAAAAGAAATGAATTGAAAAATGACATTTATACATTATAAAAATTAAAAAATTTATTTAATTGAATTTTTAATATATTTTTAGAAATGAAAATACAATGGTGTAAGGTTCCGGCTGGAACCACGAGATTCTGACCATCTCGGATCGGTTCCGGTCGGAGGCGGGACGGGATTAGATCAAAATCCCGTCCCGTTGTAAAAAAATCCAAAAAAAATATCAGAATAGCTGCTGCAAGAGGAAGAGGGGATAAAGCAAGAGGAAGAGACAAACAAAAGTGGAATCCATCAAAACAGTAAAAAAAACGAGAAAAAAACATGGTATACGCATTGACCAGATTCGCGCCTAGAGCTTAAATTGGAGCAATCGAACAAATTTGTTGCAGAGGAGATTCCATTAAATTTGAACATCGCAGATCGCATGTAGTTGTTTGCTTTTTTTCTTCTCTTTTTCTCCGTTCAATCTAATTTCCTTTTTGCTTTTTCTTCGTTCCATTTGATGTCGTACGTATGAACAAAAGTAGAATCAGGGTTAAGTGTGGGTGTGGGCTGAAACAATATTAAATGGACCTGAGATTACTTAAAACTGAAATGGTCATGTGAGCTAATCTACTTCTACTTAATTATTGGTGACTAGTATATTTTCAATTGTTGGAATTTTATTATTTTGTTTTTTTTGAGCACATGGGAAACCTTAAAATCATGGTATTCATTGGTACTCACTTAAGTAAACCACGTCGTGTGTCTATCCCGCTTTTATTTAGTCGTCGCACACGGATGTGTAACGTTGAAACTCCCACTGATGGTTTGGCGTTGGGATTCGAACCTGCCCGGACGCAGTTCTTAGGTTCTCATCTCCCAGCTCCCAAACCAACCGAGCTACGAACGGCGGGTTAGAATTCTATTATTGGACTTAGACTTAACATTGCATTGAACTTGTATTTGACTTTGGATTAAACATTAAAATAGTTTTTAGATGTAATTGTGTAGCTCAAAGAAATAGTTTCTTGGTGTAATTGTGTTGTAATTTTGCAGACTATATTTTTATATGGATTTGCAATATTTATCATTACTTTTTCATTAAAAATACAAAAATTTGATATCAGAACCGAACCAAAACGAGAACCGAAACTTCCGAAATTTTCGAAATTGACCGAAACTAATAAAATTTCAAATGACCGAAACCGAGTTCTCGAACCTTGGATGATACTAATATTCTACTAAATTCAATTGTGTTATATAACAGTTTTACGTTTATTTACAGTATATTCGCACATGTTTTTATTTAAAATTATTTATGTATTAATTATAATTCAATTGAATGTTAGTTTTTCATTTAATTATCATTTATATATTTGTAAAAACATTAAGTACGAGTTTTATATGCTATTTTAGAGTGATCCGTTATATCCTGTCATATCCTTGCTGTATACCCGCTATGACTTTTTGCACCTCCGCCGCATTGAATTTGCCGAGCGCTTTAATTGCACAGCCTCCAGTAATATGTGATCTGACACACAATTTTTTTTTAAGAAACTCCCCGATACAGAGGACCTCCAGGTGGGACGGCAGACCGACACACGAAATTGTCATTGTACTGAATATACAAACCAGGTATAGCTTGAGCTATATATCAAATAAATGAAGTATAATAATCTTCATATGTATATTAAGTAGCAAATTGTCATCGTTTGGCAAAGAAACGTAAGTGTACAAGTTCATAGGAAAATCAAGTTCTAGCTGCAGCTTGTTAACCAGATTATGTAAGACGATTAAGATAATCCTATAAGAGGAAAACAACATACAACCACATAGGTTATGTGGATTTTCAGAGTTCAGTCATATCCAATACACACACACACACTAAGTTTAATAATCTTCAGCCCACCTCCAGTAATATGTGATTGACACACAAAATTGTTGTTGTACAGAATATACAAACCGCTGGCATGGTATAGCTAGAGCTATATATATATCAAATAAATGAAGTATAACTATAATCATCTTCATATGTATATTAAGTAGCAAATTGTCATCATTTGGCAAAGAAAAATAAGTGTACAAGTTTTCATGGACCATGATTTATTATATTTACTAATAACATTATCTACAGACTCGAATATAAAGTTATGATAATTAAGAAGGTTTTTCCACTACCAGTACTATAAATTTTGAAAAATCACTGAGACAAGTTTTATTGACTTCGCCATAACACGTGCTGAAATAGATAATTCATAATAACACAATATGAAGGCAAATAAATATTAAATAGCATAATTCTTCGGGCACAAAATAGATAATACATAGATAACAAAGGAATACCTCAATAATATTCAGCATCTTTGTCATCTGTGCAAACAAAAGAACACGATGGTTTTCAGCTCGAAGTTGTTTCAACAGTATGTCCAGTGTTTGAAGTTTCCCAGAATCCTAAAATAATGAAAAAACTAATTCATACATGTGAATGCATTGGTGCAAATAGTAATGAAATTCCTAAACTAGTCATGATTTGATCAATATTTTAATAATTTGCATCTAAAGAATGTGTTTAACATTCCAAACTTCTATAATTTTACTATTCATTTATGAAAAATATACGAAAGAGCAATCTAGTAGAGTGTTAAAACTTCATGAGATTTACGTATATTGCAAAAGTATTTAAAGATGAATATCCAGAAACTTGAAAATTATAAGTTTTTTATGTATCACTGAATGTCACATGTATTGAGATATTTTAATGGTGCGACTTTGATAAGAAGGGTTGCATTATTTATTTAGTGATTCTCCCCAATTCCTGAAAATTGGAAACCTCTTCTAAGAATTCTTTATACGGTCATACTTGATCTAGGAAAAAGATTGCTTGCACTTTTATATATATCTTCCATTTACTGCCTTAAGTAAAATTGTTCTTTAGAGAATATCAATGAAATTATTATATCCTGTGAGCATGAGCTAATGTGCTCTGTATTTGGATAATATACACTTATAAACTACATCATAGGATAAATAAGTAAACAGAATCATCACATACCATCAGCATTTTTGCGGGGTCAAAGCTTTGCATGGGTGGAGATGAACCAAATATTTGATATGGGAGTTGAAGTATGGGCTTAACCGCAGGTGAAGCATTGTTGATCTCTTGTATCAAATGATGAGAGACACTAGGCATTTGTGGGCCATTTAATTCAGAAGTGCGAGCAAACCCTAAAAACATTTTCTTAGTCCAAGGATGGTGCAATTCACCTACAGTTTGGTATGCAAACCCCCTATCTGAACATTGAGTGCTAATCTGCAATGTTAAATAAACAAAACTTATACAAATAAACAAGTGTGTGCATAAAATAGTTAAACAAACAAATTTATGTAAACGATAAATAAACAAAGATCATATAAATAAATGAGTGTGTGCATACATTAGGAAATTATATGATAGTGCTCATGGTGGTCTTATGTTTGATCAGAATAGTGTAGACGTTGTTGTCGTGTCTCGCATTATGTATGGGTAATGGACGCATATTGAAAAAAGAATAGTCTCACATCGTGAAAAAATAATGGAGGTGGAGTGATATATATATATGAGTTTGGCTGCATGTAACAACAAAGGATTTCTTTTGTTAAAAGGTATCGGCCAAACTCATATCTTGCCTCCATCAAGGGATGTGTGAACGTGATTTCAACATGGTATCGAAGCCGATGATAACACCTAGGACAATGGACAATGCACAAGATTTCTGTAAATCGTAGTGACTAGCAGTGTAGGCTTAAGTAGTCAGACTTAAGGTGGAACTAGATCATGATACGTTGGATCTGGTAGAATGACACATAAACAAAGTCTCGATATTGTGCAGGCATCGTGTTGGCGTAGTGGAAGACGCATGGATGATGCGAGCCAAGGTGTAGATCTGTTGAGGTGTCTCGCATTGTGTGTGGGTAATGGTCGCATATTGAAAAAAGAATAGTCTCGCATCGTGAAAAATAATGGAGGCGGAGTGGTATATATATGACATTGTGAAAAAAAAATCATATCCGACATCTCAGTAATTTTTCAAATCCAAATTTACTCTAAGCTTTGCGATGACCTTGCTCCGATACCAATCTGTAGTGAAAACTTTGTTTTGCGGAAGCTTTTTTCAATAAATCTTTTATCATCCAAATCACAAAGAGATAATAAACGGACATGAAATCAAAAATCAGAAAATCAATACACAAGAGGTTCCACCCAACCACCCTCTTTATCGATTCACCAATTGTTTACAATTAATCGAACAAAATAAAAGTAAACAAAATACAAATTGAACCAATAACCAAATTGAGAAAGGGTGTATTGATCTCTATGGCTAAAATTGTTGGAAAAGAAGAACAAAGATGGAAGAAGGGAGAATTAACAAATGGATTTCCACACATTTTACACTCTCTCTTCTAGTCTCTATTTATTACATCAATTACTTAATGCCCAAGTTAATATTAGATGGTAAAAATTAAATTGATTAGTCAATTAGAAAGAGAAATAAACATAATCAAATATGTCTATCAATTAGGGGAAACAAAATCTTCTCTTTCTTTCTTTTGCATATTTATTTCCTTCTATTTGTGTTTTCGTATCACCAAAATTTAATAGACGTTTGGGTATATTATTCAGCCACATATGGAAAGATCATCAAGGATGCATTTTTTTTAATGAGAGAGAGTGGTCTATAGTCTATACTTTGATAATTTCAGTGTAAATGTAGCGTACAGAAAAGACAAGTGAAGTGCTAAGGTTATCAGATGAGGAATTGATGTGTTGTTACTCGAACAAAATCAAAATATACTGCCAAATCCCGTTAATTGAATTTATTCAGAAAACAAATTGAAATATGCTTATGATATACAGCTTAGTAACCAAAACGAATCAGTCATGCCAAAAAAAGTCAAAACATATGCTTGACAACGATTGATGAGGTACCACCATCAGCTATCTAAGTGCTCAAGTGTTCACAAGAACCCATTACCTAATAAAATACAGTCAAAACATATAACATCTCATAATACATAGCGAACTTAAAGCATATATAAACTTACTGGAGGAGCTCTAACTTTAGGAATGAAGCCATAAGATGAACGCAAAATCCTGACACTGGATATGAATCTATCATTATGAGATACCACTAAAGGCACAACATCTGATGCAGCTGCAAGCTTACTTCTAAGTATGCTTGCATCAGATTTCGTAGGAATCAATAGCATTCGTGCAATTGCTCTGTCTTTTGATTCCTCGGATTCCAATAAGAGTTCAAGGGATTCATGCATAATCTGTTTTTCCCACCTTATTACAGCAAACAATAACCTCTCAAGGAAAGAACACTTTGCTATAAATGATGCCTCAGCAGGTGATATATCCATCAACCGCAGAAAACCAAAAGACCCAGAAATAATCAAGTCTTCATGTGATAATTGGGAGAGTGCGGAATGATGCATATTTTGAGGAGAAAATATACTGAAGAACCTCTCGATAGTATTGCAGTGTTCACCTTTCCTCTTCGTAAGACTATTGTGTATAATGTCTTCATAAACCAATTTTGGCATCTTCAGAAAAGAGGGATGTGAATAAGTAATAATGTTAACTTTATGGATAACATCTAGAACTAATGTTAGAATATTTTTTGCCCTCGGAAGTTTGAGATTAAGCAAAATAGATAATAATCGTGAACTTTGAAAATATGAGTTAGATGAGAACGATACTTAAATAAAATATCAAGGAGCAAATTATACGAATACATTATATGATATAGGGTTGGAGTGTCCAGCATAGTGAACATCTTCTAGCTCTCCAAATGGAGCAGGAGAAAGGGAATTCGGAATTTCTGCAAAATGTAAGAATGAGCTTCCTTCATTTCGCTCAAAAAGTTCTGGATGATTGCACACCTAAAAAAAGGTAAAAATACCAAATATCTAAAATTCAGCATTTCCTTCTTTCTATCTTGGTGCATTTCTGAAATTGAAATATTAATCACCTTCCGCAATTGGATAACTATATTCATCAAGTTAACAAGTTTCTTATCATTTAGGTTCCCCCGATTGCTATCTAGGAACTCAGCAAGTGAAAATTTATTCTTTATAGCTTGATAAAAAGCCTGCTGCCTAGAGCTTAATTTACAGTGAAGAGTAATTTCTGTTTTCGGAGTCATTTCTTCTATGACATCTTTCTTAATTCGCCGCAACATAAATGGCTTCAAAACTGCATGCTGTAAGAAGCAGAAGTAAATGGATTATTCAGCATATCTCCAACATTAAAAGCGAAAGCTTAGCAAATTAAATTACTATAAAGAATAGTACAAGTCTGTTAAGTTGATGTTCGTTTAAAGCATCCCCATGTTCAGCATGGCCTTCAATACTGCACAATAAATAAACAAACAGAAACCCAGAGTGAGAGAACTAGCTGTTGCAAATAAAAAATAAAAGATTCAAGATTTAAAAATATAAAAAAAAAAGTAGAGCAAGCATAAGGAATAATACCCTTTCGAAAACCATTCATTAAACTGTTCATGACTATCAAAAAGTGTGGGCATGATATAATGGAGAAGCGCCCATAATTCTGCCATATTATTTTGTATAGGTGTACCAGTAAGAAGCAATCTATTTCTACACTTAAAAGTGAGTAACGTCTTCCACCTATGACTGCAAAAAGGAAAAAAATGAGCATATAAGGAAAGAGAAAATGATAGTTAAATGCCCTAAATATAAGCGTTATTTACTTGTGTATTATTGCGCTTTTACAAAATAGATAATTAGGTTCAGACATGTATGCAAACTATTGGTGGAATAATACAATATAAGGCGAGCAATTTAAAATTGGATATTTAACAGAGAATGCGCGCACGCACGTGCGCACGCACGTGCGCATGCACACGCAAACATATATCTATGTGTGCACACACGCGTGTATAAGATTTTTTGGCATGTGCAATTCGCGTGCATATAAAAAAAAATGACGACGTAAAAAATAATTGCATTTCATAGATCAAAAAATAGGAAGAAAATAGTTATGAATCTTTTGTCGAAACTGAGGTTCGAGCTTATGACCTTATTTACATAACTAAATATATATTTGAAATTTGAAAATAAATGTTAACTTTTGTCTGAATGGGATTCGATCTTCTAACCACTTGCTTGCATATAAAGGTTTTTTTTTGGAATTTTGTGGTCAAACCAAAAGATTGTGTTTCTATTCCAATTATTAATAAAGATGCATGTTCTGTTTTGTTTTTATTTTTTTCCTATAGCATGTATATAACATGGTCGATGTACCTGTTTGAACTTTTTATAGCCTGGGCTTCATCCAAGATCATATATTGCCATTTCACACGCTTTAAAAACTTCTCATCGGAAACAAGTAGTTGGTAGCTAGTAACGATTATGTGATATTCAGATTCCCTAAATACATGATTCATGTCAATACAGAACAAGTAATTCAATGAGGAGCAGTAAATTTTGTTGGATGAGGGCTACCTCCTGTAAAGAAGTTGTGGCCTAATTTTTTTCCTAAATTCAAGCCTTTCTTTGCCCCAATATGGTAGTGCCTTCAAGTCAGGAACAAATCGAGAAGTTTCATCAGTCCAATTGCTCAAAACAGATGATGGTGCCACCACTAGAAATGGACCCCATATATTTTTCTCCTGCTTGGATAGTTAAGTATCTACTATTAATAAATGACATTGATTGTATACGATTTACTGGCGTTTGTCATTTCAGTCATCGCCAAAGTTACATAAGTACCTTTTTCAAAAAAATTAGGCCCCGTTTGGCTTGTCGTTTTTAGTTTTGCGTTTTCGTCTATACAAAAGCGCGTCCGTTGTATGCATTGTTGAAAAACAAACGATTTTGAAAAATGAAATTAACATGTAAAATAGAAAACAAGTTTATTTTGTTTTTCGTGTTTCGAGAGATAAGAAAAGCACGGGGAACAATCCAACTCCTTCGTTGTCCGTGGTCGTCGCAACGGCTAAGAATTATAAATCTTCTTCTCTTGTTTCTTCATTTTTCTTAGTTCAAGTTGAAAACACAAAACTCAAAATACAAAATGAAACCAAACGGGCCCTTAGGGTCCGTTTCGTTTTGTGTCTTGTGTTTTCAACTTGCGTTACAAAATACAAGAAAATGTGAGAAAGTTTTTTACAATTCTTAGCCGTTGCGACGATGAACGGACAATGAAGGGAATGAATTGTTTTCCATCTTTTGGTTATGTCCCAAAACACGAAAAATCGAAAAAACTTCTTTTTTATTTTCTATGTTAATTTCATTTTTCAAAATTGTTTGTTTTCCAAAAATACATAAGAAATGCGCATTTTTGTTTAGACGAAAATACAAAACTAAAAACTGTAAACCAAAGGGGGCCTTATATTCTATTACACCTCTACATCATGTGCATACAAGCGCACATTGTGTGTGTGTCATACACCAGTGTTTATATAAATAAGTGGAGATATGGATAAAATTAGGCCTGTAAATGGTCGGATACGGATTCGGATAGTGCCATATCCGTATTCATATCCGAAATCATTTTCGAATATCGGATATCTGTATCCGCGGATGCGGATGGATATTGGATATCCGTATCTGCGGATTGGGTATTCTTCGACCAATTCACAACTAATAAATCTAGAAAAAAATAGAAAATTTTGATTTATTATAAATCCATTTCAGTATTAAAAATATAAAAATAATAAATACGCTAAGAAAACTAATTTTAAGCAGCAAATATTAATTTTTATTCATATATTGAATTTCTTTTACCTAGATAAAATAGTAAATGACAATCATTTTATGTACTAAAATACACAAAAAGGTAACTATAATCTTGATTAAAATCGTACGGATAATTATCGGATGCCCGTATTCATTTTTCGGATATCGGATAATTTTTCATACCTTGGATACAGATACAGACGGATTTTGAATTTTTTGATAAAATAAGCATTCTTATAATCTCATAATTTCTATTTTTGACTCCTTCGAATTTCAATATTTACCTAATCAGCAAAGAAAGTAGTTTTTACCTAAGTAGTTAAATAGCATAATTGTAAAGTGGAGGATGGCAGTTGTTAAATTAGTTGGATAATATCATATATAACCTATGACATAATTTCTGGGATAGTGTTACTAAAATCAATGCTTTGAAAGGCGTGCCCAAACCGCCTCAGAGCAAGACAGAGGCAAAAATGCCTTGAGGCTGAATTTTACTAAAATCAATGTTTTAAAAGGCATGCCTCCAATTCCGATTTCGATTGGTTTATTTAAGAAGAAAAAAAAGATAATCTAACAGGAAGAGGAAAAAATATTAAAAGAATAATTTACCCGTTTTTATGCTGCTTCTAATATTGTGCTTAGATTATCATTATATATTTATTTAAATTGGATGTTGCTTGTAATAGTCTGTTTTTCAACTAGAAATTGGATGATTTTTTGTTGCTTGTAATAGAGATTTTAAATAGAACTGCATCTAAGTTTTTTATTAGAAATATATTCATACTGTGTTTAAGTGTACACTAATGAATGAGCTATAAGTAAGGAAGTTTTTAAATGAAATGGTTTAATGTGATTGATTGCATTTTGTTTGAATCATTTTGAATGTTTAACGTTTCATATCTTTATGTTCGTTGTTTATTATTCTATATATAACTCTATGTTACGTATATGTAATGTTTACCGAAAATCTTACACTTCAACATCTTGAAGTTTACACCATGCCTTGGGAGCACAAAAACGACTCGTGTACGCCTTCGCTTTTAAGATTCAACTAAAATCGTTGACTTAATAGAAGAAAAACAGACATATAGTTCATCAATCCGTGTTCAAACTTCAAACTTATATAAGAAATAAATGATTGAAGAAGTAATAAATATGTAATTCCGCTTGCCTCAGCCAAATGCGCCAAGAATGCCATGGCCTGAATAGTCTTTCCAAGGCCCATTTCATCAGCAAGAATACCATTCAAACCCTGTAGAATAAATGGGAAAAAACATCTTGGCATGTATAATTAGAAGATAAAGTTATATATAAATTTCTGTGAAGATAAACAGTTTCTAAATTAGTTATTTAAACAAAATATCACCTGCTCATAGCAATTAACAAGCCACTGCAGCCCTTTCAACTGATAATCTTTCAGGTTACCTTTAAACAGGTCTGGTGTTTGCACGGAAGAAGTTGCCGGCATTGTTGAACTGAAGGTTACAAAAGTTTAAATTCAAATGTAATTTAGGATAAAAACAGAACAAATAAATAACTGGTACTTACGGATTCAACAGATCTATATTACTTGTTCCAGAAATTGCTCGATCATTAGAAGCTTCGGCTATTTTAGCTGCTTGTCTTAACTTCAAACATTCATCATCAAATGAATCTGTCATCTTCTTCTGCTGTGAAGCAGCATTTTTAGCTGCTATTTCAGCTTCTCTTCTTAACTGAGCTTCTTCAGGATCTTCATCAGGAACATATGGGTCACCAATAGCATCATGGTCTTCTGAAAGTAAGGTTTCAGAAGGTTGTGAATCCTTGTTTTGCATGAAATGACTGTACAGCTCTGTTTGTGACAGCAAGAAATTGAGCCTTTGCTTCTGCCTCTTTGCTTCTCGAAGCTCCTCTTCCCGCTTTAAGGCTTCGGCTGCTTCTTTTTCTTTAATTTTTCTTTGTTCCGCCTGCAAAATTAATTGAATGGGTAATCTGAACTTCATATGGAATCGTATTAAGCATAAATTCTGGAAATTATTAAGCTTGAGGCCACAAAAATTTATGGAGTAATGATCCGCAAAATGTCCAACTATTTAGAAGGACACGGCTTAAGAAGACATGCTTTTTGCTTCATAACGTATATGAAATGTTGATTTTGTTTAACCAAATAAAAATCCTCGGGTTTACAAATGTATGAAGTGAAGGTTCAAAAAAAATCACACATGAAAGGAGATCTTCTTTTTGCTTTACAATATATGGAATGCTGATCTTTGTATTGCCTTGCACATACATCACCAGCCAACAAATAATGAGGATCCACATGATCCACTTATCCGAAACACACAGGTATTGAAAATTTGAAGTATCATATCCATAATAACCAATTTTCAGGTTGGCCAGATCAATATGTGGCTTCTTATTCCCGACAGGTCCCGAATTTTCCAAGAGAGGGGATACTACTCATATGCAAATTCTAGTGTGCAATTTGTGGATGTGTAACTCGATCTTCCTATGAGTTCGAACCATCACTCTTATGATCTTGTAGGATAGGCTATGTGAACATAAATAAATAACAACTAAGTCATTATTCACAAACAAGTTGGGGTCGGCTAGAGATGGAACCCAAAATTAAATGACAGTCAATTTAAAAGTCATAATAACAATAATAATGATGATGATAAAATAAAGTCAAATAAGTAAATAAATAAATAAATAATAATTAAGTAGAATAAAAATAAAGATTAAAAAAAGATGATAATAACAACACTAATACTTATAGTAATATTGGTCGAAGACCAAAACACTACGTCTTATGCTCCTATTTACTAATTATATAATCTAAAACTTATAACACTACCCAATACCCATGAACCAACCATAAGCAAAAAAAACTTCCAACTCATGGTTCTGGTACGTGGATCGCTAACTTCCACGCGCTCATATCTGACACCGGCTCTTTGGATATATTCCAATCATTCAAGTCTATTTTTACTACTTCCTCTCATGTCAATCTTGGTCGACCTCTACATCTTTTTGAGCATTCGACGCGGCCTATAATTCCAACGCACACAGCTGCCTCCAGAGGCCTCCGTTGGAGAGGTCCAAACCATCTTAAGCGGTGTTGGACTAACTTCTCCTCAATTGGTGCTACTCCAAGTTTATCACGTATATCATCACTGTAATGACCCCGAATTTTAATTAACATTATTCGAGATATTTAATTGGATAAATTAAATAGAATAATGTAAATAGTAGGGAGATGGGATTAATAAATCCAATGGTCATGTCTAAAAGAATGAACTAAAATAAAAGGACTTAAATAAATTAAGAAGGAATTTTTCATAAGGGATAAACTTGGAAATGGGGCTATATTTCTTAGTATATATCACTTCCTCCATCTAAATAAACTTCCACTTTCTCATTCTTAACTCCCACATATTTCGGGCGGCCATTAAAAAGCTCCAGGAAGAGTTTAAATTGAAGAATAAACCAAGGAATTGAAGCTAGAAAAGTATCTCATTCTCCAATCAACTAATCAAGGTGAATAATCATGTTTATCATCTTGTTTTTCTGTGTTTAGATCGGTTATGGGTTATACCCAATTCATGTTTGTGATTTTGGTTAGGATATAACCATTTAAACCTTTGTTTGGATAAGACATGGGTGTTTTAAATGTTAATGGGTTAATTAACACATTTTTGTTCGGTGTTGATTAAATTCGGAATTGTTTTGATTTTCATATGCTTTGAAATTTTAATATGTTGAAGTATATGATTTATCAGATTTTTGGTGATTTTTGAAAATTTCTCCTTAGTAATTTATTAAGGCAATTAAATTATTTAAGCCCAATGGCTAAACTGAAAATTTGCTTCCGAAATTACTTAAATTCGAAAAGAAATTGCTTTTGAAAATAATTGAGGAAGAAGTACAGCGATTTGAGAAAAAAGTTGACTTTTGCACTTTTTACTATTTGGAAGTACAGGAGAAGGTTTCTTAACCAATCAAAAGTAGACAAACAAGATAAAAACATCACTTCAGTGGGCCCAGTTCTGCCTTCGACTCCAACAAGCCCGCTTTTACTCTTCCGATGAAGTCGAAAGGTACCTTTCGCCTAAAACGGAAGGTAAACAGTTACCCTCCGTCAAAGTCGAAAGGTAAGCATGGGTCGAAGGGAAGAAAATTGCGAAGGGATGGGGAAGCTACTTCTTTTGCTTTCAAATAAAAATATAAAAAAATTGTTTTCGAATAAGTTGAAGGGGGATCCTTCGACTCTATCATTTTATAAAAGACTAAAATTTTATATTCAAGAAGGGTTTCGAAGGGGATCTTCGAAAGCTTAAACCTTCAAGAGTATTGTTTTAAAATGTTTTCCGAAAAGATGTTTTAAAACCTTTCGGCAAGCCTAAGGGTTAACCTTCCGACACGATCGAAAGTATGCTTTCGAAGTGTTGGTTCCAACACCAACACTTTATTGTTTTTGAATGATTTCGAAAGGTTTTGATTTCGAAAGGATTGATTTCGAAAGGTTTTGAAGGGGTTATCTTCAATGATTGCGAAAGGTTCTGATTTCAAAAGGTTTCCGAAGAGGCTAACTTTGAATGTTTATTTGCTTTCGAATGGGACTTCATTCGAAGGGTTTTAAATGGCTGTTTTTAGCCATTTTTCTCAAGTAAAACTTTGCTAAGACGAAGGGGTTACTTCGAAGGGTCATGGCATAAAATACTTATCTCTGTTTGAATACGTAAGAGAATCCTTATATAAATTAATGTTATAAAACCTTGGGGACACCGAGGTGGGTTTAATGTTTTCGTTACATAGTTTGGGGTTACAAACAGAAATATGCTTTCGAAAATATACATTGGAGCTATCAATGTGTTTTTATTTAATTTAATCTAATTGGACTACCAATGGGAATAGGTTAAACGGGTGGTATACCTGGGAAAATAATTAATCATGAGGATCATGAAGTTTTATAAATAATCATGGGGATCATGATATTTTTGGCCAAGTGATAGGTTTTTGGTTAACATAGGAAAATCATGGAATGTGCGGTGGATAGCCCACATCAAATTTCTAAAGTAAAGAATGTTTTGTCAAAGGTGGTTAGCCTCGGGATTTGACACCCAATGGTTCATGATCATCCTAGAATAGAGTGTGCGGTGGATAACCCACACCATCTTTTATAACACAATGTAAATGGGTAATCTGCATTTATTTTGAATGGATTTGGGATGAATAGTCCTATTAAATTATGGCGAATAGTCATTTTAAAGATTTTAGATGGGAAATCTAATAAATTGCTTTTAGATGGGATATCTAATAAATGGATGAATGAGATATTTAATACATATGATTTATGGTTTTATTTCATATTATGTTAAGACTAATCATTTTGGGTGCAAGGGCATAGTAAATGATTTGGATGTTTATTTGGGATACTAGTGAGGGGGAAAACCTGTTCCGCTAAGCGGTGGATCTCATTAGATATCTATTTATGATAAGAGATGATAATGGATTATTCATACCAGACTCGGTGTCTAACTCGAAGTTTGTGTTTCTCCACAAACTCTCGGGTACTCAAAAATTAATTTAAGTAGTCTGAGAGTGGGAGACTTTCAGGTTTTGAACGAATAAGCTTCCGGAGACGTGCAAGAGGCAGTATTAGCTATATAGGAGTTATTTTGTGTATTCCGCTATGATGTACTAAAAACTGTAAAGTTCATATTTATTAGTTCTCTGATCATCATAAGGGGACATCTCCATATGTCGCTCTTATCGTATTTTCTACATGTATATGTGATCTGAACGTGGTTAACGTCTGGGATTATGTAATTAAATCTTAAATTGAAATTCATAAGAAATGAGAAATTCTGTTTTGTTGAAGTTTAAAAAAATTCATATTCTTGTGTTTCTGTGTTACCAATATTTTCAAGATTCCGATTTCGATCACTCAGAAATAACACATATAGATGACTACAGCATCCATAGCAGCTAGTTTTGAGCCTCCGAAAGCGGGACGTTACAATCATTTCTAATTCGGTCTCTTCTTGTATGACCGCATCTCCATCACAGCATACGTATCTCTGCTACACTTATCTTCTGGACGTGTTGCCTTTTAGTAGGCCAACATTCTGCACCATACAACATCACAGGCCTGATTGTCATTCTGTAAAACTTTCATTTAAGCTTCTGTGGGACATTCCTGTCACAGAGAATGCCAAACGCTTCTAGTCATTTCACACAACCCGCTCGAATTCTAAAACTAACATCTTCATCAATCTCACCATCATACTGCAACATTGATCATATAAATCGAAAGGATTCCTTTTTTAGAACTACTTGTCCGGCCAGAGTGACATCTTCATTCTCTGACCTGACACCGCTGAACTCGCACTTCATATACTCTGTTTTAGTTCTACTAAGTTTAAAACCCTTTGATTCTAAAGTCTGTCTTCACAGCTCCAGTTGTCTATTAACTCAAATCCTGCTTTTGTCAATTAGCACAACATCATCATCAAAGAGCATACACCAAAGAATCTCACCTTGTATACCCTTCGTAACTTCATCCATCACTAGGACAAAAAATGTAGGAGCTCAAAGCTGACCCTTGATGTAATCCTATGTTAATGGGAAAGTCATTGGTTTCACCCTAGCATGCTCTGACACTAGTCACAACATCATCGTACTTATCCTTGAAGGGTGGTGTATTTTGTTGGGACTCTCTTCTTTTTCAGAGCCCACCACATAACATTTCTCTATACTTTGTCATAAGCTTTCTTCAAATCGATAAATACCATGTGCAGATACTTCTTTTGCTCCATAAACCTCTTCATAAGTTGTCTTATCAATAAAATCGCCTCTGTGGTCGACCTTCCAAGCATGAAACCAAATTGGTTTTTTGTAACGCTTGTCATCCTACTTAATCGATGTTTAATGACTCTCTCCCAATGCTTCATTGTATGACTCATAAGCTTAATTCCTATGTAGTTTGTGCAACTTTGAATATCTCATTTATTCTTAAAAACTGAAACTAATATACTTCTCCTCCACTCATCTGGCATCTTGTGTGATTTGAAAATATTATTGAACAACTTAGTCGGTCAGGCTATCCCTGCATCTTCAAGGCATTTCCACACCTCAATGGCAGACGAGTTATCAGTCTACTTATGCATTGTTTGTATCCTACATATCAGTATGGTACCTTATCGATCAAGGTATACTCTACGTCAACCTACACATCATTTACTACATGCTGCACATTTGCAAAAACACATATCATACATAACTATCTTCACGACATGAACGATAAGTCAGGGTATGAAGTTATATTTCTCAAAGACCTTTGTTGTTTGAAGGTACAGAATAATGAATAAATTGGAAGTTTGTGATTCGCACATGCAAACTCTGGCGTGTAATTTGCCAGCATAGGACTATAGTTTCCCTAGAGTGGTACGTCGAGAATAATGAATAAACTTAAAGTTTGTGATATGTACAAAATGATGAGGCGAAGAGCTAAGATTGCATCTTTAGAAGGCCAACAAAAAAGAAAATAGTGAAAACTTCGTAATTTGATAATTTCGTATAAACAAGTAATGTGGCACAAATACAAAACAATGGCCCATTTGGTTTCATTTTGAATTTTATATTTTACATTTTCAACCTGCAATAAAAATATGAGGAGAGCGAAGAAGATTTAAAATTTTAAGTCCTTACGACGATGGAGGGACATCAGAGGGGATGGATTGTTTTTGTGCTTTTGTTATTTCCTAGAATACGAAGAACAAAATAAGTTTGTTATCTATTTTGTATGTTAGTTTCATTTTTCAAATTGGTTGTCATTCAAAAATACGTAGACCGTGCAGATTTTTATTTGGACGGAAACCTAAAAATAAAAATGGTAAACCAAACGGTGCCTAAATATTTCAACTTTTGACTTATAAAACATAATTAAAGTTGTATCAGGTGATCTTTTTAACTTGTAAATAAAAATACTAAAACCTTAGGTAGTGTTTGGTTTAAAAACGAATTTTGTGTTTTCGGTTTTCAATATGTATCTCAAATATGAGAAGAATGGAGGGACGATGGAGGAGATGACGAAGGGGATAGAGGAACGACAGAAGAATGGATTGTTTCACGTGCTTGTGTTATTTCCCAAAACACAGGAAAAAAAATGTTTTCTATTTTGTATGTTAACTTCGTTTTCTAAATTGATCGTTTTCGACAATATAAATACGTCGTGTGCATTTTTGTATGGACGAAAACCCAAAACTAAAAATAACAAATCAAACATTACCTTAGTTTCTGATGCCTTAAATCTTTGTTTTGTTATATGTGTGTGTGTGTTTTTGGGGGGGAGGGGGGTGTTAGGGTGGGAGGGAATTTCAATGGCACCCTTATTTTGGAACACCCCTTTCATATCTTGAGTTACACTATTCAATTGCTACAAAATTTTGTAGATGTTCAATCCATATATATATAAAGGATCGTACCTACAAAATTTGGATTCATTTCAATATATGTAGCATGATGTATTTGACGTTTAAATTTACGGTTAAAATAAATGTTTGAACGATGAATAATTGAATAATGATTTTGAAAATGCAAAAAATATTGAAATGAGCCCGAATTTTGTAGAAATGATCATCTACACATGGATTGAACATCCATAAATTTGTGTAGCACTAGGAATAACGTAGCTCAAAATATGATAAAGGTGCTAAAGAGGTGCTCCAAAACAAGGGTGTCACTAAACCTTCCTTGTGCTCGTGTGTATAATATGTATGTATGTGTGTGTGTTTAAGAACCCACTACATCTCATTCTACACCTATATGGTTTTCGTAGCTATATAATTCGAAATGATAGGTATAAAACTTTGAGAATGTTCAATCCAGATTATAAACATCACATTCACAAAAGATCATTTCAAAACTTCTAACATGTTCAAAATGTTAAGTTAGTATCAACCCTGGAAAAAAATTATTAAGGCACAGATAACCAAGTTTTGCTTGTAAACTCTATGAGGAAGTATGCACCGTGGTTCCGACACATACTCCAGGTAAATCACATGAATAATGTAGCTAGTGGGGATCAAACTCGTTGGTGGAAGCCGACATCTCAACCAACCACGCTACCCATAAGGGACCCGTTAAAACATTTATTTTAATCATCAATTTACAATATTGCTTTTAATATATTAGGATTGTTCATATTAACCAAAATTTTGTGAAGATGATCTTAAATCATGTAAAAACATGGCTGCCAATTTTTGTTTGATATCAAATTGTGTAGCTCTAAAAAGTATAGGGTTACAAAAGTAATGTAGCGGAGAGTCATTCCTGTGCGCGCACTCATGCATGCATGAGATAATGATGAAATCATGATTGTTATTATTATTATGACACCACTACCCATTCGGGCGTAAATTAGACAAACCAGGCTGGACACGGGAGTGTTCATATTCGGTTTAATAATAAAAGTGGATGGACTCGAACTAAGTACGTAGTTCAATTTTGGATGAAGTTAGATTGAAGACAATTTGAACAGAAAAAAAGAATTATCAAAATAAAACCTCAAGTTGGGACAAATTTTCATATACAAATTCATGTCCATAAAGATCATACAAACACAGACAGACAATCTATCTAGTCCGATTCTAGTGGACTTTGGACCACCCTATTCATCTTACACCTCTGTTTGGCTGCCAAGTTAAAAGATGTATTAAAGAAGCATTTAACAGCTTAGATTTGAGCAATACACTATGCCAGCATAATGACATTTTTGAACAAGCATGTATGCACAAGGCATTTCAGTTTTCAATTATGGTAAATCAATGAACATGTCTTATATAGAATTATAAAATATACCTGCTCTCTGTCTATTCTCTTCCAATAAAGCAGCATGTCCCTAGCAAGTTTTCTTGTACGGGTCACAGCACCTCTCATCATCTTAATAGACCTACCTACTTTCATTTTTACCTGGTGAACAATTAATGAGTCAATACCAAACACATTAACATAAATAGTACATACAATAATAAAGAAACACCTCTCTTTGGCAATTTTCTGAGAACCGCTTGGCATCAGCTATCTGTTTCTTGTGAAGATTGGCAAAAGATCTCTGATGCCTTGGAATGTCTCTTCTAGAGATATCAACCCAAACTTTCGCAAACTTATCGATCTCTTCTTTTTCTAAAGTGGTAGGATCTTTCTTTAATATTTGCTTTTTGGGCAAACTCCTCTCAATGATCTGTTTTCACCGAGAAAAAAATGAAAGAAAATTAAAAATGAAAAAAATGAAAGAAAAATAAAATGAACAAACCAATTAATAAAAACACATCGTTGCTAAAAAAATATAAATAAACAATAAACTTAATGTTTCTCGTTAACAAATAATTTAAGCACGTGGCATTATATCAGTGCAAATATATTTGACAATATGAATCTTACTGTTTCAGCATGTATTAGTCATATGAATAATCGGAAAACATTTCAAGTTAGCCTGAACGTACAACCACTTTTATGTTTGTGGAAAAAAAAAAGAATTCAATCTGAAAACACTGTTATGTAGCCCCCACCAGAACCTGTAGACAGCGCAGTTCTGCAGTGTACTGCAGAGTCATTACAGGATAAACTACCGCTCTTAAAGTCCAACCTCTGGGAGGCAAATGACTGATATCCAAAATCAGGAAACCCAGTAGACTATGTTAAGTTCATATAGTAAAATATGTACCTGTAAGTAACAAAACTAAAAACAAAAGGTCACAGCTTTGTTTGGTCCATGTGGCAGGGAAGGTGAAGATGGCTGCAATGTATGTGTTGCCCAAAATGTGGGGGTGTTTCATAACTTAAGAGCATTTTACTTTGTTTAGTTACATAATTCTGGTATAAACGCAAATATTGAGAAGGTGAAATGTTCGGTAGGAAAAACAAGGAAAATCAAATGTTCGAAGCTAAAAACAGAATAATGTGTGAGCATGTCTAAATGGGAAAGATTAGAAACAATATGTGGATACTTCTACCATAGCAGCGAAGATAGTTAGTTGGTCATACAGAGTTTATGCTAGTACATATGATGCAGTAAAAGTATGTGGTAGTTTTATTAGCCACAGAAACACTTAAAAGGTGAGAAAATGTCAGATGGAAACATATTGACAACTAACCTCATATGTATCTCCCTTTTCTAAAACTCTGACATAATAAACTTGTGAACTGCCACACTCGGACACAATTACACGCCTTATCTTGCCTGCTGCTCCTTCTGGTATAGCATCAAATCCAGCATCATAAACTTGAAGGCTAAACTTTTGACTTGAGTTACTTCCATAAAGAGCCTTTAACCTAGCTTGAAATGACTCATACTGAGGCTTCGGCTCAGGCATACATCCTCTCGTTCTGGCCTCAAATCTCTTATCACTAGCAACAAATGCCACAAGAGACCTTAAATCTAGCGTTCCTTTCAAGAAATAGTCGCTTATCTTGATATCTGAATAGTTTGGCAATTTCAAAGTAGTAGCAAGCTTAGCATAAGTTGGAGGTATTCTATATATTATACCATCACCAATGTCCAAGTATGGAGGGTCATTTGCAGAAGCATTCGAGTACTTGTAGCTTGGCTCATACTTAGAATTGTAGTAATCAGGCGATTTATTTATCTCATGAAACATTGGCTCCTTTTTAATTGAAGGTTTTGACCTATAACCGTGTTTTGCATTTGGCATCATCATTTTGACAGAAGTTCCTACCGCTGAATCATTAGAGTTGATTTTTCTATATTTTTGTGCATGACTGCCAACCATTTTTTGGTAATAATGTTCTGAAATTCTATGATTGATTTCTTCATAATATTGATCATCGCTATCAGCATCTCCACTGGCAAAAGATCTCATTCCCTGACTAATCTCTCTCTCTATATGGTCAGAAGATCTACTTTTCATGCCGCCATTAGCATACCGCAAATTTGCTCCCTTACCTAAAACATGCTTAAATGATCATTACAAAAACACACTACACATTTACGTAAACTTTGTCAAAATTTCAAGCAAGAAATGCAAATAAAATAATAAAAGTTTATTAAGTATCACCATTAATCCATGTCACAAAATTATAACTATCTTACACTGAATACGGTAATAATCATAATCCAAAAAAAATGATCTTCAAAACTAACTGACCATTTTAAGTTCAACAAAATTACATATACTATGTATATGGAAGTCCTTTAAAGAAAATGGTATCCAACACTAAAAGCTTTCTTAAATTATAACACAAATATCAAAAGGCTTATTTATTAAGTAATTATCCTCAACAATTAGTGTTGACTAAAGGGCCAGGTCACAAAATCATAACTATCTTACACTGAATACGGTAATAATCATAATCCAAAAAAATGATCTTCAAAACTCACTGACCATTTTAAGTTTAACAAAAGTACATGTACTATGTATATGGAAGTCCTTTAAAGAAAATGGTATCCAACAGTAAAAGCTTTCTTAAATTATAACACAAATATCAAAAGGCTTATTTATTAAGTAATATCCTCAACAATTAGTGTTGACTAAAGGGCCAGGTCAGGTCAAATCAAACCCATAACCCATCTAACTCATCCCTCGATAGATCTGGTCCAACCCGGTCCCGGATTAGATGGATTAGACACTTTAAATGGCTTTGACGGATTGAGACCAACTACAGCTATTTATTTACAAAAAATGATTGGTGAAAATACAGATGAAAAAATATACTAAAAATAGAACCTGTAAAATAAACAAAAAATGATTTATTTCTTTTTGTTGCAATGCAGCAATATCATAAACATGTATATTTTCTTTATAAAATAGACGGCCCAGGACCATTTATATATAATTTTAACTATACTCTTTCCAGTAATAGGTGAAATCTATAGTCATACAAATAAAATACAGAAATAAATGAATAGTCTTTGTGAACTACAAGATTATTAGTTATATAACTTGATAGTGTTGACTGATGCTAAAAATGTAGACATAGTAAAATATTTGCTGGAATCAGTGTTGACTTTTAACCGCTATGAACGACAGCAAAAGAACATAAAAATAAATGAATTAATGTATAATTAGTTCTTAAAAATTAATTCAAGTCATTTGTATTATGTAGTTCATGTTATGAATTATTTAATCTAGTTAGAACAACAGCGTGATTCATAATTGATCCGACGTTACAAAAGGTTTTAAATCTTGGATTACGGTCGCACGTTTTGTCTCGGAATCTTCACATAGGCTATCTCACAAAGAAGGAGATCTTGGACGAGATGAGTGTATCTCGGTTATACATCTCGGATCTTAATGTACATCTCAAGAATATCTCAGAGTAACTTATGTGTCTAAAATTGATGTTTTAAACTTTTAATCATGTATTTAACAACTATAACTTCCAAAGTAAAAATAAAAAGCATAACATGGTTATTTGTACAAAAAAAAGCTTGAAATTAACGGCTTGAAGAAGAGTGGTAGCTTGATCAAGTTAATTCATTTGTTACTGATTGAATAATATCCTCATATTCGAACATTAAAAACAAATGAAGTCTTTTGTTGTGACTCATCAAGATATAAAGTAAAAAAATATGTTCAAGGAGCTGGTAAATTAGTAGTTGGATTGAGTATTTCTTTTGAATTCAACTGAAAATGAAAAAATATTATACAACAACAACTAAACCATTATTCCCAAACAAGTTGGGAAAAAATACTATGTAAAAGAAAAAATTCAAGTGGAATCACGGATTGAGATTTTGATCTATATTTCGAATGAAATTTGAATATTTCAAACGAGATGAGTGTCAAGGAAGATACGAAGGAGATTCGATGTCTCGTTTCATCTAAGTGTGAAAATGAGAGATCTCGAAGGAGATCTCAGGCGAGATATAGGAAATTTGCAACCATGGACATTACAAAAAAAAAGGATAAAAAAACATTTGAAACTTTTAATATGACTATTTTGACTACAATGTTATAATGATTTGATCACAAAATCTGATTGTAAGGATCGACTTATTACCTTTGACAAGTTTGTGTGTGTATTACATAATATCAAATTGTTTACTTTGTTTAGGCATTGACTAATAACATTTTAGAACTTCCATTTTTATATGTTCAATCGGTCATAATACAGATCAATGTCATAACTAGATCAAGAAAATTTTGCATTTAAAATATACATTTTGTATGATTCAGATTTATTTTCGAAGTCTTCAAATTATCCTTTTACAAAAATAATAGATTTCGCTAATTTGATCTTCTAACATCATAAAAACCATACGCCGACGTGTTTAAAAAGTATATTCAGAATGGTCAAAATTTTTGGTGCTAATAAGTTAACTTCGTACATAATCATCGATTTTCATGTTAGTTTGATCTTTCTTTTTAGGAAGAGCTGTGAACATCTACTCCGTTTAATATTTCACTTCTTTATCTTTGGAAACATCTGACATTTTAGAAATCCATAATGATGTCAATAATTTAATATTTCATATATTGTGACCAGGACACAACTTGATCCAAGTCACTGGTTGGTCCAAATCGAGTCTGGTTTGCAGATTGAAATGATCTACATATCCGGTCCTAATAGGTTGCGGGTTTTGGCATGTGGAAAACCCAAAATACTCAAATCGTACCTATGGCTCTAAAATTGGTGGGTCGGGTCTGACATGCCATTTTATGTAGACGGGTCTGACCGGCCATTTTATGTGGATCAAGTTGGGATTCGTCATGTAGTGTATCGAGTCGGTCCACTATAGTCACAGCATGCATGTTACCTTAACAACAATATCAAAAGGTGTTTTAATGGACTCATTTTGGTGTTTTTTCCAGTTATGGGATGATTTTGAAGGTAATGATTTCAACAATCACGAGGGATTCGATTTTAAGAGGTTTTACAAATGGTTTTATAGCATATAAAACCATACTTGAGAGTTTAATTTTTATGAGCTTTGAAAACCATCCTAAATCATAAAATTATGTAAAAATCCAAATAGAAAATATATTTTATACATGTAGGGCTGTTATGGTAGTAGTAGCGTTACCGATACAAAAAAAATGTTACCATACCAATACTATTAATAAATCAAAAATGACTATCGATACTTTACCATTATCGTTGGTAAAATGATAGTTGGTATGTATCAATAAACTGGTATACTATTGACTGATAATGGTAAATTTACCAGTACATAAAACATTAAAAAATTATTGCATTGTTATTTTCATAATGGTAAAAAGTTAATTTTATTCCTGATTCTAACTCCATTAATATTGATATCAACATTTTGGTTTATTTTAGCCGACATTGAAAGTTTTCTTAATTCATCACAAATAATTTATAATATATTAAATATTAGCTTTGCTAATCTTAGTCTTGGAACCAAATAAATCTGAATAAGAAACATCATCATAAATAATACTATAAACATCTTCTTAAAAATTGATACAACTTCAAAAGTGTCGGTGGTTAGAATTAATTTAATTAGTGAACAAAAATAATATTACCGGTAAATTTACCGTTACCACTGGTTTTGACTTTTTTTACAATTATATTTACCGTTAATAATGGTAAATTTACCATTATCATACCGATAGCATTGGTATACCAATGTAGCTCAAAATTGGTTACTAATTATTTGATATTGGTATGTAACGGTAAATTCACCATTACAGTAACAGCCCTATATACATGCGCGCTGAACTTGGACCGGGGGGAGATCAAAAAATTATTAAGAAATAATTTTTCGAAGTAAACAGTTAGATTCTAAAAATTACATCAAAATGCTACAGCAAACTTTACAATTCAGGAAAAAAAAAACAAATTTACATGAAGCCGGTCTGTTAAATAAAAGGAGAAAATTTAAACATTGAAATGTCATCAGTACATACACACGCATACTTCTTAAAAAGCTATTTTCAAGTAGAAATATGAAATTAATGATATTTTGTTAAATTTGGAGTAACTGAAAAAATTGAAATAAAAAAATAACTAATAAATATCGATTTGACAGGTTAAATGAAATGATCAAAACTATATTACACAGTTGGTTCTCACGCAAAACTGATGCTTAAAAAAACTCCCAAAGAGCCTTAGTAAAAGAATCGGCCAGCCAACTTCCATATTACTTATATTAAATGCATATGCATACTTGATGCTTCTCTCAATGGTCATCATAATAATGTCAACTTTTCCTAGCTAAAGGATGCACATAAACACACACACAAAAAGTATGCACATACAAGTAATATAGCAAACTCTACTTACTAATAATGCCTTAGTATTAAGTCCATATCATATTCTCAAGGTAGTTGTAAGAAAAGTCTTTATAACAATGATGATTATGTAAGTTAGATCCTTATTTTTGAACAATAAACGTGGTTATATGTTTATAAATGGATGTACTGCAGGGAAAGAATAAGTGTAATGCATGGATAAAATGTACATGTCTAGTGTACTGCTATCGGCACGCGGCTTTGTGCTAGTGGCCACCATGGTCGGCGGCCAACCATCGAACGAGCCTTGATGGCTTTGGCGGTTGTTCGCCAGCCGCGGTTAAAAAAAGCATGGTGGCATGTAGCAATCAGCCAGGTGCTGATAGCAATGCACTATGTATGTGTGTGCGACTTCTGGTAGTGCAAAAACAAAATTTTCGTAGAAAAAGATAATGAAAAGTGAAAATTAGGGACCTAGAATACATGTTATATAAGCATTGACTTTTCTTATTATTACATTGAGAACACGACTCAAGAGTTATTGCTTATATGCTAATAAAGCGATAAACGTTCTATAATTGACGCCAAATGAACCCAAACCTTGGCTACTAGTACTCTCCTCCTGACTACTAGTCCCCGAACTATCCGACTCTGGTTGCGGCAATTGAAAATTCATCAAAGGCTGCACAAAAACAAATATTAACAAATTAACACAAAAAGGCCCAAACTTTTGTAGCAATATACGCCAAAGTTACAAGAGAAATATAAAATTCAAAATCAAAGAAAACTCGCCTCGAGGTTGAATAGCTTGGTAAACGACATCCCTTTTTTCTGCTCCATTAGTTGAAGCAATTTCAGAAATTAGGGCTAGGTTTAGAGAGGGAAACCCTTGGGACGTTCAAAGAATAATAGGAAAGGGTGTAATGAGATATACATAGGTGTCTTTGTGAAGCATATAATGAGAGAGAAAGGTGTGGAAGTATACTGAGAAATGCTGCTAACATGCGCGTTCCGTCTTGTGGACCCCATGTGGTTAACGTGCGCCCCCATTGAATAGGAATGCTGTTAGAAGAAAGGTTCCTTTGTTAGGGAAGGAGAAGAAATGAGCATCAATCTTCACGTTAAAGATATACACAATAATACAAATAAGGGTGCAAGGGCACAAAAGAAAGGTCCCTCGTTGCCTTGCCAAAGAGTGTCCTGACCCAAACCCCCTTGAATCTGGTCTCCTGGTCTATGGGGCATCCTAGGCTTCTAGGTCAGCACCTATTATCTCACCCCAACCAATGATCTTCTTTCACCTATTTTATCATCTTTTCTCCTCCTCTCCTTTCCCTCATCTTCACCTCCATGTTTGAACTATCAACCAAATTTTCAGACAAATGCTGCTTTTTTTCTGTTATATTTTATATGTTCATAAGGGTGTTTTTTGGATTTAGCCTTGTTTTAAAACTAATTATCGCAAATAGCCCAGTATTAAAAGTAATATCAGATTTAGCCCTGTTTTGACCAGCTCAGCTTCAAGCTGGCCAAAACATACTGGCGACTTTTCAAAAGTCGCCAGTTTTTTTTTTTGCGCATAATACAGGCGACTTTTGGAAAGTCGCCCACTGGCGACTTCCCAAAAGTCGCCCGTTTATTTTTAAAAAAAATGGGCGACTTCCCAAAAGTCGCCCATTCGGGGCTCTGCAACATAACCAGAGTCCCCATTCCTTCCGTCCTCATTCTTAACCCTCTCATATTCCAAAAAACCCCAAAACCCTATATTCCAAAAAATTTGCCTAAACCCAATTAAATTTCGTTTTAATATTCTTAAAAGTAGTAGATTTCGAAGATCTACCTCAAGCATAGCAAAACGTCATGCGGTCGAATTCAATCAAGGTATGCAGTAGAAACCCTAAGTTTTGAATTTAGTTTGCAAACTAAATTCTTTTTTGCTTGATGTAGAATGGCTCCTAGTTTTATTCAACTATATGCTATTTTGATGGTGAATTGGTTATTGACGATTTAATGTGTGTGTAATATCTTGGTGGATCTTACAAACCGGCTAAAGTTCGAAGAGGATCTACTTTTGAGCAGTTGAAAGAGTCGGTTTATAAAGCAATAAAGATAAAACCAGAAGAGTACGATATTGAAATAGTTTGCAATTGGCCAATAGATTCCGGATTCAAAGCAATCAAAATTGTTGACGACGAGGATGTTGAATTAATGTTTACTGCCTCGACCAAATCTATTGAGTTGTTTGTTGGGAAAAAAGGAGATCGGTTGCAGAACAACCAACACCGGCACCCGTAACAAATTTTGGCGTTGAAGAATATTCTAGAATGGTGGGAACATGAGTACCGGGCAAGGAATTCCGTCACCTAGTTTTAGCAATCCGACTCAGCACATATCGCAATACGAGCAACAACAAATGTATTATGGGTTTCATCCATTCATGAGTTTGCAGCCGAATGTCCAATTTACCTATCCACATTTAACGTGGGACAGCTTTCCACGAATGAGTCAGAGGTATCGTTTAGTCGTGATTACATAGAGATATGTTGTATTGAATTTATATAAATATTATACCTAATTTGTATTCCCGTGCAGTTTTATTCCAATTCAGAATTTCACTCAAAGAAGTGCTAGAGCATCGAGTAGCCGTACAAATGAACGAATGCAGCCAACTCGGCCCGAATTTTACCATTTAAGCCAAAAGTAAGTTAAATATTGCAATATGTTGCAAAATCGTTGGTATGAAGAAATAAACTAAAATTGTTGTATTAATTTACTGCAACTGTGCAGCAAACAACACTACTACACAGTCATACGTCCAACCACCAAATGAACCAGCCGGTCAAACTATGTGCAATGATGATATGGATGTAGAAGATGAAGAAGATGTACAAGCTGTAGATGTTCCTACACTTGATAGTATGTCTGTTGTGTCAATACCAAAGGTTGATACAACCTGGGTGGAAAATATGCAAGTTAACAATGATCCACTAGAGTACGATTTTGGAGGTGCAGAAGCAGATTATGTGGACAATGATGAACCGAAAATGGAGATACCGTTGGATGATGATTTGTGCAGTGCATAAATTATGGCTAAGTCAATTGTAGCAAATATAAACTTCAACAGCGAATTATTTCTATCCTGCAGCGTACAAACTGGTTTCAAAGTTGGCATGGTGTTTGAGAGTAAAGCTAAATTTCTGCAACAACTATCAGAATGTTCAATCTTACATGCGGTGTCCTTTAAGCCAATAAGGTCGAACAAAGCAAAATGTACTGCCATTTGCAACGTCGATGACAGTTGTCCTTGGAAAATACATGCTATTGACTCAAAAAAGACACAGGCTGGATGGTGGGTTATTAAAAAATATCCTAGTGATCATACATGTGTTAACCCTACAGTGAACTCAAATCATAGGCAAGCTACATCATCCTTTATGGTATCGAAGATCATGCCTTTCGTGAAATCTGATTTGAACATTACAACCGGGATGGTGCAAGTTCTAATAGAGGAACAATTATTTATAAAAATTAGCTATCTGAAAGCATGGAGAGCATTGAGCAAAGCAATTGAACGAATTTACGGCGATTGGGCAGAGTCATATGCCAACCTTCGACAATACTTTGGTGAAATATGCAAAACAAATCCCGGAAGTGTAGGACATGTGACAACTGATGAGTATGGAGTTTTTGATCGTGCATTTTGGTCATTTGGACCTTGTATTGAGGGATTTGTCCACTGTCGACCTTTGCTTTGCATAGATGGTACACATCTGTATGGAAAATACAAAGGCACCTTACTTGTTGCAACAGCCGTTGATGCAAATAATCAGCTATTTCCCTTGGCATTTGCCATCGTTGAGTCCGAATCCAGTGATAGTTGGGGTTGGTTTTTTGCATGCATGCAAAGGTTCATTCACAGCGTGAACAATCGTCGTATTACTTTCATTTCTGATAGAATGAAAGGAATACCTTCAGCGTTGCAGAGCAAATGGCTAGCCGCACATAAACAAAGATATTGTGCCAGACATTTGAAAGCTAACTTTCAAGCAGCGGGTTTCAGAGACAAACGATTGACCGGTTTATTCTACGCTGCTGCATGTGCCTCTGAGGAGATTGAGTATATAAAGATTCGTGAGGAAATTAAAACCAGCAGTATAAGAGCACACAACTGGATAGAGAGAAGTTTGGGTGGAAAGGAGGAAAATTGGGCTTTATGTAAAGATGATGGTGGTCGTTTTCATGTTATGACGACTAATGCGTCAGAAAGTTTTAATGGTGTACTTAGGGGTGCTAGATCTTTGCCTATTAGAGCACTTTTTGCACGTACCTTCTATCGATCCGTTGATTACTTTTGCCAAAGAAGAGAGTTAGCTAAGAATTCCACACTTCATGTCACGCCAAAATGGAAAGCAAAAATAGTGGAGAGAGCAAGCGAAGCTAGACGTTGTCGGATTGTCTGTTTCAGTCAAATTAAATGGCAAGTGATTCATTACTTCGGAGATGAATTCAAAGTTATAATCGATGGTAGCACTTGTTCATGTACATGCAACATCACATTACTGCAGCATTTCCCCTGCGCCCATGTGATGGCTGCTTGTTCGTCGGTGGCCAATGGTGCGAACAGAGCTCATCATGATTTTGCATCACATTGGTACTCTATTCAGAATTACCTAGCGGCATACTCTGGAGAATTTCATCCCGTATGCAATAAAAGGTTTTGGTCTCCACACGAAGGTCAAATGGTACATCCACCTCCTGCAAGGCGAGCTCCAGGAAGGCCTAAGTCAACTAGAATTAAAGGAGTTATGGACGAGATGCAGCCACCAAGGCCTAATAGATGCAGCTAATGTGGTATGCACGGTCACAAAAGGAGTCGTTGTAATTCAGCTATTTAGTTTTCGTATGCGTGTTATTATTGGTTTGATGTTTGTAAGCCGTATGTTGTTAGTGTAAGAACAGTTTGTGTTTTTATTTCATGTGCTATGTTCGAGATGACGAATGTTATGTGATACGTAAACATATGCAAATGTAAGCTAGTGTTACATAAACCTTTACAATACTTGTTCAACGATACATAATACAATTACATATAAATGAAAGCTACCGATAAAAATTCAACGATACAATTACACATAAATCGTCAGAATACATGTTCAACGATACTTAATTCAATTACATAAAAATAAACACCTAAATTTGTGTTTACTTCTCCTCCCACAATGTATGAGGACTCAACTTATCGAATGGTACACCCTTATTCAATAGTGTGTTGCGATATTGTAGGTTCAACTTCTCCAAACGGGCGTTTTCCGCTTGCATCTCAAGGGCGTATGCAACTCCCCTCGGACACATTTATGGATCTTTCCATTTAAAAAAGTTACAAAATTCAATATCATTTGGCTGTATCTTATTATCGTCGTACGATTCACAACGGTAAAAGCGACGGCCCGCATTCCTTTCATTTCGACACACAACCACTTTACATTCATCTCCGCAATAACAAAGTACCCGAGGCGGTGTCCGGCTTGTACTAGCATTGTTAGTCTTACGACGAGCAAGCACATCCATTAATCTTCCATGAAGTGATTGATGTTTTGATTCACCGTTATCCATGGCCAATGTCGATGTACCGCCAACCCTAGAGGGGGCAATTTTTCAACCTGTGTTTCGGGGACGAAATCAACTGCAACATTTACTTCATTAACCGGCGTAAAGCCTCGTTGTTGTTCAAATTCGTCATACATTTTCATCATCGTCTCGTCGTCAATCTCCCAATTATCCATTCTTGAAAATATCAATGTTGGAGTTATACTAAATCGCAAAAGATTAAACAAATTTAATAGAGCTTATGAATCTTACCTTCTTTTGGTGTTTGTAAATCTCAAAAAGATATTCTTTTGCCGTCGGGAAATATTGAATTTGTGGAAGAGAGAAGTGGGTTAGGTTTTAGGTTCTATATTTGCAATTTGGTAAAGTAAGGTATGAGGAAGGTTAAAGGGCTGGGTTTCTATTTTGAAACCCTGCAAATCTGGGGCGACTTGGCGACTTTTGAAAAGTCGCCCCAGATTTGCAGGGTTTCAAAACAGAAACCATGTATCACCAATTGCACTAATTCAACATCCAATAATTCAACATTTCAATCATCCAATAATTCAACATATTACAACATCCAATAATTCAACATTTCAATCAAACTCAATCATCCACAACTCAAATTACAACATCCACCAATTCAACAATTTAATTCAAACAATTAACATCCAACAATGCAACAAAACAAATAATCCTAATATTTCAGCAATTCATTAACCAAAAGAAATCTGGACAAAGCATATCAATAAATTATACCACCCTTAGTTCTTCAACCTACGAAGTTCTCATGGAGTTCGTCTTGGTTTTCTCATAGACAGTGGAATTTCATCCGGCGAATCCTCCTCTTCACTTGCTTGTGTAGAATCTATAGGCTGTGAAGGGCCGGGAGCAACTTCAACCTGTGTTTCTTGAGATGAAGATGCGCCTTTTCGATGTCTACGTCGTTAATACGTAAGAGTAGTGGGAGGAACGCCATGGGCTTCTAGGGCATGTTCGATGAGCCCCTGTGCTGGTGGAGGAGGAGGCGGTGGAGGCGGTCTTGGTCTTGTTAACTTGTTTCTTCCCAAAATAGTTTCTAAGATGCGTTTTACACTAAATGTGATGACCCGGAATTTTTGAGCATTTGAAATTGGAATATTTAATTAATTTAAAATATTCAGAGGTTAATTATAAACTTAAATTTCAAATTTCGTTGTTTATTGATTAATTTAATAATTAAATTAAATTTATTTGAAGTTGGATAAAATAGTAAATATGGCATTCTAAGCTAATTAAAAATATTTTGAAAGCTCGTAAAATTCATACTGATAATACTGAAGATGATAGAACTTTCAAAATGGAATTTCAAGGTATTTTGTTCAGTTTTAAAAATATATCGTTTAAATTGAATTTTAAAATAGCCTTCCGAGGCACAGTCTCAGAATTCGACGAAACTAGTTCCATTGGATCCGTAATATTGTATTATTATTGGATTTCAATTTTTGTAGCGTTTGGATTTACCGGTTGCTCGTACGGGTGAGGAACGCGTTGAAATTAAAATCGATAATTTAATATTTTAAATCGATTTAAAAAGCTAACTTCCACGTACGATCAAATCAGCCTCTGAATCACGTTCCGTTGTGTTCGAAATACGGGTAGAATCTTATGAATGCTTGTCGGCATGTCTTATTCGGGGATCGGGATTTCGCGTTATGTAACGGGACGTTTTGAAGTTTTATAAGGTAATATATTTAAAGCCAACTAGTCAGAGATATTTATAAAACAAGCGTACGCTGGAAGCTTCCCAGATCGATATCTTCTCCCCGACCCTTTCCCAGTTTTATTTCACGAAACCTAATCACTCCACCCTCTATCTTTCAGCCGAAGCCATTACTTTCCTTGTTATATATCTCGAGTTTCCCCAAACAGAACGAATTCGAATTCGTTCGTATCAAAAGAAAAAAAAATGGGGTTTCAAAAATCAACGCCTTCGTATTAATCATCGCGGCGTACTCGGCTATTCCATCAACCATCGTCAACCCATCCTTGCTGGCTCCTACGCGATATTTTCTACTGCTGATTTGAAGCCCTGCTACAGTCCCTTTATACTACCACTGCTAATCGAGACGCGATCGAGTTCGCGAAGCTGGGAAGGTCGAGGTGAGGGGAGATGGCGGCGGGTTGGTTAGTTCGTTCGATTTGGGGATGGGCTGCGCGATTGAATCACAATGGGTAAAGCGCGAGCGGGGTAGGCGAAGTGCTGCACTCGGCGGCGGCGTGGACGAAGATGGATTCGACTGAGGGGGAAAGGTCGGTGCGTGTGATGGAGCTGGGAAGATGTTGAATGTCGAAGTTTTCGCCTGCGATGATGAGCTCGCGTTCGCGATTAGGGTTCAAGTTCGACTGTGCTCATGGATGGAGGAGGCAGTTGCGTGGGGTCAGTGACATCTTCGGCTTAGGTGGTGAGGTATTCAAATTCGTTTTTGTTCTCTCAATTAATTTCTCAGTAAAATAAACTACTGTAGTTATAAAAAAAAATGATGGATTGTGGAGATTTAATTGTCTAACTAACCTGTTAAATTATCTTTATCACTAAGTAATAATAATAATAAGTTATTAAAAAGAATAAGTTAAATTAAATAAGTGAATGATAATAAATTATTAGATTCAAGTGTTAATAAATTTATATAATATTTTTACAAGGTCGGAAATCAAGGAAAAATCAAGTTGAGATTGGATTGGGATTGCAAAACAATAATCAAAGGTGAGTTAATCTCACTCAGTTGAATTTAAATTTAAATGGTTAAATTTAAATCATTGATTGGATGATTGCATTGATTGATGTGCTATATATATAGTAGTATATAGCAATATATACATATTGGCATATATATATATTGGAATTGTTGATATTCCCGCATTATATAGCGGATGAGACCCTATGCGCCGCATAATAGCGGTTGATATTTTATAAAACCCATATACCGCGATATTCCACTTTGAAGTGAAATTGGTATTGTGCTAACATCTGTGGATGCAGGGAAACAGGTTGGAGGGATCCAACTGGATTCCTCAAAATATTTAATTTTGTTTAAATATTCTGTGATATGATTGTTGATATCGTGATGATTTATATTGGATAATCTGGTTGGATTGAATTTCCCAGTATAATGAGTTATCAAAAGCAATTGAATTGAATTTTGGAAAGAAATAAAAGAGTAAAATTTAAGTTAAATAATTCTAGTGAATTCGAATAAATTAAATAAGGAATTGTAAAAGAAATAAAGAAATTTCTTAATTCGAACAAATATGGGGAAAGAGAATTTTGAATTTAATAGTGAAGAAATAAATCTTTAACTAAAGTGATATTATTTAAAAATATAAAAGAATTGATTTTATTGAAATTTAAAGATTTAATTTAATTAAAATATTAATTGAAGAAGTTTGGAAATCCGAAATTGGTATTTTAGTTAAAAAGGGTTTTAACTCATAATAAAGAAATAAAATCTGAGAGTAAATGTAATTTGAAATAAATGAAGTAAATAAGAAATTTATTTCAAAGTAAAGTAAAGTAAATGGGAAAATCAACGGGAAATTGATTTGGTTGTTTAAAATTGGAATTTAAAAGAGAAGAGAGATTTTGGAATTTATAAACTGGGTTTATAAAGTAAAATAAAATATCAGGGGATATTTGGAAATATAAATTCAAGGTGGGGATTTATAAAGGGATATGAATTGGTTTAAAAATAAGTGTGATTTATTTTTAAAGGATGTGAAGAGAAGTGTATTTCTCTGGATAGCCAAGTACGTTTTTCCAAAGCAATTTTAAATATAAGTTAAAAGTTCTAATTGTGTTTTTAAAAGCATATTTTAGAAAATTTATTATTTCTAAATGTTAAAGCCTAAAGTAGTATTTTCAAAAATCTATTATTGTAGTAATTATATAAAAGTGATTTGGTATTATGTTTTTAAAGAGAGAAATTTAGTTTATATTTATAAATGGTTTTATTTTAAAGTATATATTTTAGTAAAGTATTAAAGTGGTTTTAAATTTCAATATTATAAAGTATATTTATAATAAAGTGCTTTTAAATTATTTTTAAATCTAAAAGTGTTTTGTACTTGGTGATTCAGTGGAAATAAATATTTGGGGAAATGTATTCCGTAAGCGGAAACTGTTTGAAATTGTTTTCAAATGAGCTTTGAAAATTTGGAAATATATCTTGGAAAGATATTTGGGCAAATAAATAATGTGGGAAATTATTTATTGTGTGATGGTTGCTTGTGGATGTTAATTGATAGTTAAATAACCGACTATCAATATTGGCCAAATGCGTTGATCGTTTCGAAGAGACCGGGATCGAGTTTCCGTATACCGGGATTCTAGGTCTGGAGACTCGAATACCACTTCGATCCGGTTTGTACGTTTCGTGTAACGTGTTCAGAGTCGAAGATGGAGCTGTGAAGTGCAAGGGCTAGTCGCTACTAATCCTGAGGATATTTCCAAAATGGATGTAGTAGGAATAGTGCCTTCGGTTCCGTTCGGACCCGGGACGGACTTGTATGGACGGCGGATGATGGGCATTCTAAGGGATATGTTCTATAAAGGTATCGTTTAGCCTCAAGCCTCATCAACCGGGAATGACTGAAAATCAGGGGTTATGCAGCAAGGCTTCGTGGGTAGCCCCCACTTGAGAGTAAAGTCATCCCTGTCTAGATGTTCCTTTTATTTCGGCTTAGTGGTGCGGTTGCTGATCCCAACCGTGGGGTGATTTTATTTGGAATTATCCAGTAAGGGATGATTCCGGGCTTGTGTTGCAGGGGAGCGGGCGTACTCCTCGGTACTGTGATCTAGGCCACGTACTGTGACAGGTGGTACCCCAGTGCCTAGTCATTCGTTGGAAATCCATTCTCCCTACGTGCCTTGTACGAGTTTTGTTTGTATTACCCACGTTGTGGCTAGTATGCCGGAATTTAATAGATGTAACAATTTCGGCTATTTTATAAGTATTTGTAAATAGACACTATTATAATATCAGAGGATTTTTATAAAAAGTGTTTTAGCTATCGTAAGGTAAAAACCCGACATGTTTATTTGTGGCGTGGTCTTACGAGATGCTTTTGTTTTCAAAGGATTTTGAAACTTTAATAATCAATTGAGTGTGATTTTCTCACGCTGGTTTTCCAGACTGACTCGGGTATTGTTTTATATAATGCTCGGGTCAGACCGAGATAAACAGGTTCAGGATATGATGCTGTGGAGCTCAGGAGACGAGCTGGATGCCGATACGTACTCCCGTACTTGCTATTATTTTTCCGCTGTGTATTCAGTTGTATGTTATGGATGTTGATGTACTCTGATGATGTATTCTGATGATATATTGTATAAACAGATATATTTTTCTGTTTGAGTAAAGATCTGTTTTGTATATATTATATTTTATTCCGCTGCGATGTGAGATTCTGTTGTTGATTTTCTGTTTCTTCTTCTTCTACCTCTTCTTCTTTAACACAAATGGTTCGATTTTCCGGGACTGGAAAGTCGGGTCGTTACACTAAAGCATTTCCCCTGCGACCTTTCAGGAACCTCTTGTGCAAGCTCGTCCACAATTTCGATCGCACGGTAAATGTCGTCCACCTGCCATGACATAAAATTCAAGAAAAGGTATAAATTTCAAATATTGAAATAAAGACTGTATGTACTACGTACCACATTCCTTTCGAGAAGTGCTCTAGGAGTGTAAGGGTATGCAACAACAGGAGACGTTGTAGGTGGATCGATGGCACGAAGAACATATCGACGCGTGATGTTCCAGTACCAAGACAGATATTCTTGTTCGGACAATGTGAACTCGCGTTCCTGTTGCGTGTGCATGTAGCGCTCGATCCATGTCTCAATTGCCATAGCATACTCCCCAGCTTCAATATCAATCTTGTAATGCGGTAGTTGTTCCGGTAAATGCTGGGCCATACCAAACTGCCTCATCACTTGGTCAGGCAGATGATAGGCGACATCATTAAAGCAAATCAGAGGAACCCGAGCAATCCACAGTTGAATGGAAGTGGTACATAAGTTTGGAAGATGTCCAAGCACATCGTCGTACGGGGTCCAAGTCACAGACTGATAGTTTAGCACATCGAGCTCATTACCGTAGAAGGCTACATGACGCCTCGGCGATGAAATGGTGCTTTTAGGTCCTACCCACCTGTACAAATATTCAATTGTGACTTCTCAAATCCAAACACGTATACGTAGTATACTACATAATTAATTATACCTAGCACCGTATGGCAATGATAAATCAACCACCGTCCTCCTCATCGTTATTCTACCCATGGGTAGATAAGTCCAACACCAAAGCTGCAAATAAAAGTAGACACATGGTTGCGGTTGGATAAAAGAATATGGAATAACGGTCGCCGAAAGTAAACAATGGACATACATGTACTAGACTCACACAACCACCTATGCTTCCGCTCTATTGCAAAGCAAGCCTCGTCAACTCGTAGTAAGTATATGCTAGAACTGCACTGCCCCACGAATATTGGCGACAAACATCAAAGTTTACTAAAAATGGAAGCCATCTAAGCCATATCTGTGTCTTAGAATGATCGCATATCAACCTCGAGCATATAATATGCAATATAATGGCCCTGGCTCGTTGCTCAATCTGAATCTCCGTGGCGTCTGCTGGTATGTCATCCACAAATTGTTCCCTAAACCATAGTGTCCGTATCATTTCGTTTCCCCACCACTCCTCTGCCGGAGGAGTTAAACCTAGGAGCTCTTGGCATAAAGTAAGATAATCAGCTGGATCGGGGTTGGTCAACGGAGCACCGTCTATGGGTATGCCAAGTAAGCACGCAACATCACCCAACGTGATAGTCATCTCTCCGGCTCGTAGGTGAAATGTCGATGTCTCTGGCCTCCATCTATCCACCAAAGCGGTGATAAGATGATGATCTAACTGGATGTGCCCCACCCTAAAAACCAGTCCAAATCCAGCTTAGTCTATCAACTGTATAACGCCTGGATGAGCAGATGTTACTCTATTCATTTTAGACGAATGATCTATGGTTTTGTCTGCAGTATTGCTCTGTCAAAATATCACAAAAATATTATCAACATGTTACATACATTACCTTTCGATATTTGTACATTTCGAATACTAAGATTTTTACCGCGACAAATTCCAGATTATTCGTTCGATGCCGTTGTTGCAAATATAGGACAGATCCATTAATTGGTCCAGGTAGCATCTCTGAGTAATCTACATATATACAAGTTAACAATATTCTCAAATTTATTTTTCAACATCAACACTACAAATTTACGCATTGTTTTTCAACATTTTACCAATGATTTCAACCATACATAGATACCACAACCATCAATGATTGCTAACAATCATTAAAAACCATTATTTTGCAAATTCCTTCAAAACCCTAAATTGAAATTTTTTTGATTTTCCCATACCTTGAGGCACATCCCGCATTGAAGAGCTTGCCATCTTGTAATTTGTTGAACAAAAAACGAAATTTAATTGGGTTTGGGCAAAAATTTCGGAATATAGGGTTTTGGGGTTTTTTGGAATAGGAGAGGAAGAGTTAAGAATGAGGAAGGAAGGAAGGGGGGCTCTGGTTATGTTGCAGAGCCCCGAATGGGCGACTTTTGGGAAGTCGCCCATTTTTTTTAAAAATAAACGGGCAACTTTTGGGAAGTCGCCAGTGGGCGACTTCCCAAAAGTTGCATGTATTATGCGCAAAAAAAAAACTGGCGACTTTTGAAAAGTCGCCAGTATGTTTTGGCCAGCTCGAAGTTGAGCTGGCCAAAACAGGGCTAAATCTGATATTACTTTTAATACTGGGCTATTTGCGATAATTAGTTTTAAAACGAGGCTAAATCCAAAAAAATCCATATTTTAATGTTTTTATCACATATACTTTTTCCAGATTTTTATGGAATTGTTTGTGATTTTTCCTTCTATTTACAAGTTATACCTAAAGTGTACTGACTATCTTAGATTGAAGATGAGTCGTCGTAGGTTGAAAAGAATATATCGAGAGATGATAGCACAAAATAAGTGGTTGATGATCTCAAAGTCATCGCGAGTTGACTAAGTAACCTATCGAGGAGTGATATTTCAAGGTTATTGTAACGACCCTAATTTTGATTAACGTTATTTAGGACATTTAATTAGTTAAATTAAATGAAATAATGTAAATGGTTAAGGGAATTGAGATTTGAATAATATAAGGGTAGCCGTGCCAAATTAAACAATGAACAAGGGAGAAATAAGATGAAATAAATAAGGGTAATAGGATAAGGGCAAATAGTAATAGGTTATATTCCTGTACCCTAAACCCTCACACCACTTTCATTTTACACAAACAAAAAAAACTTAATCAAGCAAGGCCGGCCACCATTAGGAGAAAGTAGGAGAAAGATAAGCTAAAATCAAGAAGAATGAAGCTTAATCAATCTAATTCGAGAAGCAAATCTCCAACTTCTTAATCACAAGCTAAAGGTGAATAATATGTTACATCTCATTTTATTATTTTCGGTTTTAGATCCTAATTTATTTTGCAAATAATTTGTCATGTTTTGACTGTTTAAATGGATATATATGCTTGTTGATGATTTATGATATTTCATATATATAGATTTTATGTTAAGGTTTAACTTGAAAAACTTATTAAATGACATCCAATTGCCTTGCGATTTTAATATTAGGTCGGAAATATTATTTTAGGGTTGGGTTTCAAATTTCATAATTTTCTGAACTAATGTGGATTTATTATGAATTTTCTAGTGAAGAAAATGGTTAATTGGGTTTAAAATTAATTACAGCTATTATATGTTAGCTTTGGGTCAGAAATTTAAATATGTTAGAAAACATATTAAAAGTGATTTATGGGAATTTTTGTAGAATTTTCCTAAGTGTTTTAATAAGTATGTAAAATTATTTAAGGTATGCGACTTAAATGTTTTTTTATATATTTATAAAAGGAGAAGGGGCAATTTGTAAATATTTTAAATTGTTAATCTTTGAAATTCGGCAGCACTTTTAGAAAATATTTTGAAAAAGAAACTGGTAACCAATTATATGATAACAAATAAGCAGGTTAGTTGAAAAGGAATTACTTTGTAAAGTTAAAAATCAGTTTTACAAGGCTTTTGCTGTTTCGCCACTTTCGGCAGCACATTTTGACTTCATACTTCCACCTCCACCTTAGTCAAAACCAATACATACAGTATCAAAGACTTGGTACGTAGTGGATTGGAGATAGGCGAAAGGCATAGAGTCGAAACAGGGCTTTCGAAGGGGTCGAGACCTTGTTTTGCTTTCAAAAGGAAATGTCGTTTGCTTTGCTTTTGAAAAGAATGCTTTCAAATGAGATAGCTTTCGACTTGGTCAAGTGTTTTAAAAGAAAAGATCTTTCGAAAGTGGTTGTCGTCTTTGTTTTAAGAAAATGCTTTCGAAGGGGTCGAAACCCCTGCTGTCGCATTCTACCTTTCAAAGTAATGCCTTCGAGAGGGTTCTTTCGCTTTAAACCCTAAGCCACTTCTCCAATTCTTTCGAAGGGATTGGTTTCGACACCATCCACTTGTTTTACTTAGGAAATCGCTTTCTAAAGAGTTTCTTTCGACTTAGTTTTTGAAGACCCTTTTGAGATTTTGAAAGTTAAACCCAAAGGTTTCGAAAGGAATGGTTTTAAATGGTTTCGAAACTATGTTCCATGTATTTTTACTTGAACCCAATGCTTTCGAAAGGTTTGATTTATGTAAAGGACTTAATGCTTTCGAAAGATATATGATAAAGGTTTCGAAGGGGTGGTTCCCCAATGTTTTCGAAAGGTTTACCTTAGTGTTTAAATGGAGGGTTTCCAATGTTTTCGAAAGGCATGTTTAAAGTATTTTGAAAAGAGGATATCTAAGGTTTTATAAAGCTTTCGAAAGGATAGTTTTAATGTTTTCGAAATGTCTATTGTAAATGGTTTTGAAAGGTATGTTTTGGCCTTTCGGCCTAAGGTTATAAAGTAAAATAGTTTACTTGTATCGAAATAGGGTACTTTCAATGATTTCGAAAGAGATTATTTAAAGGTTTTAAACAAAGGTTTCAAATATTTTCATCAACAATGTTTTGTGTAAAGTATAGATAATATGGCAAAGTGATTTGAGTAAAGCATAGAGTATATTTTCCTTGTTTAAGTATGATTTATAGGGTTAAATCAATTTGAAAAAAAAATTCAAGGAAAATTTGATGGGGTAGTTAACCCTATGTAAATGACTCGGATATTAGAATACCAGATGGGACTGGTATGGGGTCGCGCCCTATACTTAGCTAGTAGCCCCTAGCTAATATAAGTCCAAAATTCCAGTGTGTAGGGATTTATCATAGGTAAGACTAAAATGATGTTACACACAGAAAGAAATATATAGATAAAGATAGGTTATTGGTGAGCCCGCAAAACCATTAGGATCAGTTGACCCTGGGAGAAGTAAGTTAGGGACAGACCGTCCAGAAGTGTGTCTAATAGAAGTTAAATTATTTATTATGTCTAGTAGGCCCGAGTCAACCAAAGGTTAATAGTTAGCCAAACAAAACTATATTGTTCGGGCAAATGGTCCATTTATTACCTGATTTATATGCATATATGATATTGCTATGATTGCTTTAATCAGTTTGATTGCAGGATTTTGATTTGCAAAAGATATGTTTTGAAAGGGGATATTAGTAAGGGAAAACCCATTCCGTTAAGCGGCATGGTCTCACTTAATATCAAATAACTGAGATTTATAGCATTATTCACACCGGGCTTTATGTCTGACTCGAAGTTTATGTTTTTCCCTTAAACTCTCGGGTGCTCAAAATATGATTTGAGTAGGTTGAGAGTTGAGTAGTTACAGGTTTTAGTAGGTGGACGAATAAAGCTTCCAAAGACATGCCGGAGGCATGGATAGCTATTTAGGAGTTGTCATTTTTATTTCTATTTCCACTGTGATGTATTAAGACAGTTTCTGTCTATTTAGTACTATGATTATCCAAGGGGGCATCTTCATATGTCGCTCTTGGCGTATTTTGTAATAATTATATTTGATCAAAACTTGGGAATCGATTATGGGATTATGAAATTGAATATGAAATATTGTTTTGAAATGTAATCAGAAAAGTTGTTTTTAATCTGTGTTGATTTTATTTCATATTCAAGTGCTTCTGATATTATGGATACCATTAACATTACCGTATTTCGCCACTGGAAGTTAATACTATGGATGACTGCAGCATCTGTAGCGCTTAACTTCGAGCCTCAAGATAGGAGATGTTACAACTTGGTATCAGAGCATAGGTTTATGAAAAACTCAAAAGAAATTTCAAACTTAAAATGATTTTGAAAACATAATCCTAAGGAATTAGAGAAAAGATCGGGGTATGGGATAATGCTATAGTAATGTACTTGTATTTTCTATATATAAGTATATGCTTTATCTCTATTCTCCTATCTCTATTAGGCAATTCTTCTGTGTCTTACGAAGGCTTGAATGCAGATATGGATGCTAGAAGTGGAAGAGTTAACATTGGTGGGGGAAGCACTACAACTAATGGAAATGCCAGGCCAAATACGAGGAGGAATCAAAGTCAGACACAAGCTGCAAATTTGGGTGCTGGAGTCCCGCAAGTAGACATGGGAGCAACATATCAGTTCTTTGTAAACATGATGCAAGCGGCAGTTACTGCTGGAGTAATTAGAGGAAATGTTGAAGGAGGAAATCAGAGAGCTCCAGTGGTCAACAACTATGCTGTTTTGAGTAGAGCTAATGCTCGGCTGGGAGGAAAGCCATTTATTGGTACCGAAGACGCAATCGAAGTAGAGAATTGGTTACTTCATTGCAAGAGGATTTACGCTGATTTGGGGCTCAATGATGAGCAGAAAAGGAAACTCACTTCTAGACTGCTACAAAGGGCAGCACTGTATTGGTGGAACAGTGTCACTGTTGGAGTCAATGAGGAGACTGTGACTTGGGCCTAGTTCAGGAGGAGATTTGAAGAAAGGTTTATGTCGGAGATTGCTAAGTCTACACTGCTCAGAAAGTTTGCTAAGTTGGAACAGGGAAACATGACAGTACTCAAGTATGCAACTAGATTTGAGGAGCTAGCAAGGTATGGCTATGCTACGGTTAATACTGTTAGTAAGAGGAATGAGAAGTTCATTCGTGGGTTGAAGCCTGAGCTTGCCAAGGCCACATTACCGCATATTAGATACCCATGCGATGTAGTTGTAGAAATGACTTTGAGGCAGGAAGAAATGCTTGCTTTTCTTGAGGGTGACAAGGTAGGTGGAGCTCGAGGAGGACCAAAGTAGAAGAGGAAGTGTTTCCATAAAAAGGGAGCTCAAAAGGGTGGAGCTGCCAAGAAGGGAAAGGCAGAGGTTGTCTACTATAAATGTGACAAGAAAGGGCATTTCGCAAATGAATGTCGCTCGAGAGATGTAAAGAAGGTAATTGGGAAGAAGAATATTAGATGCTTCAACTACGATCAAATTGGACATTGTAAGAACCAGTGCAAGGAGCCAGCCAAGGATGGAAAGGGAAAAGTGTTTGCATTGGAGCCAACTACCACGGGGCCAACAGTAGAGGAAAAGGGAAAAGCTGTGTTGGGAGGTACGCTTATGATTCATGGTATGTCAGTTAGCGTTCTGTTCGATACCGGAGCATCGCATTTTTTTATATCTCATTGTTTGGTAGATAAGCTTAACCTAGAACCCTCATACCTAGTTACTTCCTTAAGGGTTGCAAATCCGACAGGAGGTTATGCGACTCTTGGGATGAGATGTGACCACTTAGAGTTTGAATTGTTAGGTCATACATTTGTTTGTAGTTTGCATGTGTTTGATTTCGTAGGGTTCGAAATTATTTTGGGTATGGATTGGTTAAGTAAATACGATGCTATGATATTTTGCCATGACAGGAAAATATTGCTTAGACACCCTGACTGTAGAGATTGGATTATATACTCCGTAGAAAACACTAGTTTTGAGGTTAACGCTTTGTTGGGTGTTATGTAGGTAGAAGATGAGTTGAATCGAGTTTTCGTTGTTAGAGAATTTGTAGATGTCTTTGAACATGTAGTAGGACTACCGCCGAAACGAGCCATTGAGTTTCGGATAGATTTAGTACCAGGAGCAGAACCAGTGAGTAGACCGCCAAGTAGAATGACACCTACCGAGATGAGGGAGTTAAAGCTGCAGTTGGTGGATTTGAAAGGCAAGAATTTTATCAGACCAAACAGTTCGCCTTGGGGAGCAGCCGCGGTGTTTGCTAAGAAGCCGGACGAATCGTTAAAGCTGTGTATCTATTATCGTAAGTTGAATGAGAAGACGATAAAGAATCGATATCCATTGCCTAGAATTGACGATTTGTTCGACCAATTGATTGGAGCCAAAGTATTTTCTCAGTTGGATTTAGCAATAAGGTTTCATCAGCTAGTGGCAGAGGATAATATTCCTTTGACAACATTTAGAACCAGACATGGATCATACAAATGGTTAGTAATGTCGTTCGGACTAACTAATATGTCAGCATTCTTTGTGGATTTGATGAACCGAGTTTTCCGAGAGCACTTGGATAGGTTCGTGTTGGTATTCATAGATGATATTTTGATATACTCTAAAGATAAAAGAGAGCATGAAGCTCACCTTAGAGTGGTGCTTGAGACGTTGAGGCAGCATCAACTGAAGGCGAAATTTTCAAAGTGTCATTTCTGGAAGAAGGAAGTGAAGTTTCTTGGTCATGTAGTCTCATAGAAAGGGTTGTCTGTAGATCCAGCTAAGATCGACGCAGCGAATAATTGGAAGAGACCTATGACAGTGACTGAGATAAAGAGTTTTCTTGGATTGGCTGGGTATTATCGGAGATTCATAAAGGATTTTTCACGGATAGCGGCACCGATGACCAAGATAACGCGAAAGGATGTGAAGTTCATCTGGACTGATAAGTGTGAGGAAGCATTCCAAAAGCTGAAACACTTATTGACTAATGCACCTGTGCTAGTTATTCCAAAAGGGAATCAAAATTAGTAGTGTATACAGATGCATGTCGAACAAGGTTAGGAGCTGTGTTAATGCAAAAAGGTAAAGTGATTACCTATGCTTCTCGGCAGCTTAGACCGCATGAGGTTAAATATCCAACGCATGATTTGGAATTAGCTGCGGTAATTTTTGCGTTGAAGGTGTGGAGACATTACCTTATGGAAGAGAGATTTAAACTGTATATGGATCATAAGTCGCTGAAGTATTTATTCTCTTAGAAGGAGTTGAATATGAGACAGTAGAGGTGGTTAGAGTTTATAGCCGCTTATGACTTTGGTATTGAGTACACACCAGGAAAAGGCAACAAGGTTGCAGATGCACTTGGCAGAAAACATCAGAATGCGGTGTTGGAAATGATAGTTGAGTGGAAAGATTTAGAAGCATTGACTATATGCAGGATATAGTGGAGATCTGAGGCTAGGTCTAGTAAGGAAACTGTTACGTTGTCATGTTTAGAAGTTCAACCGATGATGATCAAAAGGATTGCTTCTAAGCAAGGAAAGGATCCAATATTAGCTGAGCGGATCAGGAAGTTAAGAAATGGAACAGAGAGCGATGACTTGAAAGATTTTAGCCTTGATCAGAATGGGTGGTTGAGGAAGAAAGGAAGGTTATGTGTTCCGAATGTGGGAAACATTAGGAAGGAAGTTCTTGAGGAATGCCATCGTTCGAAGTTCACTATTCATCTGAGAGGAATTAAGATGTATCATGATATGAAGAGGAGTTTCTTCTGGGAAGGTATGAAGAGAGATATAGGCTTATGGGTAAAGCAGTGTCTGAACTGTCAATAGGTAAAAGCCGAACATCAAAAACCAAGTGGGTTACTTCAGCCTTTAGATGTTCCGGTTTGGAAGTGAGATTCTATCTCAATGGATTTTATAGACGGGTTGCCAGGGTCAAACAGAGGAAATGAAAGCATATGGGTCACAGTGGACAAGTTGACCAAAAGTGCCCATTTCATTCCAGTTAAGTCAACCAGGACGGCACCTGTTTTGGCTAAGTTATTTATGAAGAATGCAGTTAGACTGCATGGAATTCCTAGTAGTATAGTCAGTGATAGAGATTTCTTATTCACCAGTGAGTTCTAGAAAAGTCTACAAGAGATTTTGGGTACCAAACTCAAAACAAGTATCGCTTACCATCCGTAGACAGATGGATAAACGGAAAGAGTTAACAAAGTCTTAGAATATTTGTTACGAGCCTGTGTGCTAGATTTTGGGGGATCATGGGAAGACCTTGTACACTTAGTCGAGTTTTCGTATAATAATAGTTATCAGACTAGTATAAGGATGACACCGATTGAAGCTTTGTATGGAAAGCCATGCAAATATCCCATTTGTTTGTTAGAGACCGGGGATAGGTTAGTTCTTGGTTTGGATTTGGTTAGAGAAGCTGCAGAGAAGATTGAGTTAATTCGAGCTAGAATGAAAGAAGCTCAGTCTAGGCGGAAGAGCTATGTTGATAGAAGATGGAAAGACTTAGAGTTCTCAATTGGAGATCATGTTTTCGTTAAGGTATCACCAATGAAAGGTGTAATTCAATTTGGGAAATCAGGGAAATTAGCACCAAGATTTTTTGGACCTTTTCCTATTGTAGAAGGGATCGGGAAACTCGCATATAGAGTATAGTTATCGAACAGTTTGGCAGGAGTCCACGTTTTTTTTCATGTTTCTCATCTAAGGAAGTGTATTTGAGATCTGGAGACTAATATAGCACCAACTATGTTAGAGGACTTAGTAGTGGAATCGAATTTGACTATAGTTAGAAACCCAGCTCGTATAGTCACGAGAGATGAGAAGAGGCTAAGGAACATGATAGTTAGATTAGTTAAAGTCCAGTGGAGAGATGACGAGAGAGACTACTTGGGAAACTGAGAGCAAGATTAGAGACGCTTATCTTGACTTGTTTCATGGTATGTTTTACCTTTATGATTGATCTATTGTGTGCCTTATTGTAATTTGGAGGATGAAATTCTTTAAGGTGGGGAGTCTGTAACGACCCTAATTTTGATTAACATTATTTAGGACATTTAATTAGTTAAATTAAATGAAATAATGTAAATGGTTAAGGGGATTGAGATTTGAATAATAGAAGGGTAGCAGTGCTAAATTAAACAATGAACAAGAGAGAATTAAATGAAATAGATAAGGGCAATAGGATAAGGGCAAAATAGGTTATATTCTTATACCCTAAACCCTCACACCACTTTCATTTTACACGAACACAAACAAAAAAACTTAATCAAGTAAGGTCGACCACCATTAGGAAAAAGTAAGAGAAAGATAAGCTAAAATCAAGAAGAAGGAAGTTTAATCAATCTAATTCAAGAAGCAAATCTCAAACTCCTTAATCACAAGCTAAAGGTGAATAATAGGTTACATCTTATTTTATTATTTTCGATTTTAGATGAGATCCTAATTTATTGCAAATGATTTGTCATGTTTTGATTGTTTAAATGGATATATATGCTTGTTGATGATTTATGTTATTTCAAATAGATTTTATGTCAAGGTTTAACTTGAAAAACCTATTAAATGACATCCAAATGCCTTGCGATTTTGATATAAGGTCAGAAATATTATTTTAGGATTGGGTTTCAAGTTTCATAATTTTCTAAATGTGGATTTATTATGAATTTTCTAGTGAAGAAAATGGTTAATTGGATTTAAAATTAATTGCGACTATTATATGTTAGCTTTGGGTCAGAAATTTAAATATGTATGAAAACGTATTAAACGTGATTTATGGGAATTTTGTAGAATTTTCCTAAGTGTTTTAATAAGTATATAAAATTATTTAAGAAATGAGACTTAAATGTTTTATATGTTTATAAAAGGAGAAGGGGCAATTTGTAAATATTTTAAATTGTTAAGCTCTAAAATTCAGAAGGGCTTTTAGAAAAGATTTTGGAAAATAAATTAGCAACCAATTATATGATGACAAATAAGCAGGTTAGTTGAAAAGGAATTACTTCATAAAGTTAAACATCAATTTTACAAGGCTTTTGCTGTTTCGCCACTTTCAGCACCACCTTTCGACTTCATACTTCCACCTCCACCTTAGTCGAAACCAATACACATGGTATCAAAGACTCGGTACGTAGTGGATTGGAGATAGACGAAAGGTATAGAGTCGAAACAGGGCATTCGAAGGAGTCGAGACCTTGTTTTGGTTTCAAAAGGAAATGCTGCTTGTTTTGTTTTCGAAAAGAATGCTTTCGAATGAGATAGCTTTCGACTTGGTCAAGTGTTTTAAAAGAAAAGAGCTTTCAAAAGAGGTTGCCGCCTTTGGTTTAAGAAAATGCTTTCGAAGGGGTCGAAACCCCTGCTGCCGCATTCTACCTTTCAAAGCAATGCCTTCGAGAGGGTTCTTTCACTTTAAACCCTGAGCCGCTTCTCCAATGCTTTCAAAGGGATTGGTTTCGACACCATCCACTTGTTTTACTTAGGAAATTGCTTTCGAAAGAGTTGCTTTCGACTTAGTTCTTTTAAGACCCTTTTGAGATTTTGAAAGTTAAACCCAAAGGTTTCAAAAGGAATGGTTTTAAATGGTTTCGAAACTATGTTCCACGTATGTTTACTTGAACCCAATGCTTTCGAAAAATTTGATTTATGTAAAGGAGTTAATGTTTTCGAAAGGTATATGATAAAGGTTTCGAAGGGGTGGTTCCCCAATATTTTCGAAAGGTTTACCTTAGTGTTTAAATGGAGGGTTTCCAATGTTTTCGAAATGCATGTTTAAAATGTTTTGAAAAGAGGACGTCTAGGGTTTTATAAAGTTTTTGAAAGGATACTTTCAATGTTTTCGAAAGGACTATTGTAAATGGTTTCGAAAGGCATGTTTCGGACTTTCGGCCTAAGGTTATAAAGTAATAATTTACTTGTATCGAAATGGGGTACTTTCAATGGTTTCGAAGGGGGTACGTTCAATGGTTTTGAAAAGGGTACTTTCAAGGGTTTCGAAAGAGATTGTTTAAAGGTTTTAAACAAAGGTTTCGAATGTTTTCATCAACATTGTTTTGTGTAAAGTATAGATAACATGGCAAAGTGATTTGAGTAAAGCATAGAGTATATTTTCCTTGTTTAAGTATGATTTATAGGGTTAAATCAATTTGAAAGAAATGTTTCAAGGAAAATTTGATGGGGTAGTTGATCCTAAGTAAATGATTCAGATATTAGAATACCAGATGGGACTGGTATAAGGTCGCGCCCTATACTTTAGCTAGTAGCCCCTAGCTAATATAAGTCCAAAATTCTAGTGTGTAGGGCTTTGTCACAAGTAAGACTAAAATGATGTTATACACAGAAAGGAATATACAGAGAAAGATAGGTTATTGGTGAGCCCGCAAAACCATTAGGATCAGTTCACCTTGGGAGAATTAAGTTAGGGACAGACCGTCCAGAAGTGTGTCTAACAGAAATTAGATTATTTATTAAGTCTGGTAGGCCCGAGTCAGCCAAAGGTTAGTAGTTAGCCAAACAAAACTATATTGTTCGGGTAGATAGTCCATTTATTACCTGATTTATATGCATATATGATATTGCTATGATTATTTTAATCAGTTTAATTGCAGGATTTTGATTTGCAAAGATATGTTTTGAAATGGAATATTAGTGAGGGGAAACCCGTTCCGCTAAGTGGCGTGGTCTCACTTAATATCAGATAACTGAGATGTATAGTATTATTCACACCAGGCTTTATGTCTAACTCGAAGTTTACCCCTTAAACTCTCGGGTGCTTAAAATATGATTTGAGTGGGTTGAGAGTTGAGGATCTATAGGTTTTAGTAGGTGGACGAATAAAGCTTTCGAAGACATGCAGGAGGCATGGATAGCTATTTAGGAGTTGTCATTTTGTTTATATTTCCACTGTGATGTATTAAGACAATTTTTGTCTTAGTACTCTGATCATCCAAGAGGGCGTCTTCATATGTCGTTCCTGGCATATTTTGTAATAATTATATTTGATCAAAACTTGGGAATCGATTATGGGATTATGAAATTGAATATGAAATATTGTTTTGAAATGCAATCAGAAAAGTTGTTTTAATATGTGTTGATCTTATTTCATATTCAAGTGCTTCTGATATTATGGATACCATTAACATTACCGTATTTTGTCACTGGAAGTTAATACTATGGATGACTACATCATCTGTATCCCTTAGCTTTAAGCCTCAAGGTAGGGGATGTTACAGTTATAGAGTGCTAGTCCAAAGAACCATCAAAGGAACTATCGAAGGGAGAGTCATTTGAGCTATTGCATGTTGACTCTAGGAATCATTGGAGGATTGAAGCGTTTGTGCCATCGAAGGCTAAGAAATTAGGGCTATCGCAGGCTGGCTAGATAAACCATTGAAGGTTGATAATTCCAAACTATCGCATGATGATAAAACAAGCTATCAGAAGTTGGATGTCTTAAAGCTATCGCAAATTGACTAGATAAGCCATCAAAAGTTGGTGATCACAAAGTTATCGCACGTTCGTCAATGAAGATACCGTAGAATGATATCTTGAAGCTATCGCGTGGTGGTCAATGGAGCTATCGAAGGGTGATATTCCAAGTATATCATGTAATGGTCAGTGTAGCTATCAAAGGTCGATGCTACTAAGCTATTACATGATGGTTTAATGAGTTAATGACTCCACTAAGCCATCGCATGTTGGTAAAGCAAGTCGTCGAATGTTAATACTTTTATGTCATCGCATGTTGACTAATCCACATAGAATCAGCATCCAACTAGTCATGTGGAAGAATCTGATTGGGTCAGAAGCGCCATGTCATCATGATTCAAAGAAGTTATGTCACATGACACTTCGAACATGTGCCACGTCAACCAATCATTGTTGTCTATTCCTAACAAATAACACATGCCATAAATTTTATAGCTCAAATCTTCTATAAATAGGCATGTATCCTTTACTAGAAAGGACCAATTCTGAACAACCTTTCTTCCTCATTTTTCATTTTTCTTGATTGGGTAGAGAAAAGCATGTAATTGGGATTTTCATGGCTATTATGTCAAATTGAAATCAATACTTTGTAATTAAGGACTTGGATTAACGAAAATGTGCATAATTACCTTCATTTGGATCTTTGCCTTGCATATGAATTATGACTTGCTTATTGAACAAAGAGGATAATTAGTTTTGACTAGAATTTTGACAATCTTATCTACTTTTATAATTGGACACTTGAGCGCTGATACTTTTTTCATACATCCCTCTAGACTTGAGCATTCGATCTCATAACAAGGCCTAATTTTAACATTTAATGGTGCTTTCATTAAGAGTTGAACTCAGGGAAATGCCTTCTTACATAATTGTTATAGGCATTTTCACCCACATCATAGTGAATATGAAAAAACGTAAGGAGCATAGAAATGGTTGGAAAGTGCGTAATAAAGGCGGTATCGTGTCATCACAATGGCAAGGTGAAGCGTTAGGGGAAAATTTGGCATAGTTAGAAAATATAGTCAAAGCACTTGAAAATGCTCCCAGGGTCAGGACATGCACCTAGATAGAACCGCATCTCAATCCGAGCTAAGGATTGGAAGATATGATCATTTTAAAAAAATTCAACCACCCAACCGACTCGGGCTGCACATTGGAGAGCTATTTCTTACTTCAAGCAAATGGAACATTCACAGGCGTTAGAATAATCTACTCAATAATACGAAGCTATTGGTCTAAGTTTCATTCAATTCTGACTTGAAATAAAGGAGTTGTAGCACAAAAAACGTGTGTAGCTCAAATGGTTGAGCATCAAGCTTCCAACAGAGAGGTCAGGGGTTCAATTCCTGGCAAGCATATTATTTTTATGGAATCGGTAGCTCAAGTACCGAATAGAAAATCTTGTTCGGTACCCTGGATATTGAACAGGATTTCTTATCCAATACCTAAGGTACCGAATCAGATCTTCTGTCTACTGGATAGAGCCTACAGAATCAAGGGCTAATAAGCCCACCGAACCGAAGGCGGAGAAGTTCATCGAGCCATGAATAAGGAAGCTCACCAAACCAAGGATATGCTGAACCAAGGGGACGATGAACTAAGGAAATGACGAACCAAAAAGATAAGTGCAGGAACTTGGCCAGCAATGTGGCCACGTGTATTCTAGCCGAACCAGGCGGGATCTAACTAATAGGATTTTTCTAGCACGATCTACCTGACAGGATTAACCTAAGAGGATCTTACTAACAAGAATAGCCGAACAGACACCCTTGAGCTATATCTTACTGTCTTTCGAGCTATAGATCATTGTATTTTATATCTCAAGCATTGTACCAAAGATCTATAAGAAGAATTATGAAAATGGACAGTGGATGTAGGCGCATTCTGGTCGAACCACTATAAATCTTTGTATTTTTTACTTTACTGCAATTTACTTTTTGCATAACCTATGTTCGATCTGCAAAATTAATCATGATATAAATATAATAGTTGTGTTATACACCCTGTATTCATGGCTCTACAACAAATCGATTGAAGGTGTTTGCTCATTTTTTGGGCAAATATTTTTTGTGCTTTCACCGAGAGACTGATTATCTGCATGCTTTCGAGATCAAAGAACAAGGTTGGAGCTACCATCAGGAATGCGGGGAACACCTGCGGACCCAAGTAGACAACTATTAATCATGATAATCATTTAGCAAGCATTTCAATGCTAGTAGGCATAATTACCAAAGGCAACCTAAACAGAGTTATGGTCAAGCTAAACGAATGTTTCACTGCTCAACATAAAACAATGGTGTACCTACTCATGATACGTTTGGGACAGCCATAAACTATTGGTCGCAACACTTGAACACAATGGCGATCCCAATCTAAGGGATCCAGAAAGCGAAGGGGGTCCCAGTCCGACAAAGAATCCAATCAAGAAAGTCAAAGTGATATGTAATAACCCTAAAATTTTATAATTAATTAAATAAGCTAATTAAAGGAAAAAGGCAGGTTAAATAAGAAGTGTAAAAGGAAATGAATTAATAGAAGCTGGTATAAGGGCCTAGGCCTAACTTATTGTGGGACAATATACATTACTCATTTTTATTCATTCATTTTACTCTACTCAAACTAAAATAAAACTTAGAGAAAACATTTTAATGGTGGAAGCTTAAAAGGAAAATAAGAGTAATACAAGAAAACACAAGCTAAGAGACTAAAGAAGATTAAAGTTATACATATTAAAGATCTAAGTGAGTAATACTTAACCCTTCTAATCTGATTTCTTATATATGTATGGGATCAGTTTAGATCGATATGTTCTTATGTATAATGGTGTTCATATGGGTTTACATGCAAAAGTTTAAAAGGATTAATGGATGTTTTGGGCGAAGGATGTGCATACATGGGATGTTTACATGTGTTTTCCCTACTCTGGTGATTTCAAAACTTAATGAAAGTTTTATATGATGTATAAGACCATATTTGGGAAGTGGGTTTACAGTTTAAGAGATTTCTTAAGTTTATATAATTTTATATGAATTTTTGAAGTTGTACGACTCGAAATAAACATGGAAAATATCCTAAAAAGATGAAATAAAGTTAAACCATGGAAGAATAGGGGTTTGGGCAATTTTAGGGAATTTATCAGAATTTTCTATAATGAAATAGAGGTAAAACTAGTAAAAACTAGGCTGGGAAAAGAGGAAACTATAGGGGTAAAGGGGAATAAAATCCATGGATAAATATATTAACAAGGTGTTAGGAAAAAGGAAGACAAGATCCAAATTATTTGCTGAAAAGAACACTATAATAACGAAAAGTGAAATAAGATCCAATGAGATAACGATACATATAAAGGCATGGTCAAGGATGTTTGGTAATAACATTAGGGCGGCGATTCTAAATAAGTAAGAGTACTGTGCTAAATATGAAGGAATCATACTACGCTAAAATTTAGAGAAGAACGCTTAATAAGTAATGTGTAAAGCGTACTGCACGGGTCAAGAGGACAGCGCTAAATGGGAGAAATGTATAATACTTATAAAAGATAAGTTAATAGGACTCGAGGAGAGGCCAGGTCAGAATGGGGAAGGGATCCTGCGTTAGAATGAAAAGACAGAGTTGGAAGGGTTATTGACACCACGTGGGGACGCTCACTCGAATGCACACCCAAGAAAGGTAAGGAGAGGCATTCAACTTCCAGGAACTACGATGCAGAAGGCCAAGTAGTTCCAAATTAAACAACTGTTTAGAGGCTGCATTTGAGTTTCTTAGCGGCCTACTGTGGTGGGGTGGTTCCAAGTAATTTGAAAAATAAGTAAATTACTGCGGTAGGGTATGCCAAGCAGTAAGGAAATTTAGTAAATAAATATAGAAGGACTGAAGATAGCTATTTCTTTGTAGTCCAAGGCTTAACTAATGAAATAGTTAAATACTACAGGGGTTGGGTCTACGCAGCTCGAACTAAAGAATGAATTTAAAAGGATACTGAGATGGGTGATTCCAAGCGGTATTAGATAAGAGAAACTTCTAAAGAATGAATTTAAAATAATACTACGGTGGGCAATTCCAAACAGTATGAGTTAAGAAACAAGCTTTAAAGAGAAGCTAAGTAAGTTCTGCGTAGGGGCGTAGTACCAATACTAAAGCACCGTATATAAGAATGCTTTATAGATCAAAGAAGAATTTATAAGGGAAACCTGGTGGGTCGGCGCAGGGAGCGCAATATTTTATATTTGGATTAAAAAACAATCTAAACCAGGACTCGGGTGGAGTAGGCGCAAGGTGCACGGTAGTAAAGAAAATTTGCTTAAGGAAGCGTCTAATTGAAGATGTAAATAAGAATTAATTTTCGTCAGAAGTTTAAAGTGTTTCACATATGATTAGTTGAATAGTGAGGGGAAAACCTAACCTATGCCGTGCAGGTTAGACTACCTATATGTTTGTTTTTTGGGACAATATTATTCACACCAGGCTTTATGTCTGACCCGTGTTTTTATTATTGTTTTCTTCATAAACTCACGGGTACTCATTTCAGTAGGGTGAGTTTATGGACTTAGGCAGGTTTGGAATGATGGTCGTAGTATAAGAACTAAAGACAAAGCAAGAGGCTCTTTAGCTAATAAAGATTTTGTTTCCATGTATGATGGAATACGGGCCACATCTTTATATGTGGACCTAGCTCTTTATGATCTTATTTTCTATTGTATTTGAGCCTTGCGTGGGCATGTATTTGGGAAATATGATCGAAATAATTGTAATGAAAATTAAAAAGATACTGTTGTATAATGAAATCGTATTAGTTTGCTTTATTTACTTTACCCATGTTTTCATATTATATTTAACTCACTTTAGGTGTTGGAAGATAATTCTACTAATGACTGTAGCATCATCGGTGTTTATCTTCGGGTTTCCAGTGGGGGATGTTATAGTTTGCTATCAGAGCATAGGTTAGGGACACCTAAATTAAACATAACTAATAAAAGTTAAAAGCAGTAATAAAAATAAAAATAAACACTCTGGGAGGGGATGCGCTAATACACACACACACACACACACACACATATATATATATATATCGTACTTGTGTATTGCTATATATATATATATATGGAGATATATCTATTTTTTCTATTGTGATTGCACTTCCTTTCTTTTTATTTTGATGAAGACTTGGTTAACAAAAAATCAAGATGGATTTGAGAAGCGGACGAATCACAATACGAGGGGCAAGTGCAAGAAGAGAGAGTGAAGGAACGCGGATTGATGAAGGAAGGGAGGAAATAATTATAAGATGAGAAGCTATGAGCGTATATTTAATAACTTAAGACTGAATGATGTGCAGAAGAGGAGACTGGAATCAAGGCAGTTACAGGAAGAAGCATTGGATTAGTGAGAGGCCATAATTGAAAAAACCCAGAAGAGGGAATCACTTGAGAGCGGTTCAAGGAGAGGTTTGAGGCTCAGTTCATATCGAAGTCTCGGCAGATTATGTTGTTGAGGGAGTTCATTGACTTGAGGTAGGGTGACCTTAGGGGGGGTACATCCAAAAGTTAAATGCATTAGCTAAGTATGGCAGGGAGATCATTAACACTCATATGAAGAAAAATGAGAAGCTTATTAGAGGCTTAAAGCAAGGGCTTAATCATAAGGTGATGGATCATCTAACATCTTCTTATGAGTTTGTAGTGGATATGACCAGAAGATACGATAACATGCATCAAGAGAAGATAAGGGTGGAGACGACGCCCAAGGCAGAATAGAAGAAGAAGTTCATCCCATACACCAAAGGCAAGAAGGGAGTACCGAAAGGGAAGATTGCAAATGCTAATGTTGAAGTTGTCATTGCAGAAGTAGTCTGCTAGAACCGCGGACAGAAGGGACACTATGCTTCGAAGTTCCCTATGCCTAAGAATGTTGCAAGGGTGAAGTGCTTCAAGTGTGATAAGATGGGACATATGAAGAAGTGCTGTCTTAAGCTTAAAGCGTAGGTATATGCTTTGGAGGGACCAAGGGAAGGACCGTCTTCATAGGAGAGAGGCAAGGGGAAAGTCTTAGAAGGTATGGCTTTGATTTCTGGTATTTAGTTAGAGTATTGTTTGATACTGGAGCTACACGTTCTTTTATATTTAAAGACTTGGTTGATAGACTTGGGTTAAGAGTTGCCTATTAGTCATTTCCATACATGTAGCTAATCTGATAGGAGGTACGCCACTCTCGAATTGAGATGCACTGACCTAGATGTTCAGTTAGGTGGCTGTGAGTTTTCTTATGCTCGTTACGTGTTTGACTTCATAGGCTTTGGAGTTATTTTACGGATGGACTGGCTGGAAAGGTATAGTGATGGGTTGCACTACGCCGAGAGGATAATCACTCCGAGTCATCATGACCGAAGAGGTGGAGTGTATGTAGTTTTGGAAGAATGTGGAGCAGTGCGTGGAGGTACTTTATATGCGTTAGCTTTGGAGGAAGAGGAGCTGGAAGCAGTACCAGTGGTGAAGGAGTTCAGGGAGGTGTTTGAACTGGTTTCAAGGTTGTCACCCCCAAAAGCGATAGAGTTCCACATTGCTTATTACCAGGGACTAAATCATTTAGTCAACCTCCTAGTAGAATGCCTCCGAGGGAGATGGATGAGCTGAGGGAGAAATTGGTAGAGTTAAAAGGGAAGAGCTTCATAAGACTAAGCAGCTTATTATAGGGAGCAGCAACAGTATTTAAGAAGAAGTTAAATCGGTCTTTGAGACTATGTATAGTCTATTAGAAGTTAAATGAAAGGACGGTGAAGAATAGATATCTTTTACCAAGAATAGACGAACCTTCTTGATCAGTTGAGTGGAGCTAAGTTGTTTTCACAATTAGACTTGGCTATAGGGTTCCATCAACTAAGAATATAGGAGGAAAGTATTCCTTTGACTGCATTTAGAACTAGGTATGGTTCTTATGAGTGGTTGGTTATGCCATTTGGGCTAACCAAAGCACCTGCGTTCTTTATAGGCTTGATGAACATGATCTTTCGAGATAAGCTGGACAGATATGTGTTGGTGTTCATGACATTTTAGTATACTCTGAAGAGGAGCACACAGTTCACCTAAGGCTTATGTTGGTGACGTTGAGACAGCATAAGTTAAAGGCGAAATTTTCTTAATGTCATTTCTGGAAAAAGGAAGTGAAGTTCCTAAACCATGTAATTTTCGAAAGAAGGATTAGCCGTAGGTCCACAAAAGGTGGAGGCAGTAATTGGTTGTAAGAGACCCGAAACTGTGATTGAGGTGCGAAGTTTTCTGGGATTGATTGATTATTACAAGAGATTCATTAGGATTTCTCCCGTATAGCAGTGCCGCTGACTAGGCTGACTAGGAAGGAAGAGAAGTTTGTTTGGGCGTAGGAGTGTGAGAAGGCATTCCATGAGTTGATGCATAAATTGACAAATGCACTTGTGTTAGTAATACCTGAAGGGAATGATGGTATGACTATGTATACGGACCCGTCGGGATTGAAGTTAGGCGCAGTATTGATGCAAAAGGGCAAAATAATTGCTTATGCATTTAGGCAATTATGACCCCATGAAGTTAGCTATCCAATACATGATTTGGAGTTGGCCACAATAGTCTTTGCGTTTAATATTTGAAGACATTACCTTTTGAGGGATATGTTTGAGTTATATACTGACAAGAAGTCCTTAAGATATTTGTTCACTCAGAAGGAGCTGAAGATGAGGTAGCAGAGATGGATAGAATTCCTAATATCATATGATTTTGGAATTGAGTATACCCTAGAAAAAGGCAACAAAGTAGCTTATGCCTTAAGCCAAAGACATCAAAGTTGTTTTTTGGCAATGTTAGAAGAATGGATTACATTAGAAAGGTTGTCTACATGTAATGTGCAGTATTGGTCTAGTGCAGGATCAAGCAGCACAAACAGGATATTATCATGCTTAGAAGTTAGACCTGCACTAGTAGAAAGGATAGTTGAACTGCAGAAGAATGAAGTTTTGCGTAGACACGGTAAGGAGTTTGGACTCAGGAGCCGAGGCAGTCGAACTGAAGGGGTTTAATGTGGATAAAAAAGGAGTATTGTAGAAGAATGGCAGGTGGTATGTTCCGAGTACAGGAGAACTACTGAAGGAAGTGTTGGACGAATGCCATCGTTCAAAGTTTACCATACATCCTAGAGGAACAAAGATGTACCGAGATATGAATATGACTTTCTTCTGGGAAGGAATGAAGAAAGATATAGGAGAGTATGTAAGAAGGTGTCTTACATGCCAGCAAGTGAAAGCAAAACATCATAAGCCAAGTGGGCTCTTGTAGTCTTTAGAGGTTCCAGTGTGGAAATAGGATTTAGTATTCATAGATAGGTTTCCAAGGACAAGGGCAGGGAATGATGGCATTTGGGTCATATTTAACAGACTAACTAAGTGGGCCTATTTCATTCCAGTGAAGGTTAAGCGAACTGCGTCGAAGTTAGCAGAGATATACGTGAAGATGATAGTGAGACTGCATGGGTTCTAAGCACTATTATTAGTGACTGAGATTCTTGTTCACTAGTGAATTTTGGAGAAGCCTGCACAAGGTATTAGATACAGAACTGCGCATGAGTACTACGTATCATCCACAAACAGATGGGCAGACCGAGAAGGTCCACAAGGTCCTAGAAGATTTGCCGAGAGCATGTATTTTAGACTTTGGTGGACCTTGGGAAGATTATATACATCTAGTAGAGTTCTCATACAGTAACAGCTATCAGAGCAGTATTGAGATGGCTCCGTTTGTGGCTTTGTACGGAAGGCCGTGTGCCTGCATGTTGGTTGGAAGTAGGAGAGGGTGGTGTTAGGACCGGATGTGGTAAGTGATGCTACTAAGAAAGTAGAGCTAATTCGAGAAAGGATGAAAGCAGTGCAATCTAGGCAAAAGAGTTATGCTGACACAAGGAGAAAGGAACTGGAGTTCGCAGAGGGCGATCAGCTGTTTGTGATGGTTTCTCCGATGAGAGGCGTGATGCATTTCAGGAAAGCTGGGAAGTTAGCAACCAGATATGTAAGACCATTTTCGATCATAGGAAGGATTGGGAAGGTGGCGTATAAGGTGGATCCGCCTATTGTTTTTGCAGGGATTCATAATTTATTTCATATATCATGTTTAAGGAAATGCATTAGGGACCCGAGAGCAATAGGTGATCAGAGAATAGTAGAAGACTTGGTTATCAAACTAGATATGACTTATGCACAGACCGAATCAAATAGTGGATCAGGAAGAGAAAAGGCTTCGAAACAAGATAGTTAAGCTAGTATGCGTTCAGTGGAGTGTAGATCAGGAGGACTACGCATGGGAAATGGAGGATAAGGTTAGGAGAACCTATCCAGAGTTGTTTGCCACAAATTAGCACATATGCTATGTGTCGGTTGTGCTGATATAGACTATATATGTATATATATATGATATTATGGTTGTTTGTTGTATTAGTAGGAAGTACTAGTACATTTTATGTATGGATGGATTGGGAATTCATAGGGATGCTTGGGGTAAGCACAAAGGGGAGGACTTGTCTCTAGTTGACCTTTACTGAATTTCAGGACGAAATTCCTTTAAGGAGAGGAGACTGTAATAACCCTAAAATTTTACATTCGATTAAATAAGCTAATTAAAGGAAAAATACAGGTTAAACAAGAAGGGTAAAATGAAATGAATTAATAGAAGCAGGTATGAGGGCCTAAGCCCAACTTATTATGGACAACTCATTTTAATTCATTTATTTTATTATACTCAAACTAAAATAAAAGTTAGAGAAAACATTTTAATGGTGGAAGCTTAAGAAGGAAAATAAGAGAAAGACAAGAAAACATAAGATATAAGAGACTAAAGAAGATTAAAGTTATACATCTTAAAGATCTAGGTAAGTAATACCTAACCCTTCTAATCCGATTTCTCATATATGTATGGGATCAGTTTAGAACTAGATGTTTTCATGTATGATGGGGTTCATATGGGTTTACATGCAAAAGTATAAAAGAATTAATGAATATTTTGGGGGAAGGATGCACATATATGGGATGTTTACATGTGTTTTCTCTACTCTAATGATTTCAAAACTTAATGAAAGTTTTATATGATGTTTAAGACCAGATTTGGGAAGTAGGTTTACCGTTTAAGAGATTTCTTAAGCTTATATAATTCTATAGAATTTTTAAAGTTGTATGACTCAAAATAAACAAGGAAAATACCCTAAAAAGATAAAATAAAGTTAAACCATGGAAGAACCAGGGTTCGGGCAAATTTAAGGAATTTATCAGAATTTTCTATAATGAAATAGAGATGAAACCAACAAAAACTAGGCTGGGGAAAAGGGGTACTGTGGGGGATGCGGGGGAATAAAATCCATGGGAAAATATATTAACCAAGGGTTGAGAAAATGAAGACAAGATCCAAATTATTTGCTTAAAAGAACACTACAAATAACGGAAAGTGAGATAAGATCCAATGGGATAATAACACGTGTAAAGGCATTATTAGGGATGTCATGTAACAACATTAGGGCGATGACTCTAAGTAATTAAGAGAACTACGCTAAATACGAAGGAATCATACCACGCTAAAATTTAGAGAACGCTTAATAGGTAAATTATAGAGCATACTACGTGGGTCAACGGGACTACGCTAAAGGGGAGATATGTATAATACTTATAAAAGATAAGTTAATGGGACTCGGAGAGAGGCCAGGTCCGGACGGGGAAGGGATCCTGGATTAGAATGAAAAGACAGAGTTGGAAGGGCCATTGATGCCGGGGGGACACTCACTTGAATGCACATCTAAGAAAGGTAAGGAGAGGCATTCAGCTTCCAGGAACCGCGGTGGGGAAGGCCAAGTAGTTCCAAATTAAACAAATGTTTAGAGGCTGCATGTGGGTTTCTTTGCGGCCTACTGCCGTGGGGTGGTTTCAAGCAGTTTGAAGAATAAGTAAATTACTACGGTGGGGTATGCCAAGCAGTAAGGAAATTTAGTAAATAAATATAGAAGGACTACAGATAGTCGCTTCTTTGTAGTCTAAGGCTTAATTATTAAATAGTTAAATACTACGTGGGGCTAGGTCTACACGGTTCAAACTAAAGAATGAATTTAAAAGGATAATGCGATGTGCGATTCCAAGCGGTATTAGATAAGAGAGACTTCTAAAGAATGGATTAAAAAGAATACTACGGTAGGCGATTCCAAGCAGCATGAGTTAATTTACAAGCTTTAATGGGAAGCTAAGTAAGTTCTGCGTAGGGGCGAAGTGCCAATACTAAAATACCATACATAAGAATTGCATGGGGTGCCAGGTTAGATACTTCAATAGAGCACTTGATAGATCAAAGAAAATTTGCTCAGGTGCGGTCAGCTCAGGGTGCGCTGTAGTAAATAAAATTTTCTTAAGGAAGCATTTAATTGAAGACATAAATAAGAATTAATTTGCATCAAAAGTTTAAAGTGTTTCACATATGATTGGTTGAATAGTGTGGGGAAGACCTAATATATGCAGTGCAGGTTGGACTCACTATATGTTTATTTTTTGGGACAGTATTATTCACACCAGGCTTCATGTTCGACCCATGTTTTATTATTGTTTTCCCCATAAACTCACGAGTACTCATTTAAGTAGGCCGAGTTTATGCACTTAGGCAGGTTTGGAATAATGATCATGATACAAGAACTAAAGATGGAGTAGGAGGCACTTTAGCTAATATAGATTTTATTTCCGTTGTATGATAGAGTGTATGTCGCATCTTCATATATGGACCCGACTCTTTGTGATGTTATTTTCCATTATATTTGACCCTTACGTGGGCTCGTATTTGGCAAATACTGAATAAAGTAATTGTAATAAAAATTAAAAGGATACTGCTGTGTAATAAAATCGTATTAGTTTGCTCTGTTTACTTAGTCATCAAAAGATAATTCTGGCGATGACTGTAGCATCAGCGATGTTCATCTTAGGATTTCAAGTGGGGGATGTTACGAGATAAAAGAAGGAACGTTGGAGGGATGAAATGAGCAAGAGTTCATCTTAAAGCCAGACCAGGAAGCGATTCAGCACCGAAATAAACATGGATGATGCTGAACCGGGGGCAGGTGTAGAAAATGCTTCTCATTCCCTCATTGAAATTGTGGTCAATGAAGGATAAAATGATCATTGGGGCAGATCTAAGAGCCATAACCATGCCCATAACTGAAGATAAAGTCATCATTAGGAGGATGGAAGAAATCATTCCCCTTAATGGGAAGGTCGAGCTATCATTGCTAATCACACGAACCGGGGGGTAGGATGGCTCGAATATGGCTTGAATCATTAAACAATCTATTCAACATGAACAAATGGAGTGAAGAATTGGAGCTAGGTTTAGCAGTACCTTCTCCCTAGAGATAGGACTACCAGGAACCCTAGAGATTTCAGGATGCCTACTATGGAACAGTATCAAGGACTTAATGACCCCATAGAACATTTACAAAGGTATACCCAACACATGCTGATGAGGGGAGTGCAGAGGAAGTCTCGTGCAGGTGTTATCCTTAATTCTTGATGGACTTAACCATTAAGTAGTTCTATGATTAACCCTGAGGATCAGTTCATTCTTAAGAGATGTTAAAGAAGAAGTTTATTATTCAATTCCAGGTGCATAGTAAACTTCCAAAAGATGGATACTCATCATCTAATGTGAAGTAAAGGGAAGACGAGTCGCTGTGACACTGCCTATCCCAGTCTAATGCTGCAACTGCTGGAATTCAAAAAATGGGTGAAAGGCTCGCCTTGATGACTTGTATAGTAGGGTGCACCCTAGAACGAAGTTTACCGATATATCGACAATGGAGAAACCAGCCACGTTAGAGGAATTCGTCTATGAGTTGGCAAAGTATATGAGGTTGGAATGTGCTGCATCAGGGAGGCAATCCAATATAGCTACTAGAAAAGAGTCTAGTGGTGACTGCAAATGATGATGGAAAATATGGTAGCTTCTTTCCTAGCTAAGTATTCAGAGATAATGGGGCATTTCTTAGACTCATGGAGAAAGCAGCACAAATGCGTGTCCAGTGAGACCAAGTCCAGAATTTTGTCCATAACCCATAAAGAATAGACATAAGGGAAGATGCAAGGTAGGAAGGAGCTATGGAAATTGTTTCCTTAAACCGAACCGGCCAGGGCTTAAACCAAATCAGACCGATATAGTTGATCGCTACTAGACCAATGATATAGCCCATGTTGGGCCGAGGAAGGATGACTCACCAAAAGTCAATGCTGATGTTGGAACCACATTCTTAGCTATCGAAACAGGACCGCCTGAGTTTATACCGACCGATACCCAAATGGTTGATCCATTGCACGAGAGGCATGACGTAGCCAACCAAGCAAACTAAGGTAGCATTCCAGTAGCGGGATCGAGTCATTGGATTAATGTGTTGAGTGTTAGGCGAGGGAGCAGAAGACCAGAGCTTGACAAGATGGACCATGATCAGTTCACTCCGAACATTAGATTTGCAGTCAATCCCCAGATTTGAAGACACTGGTCATGGAACAATACATTGGGGAAACCAAACCTTTAACACATTTGAAGTGCTACATTTAGTGTATGGAAGCAATTGGGTGAAGGGAGAGGATGTAATTACTTTCTTCTATTCATGTCATACTTATAGACTATTTGATTTAGTCGTTTGGAGCACCAATCCGTTAACACCTAGATATCAACCAAGAGGATGGATAAAACTTAGAGAACAATCTTGCATGGTTCAACACTGTAGCAGCTACTATACATTTATACATTAACTCAATAAATGTATTGTCCCAATGGTTATTGCTTAAGGAATTAATAGAAAAACGGAGTTATACAGAGAACTTAAGAAGAATACAACTAGCAATTTGGTGGACTTATACTACCCGGCCTAAACGTTTATGCTCTTAGAGGATTCTAATATCGAGGAATGACTGATAAACGTCAGCCGGGCTAGAGATGAAAAGCCTCGGGATATGGGCATGTGAAAGATGGATAATAGGACTAGAGGAAGGAAACAGTTCAAGAGATAGGCAAGTTTGCACATTCATAGCTTACAAAGACTCCTTAAAGAATCTATCTCACTACTAGAGAAACCGTGGAATACGGTGAATTGAGAACCAGAGAGCCAACTACACCAGAAATGGGAACCGATATGCTCCGAGCTAAAACCTAAGGTAACTCCAGTAAGAGTGCTATAAACCCTTAAGGCCTTGACCGAACTTAGTCTTTGTGGATGAAGGGTATAAACCACGCCTGAGGGCACAATGTCAGTTCTCCCCATGGACATCAAAGCATATCCTTCTTCTAGATATCCAGAGACAGATGTGCATGAAAAATATGAAGAACAAAGTAATTAGACAATGGAGCATAAATTTCCTAGTCCCAGAGGCATGATTCAACTCCATCATAGACAATGGGGGACTAGGTTAAGCTCCTCCAGAGATAGTGGAGTGTAATTCTGGCCCATTCCATAGGTAGGACCAGACATCTCTAGAGATGGTGGACCATAATCTTTTCAAAAAATCCCCAAAGACAGAGTCAACTACATATGAATATGAAGCATGATACTATAGAGACTAAATACCCCTATAGAGTCTGGGGACAACAATGCATGTATGACTTACTTTAATAAATAAATTTCAAATGATATTTAATAAAAACACCCAAGGTATGAGTAGCACCATGCCAAAGACTATGCGACACTCGCAGAAGTGAGAAAATACTAATGGCTAGGCAAAAACCAATGTTCTTGACCCCTATGGGTTGGATAAACCTCTTACCTTGTAGGCTAGACCGAACGACAGATTATGGTATGCTAATAGCAGAATTGGAAATAGCAAAAGAATTAGAATCTGGACACTATGTATTCATAGCGACCTACAAATGTATGTGAATCAAGCATTTTGGGAGTTCTAAGTCCGCGGAGAATGCTTGGCATCCTACTTAAAAAGAAACATGGAAAAGGATTTGCTTAGTGTGAAAGAATGCTATGTGGTTAAGCACATTCCATGGAAGGAAAGTCGAGATGCCGACGATTCGAAAATATTGGCCAGCTCAGGAAATGGATCACCTTTTGGGATGGTCCTACGAACAACTTCACCCTTCAACCGGAATGAAGCGGGAATGTGATGCATAAAGCGACTCAATACACCATACAAGATGGCAACCTATATAGAAGGGTTTTACTAACCTGTTGCTATGGCGCATGGCTGCAAAAGAGGAAAAGGAAATATTATATAACGTTCATCAAGGCAGTTGAGGAGACCGCATTGGGGGGCAGACCATAAAAAAGGAAATCTCATGGGCGTTGATCTAAATGGAGAATTTCTAATAGCTATAAGTGGAGTCGAGTATGCAATAGTGGCTGTAGATTACTTTATTGAGTACGGAGTTCCACTTCAGATGATCTCGGATAATGGATAGTAGTTTGATAGTCAAAAATTCGCCAACTTCTATCGACGATAATGAATAAGGAAAATATTTTCTAGTGTCTCATTCATAGGCCAATGGATAGGTTGAAGAAATTAACAAGGTTCTCAAAACTCTCATAGAGGAGCATTTGGAAAATGATAAAGGGGCTCGATGGATGAGCTGCCAATGGAATTATGCGTATTGCACCTCCTATGAAACTGTAATGGGACATACTCTTTTTGCTTTGGTTTAAGAATTATCGGTTATGCTTCCCAATGAAATTATAGTCCTATCTCTTAGGAGAATCCATTATAACTTAGAGGAGAATGAGGAATTGCTATACATGTCCTTGGATCTGATTAATAAGAAGCGAGACGAGGCTGTTTTGAAAACCGCGTCACTCTCTAGCAGAAAGCGATGGAATAATACAACTCTTGGATAGACATCGCCCGCTCAAGGAAGGAAACCCAGTCCTATCGTGAATTCCCCTTAGTTAGGTGCGTTTGACCCATCTGAGAAGGACTATATTTTATTTGCAGGGATCCAGGGAATGGAACCTACATTCTCATCATCATGGGCAGAGCCATATTTAGGAAAACATGGAATACTCAAAACCTCTGTCTCGTTTTTTGTGCATTGACTATTACAACTACATGGATTATGGATAGGTGTATTATCAGTCATCACGGTCTTACCAAACCCTATGGATAGCGTGTGCGAAACAATGATAGATGATCGGTGCTTCCAAACCACCACAAGAGCAACCGTCCCATGTCAATAATGTCCTCAATTTCTAGGATTATATAGGCAAGACCACTGCATACTGGGGGCACCCAACCCTGGTGCACATGGAAAGCTTGGACAAACCCTTGGCCAGCAATAGTGAACTGGATTTACTCATGATCATGACATGATCGTGGAAAAAGGTAGCATGACACTTTAATGCTAAGTTCTAAAACCGTACCTTCGAGGTAGGGGATTTGGTTCTGAAACGAGTTTACCCGGATATGGGGGCAATCAGTCCAAACTGGGAAGGACCATATGCAGTTGATTAAAAGCTTGGAGACATAATATTCAAGCTGGCAACTATTGATGGAATCTCGATCTCGCAAGCATGGAAGAGCGATCTACTGTGGCATTACTGTACTTAGCTCCTTTCAGTTTATTTTCGCAAATAAGCTACCCAAGGACCATGGGGGTAAAACAATAAGGCATGACCTGCCAAGTTTCTCGTTCATAAATAAAGTAGCTTCTTGAACCAATGGAACTGTGTTCTTAAAAGCTAGATTCCTATAATATGCGATTACCAGTACGACCGGGAACATACTCTTTTTGCCTCGGATAATGGACGGGGAGTATGCTCTCAAGGTCGATCGGATAATTCGACCTTATCCTTTAAGCACAAGCTCCTCGAGCCTAGGATCATAGTCGGGGAATGTGACTTTGGGTCGATCGGAAAATTTGACCCAATCCTTTAGGGTTGATCCGATAATTCAGCCTAGTCCTTTCAAGGTCATCGAAAAATTTAACCCAATCTTTCGAACTGATCAGATAATTCAGCCCATCCATTTTAGGATCGATGGATAATTCGACCCAATCTTCCGAGCTGATCGAATAATTCAGCCCCATCCTTATCAGGGTCGATCAGATATTCGACATATTCTTCCTGGCTGATCGGATAATTCAGCCCCATCCTTTTTAGGGTCGATCGAATAATTTAACACAATCTTCCAGGTTGATCAGATAATTCAACCTAATCCTTTCAGGATCGATCGGAAAATTTGACCCAGTCTTTCGGGCTAATCAGATAATTCAGTCCTATCCTTTTCAGGGTTGATCAAATAATTCGACCCATTCTTCTGGGCTGATTGGATAATTCAGTCCCATCCTTTTTAAGGTCGATCGGATAATGCAACCCAATCTTCCGGGCTTATGGATAATTTAGCCCAATCATTTTAGTTCAATTGGAAAATTCGACTCATTCTTTCCGGGTGATCGGATAATTCAACCCCATCCTTTGTAGGGTCGATTAGATAATTCGACCCAATCTTCCGGGCTGATTGGATAATTCAACCCCATCCTTTTCGAGTCGATCAGATAATTTGACCCAATCTTTTACGCCCGACTGGGTAATTAGCCCAATTCTTTCAAGGCCAATTGGATAATTCGGCCCAACCTTGCTGGATTGATCGGCCCAACCTTACTAATAAGTTAATGGCTCAACAAAGATACTATACAAATACATTGCAATAACTGATCTTGATCAGGTATAATAATTTCATTTATAATTTCTATAAGATATATATGCACTTTTGTAAGTGTTTATATAAGAAATATAAAGTATAGGCCAAAGGAAGCATCAGTCATAGAAACTATTTACCCTACCGAACTTGTTGGTGATTGATCCCATACAAGTATGCACGATAGCAGCCAGAAAGGTGGTTAATAGAACAAGAAAACTAAGCAATCATATGGAACAAATATATCACGATTACTAGCCGATAAAAGAAGAATATGGACATGAATAAATGTTAGACGCAACAACGCATAAACATCAAAAGAAGATTAGCTTCACAACACAAGCATATGATCAAATCACGTTCAAAACTTTGGCAGAAACCACTTACCTAACCAAACATTTTAACTATTGACCTATACAAATATGCAATGTGGTGATGAAGGAATCGCTAATGGAATAACTCGGGAATCATGCCGAAGAAATACATCGCAACCACCAGTCTTAATTGACGAAACTACAATTAATGTAGCAAAATGCATGTCGCCAAATCCACGTGCCATGGAACCACTATATATTCCTTTCCTTAGGGCACCTTGACATTCTTGGTGTTGGAACTGGGCCAACCCACAGTGGAAGTTATTAGTGAATTTCAATTTTTTTACCATATTGAATCTTTATTGGGCCTATGAAGTCTAATTTATTTAGAACATTTCTAAACTTAATTTTTTAAAAAATCGTATATTTCATTTAAATTCATAAATTGTTGATGAAATATTATTTAATTTATTTTAAATTTATTTATAAGTATACATATGTATCATATACATATGTGTATGTATTGATATGTGTAACATGATATTCCGTGTAAGGTATAACATGCCATATATAGACGTTGGGATTTACATCGTAATGGACATGTTAGCTCATCCTATATGTATTGTATGTTGTCCAAACATGTGTATATATTTATGCTTATTATATATAAAAATCAAAGTGTGAATATATATATATATGTATGTATATTATGAGAAAATATTATAGATATATTTATAAGTGAAATATTATAGTTAAATATTAAATAAACTTATATATATATGTGTGTGTGTGTGCGCGCGCGAGATATAAGTTTAATTTAATTTTTTTAATTAATAATTTTTTAAAATATGTATATTATTTGAACCAAAAATGGCAACAAACACCCAATAAATTGAGTAGAAAATAAAAAGTGAAGAAAAGTAAGTTAAAAAGAGCAAGATAAGAACGCACGAAGTTTTATAGTGGTTCGGCTAATCTTGACCTACGTCCACTTAACTTTGTTGATGGTTTATAGTGTTGTTTACACTTCTATTTTTACAGATCAGAATAAATCCATTACGGATTGGAATAGATCAGTGAGTGATTACGAGAAATTAGAGTAAGAGAATAAGAGAGCTCAAAAGATACTTAAAAATGAGCTCTACCCTCTTATTTATAGCAGTAAATAGCCTAGAAATTTGCCTCTATGATCTCCATATAATTTTCCATGCCATAGATCACTTATCCAGGAAATTAAATGGTTCGCCTCATCAATAATCACGGATCGGTACCGATCCATGGGCTTGGATCTGTACCGATCCATATGTTCTTCATATGGATGACTTTGAACTTCTTATCCTGGCTCGATTCGTGGTTAGCTTATGTTACACCATAATTTCTGCAAAGTACAAATTGCTGATATTTGAAAGGAAAGCTACTTGGTTTGTAATTCTGAGACTTGTCTTTTGGTTTCTAACAAAAATTTGCAATCCGAGAGCATGAACTAATGTGTCAACCAAGGCCGAGATCATAATTCAGCTGAGGTAAGAAGCCTGACCGAATGCATCAGTTGGCGAAGCCTAAAACAATTCAATAAACAACAGCAATCAATGGTTTGGATAGGCCAGGCTGAGACCAACGGTCAAGATGAATGAAAGATATCCAAAAGTATATATAAAAGCGTCATGTCAGCAATCCGCGTCAAGTCACACTCAACTAGATGATGACACACGTTTGAATCAAGACCGCTCATAATCAGCCAGATTGTCAATCCAAAGATAAGACGCTCAACCAGTGGCATCACGGCATGCTGGCTATAAATAGGCGGCAATCCCAAGGTATAAGGCATCTTCTGGCACATAACGAATAAAATTTAGATAGTACTTTTATATATTAGAGCTTTAACCAAAAACACATTAATGGCGGAAATGCTTAGATTCAATGTAATAAACCTCTCGGCTATACAAAGAGTGACTAAATAAGGAAAGGATAGTGAACGTAGGGACTTTCGGTCTGAACCACTATAAAAGTCTCAGTATTATTTACTTTTAGCACTTTACTTCCTTTCCATTCCTCGTCCTATTTAGTTGTTCACGTGTAGTTGTTCCAGTAATACAACATCTCGTCTTAGTATTCTTATATTCAGGACCTATAATCAAACCAACGTCCGGAGCTAGACCTTTGAACCTTGGGGTGTTGGTGTAGATGAAATTCTGCACTAACATTTTTGGTGCTAGAAGTAGGTCCCGATTTTCCTCATTTGTTTTCTTTTAGAAGATCCAGCAGAGCCTTTTAACCAGTTATGTCTAGTCCCGAAAACCAAAAAGTCATCTTGGAACTACCCCTCAACCTTCGCATTCAGCTCATCGAAGAAGACAACAACGAAAGATTGGTCACCCTCATTTCGGAGAAGGAAAATGGTCAAGAATACGATCCTATCTATGAACTCCAAGCTTCTCGGATCAAGTAACTTTTAGGATATCTTCAGGAATCCCTCCGTGAATCTTCCCAACTCCGAAAAATCGTCAAAGCCCTACATGATGAAGTTAAAGATCTTTCCACTGAGTTGCTAAAATATGAAGGTTTGGATCCCTCTAATAAGAGGACCACCCCGGACACTCAAGGTGGTGAGTGAGACTCGAAAGAAATTAAAATGTGATCAAGTTCTTACTCCCCTTAACTAGAATCTGTCTTGTATCTTTCTAAAGACTCGTGGAGAGATCCGTTATAATAATTATCCCTCTTCCACCACAGAAGATCCAAAAGGAAAGAACTATTGTATCTATCATTGAGTAAATGGACACAAAACAGATAAGTGCCAGAAACTCTCTTACGTAGTCGAGGAATTTATAAAGAAAGGGATGTTGACCGAGTTTATTAAACGTTAAGTTAAATATCTCATTTCGGAACGTTTTTTAACTTGTTATGTTTCTGTGAATCTAGGACAAGTTCATGTAACTCTTCCAAATGAATGCATATGCACTTTTCAGAAAAAGATGGAAACGCATGAAGAATCTCTTTAAAAAAAGATTTTTTTTTCCACAACAAACGAAAGATACCAGCCAACTACCCTAATCCTCTCAATTGTATCCTCTCCTGCAAAATGTTTAAACTCTAAAGAGCACTTTATGGTCTCGGAAGTCTTGAAGATTTGATTGGCATATCTCGGCCATCCCCTTTCGGTGAAATTCTTCTTTAGTACAATCCAATTCACTAAGTCTTTCCCTGAGAAGTGCATCCATACCTCAACATTCATGGTATCTCTTTCGGTATGTTCTTTCTTCTTAAGAACTTTTACATATTATATTTATGCCTAGAATTTAGAAAATGAAACTCTATCATTGAGCTAATGAGGTCAATGATAGAGTTCCACTTTACCCGGTTTAAGTGAAGCCCTCCCGCCAATCTGATGAGATTAATTAATGGGGGGTTTTCACTTTATTAAGTCTATTCTCTTTTCTCAAACTCAAATTAAAAACTTTCTACCAAACTAGGTAATCATGTGAATTCAAAACAATTTTTACAAAATGTATTTGAAAATACCTTTTTTAAAAATATAATAATTTATATCTCTCTTCTTCAAGTTTAATCTTTTCCTTCAAACTCTTTGGCAGACAAGATAATTTGTAAATTATGCGATTTCAAGGACCTTCCTAAAAATATATTCCAAAACAACTTATTTTCAAAGAACACATGTTTCTCTTTGCTAAGTAATAACCAACATCATAATCAACTTAAAAATGTATTTTAGATGGTCGAAACTAGCCAAAAGTGGTTGTAGATGGTCGATACCAGCCAAAAGTGCATGCAGATGGTCGATGCCAGTCGAAAAGTGGTTGTAGATGGCCGACGCCTGTCAAAAGTGATTAAAGATTTTGGTCCTAACAAGAAGTTGGTAGACCTCGCCATAAGATCACCCCACAGTGATGTGCCATAGAGAGTGAAGCCATATTACCTAGGTTTAAAAAAACGTTGAAAAGTAGAATGCATGCTAATAGGAGTCGTGGTCAGTGTAACCATGCATTGGTAGATTCCCAATTAGAATAGAGAAACGGGTAGATTCCTATATAAATTAGAATTGGGTAGATTCCCAATTAGAATAGAGAAATGGGTAAATTCCCATATAGATTAGGATTGGGTAGGTTCCTAATTAGAGTAGAGAAATGGGTTGATTCCCATATAAATTAGAAACAGGTAGATTCCCATATAGATTATAAATGGGTAGAATCCCGTATAAATTAGAAATGGGTAGGTTTCGGTATAGATTAGAAATGAGTAGAGTCCCATATAGATTAGAATCGGGTAGATTCCCGTATCAATTAGAATTAGGTAGATTCTCAACTAGATTAGAACGTTGAGTAGATTCCCAATTAGATTATAATGTTGAATAGATTCCCAATTAGATTATAATGGTAGGTGGATTCCCAATTAGATCGGAATGGTGGTTAAATTCCCAGTCAGAATAAAATGTTGGGTAGATTCTCAATTAGATTAAAAGGATGAGTAGATTCCCGATATGGATAGAATGTTGGGACAAGTTCCTAAGTCAAGACATCAAGTAGATTCTTGGTAAACTAAATTGAAGGGTGAATATAGAATCGGAATAAGATGAAACTCTTGAATGTGTTACTAGGTTGGCTTCGGACAAGAAACCAACCATAAAAGATGGTTGGTCCAAAACCTTATCTTAACGAAAATATGCCCGGGGGCAAAAGATACCCCATAAAAGGGAAGTTAAAAAAGCTCACTCAAGAAAAGCGACATCATAAGAAATAAAGTCAAAGGGAATAGAAATTCTTCACATACAATTTATTCAAGAAAATGTTACAAGGATGGGCCAAAAGAAATGCCTAAAGAAATAGTATTACAAAGACTGTATTATAAAATTAAAAACATCAGTAGGTAAGGTATAAAGGCAAAAGGGGAAATCCTCCCCCAACTAGGCAAATCGAGATGAAAAATCAGGACCCTCCAAAACAATCTGGATATTCATGGTCTCGGAAGGAACATGTTAGCACTATCATCCTCAGCCTCCTTCCTCTCTTTGTTTAAAAGGAATTGCCATGCCTTTGTCAAACCAAATATTGGTTTGAGGCTTACTCTTCTCCAAGGTAATCTAGCTCTTAGTTTTTAAACCTAGCTTCGATTCAAGAAAACTGCTCTTAACCTCAAAAGTCGTAAGGGTTACTTTTAGCTTTTGGAGCTCGACTACCTTATCCTCATAAGATTGGTAAAGAGAAGCATAGTCTCGCTGGATCCTTGAACGGTTCAGGCAGGACACTCCCTAAGATAAGCCAGTTTAAGATTAGTAGAGATAAAAGATGGAAAGTAAGGAAGGATTCCATATCAGTTACCTTAATTTGAGATAGCATATAATAATCGCATCAAGATTGAATGAGAATTCAAATATACTCAAGTTGTCGGAAGGGTTTCATTCAAAAAATAGAGAAATTATACAAGACGAGAATTACAAAGGTCATTACAAAGATAAGTTACAGCATGGCTTCTCCATTAAAAGTGTTATCAGGGGTATCTACTTGTACTTCCTCAGCAGCAGCAGTTTCTTCCTCCTCCCTTACTAAGATTTTGGCTTCCTCCTCCTCACCTACCGGGATCTCGGCTTCAAAGGCCTCGGTATCCTTCTCTTTCTGGCATTCCTCATATTTCCTAGCAAAATTGGCCTCAACTATGGCGACATTGTTTCTGAGATAAGAGAGAGAAAGGCATGTATTGATCTCCATGGTGAGTGTAGGCATCAAATAAAACTTGAAAGGCTCGCCTACTAGCTTTCCTCTCATGCTCTTCTCTAGCGATGTAATGTTCTTTGTCAATCACCCCAGCCTCTCGTCCTTTTCCTTCAGGGGTTTCTCAAAGGTCTTGATCCTACGATCCTTCTCTCCTACAGTCCTACCCGATTCCTCAGCTTGAGTAATCGCCTCTTGAACCTTAGCCCTAAACTCCGCGAACTCCTTTTTTTATCGCTTCAACAGCCGCCACCGCTTCCCCAATCTTCAACCACCCATGCTGAAGGACAGAGAATTCTGCCACCGTCTAAAAAGAGGAAAACGGAGTAGAGACAAATATTGAAATTATAAACCTTTACAAGAACTCCCCTTTTACCTTGATACTCACCTGGAGGCTATATTCGATCGTCTTTCGAACACCATGAACAGGGGTGGGAAGCCTGGCATGCACTTCAATAATGGCAGAAGAAAGACCACCTTCAAAAGTAACCCTTGTAATCTCTATGGCTTGCTTGTTCTTCTCAAGAAGCGAACTCGAAACTTTTTTAGAGCTTTCGACATGGAAAGGTTTAAAGACCTTTTATTTCTTCAAGTCGAGAGTCCCTTTGTTGGAATATAGCAACCCGACCCTTTTCTTGATCGCTTTCCCTTATCTTGGGAGCCAGTTTTCTTGGAAAGCCCTATAACAAGGAAAAGAAGATAAGGTTAAAATCAAGATCGAGACTAAAATTTATGATTAAAAACATTAAGTAAGCAAATCTAATGATTAAATAGAGAAACCCTTAGCCTCGCTTTCCCCAATATCAGATTCGGCTTTATCTCCACTGCCGACGGTTATAGTAGAAGCTTCAACATACTTCCCAGAAGGCTTGAACCCAGCAAAATTAGCAGAAGGAGGTAACAAAACCATGAATTTCCACTTGCTCTCGATAGGAACTAAGTGCAGGTATCGCCGAAGGAATGGAATCTTCATAACTTCTTTATACTTATCTTTAAACTAACTAACAAGTGCCGGATCGCTATTCTTTCCAGGTCACGCTAATTAAGTTCCAACAAAATAAAAGACAGTTCAGAATACGAATAAGACTGAGAAAAGAGAGGAGTATCCATTGACATACCAGCATTATTGAAAGAAGTGATGATTCGATTAGAGGAAGCTTTTATTAGAAACCACTAGCGTGGTGTTATTTTGCTAAAGGGATCCTATAAAGGAGACTTTCTTAAGAACTTAGGAAAATATGTAGGAAATTCCCCAAAAGTCTTAGACTCCAGCAGATTGAACATATAATTGATATCGACAGCAGATGTGTTTTGGTAACCCTTTTCGAAATATAAGATCGCCATAGCAGATATTGTTAAGTAAGAGGTAGCTAGAATTTGGAAAGGGTTGAGGCTATATAACTCTAAGACATCAATAAACAAAGGAGTAAGGGGCAAGAAGATCCTGTATTCCATCTACTCCATGGATCACACAACATTTGGGAGGATCACTAAAATGCAACCCGGCCTAGGGAGCAAGCATCTCAACTCCAATAATTTCATAGGAAGACAAAATTTCATGGAGAACTTATTAGTTTGCAGCATGAGCATCCATTTCGAGCTTAAGAGAAAGGAAGAAAAATGTTCAATTGCAAAAAGAAGAATCGACATTATTTCTAAGATAAAAATTAAGCGAATTGAACTCGATTTAAGTTCTTGGATAAGCAATGAAAGGAAAAATATCAACTGCTATATCAATAATCACATTAAGAAAAATAAAGTTGAATAAGACTTACTTGCTTGTGAACAGGTATTGAAAGAAGAATCAAAGAAAGCTTGAGAATGTTAATGGTGGTTTTGCAATTTAAACAAGTGAAAAGAGAAAAGTAAAGGAGGAGGAGTGTTTATATTAAAAGGAACGGCGTAGAATAAAGAAAGACAAGTTTTCCACCGTGGATTTAGTTTGACAAAGAATATCAAAAGGCCGCCCCGCCAAATGCCAAGTGACCCTTGCATAGGAAAAGAGAAAATCTTTTTGAAGATGATCGATCAACTGCCAATGTCTAGGCCAACGTTAAATGCAAAAAATAGAACCCATCCCTTCAAAGGTCTAGTCCTAAATGATCACTTACGGGTTCATACTACAAACAATGTATTAACCTCATGGTCCCAAATTAGATTTTGTCTTTCGGCGCCATAACAATCTTGCTTACTATTTAGACTAGATGGTTTTAAATGACAAGCATCGTTTTCAAAAAAGTATTTCCCTCATGGTCCCAAATTAGATTTTTCCTTTCGGCACCATAACAATTTCGCTTACCACTTGGCCTAGATGGCTTCAAGTGACAAACATCTTCTTTAAAAGTTTTGACCACATGGTCCTAAATTAGATTTGCCTTTTGGCATCGTAACGGTTTTTCTTACCATTTAGCCTAGATGGCTTCAAATGACAAGCATCATTTTCAATAAAGATTTGATCTCACAGCCGCAAATTAGATTTTGCCTTTTGGCATTGTAACAGTTTGGCTTACCACCTAGCCTATATGGCTTCAAGTGACAAGCATCGTCTTCAAAAGATCCGACCTCATGGCCCCAAATTAGATTTTTCCTTTCGTCATGGTAATAGTTTTGCTTACCACTTAGCCCAAATGGCTTCAAATGACAAGCGTCGTCATCAAAAAATCTGACCTCATGGTCTCAAGTTATATATTTCCCCTCGGCACCGAAATAGTTTCGCTTGTCACTTAGTCTAGATAGTGACAAACAAAGTTTTCAAAAGTTTAAACCTCTCCATCTCAAGTTAGATTTTACCTTTTGATACCAAAACAAAATAGTTTTGTTTATCACTTAGCCAAAACGGCATCAAATAGTAAACATAATTTTAAGCATTTTGGCCTCATGGCCCCAAATTACACTTTGCCTTTCAGCACCAAAACAGTTTCGCCTACCATTTAGTCTGAGAAACTTCAATTGGAAAGTGCAAATTTTCAGGAGTTTTGACCTTATGGTCCCAATTTAGATTTTAACTTTCAACGTCCAAGCAATTTCACTTATCATCTAGTTTGGATAGTTTCAAGTGGCAAATATGATTTCAAAAGTTTTTGACCTTACGGTCTAAGTTAAAGTTTCACCCCTTCAGTTTTCAAAACCATTAACCAGCCAAACCTTTACTTTGGCACTGATTTTAAATTATTTTCAAAATACTCTCGATGAGGTTAGATCTTTACGAGTTGCATAAGTGGAGAAATGTACTCCAAAGCTCAAAATCAACTTCATGATGGGAACAGAATAAACAAGCCAAGGACTAAACCAGATACAACACTACTCTTTCCAATGTCCACCCTATATCGATCATATGAGGTGAACTTTGGAGGGCTGTGTTACACTATAATTTTTGCAAGGTACAAATTGCTGATATTCGAAAGGAAAGCTCCTTGGCTTGAATTCCGAGACCAATCTTTCAGTTTCTAATGAAAATATGCAATCCGAGAGTATGAACCAATGTGTCAACCAAGGCCGAGATCATAATTCAACTGATAAGAAGCCTGATCGAGAGCATTAGTTGCCGAAGCCTAAAATAATTCAACAAACAACAATAATCAACGGCTTAGATAGCCTTGGCCGAGACCAATGGTTAAGATGAATGAAAGATATCCAAAGCTATATATAAAAGCATCACGTTCGCAATCCGCATCAAGTCACACTCAACCAGATGATGACACATATTCGAATCAAGACCGCTTATAATGAGCCTGATCATCAATCCAAAGAGAAGGCGCTCAATCAATGGTGTCACGACATGTTGGCTATCAATAAGCGGAAACCCCAAGGCACAAGGGATCTTTTGGCACATAACGAACAAAAACTAGATAGTACTTTCCTATATTAGAGTTCTAACCAAAAACTCATTAATGGCAAAAACGCTTAGATTCAATGTAATAAGCTTTTCGGCTATACAAAGAGTGACTACATACGGAAAGGACAGTGGACGTAGGGACTTTCGGGCCGAACCACTATAAAAGTCTTGGTGTTATTAATTTTTAGCACTATGCTTCCTTTCCATTCCTTGTCCTTATTCAGTAGTTCACGTGTAGTTGTTCTAGTAATACAACATCTCGGCTTGGCATTCTTATATCTGGGACCTATAATCAAACCAACGTCCAGAGCTAGACCTTTGGACCTTGGGGTGTTGGTGTAGACGAAATTTTGCACGAACAACTTCATGACTCCAAACTTGTTTACACCATTATTAGTTTGTTTCTGAGTCCAAATAATAGATCGATAGAAGAATAGAGTTGCTAATTTCGAGTGCTCGTAAAGATCGATAGAGACTTGTATGCGAACGATTAGCGGTGAGCATTTATTGGTTAAAACCGAATAATCCAACCAAACCAATTAAGTTTGGTTCGATTTTGTTAGTTAATTGGTTGGTTTTGGTTTCTGTTTTTATATTTCTTTAGTTTATTGGTCGGTTTTGGTTTCCAATATAGAAAAACCAAACTAACCAATTAAACCAAATTCAAAAATTAATTTACTTTAAAATAAATTTTTTACTATCCCGCTATTATTGATAATATTTCCATAATAATATTGTTTTTCTATCAATTCATATTAAGATTTTTAGAAGAGGGGCTTGTTTTTCAAAATGTTTGCATCATATGGACTCAATTAATTGTTTTAATCTTATATTATACAACCACCAAAAGATTTAATTAATTTTAAGATAAACCAACCAAACCAAACAAAATATTATCAGTTTGGTTGGTTTTGGTTTTAAAAAATATCGGTTTGGTTCGGTACGGTTTATGTTTCTTGAATGGTTATTTTGGTTTCAACATTTTTGATCGATTTCAAACTGAACCAATCATTTTCTCACCCCTACGAAAAATCATTGGAGGCCAAAAATGGGTTGTAGGTGGCATGGCTTTGGAGTGTAGAAAGTTGGGATGGTTTGAATGAAGTTTTGTGGATCGATACCAATCCAAGTGGTTGGATTGGTACCGATCCAACACTTGTTGGATTTTTGAACTTTGGATTTTATGCTTGCCTCTATCTTTGTTAACTTGAACTGGCTTGGAGTTCGATCTGAGAAATTTGAGTGTTTGCTTGGGGCTTGACCTGAAGATTTTTTGAGATTTTTATGCTCTAATTCTACCTTCGCTTCGTGGAGTTAGACCCGAGACTTTTGCGAGTTCGACCCGAGACTTCTTTATGTCCAACCCGAGTTCAATTATTCTTTTATATTTCATTTTTTTGCCTTTTAATGATATTCCCAAAGTCCTTGGTCCATTTCTTCGTCGTTTTCTCATCTGATTCGATCGTTTAAGTCTGTTCGAAGACTATGGCAAATTCAACCGTAACACTTGCTCCCTAAAGTATGCCTTGCGAATGGAAGGTGTGCTTTGTTCAAGGATAAATAACGAAGTCGACAAGTCATAAGTAGTTGAATTTTCTAACTATTAACTGATCAAACCATGGTGAATCATCTAGTTACTTTGGATTTACCTATAAATCAAAGGTCGTTCTAGGCCATGAAAGCTATGGAGTCGAGTCCTTCTTAAATGTCAGTTACAGATTATCATTCTGTGCTCTCCTGGAATTGTTATTTAATTCATTATACTGTAAATCAGAATCATCCCATGTTCATCTGGCGGTTGGCATTCGTATGTTGAAATCTTGATTTCTCCGGATTGTTAGTGAAATCATGGCCTTTCTCGGTCGATAGCTGAATCTTGATCTCTCCGGATCATCAATGGAATCTTTGGCCTCTCCGGATCGACAATCAAACCCACGATCTCTTAGAATTGTTGATCAAATCCATGGCCATTCAAGACCGATAGTTAAATCCATGATCTCTCTAGATCGTTAATTGAATTCATAGCCATTTAGGGCCCATAGTCAAATCCATGGTTTCTCCGGACTATTAATCAAATCCATGGTCATTCGAGGCCGATAATCAAATCTATGGTCTCTCTAGACCGTTAATCACATAATCTTTCCGGACCCTTGCCGAGCCTAATCCGCTAACTCTCCGGTGAGGGGTTCAACGACAAGTAAGCTCATCCTATCACTCTCGGATGAAGTGACCTACTCCCTGCACTCTGGTCTCGACTCTCTGGTTGGGACTTAATGCGATCAGATCCACGATCTCTCTGGACCCTAGTTGAACCCAATCTGCTCACTCTTCGGTAAGGAGGTTCAACGACAAGTAAGCCCATCCACTCGCTCTCTAGAAAAGTGACCTACTCCTTGCACTCATTCTTCGTCTCTCCAGACGTAACATAACACGATCAAATCGTACAAGTCCATCCACTCTCTCTTCGGCAAGGGAACTTGCACCCTGCACTCTGGTTTGACTCTCTGATCGGGACATAAAGCGATCAATATCGTACAAGTTCATTCGCTCACTCTTCGACGAGGGGACTTGTATTCTACTCTGACCTTGACTCTCCGGTCGGGGGCTCAATCCAAACCGTACAAGTCCGTTCGCTCGTTTTCCCGCGAGGGGACTTGCATTCTTACGGTTATTATATTTATGTAGTTTTTAATAAGTAGGGATCCATATACTAGATCCAAATTCAAACATTAACAAACATAAAACCTAACATTAAGATAACTGTCTCACCGGCCATCACAATCTAACGTCCAACTCAGAGCATGCCTGGGGATCAATCGAGATCCCGTACATGAGTAAGTGGCTCGACTGTGATATTGCATCGTTTATTAGGAATAGAAAGGCAAAGTAGGGAAACAAACATGTCCCCCCATCCCGATCATGAGATGACTATCCTCAACCTATATCCAAGGCCGCTTCCCTTCACCACCAATGATGGCTGCACCGGTTCCAACATTGAAGTTCGGCTTTTCATATACTGTTGTAATTGGTTGTTCTGACTTGTTCCTCGATCAAATTGCGCAAGTGCCTGCAATCATTTGTGTTGTGCTTATCTAGCTCATAAAATAAGCAATACTTTCCTAATGTCCTCTCACCATTTGTAGGCTCTCTCCTTGCTGGTTTTCGATACGGGATCCGTTCTCTTGTATCCAGGTATATCTGCTCCGGGGTCTCATTCAAATTTGTATAAGAAGAGAATTTCGGTTCCTTTCTTTGCTGCTTTGATCCTTCGAAGTCATCATTCATCCTCCATTTTCCTCTGTCTCTGCTGGATCCTTCTTTGGGTGGTCCTCCTCTTTTCACAGCATTAATCTCTTACTCTTCAACTTCAACATCCTCCTGATGCAGATGTCTTTGAGCCTCATGATAAAACTCTATGAGATCCATCAGTGGATCTCATTCCAATGTAATTTTAAAATCTATCTTGCTAGCCACTTCTGAAGCTGCTGCCATCGGAACCACCGACGGCTCTGGCCTATCTACCGTGGCAATCGCAACATTGAATCTCATCAAAAAGCTCCTAAGAGACTCCTCGGCCCTCTGCTTCACAGTCAACAATGTCATTACATTTTTGGGTCAAGAAATATGAACCTGGAATTGCTTCATGAATTCGTTCACCAACTCGGCTCATGTGCTGATGGAACCGTTCTCCAACTGTCTAAACCATAACGCCACTAAATCCGCCAAATATAAAGGGAAAACACCATCCCATAACCTCCTTAGATGCACTCGGTACCTCCATGTGCTGGGTGTACCTCATCAAATGAACTGTTGGATCCGTCTTTCCATCATACGTTCCCAACATTGGCAGTTTGAAATTAGGCGGATTCCTAGCATACCTAATGTTCAGAGTGAATGGACTCATGTTCACATCCTCTAGGCCTCGGTTAGGAAATCCACCTCTCATAGCTCGTCTTGCTATTTCAGCAAGTCAATCATTGTCATTCAAATGAACTCCCAAATCTGCATTCTTAGCCTGCCATTTGACTCCGTAAGGGAATTTTGGCATGTATTCCTCCGGTCATGCATCAACGTTCCGATTCACATGCCCAACACCATTCCTTGGATGTGCACCATTTCCAACTAAGCCAAGGTCACCCATATCCCCATGTTCTTGTGGTTCGGTAACGATCCATGCATGAGGATTGGTACCGATCCGTACGGTTAGCACGAGGTTCACTATAGCTTGTTCCGCTCTACTCTCTGGCATGCTTACTCTTGCTTCAGGTCTCCAGTTTTGGTTTGCAGCAACTCCGGCTATTCCCGTCTGTCTCATTCTTTTGAAGAAACTCTCCATCATTTCCTCTGGTGAGCTATCATATTATCTTGCATTTGATTCATCATATTCTCTATCTCATCCTTGGTTATGTAGATGGAAGGGGGTTGGCTCCTGAGCATGCTTCCTGGCTGCCCCCATGTTGATTTCCTTCAGCAAAAGCCTTCCTAGTAGATTGTCTTATCATCTTGAATATTTCCAAGTCTGAGATTAGCGACTTCAAGAGTTTCTTAGTGAAAGCACCAAAATGTTTGAACTAAAAATGACACAAACACCCAATAGATTGAGTAGAAAATAAAAAGTGAAGAAAAATAAATTAAAAAGAGCAAGAAAAGAATACATAGCGTTTTATAGTAGTTTGGCTAATCTTGGCGTACGTCCACTTAACTTTATTGATGGTTTATACTGCTGTTTACACTTCTGTTCTTAAGGGTGGTATAACTCCATGAGTGATTATAAGAAATTTGAGTAAGAGAATAAGAGAGCTCAAAAGATCCTTAAAAAATGAGTCATACCCTCCTATTTATAGCAATAGATAGCCTAGAAATTCGCCTCCATTATCTCCATATAGTTTTCCATGCTATAGACCACTTCTTTAGGAAATTAGGCAGATACATCATCAATAATCACGGATTGGTATCGATCCATGGGCTTGGATCGCTACCAATCCATATGTTCTTCATACAGATGACTTTGAACTTCTTATCCTGGCTCAATTTGTGGTTAGCTTCATGATTCCAAACTTGTTTTCACCAGTATTAGCTTGTTTCCGAGTCCATATGATGGATCGATAGAAGAATGGAGTTGCTGATTGCTCATGGAGATCGATAGAGACTTGCATGCGAAAGATCATAGGAGGCCAGAAATAGGTTGTAGGCGACATGATTTTGGAGTGTAGAAAGTTTGGGATGGTTTGGGTGAAGTTTTGTGGATCGGTACTGATCCAAGTGGTTGGGTCGGAATCAATCCAACAGTTGTTGGATTTTTGAACTTTGGATTTTGTGCTTGCCTCTGTCTTTGTTAACTTGAATTGACTTGGAGTTCGACCTGAGAAATTTGAGTGTTTGCTTGGGGCTCGACCTGAAGATTTTCCGAGATCTTCGTGCTCTGAGTTTACCTTCGCTTGCTTGGAGTTAGACCCGAAACTTTGTGAGTTCGACCTGAGACTTCTATGTCTCTAACCCGAGTTCGCTCATTTTTTTATATCTCATTTTTCTTGCCTTTTTATGATATTCCGAAAGTCCTTGGGTCATTTCTTCATCGTTTACTCATCTGATTCAATCGTTTAAGTCTGCTCGAAGACTGCAACAAGTTAGGGCGTAATATACATACATACATACATATATATATATTATGTATGTATATGTATATAGTAAAGTAACATAAGTTCATATATATATATATATATATAACAATATGCATATATAAATATAAATATAATAATTAATGTAAATATAAGTTAGAATAGTTTATATATAAATATATAAGTTACAAAACTTAAAAAAAAATTAATCTCGGATCGAATACACAGCAGCTCCAAATTTAATTATAATTGTATTATATATATTATGAATTAATTAGTTAAACAACAATAAATAAATGATAGAAAATATTTAAATAGTAAATATTTTGAATTCTAAAATTCTAGAAAATCAAGAATGATATTTTCTAGCTTACGAAAAAATTTCAAAATTTTCCAAGTCAAAGTTTTATTTTTATCAATTTCATACTATCAGCCAAATTTAAAAACTATTTTTTTTAAATATAACAAATGGTTTAAAAAACTGATTTTTTAACCGAGAGCTTCTATGATGACAAATTAATTTTAGAAAATTTAGAATTGAATTTTTGAAACATAATTTATTTTACATCAGTTTATTATTTTGTATAATAATTAAATAATAATAAAAAATATTAAATAACTACCAGAAAATTATTTTCGATCATTAAAATTCATAATTAATCTAAATATACAACTGAAAAATATTAGTTTAGTTATTTATATGATATAGCTGCATAGTTTTATATAAATCATATAAAAAAATTTATTAACATATTAATATACATATATAAATTAATTAATAAAATATGATGATTTCGGTTGTGTGTATTAGATCCTTAATGAAAAGTTTGTTTTGTTTTATTTTATTGACATATACACGTAACCAATTAACATGTGACAACATCAATACCTGTATGAATCTAACCTAACTAACAATACAATAATCACAATATATATGTATGAACAATATACAATTTTATAGAGGTTATGTTTCATATATATATATATATATAACTAAACACTTACCTCAAACATTTAAAAAAAAAACACTCACCTCAAACTAATGCCCTTAAGTTCACCTTGTAATTACGAGTTCTCCTCTTTTGAAACCTTTTCGATTCTACATATTGCTATCAAACAGTTGTTAATTTGAATTGATTTGATTTTAGCTTTGTTGGAGTTTTAGGAAGGTGTAATTTGGCAAAGAAGAAGGAGATAGGAGGCAGCAAAAAGTCCTTCTAAAGTTAGGGTCACGGTTCATTTTATAATGGTTGAATCAGAGAGAAAAGTGGATCACATCACATACCTTTTCTCACTAAATTTCTACCATCCATTAGAAACCCTTTTTACCCTATTTTGTATGCCCCTATATCTAATGTTTGTTGCCAAAGTTTTGGCTCCAACTTCATGGGCTAATAGCCCATTTATGCCTAAGTAAATATATTTAATGAAGTCCAATTTAATTCCTTATCGATATTTCATATCGATCGATATATTTATAACTATTATAAATATATACAACAATATTTATTCCTCAAATCATATTCAAATTTTATAATTAAAAGTTCATAAATATTAATTATTTATAACAATTATAAAGTAATTAAATCGTTTAGTCTAAAGAGAATTCATCATTTCGGTTGTGTGACTCGTAGGTGTAAATTCGTTTAGCGATTGACATCAAACTATTTGAATGTTAACGTTCACACGTCACCTAGTAGGTGTGTGACATTTTGGCCAAATTTATTGCTTACTTAGTTTTGGTAAAATCCAATTTCACTTTATTAAGCGTTACCCGGTTGTGACATTTATTTTACACCAATTCTTTTCGTCAAAACTATATCATTTTGGACTTATGGAATTTGGTAATGGTCAAAATTCCAGTATCATCCATATTCAACTCTATAGTCCAAACATAAAGTCCTTGGTTCAATAATAACAATTATTATTAACCGAAATGCTTTGACCAGGGACTTTGACTTTGAGTTGACTTGAGTTGACCGTGATACTAACCCTATATAACTGAGGAGACGAATCCTCTCTTGAATAGTGCTTCACTTCCAGTACTTCTACTTGATCCAACTACAGTCACTCAATGGAACGCCGTACTATGATTTGACTATAATCAAAGTGAAGCTTTCATATTGAAGATCTACTGTATTATCTGGTTGACAGAACTGTGTAAATCAGTCACATCTATATTTTCTATTTGACCTTAGTTATATTAACTAATAGAAAACTATCAAGTAAGTCGTTCCATAGTTATCTAATAACTATCAGCACGTAACCTCTAGGTGCCCTCAACATCCATGAGTAATAAACTACCCAACATTTGGATAATGTTACGTACTCTAGTCTAAACAGATACATCAATATCCAACCTTGATGCATCTTGACTAGGAACATTTAAAATGGTATATTTATTTTCATCGTGATAAATTACTCACGGTTACTACACTTTGTAAGTACTATCACAAAATGTACCATTTATGGATTTTCTATTAAATATACTTTTAATTAAATTAATTAATTAATATAACACATCATATCAAGTACATAATAGATAGAAAACACCTTTTATTTCGAACAAGATTGATTATCGAGTTAGATACATGTAACAAATTACATAATTGCCCCTAAGACATACCCTTAACTCTATCAATCTTCCACTTGCACTTGGGTAAATTATGGAATCTTATTCTAACTTGTCCCATCCATTTTCTCAAAACCAATTAGGTTAGTCCCTTAGTGAATGGGTATGCTATTATGTTTCAATTATCTACTCTCTCTGATGTTGATAAACTACCTTTATCACATGGAACAATTTATAGTATGTCTCTTGACTTCCAGTGAGCTCTAAGTTCTATTATGAACTATAATATGACATTGTTATCATATAACAATGTTACGGGATTCTCAGCATTTGGAATCACTTTTGGCTCAATTATAAATTTACGCATTTATTATATATATATACATTGTTTTATTGTAGTGCTATTCAAGTTAATGAATCAACTACAATCTCTTTTATTGGGAACATTTCCAACTTAAAGATTCTTAATTTGAATTTATTATTGACATATTATACTCAATGTCATTTACGAAGTTTGAATCCGAAAGCTTCTTCATAAGGAGTTCGTTGTTTCTGTAAACAATTCTCTAGTATATCATAAATACATGAGAACACTCCAAACTACCATTTAGTGATATCAATTTGGATTTGATATTTGCTTCATGTATCGAATACACAAACAAATTATGATATCATAGACATCATAACATGTATGATAATTCCTATTGCCAATGCTTAAGGAATCCATCTTACATGTTCCCTATTAAACATTTTAATAAGGTGTCTTGCATATCATTTTGAGACATTCCATATACCTTTTATACTTTCTATAAAAGACATCATTTACAAATCCAACATTGAATAAAATATCTAAAACTGATTTTAACACAGGTACATTGTTAAATTCAGCAATGTGTTGTTTACTTATTGTTTAGAAATATCAATTTACCTTTTAACATTCTTTCTTATGAACACACGCTTCCTTTGCACTTTGATTGAAAATCAAACTATTTGATATTTCTACCAAAATACTTATTCAATTTTAATACTTATAAAATTATAGTTTTGTATCATTTCTTGGATCATATCTGAAAACTAACAACCTCTATATCGCTCCCACTAACTTTGTGACACTTTGGTTGTTATCTGCAAATAGTCTACTCTAAATCATTATTTAGAATTTTCTATTTCAGCACATATGTACCAAAACACTAACTTTTATAAGTGGTAATCTTGTGAGTAAATCCGAAACAACTTGAGCACGTTAAATAACGAATCTATTACGCTAATTTCAATTATTGAAATTTATGAGGTTATTCTTATCAATGTTATGCATTAAATTCCAATTGCATTAGTCTCTTAAAGACACAATCATGGCAGATAGATCACATCCCTTCGGATATGACTACCAAAATCATATTTTAATAACGTACTTGGAATCCCTTCGGATTTGCGCATCATACCATATCATCAATACTCTTAATGGCTTAATTGACAACTGAGAATTATCTATTTTTAACAATGATAAGAAACTCATAGTTTCTCTTCGGTGTGTGAGAATACTTATTAGACACTCTAATGCGATGTGTTCATTTAGATTAGGTTAATTTCATTTCATCCCATGTAATCAGCTTTATCTTTGGATCATATCCACTTCCATTTTACTACCAATAATTCTCAAAGAAATTACTTCACTATGAAGTTGGTATTTCTTGAAACAACAATTGTTTCTCAATGCAACGTAACGAGCATTCATAAACATTTTATGAACTGCCTTATATAAAACCGATCTGGTTTTAGTTTACAAAACTTATGTTCAAAACAAAAATATATCATCCAATGACAGTCCTTCCCAAACTTCATCAAAGGAGATTCATACAAGATCCCTTATGCAATAATTACATTTAGACTTTTTACTTGCACAACCTGCCAACTCCTTACCTAAGATATGTTGGGATTTCTTATAAACCCTTATCTTGAATGTTTTTGTAAACTATCATCTAGATGAAATAATATTAACCTTGTGTACTACTCTTGAGTACATGACTTATAGAAAGAAATTACTCAACTTCACTCACAATTAATCATAATTTGTCCAATAAAGTTCGATTATTCCTTATGATACATCATCATGTATCACATGAAGGAGTGACTTTTGAGATTGAATCTTTATTCATTTTTTGGTACGTTCGGAACTCTTTCCAATATACCCACCCATTCGATCTATTCAAATCATTTCTATCGCATGTTACATTATTTACTTCTACTGTATATTCTATGGGCTTACCATATACTTATACACGAGTATCAAATACACATGTCCATGTCTGTGATAACTCATCGGTGAATATGACAAAGTACGTGTAACCGTTTTAGCAGTAATAGACTTATGAATGCATACATTTGTATGTATCAATCCGAAGAGTTCATTAGCTCCTATGATGCTCCTACTAAATAGGTGCATAGCCCTTAATTGTATGAGATATAATTTATGAAAATTAATATATGATTCATAATCATATAATAAAACTATTTCTCAAACTATGGTTTAGTCTATAATTCCAAAATAATTGTGAATAATTTTAGACAATTTAATATTTTCCAATGCATCACTTTATCATGAAAACACATAACGAATATTCATAATATTCATATTGAAATATAACCATGTCTATCGAAAAACAGTCATTATTTCATTAATAATGTTCGATATGTTTTACGAAAACAATTTTCGTAATTTCTTGTAATCAATAAGTGCTATATGGAATGGTCCCACAATTTCCGCCATTACTATAATAACATACTGAATTTGGAGGTCCATCATTCACTTAATATAAATTATTTATTTCATATACTACAACAAGATTACAACGGTGAGTTCTTTGATCAAATATCTTAAACTCAAAAAAAAAAAATCTCATAGAGAACAATTTTATATATGAAAATACAATTCAGAAAAAAAATCACATTTCTTATTCCAACATTAAGTATCAGAATATTACAATTCTCATACCTAATGTTTCTTTGTGAAGCATAAGTGACTATTCATTCTCTTCATCCCAACTGTATCTTAAATCACATCTACTCTTGGACATTCATTTTCCTTTCTAAATGGTCGAACCATTCAAAAGAATTCTCTAACTACAACATCATAACGAACTCTTTACAAAAGCGCACTCGATCATCCTTAACATTTAAGGACATTAAGTATGTCGCACTTTGCGTAAACTGATCAAACTGACATTTAAGTGATCGAGTTCTTAGAACTATTTTATAGTTTTGGTCTAGTGTTACATTTAACATAATAAGATCTTTATTGTAATTAACCAAATTGAATGCTCGATCTCACATTACTATTTATTGGCTTATTTCGAACGAGCTAACTTCATCGAAGTATCATATATTACGAACTGTGACCCCATATAACACTTACATGCGATAGTATATGGATCAAATATCCATAGCCTTGTATTACTTTTAGAGTTTGAAACCATAGAATGCAATACATGGTCTCGACCAAACTACGAACTTATTTAGTATATATAAAATGAGGTGCTTGCATGGCTGTTGAAACTTTAACATGCAATAAGCATTTATTATAGTAAGTATATTTTATATTTCTATTTTTCAATTTTCAATTCAGTTTAATTGTATATCTTAATTGATAAACGTTTTATCAATCATTTTAAATGTACAAATTTACCATTATAGATTATTATAACATTATATAACATATGTTCTTACAATATTAGAAAGGTTAGATGTTATCATTTCATTTTTCTAATAAGGCTCCCAATAGTCTTTTATGATTCACCAAGCCCTAAGCAAAACATAGAAGTCTTTCGACTTCACTAGTAGGTGTTAGGACTCATATACCTTGGGATTCTGACCTTGAGGAAAGCTAAACAAATCATACTTCCATATACGATGGATAACTCCTTATCGGTTGTATCACATACAATTCCTAACCCGTGGTTCCTTGTTCTAATCTCACATTTACCTTGAGGAAAGCTCAATAACTAAAGTAGGATTATTCACCTGGACCTATCATTTTGCGATGGCCTAAGTATAATGCACAGACCTTGAGGAAAGCTAAACAAATATGTGCAGTTATCTTACCTCATCTATTTAATATATTTATAGTACTACACATAACATCCCTAGCTTGAGGAAAACTCAACAACTAAAGAGTATGCAAGTTATCATTTAATATATAAATGATAGAGGACAACTTTATATTAAAGGTTCATAATCTTTAATATATTATATCGAGTGATATCAACTTATGGAATAATGTATTTTTATGAAATACCCTCGTGATTCAAGTGCAAGATACATTAGAAATCACGGTATATGTACATAAATGTATGTATTTATTCCTTAAGTCTATTTTGGGTTTCTTTGATGTTCCACCTTTAGTTTATACATTCATATTATATAAGTTTTATTATTATACAACTTTTATATTTTATATTACTTATATAGTAGTCTTATGTATAATATTATATTAATTAAACATTATTTAATTATTTTTTAATTAAACAACATTTTAATTAATTTTTAACATAACATTTATATTAAATATTAATTGCATACTATAACCTTTATAGTATCACACATGTATCTTATATATGTGTATATTAATTTAATTAATTAACCTTATATTTATTTATTTATTTATTTAACCATTAATTAATTTAATTAATTAATTTTTTTTACTTAAATTATATTAATTTCAAAATTCAATTTACGTATACATATGTATATTTATGTTATTTTAAACATTTTAAAACAACATAACATATATCATAATATACAATGCATGTATACATTTATTAATTTATTTATTTTATTAATCTAATGAATAAATCTTCAAAATTTCGAAATTAATATATATATTTTTTCAAACATTTTGAAAATTTTATTATATTATAACTATTATAATATATTTATATCTTATTTTACATTTAACTTTTAAATTTAAAATCTTTAATTTTAATTTTCAAATAATTTTGAAAATTTATATTATAACATTTGTAATATTTTTCTTATTTTAAATTTGAAACTTTATTTTTTTGATTTCAAAATAATTTTGAAATTAGACCGGGACCCAATTCAAATTGGACCTCCTCTATTAGGAGCAACCTTTTAGGCTCACCTGTCTTTTTTGGCTAGGCCGGTAGCCAGGAAAGACAGTGTACTTGATTACCGAAACCCAATCCTAGATACTACAGTTCTTAGACACCATACTAACCAGGATTTGAATTTAATTAGTTAACCCTGACATGACTAATTAGATCGTATAGGCTATTAGGCTCGTATACCATTGTTGGAACTGTACTAGCCCGAAGCGGAAGTTATGAGTGAACTTCAAATTTTTTACCCTATTGGATCTTTACTGGGTCTATGAAGTCTAATTTATTTAGAACATTTTTAAATTTGATTTAATACATAAATTGTTGATAGAAATTTATTTAATTTATTTTCAATTTATATATAAGTATAATATGTATATATACATATGTGTATGTGTGTGCATGTGTAACATGATATTCCATGCAAGGTATAACATGCCCGTATATTGATGTTGGGATTTACATGGGCATGTTAGCTCATCCCTATATGTATTGTATGCTGTCCAAATATGTTTATATATTTATACTTTTTACATATAAAAATCCAAGTGTAAATATATGTATGTATGCATGTATGTATTATGTATGTATATTATGAGAAAAAATTATAGATATATTTCTACGTAAAATATTATAGTGTTAAATATTAAATAAACTTGTGTGTGTGTGTACGTGCAAGATATATGTTTAATTTTTTTGAACACACACACACACGTATATGTATATATTAAAGTAACATAGGTTCATATATATAACAATATGTATATGTAAATATAAATATAATAATTAATGTAAATATGAGTTATAATAGTTTACATATAAATATATAAATTACAAAACTTAAAAGTTATGTTATTATTATTTATTCTTGATCAAATACACAATAATTACAAATTTAATTATAATTTTATTATATATATATATATTATGAATTAATTAGTTAAACAACAATAAATAAATAATAGAAAACTTTTAAATAATAAATATTTTGAATTTTAAAATTTTAGAAATTTAGGAATGATATTTTATAGCTTACTAAAAAAATTTAAAATTTTCTAAGTCAAAATTTTATTTTTATTAATAAATACGTTTAGCCGAATTTAAAAATGATATTTTTAAAGTTATAATTAATGGTTTAAAAAATCTTTTTTTGACCAAGAGTTTCTATGATGACAAATTAATTTTAGATAATCTAAAATTGAATTTTTGAAACATAATTTATTTTATATCAAATTACTACTTCGTATAGTGATTAAATATTAATAAAAATAATAAATAATTACCAAAAAAATTATTTGCGGTCATTTAAAACATAATTAATCTAAATATACAATTGAAAAATATTAGTTCCGTTATTTATGTGATATAGTTATATAGTTTAATACAAATCATATAAAAAATTAATTAACATATTAATATATGTATATATTAATTAATAATATTTAATGATTTACCCTAACATTTTTCTCAATTAATTCAATAAAATTATGGAAAATTGGCGTCCGCTTCAGTTTGTCCTTCCATTTTCTTCCCTCTTTGGCTTGCGCTTCAGTTCGTCTGACCTCCTCTCCCTGTTTCCCTTCCGCTTCCTCCTCCCTCCTCACCGTCTTCCGCCTCTCCTTGGTTTGATGACAAAGAAAAAGATAAACAGGCCCTCATCAGATCTGATTTGTAAAGACCCTTTGACGAGATCTGGCCAGCGCTTCAATGATGTTTCCCGTGAGTCTTTTGCTCTCGAGTCTGTCGTGGTCGCGGTCTCGCCAATAGTAGTCCCTACAATCAATTCGCCTATTCCTGAAATTCTGGTTCCACTTGCTCAAAATCATAATCTTGCCGTTGTGCTGCATGCCTCGGCAGTTGCAGTCTCGCTTAGTGAACTTATAATTGAAATAGATGATGTTCCTATTGCCACCTTTCCTCAATCTGGAACCAATCTGAGTTCAGGTGAACATCTGATTACCCTCCTTTTAGTTGCTACAGACTTTGAAAAACGTTGGGCAAATTTTGATGTTGGTTAGGAATATGTTGATGTGGATGGTTGTTCCATTGGCCAAGCCCACTTACATTGCCGCACTGCCAATGTGGCTGTTGGTCCTCCCGACGCTAGTCCACTCTTGCACTCTTTAGTTGATGAAACTGTGCCAGTTCAAGGTGCAAAGTGGTCCTCCCTGTTCAATAGGTTACTAAGAAATGCTATGAATACATGCCATGCGAATTTGACATTATTGAAATAGATGAAATTATGGTTCCTCTGGATTAATTCAGGCTGGGATTGATTATTGAAAGGATTATCTGGTTGGATTCTTTTTGGATGCAGTCCCTCCTTATTTTGTAGTTAAAGAGCACCGTGGAAAATTTTGACAGATTAGAGGTGGACTACAGGCTCATATGGAAAGATCAATGTACTTCTTTAGGTTCTTGCGGTCTGAGGAACGTCTGTGCATCCTTAGTTCGGAACCAACTATTATTAGAGGGAAGCTTTTTATTGTAACTTCTTAGAGTCCTTCGGTTGACTGTGCTCGGGAGCAGGTACTTTCTGTTCCAGTTTGGGCATACTTTTCCCATATTCCATCTATTTTGCAACGGTTGATTAGTTTGAAATAGGTAGCTAATTCTGTTGGAAAATGAAATGCTTCGATGCTAATACTGTTGTAAGAGACAAACTTGTCTATGCTAAAGCGTTGATTGAAATTACCCCGAATAAGCTGCTTTTGAAAAAGATTAAAGTTAGATTAGCTGATGGTTTAGTTGCTAAGATTGTTGTTCGTTATGGATCGAAACCTGATATTTACATGGCCTGTCAGTCCTTTGGGCACATCTTGGAAGCTTGTTCTGGTCCGTCGACCGATGCACCACCTTTGCTGCTATCTATTCAGATCCCACTTCCAAGAACCCCCATTTTGAAGTGGGTTCCAAAGACCTGCACTCCTCATGTTGTTGTGCCTATGCCTCTTCCTGCTGTTGTTGAGGTCGTCGCTGTTACGGAAGTCACTTCTGGCAAAGAACCTTCTTCTGACATTATTTTATAGTACCCTGACGAGCGTACTTGGGTTCATGAACCATCTGATATGAGATATTCTCCCGTGAGTGATATGTACCTTAAGTTTGTGAGTGATGATGATGGTGAGAGTAGGAGGTTATACTATCATAGAGTCTAGCCCTTTCGAGGGAGAGTGAAGTTGGTGGGCTGAATAAGACGTTGTTCTATGATACCACTTGGGATAGGAATTTCATTTTTTGAGTTGGGAATCCTTGATACTTTCCTAAACTTGCACCGCTTTTCTCTGGTTATGGTAAGGTCATTAGGCCTAAAGAAGTCAGGAGTAGTTCCTCCTCAGCCAAGGAGGACTAACCAGGGCAGTTAGTTGTATGGCCACTATAAAACCATCATAATTGTTCTATGCATGTGCAGAGCACCTATTTTTTATTTGTTTTAAATAAGTGGCACGACCCACTATAAAGCCGACTTGCCTTGCCAAAAAAAAATACAATGCTTTTGGCTATGTACATTAGATCCTTAATGTAAAAAATTGTTTCTTACAGATCCTTAATGTAAATATATACACATAACCAATCAATATGTAGCAACATCAATGCCTATAGGAATCTCGCCTAACTTAAAATACAATAATCACAACATATATGTATGTATGAACAATATATAGCTATACAGAGGTTATCTATCATATATATAACTAAACACTTACCTAAAACTAATGCCCTTAAGTCCATTTTGTAATGATGAGTTCTCCTCTTTTGAAACCTTCTCGATTCTACAGATTGTTAGTCCTTGAACCGCAGACCCTTTTTGTTATCAAATAACTGTTAATTTGAATTGCTTTGATTTTAGCTTTGTTGGAGCTGTTGCAAGGTGTAATTTGGCCAAGATGAAGGAGATAAGAGGTATCAAAAGTTCCTTATAAAGTTAGGGTTATGGCTCCTTTTATAATAGTTGGATCAGAGAGAAAAGTGGATCACATCACATACCCTTTCTCACTAAATCTGCACAATCCATCACAAACCCTTTTTACCCTATTTTGGCTGCCCCCTATATCTAATGTTTATTGTTGAAATTTTCTCTAACTTCACGAGTTAATAGCCCATTTAAGCCGAAGTAAATATATTTAATTAAATCTAATTTAATTCTTTATCGATATCTCAAATCAATCTATATACTTACAACTATTATAAATATATACAACAATATTTATTCGTCAAATCATATTCACATTTTATAATTAATATTTCATAAATATTAAATAATTTAATTAATTTATGATAATTATAAACTAATTAAATCGTTTAGTCTAAAGAAAATTCATCATTTCAGTTGTGTGGCTTATGGATGTAAATTCGATCAGCGATTAACATCGAACTATTCAAATGTTAACGTTCACACGTCACTCAACAGGTGGTGTGACATTTTGGCCAAATTTATTGCTTACTTAGTTTCGACAAAATCCAATTTCACTTTATTAAGCATTACCCAGTCGTGACATTTATTTTACACCTATTCTCTTCGTCAAAACTATATCACTTTGGACTTATGAAATTTGGTAATGGTCAAAATTCCAATATCATCCATATTCAACTCTATTGTCCAAACACAAAGTTCTTAGTTCAATAATAATAATTATTATTAACCAAAATGCTATGGTTAGAGACTTTGACTTTAAGTTGACTTAAGTTGACCGTGATACTAACCACATATAACTGAGAAGAGGAATCCTCTCTTGAATAGCGATTTAATTCCAATACTTCCACTTGACCCAACTATAGTCACTCGATGGAACGTTGTGCCATGATTTGATTATAATCAAAGCGGAGCTTTCGTATTGAAGATCCATAATATTTTCAAGTCAGGAGAAATGTGTAAATCAGTCACATCGATATTTTTTGTTTGACCTTTGTTATATTAACTAACAGAAAACTATCGAGTGATTCATTCCATAGTTATCCAATAACTATCAGTATGTAACCTCTAGATTCCCCCAGCAGTAATACACCGTCCAACATTTGAAAAGCGTTATGTACTCTAGTCTCAACAGATACATCAATATCCAGTCTCGATGCATCTTGACTGGGAACATTTAAAATGGTATATCTATTTTCATTATAATAAATTACTCACGATTACTACACTTTGTAAGTACTATCACAAAATGTACCATTTATGGATTTTATATTAAATATACTTTTAATTAAATTAAATAATTAATATAACACATTATATTAAGTATATAATAGATAGAAAACACTTTCTATTTCAAACAAGATTGGTTATCGAGTTAGATAATGTAACAAATTACATAATTTCCCTTAGGGAATAACTTTAACTCTATCACTTGGAACATTCATAAGATGACACGTGACCCTCAGGACATGGGACAAGGAGGTTGAACCAGAGGGAACAAAGGTCTAACGGACAGAGATGAGAATCAATGGAAAATTTTTCTAGATAATTACACAACCAAGAAAGAATGATCTATGAACATCATACTGATAAAGGATATCTTGGAACGATCAACAAACTTTCCCCGAGTGAACTAGGCTCTGCAACATATTAGCAGCAGAAAACTTACCGAAAGGATGGGAATGAGGAAATAGATAGTTGACGTTCGAGATAACCATCGGATGAGAAATAAAGACGAGTTTGGATAAAACAAAGTACGCTTTGTATTCTACGAATTATGCTTTCGGGGGAAAGTGTTGTGGGCATTTTTTCCACATCATAGTGAATATGAAAAGACATTAAGGAGCGTAAAAATGGCCGAAAGGTGCATAATAAAGGCGCAATCATGTCGTCATAAGGGCAAGGCAAAGCGCTAGGGGCAAATTTGGCATAGTCAGAAAATATGGTCAAAGCTCTTGAAAAATGTTCTTAAGGTCAGGACATGCACCTAGGTCAAAACCGCATCTCAATCCAAGCTACGAATTAGAAGATAAGATCATCTTAAAATTTGCCTACCATCTAACCGACTCAGGCCCCACATTGGAGAGCTACTTCCTACTTCTAGCAAATGGAAGATAGTGAGGCATCAGAATACTCTACTCTATGGTACGAAGCTTTTGGTCCAAGTTTCATGCAGCTATGACTTGAATGAATGAGTTATGACACGAAAACGTGTGTAGCTCAAGTGGTTGAACATCAAGCTTCTAATGGAGATATCAGGGGTTCGATTTTTGGCAAGCACATTATTTTCATGGAACATGAGGAATGGTTCAGTGGGGAATCTAACTGCTGAGTGACTAACCATTGCTAGTAAGGAAAGAAAGGAATATCATAGCAAGACAAAGCAAGATAGAAGAAGGGAGAAGCCCCCACCTGTTCGGTAGCTCAGGTACCAAACATGAAATCCAATTCAGTACCCTAGATACCGAACATGAAATCCTGTTCGGCACTTAGGGTACCGAACAGGGTTTCCTATCTGGTACCTAATGTACCGGACATGATCTTCTCTCCTATAGCACCCTGAGATTTTTCGGAAATAAATAAGAGAATATAATTAAAGTTAATAATAAATCTAAAAAAAGAATTTTCAAAAACGTCCAAATCTGACTACAGTACTTGCATCATTGAGTCCGCAGTAATTTTTTGGACAATTTTCATGTAAAGCTTGTTGAAATCCGAGCTAAAAAGAAAAAGTTATAAAGGTTTGAATAATTAGATAAACATTAAAAAGAAAAAGAAAAAAACGTCGGGGCAGTCGACCCGATCCTTGCTAGGTCGACTAGGGGCGGTCGATGTAGGGCAAAAGCGGTCGACCCGACCCCATTGAGGAACAATGGTTGAAATTTTTCATATCGCTTTGTTTGTTCAACCGTGATTATTTCGTGTGTGGCAATGCATTGAAGGACGGTCATGATAAGTTAGGGTTCCAATCTGATGGCATTGAGTAAGGGCATTACCCTATAAATTCATAGTTAGGGGTTAGCCTAAACCTAATCTTCTTCCTCCTAGCGAAGCACTGCCAAAACAAAACCCTAAATTTCTAAATCAATTTATAAACTCCAATTCTCTTCCAAATCTTAAACTAAAAGTAAAAATAAGAGAGATCTTGCATCTAGAGGGGAGAACTAAGCACAGATTGAAGGAGAAGTCTTGTGGTGTTTGGGGCAAAAATTAGAGCTTAGGACGGAGGTGAGTGGGAACAGACTTTTTAACAAGTTAATTAAATTAATTGATTTTAATTCTACCCTTTTTGATTAGATTGTAAATGCTGAATTTTATCTGTTAAAATTTCAAATGATAATTTACTTATTTTATGACAAAGAAGATACATGTTTTATGACTGATTATTTACATATTTTACGACTGATAATTACATGTTTTACGTCTGATTTTCAAAATAGACTGTTAATTACAAATTTAATCTTTTTTTAATTGTAAATCTAGAATTGAAATAATGAATTTTTTTCTCTAATTACAATTGACATATGCAAGTTTTATAACCTTAAATCCTATGATAAAACATGGTTTTATATTGTTAAATCGAGAATTTAAATAATGTGAATGTTGCGTAATGATTAGATCTAATACTGTAGAAACGTAATGATTAGACTGCGTAATGATTAGATTTCATTTTTGTTGAATCATAATGATTAATTGTGTAATGATTAGCTGCAATATCTTAATGCAACTAAAAGTAATTAAACGAAATCTGAATTATGAAATTAAATTAGTCTGACATTCAATTAAAAATGAATTAATTTACTTAAAATAAGTAAATGGAGAAACGCTTGGATTGTAGGCAATCGACCTAGTATTGATGTAGGTTGACTATCATATGTTGTTTTGGACTAAATAAACTATTTGGTGGCCTTGTGCCTTTAGCTTGTAGGCAATCAACCTAGGATTGATGTAGGTCGACTGTCGTATGTCACTTTTGGACATTATTAGACTAATTGGTGGCCTTGTGCCTTTAGATTGTGGACCTTATTGTCGTTAAGATTGTTTGACTAGTAGGTATTTATGTCTTTTATTTTGAGATGCGAATTTATTTCGCTTTTACCGTATTATGAAGTTGGGTACGGCGTGTCATTTAGGCAAATTTTACCATATTGTAAAGTTGGGTACGGGTATTGTGAAGTTGGGTATGTAGTGTTGTTTAGATGACTTTCTCCGTAGTGAAGTTGGGCACTGAGTGCACTCATGTGTTGTGATCGAATTTTCGGTATTGCCTGCTTATATGAGCTTTTGACGCATAAAGCTAGGTTATATCCAGTACTGGCAAGAGTTAGGCGTAATAACTCCCTTGGGTATGTAAAAGTTATTTTGCTACTAGGATTAAGGGGTTGGGCATAGTTGCATTCAATGAGTCACTATGCGAGTTTACATGTGTGTCCTTCCCCTTAGTCCTAGTATGAGTTAAAGAGGGACAGCAGAGGTCCCCAATTATTAGACGATTGTTTGTGACCTATTGTTATCTCCCATGTTGTTAGATTTCTGACTTATGACCTTAGGTACACGGACACTATTTACTCTCTATATCACTTAGAGCAGACTTAGGGTCAGTCAAAATTAATTTCCTTGTTAGTCTTGTTCTCATTCACTAGACATTATGTTTGACCTATTCTATTTTTCCCTCACCATAGGTGGACATATTAGCCGTTGATAGGTCCATTGCTGACATGGATTATCGTGCTTATAGTCTAGATCTATTTACCTTCTATCATGTATTTCCTATAAGTACATTTACTCTTTCTATACTTTGGTCATGAGGGATTATTTTTATGATACTCTGATACCTGACATGTACTGATGATTTTCTAAGACAATGGTATTATGACATGTACTGATGACCTTTGTATTAGATAGATTATTTCTTTATTGGTACCTTAGTCTCTATGCTACTTTTTACTTTAAACCGATGATCTATATCTTTTGATATGCGTTTTTGGCATGTCAAAAGATGCGAGTTATCCCATGTTCGATGGATGGAAGCCCACCGAACCAAGGGTTGAGAAGCCCGCCGAACCAAAGCTAGAGAAGTTCATCGAGCCACGAATAAGGAAGCTAACCGAACCAAGGATACGCCGAACCAAGGGGACGTTGAACCAAGGAGACACCGAACCAAAAAGAGAAGTGAAGGAACTTGGCTAGCTACATAGCCACGTGCATTCTATCTGAACCAAGTGAGTTATAAATGAAAATTGCCTAATTTACTAGAGTGACTACCATACCTCTCCATACCTATAAATACCAAAACTTCCAACAACAATGGGGGACAACTCGAGAGAGTCAAGCTTACAACAGCAATGGCAGACAAGGCAGGAACAGCCAAGCCGGATCTGCCTAACAGGATCTGCATAACAGGAGCAACCTAATAGGAACAACCTAGTTGGATCTACCTAATAGGAACAACCTAGAAGGATCTTCTTTACAGGAATAGCCAAGCAGGAATAGGCAGGCAGGAATAACCATACATGATAGACAAACAAACTCACTTAAGCTATATCTTACTGTCTTTTGAGCTACAGATCATTGTAGTTTGTATCTCCAACATTGTATGAAAGATCTATAAGAAGAATAATGAAAGTGGACAGTGGATAGGAATGGCAATGGGGCGGGTTAGGGCGGGTTTTTAGTGCCCCATACCCGCCCCGGATTTTTTAGACCTTACCCCAGACCCGCCCCGTAGACCCGGTGCGGGTCTGGAATTTTGCCCCGTACCCGGGACCCGTACGGGTCAGGGTAGACCCGACCCGCCCCAAGACCCGGTGCGGGTCTGGAATTTTGCCCCGTACCCGGGACCCGTACGGGTCAGGGTAGACCCGACCCGCCCCAAGACCCGATGAGTCTCTATGTATTGATTCAAAATTGCATACGGTGTAACAACGTACATATATTTATTTGTTTATACTCATTATCACTAAATAATACATGAAATATAATAACAATGTGTCTAAGGGAAGTTAATAAAAATGATGTCTACAATAACAATTCAGAAAATATATACATATGTTATTGTATAATTATCAATGACGCAACTTAATACTTTAATTTTTTCTATAGATTATTGATTGGAACATTTAATATCCATGCTAGAATCACTTATATCCAAGAAGATTAATAAATCATTATAGTAATAAAGCAGTTTAATGAGATGTTAGTAGTGCGGGTCGGGTTGGGGCGGGTCAGCCGAGCCCCGACCCGACCCTAGACCCGGAGCAATCAAGAACGGGTCACGGGTCTACCCGCCCCAATGACCCAATGGGGCGGGTCTGGACGGGCCAAAACAGGGGCGGGTCGACCGGGTTTGGACCCTAGACCCGCCCTATTGCCATCCCTAACAGTGGATGTAGGAACATTCTTACCGAACAACGATAAATCTTTATGTTCTTTACTTTACTGCAATTTACTTTCTGCATAACCTATATGCGATTTGCAAAATTAATCATGATATAAATATAATAGTTGTATTATACACCCCATGTTCATAGCTCTACAACAAATCAGTTGGAGGTGTTTGTCCATTTTTTTATGCAATATCTTTTTTAAGCTTTAATCATGAAATTTAAGTCTCAACAAGGTCATCAAAGACACATTTGAATATCCTAAATCATACATGAGGTATCCTACAATTTAGTGAGGAATGAGAGAAAGACTAAGGAACTTATCCCTTTAAATTTGAAGAAAAGAAGAGGATCACACAATATAGCCTAAATAAATGGAGTTTGAATCCATTTCATGTAGGGAAAGAACTAATCTTTACCATGGCAAACATAGTGAGTAGAGAGAAACCAAACCAAGGGCATAAAGGTGATACCAAATTAGGAAATGACCCATTTGCTCAAGCAAGACGAAGGATCCAACTCAAAGCTCATGGAACAGTCTTTGAGACAGAACTAAATTATGACTTCGATAAATTTTCTTGTAAATGGAAAGACCTTGTCAATTCAACTCTTATCAAAAAAGGAAGAAATTCCCAAACGATGAAAAGGGGATGGGATGAGAACCATGAAGAAGTTGTGAATCCATGAAAACGCGCCAAGGCGAGCAAAGAAACCATACAATTAGAGGACCAAAGTGAAAAATTGTTACTCTCTTATGTTTCGCAAGAAAGAGTGTATTTTCTCACAAGGAAAATACTATATTATTAAACTTCTAAGAAAGCCCCAAGAAAGGAAGAAAAGCATGAAGAAGGTGAATATTTCCACTATCATAAAATAAACAGGCACCATACTAATGATTGTAGAGCTTTGTCAGAGATTATCGAATACTATGTAAGTAAGGGAGAGTTACAAGAATTTATCAAATATGGGCCTTCAAAGAATTAGAAGAAAGGCCAAATGAGATCTCAAATAGTTAGGATGAAATTGTTAATCAAGGCCCAATTTTCAAATAAATGGGCTTTGAGTAAATTGGAACAAAAAAACCAAGGAAAAGCCTTCGGTCTCGCCACAAGGCCTAGCCGAAGAACCCATCCAAAAAGTGATGATCAATTAAGCCTTTTATCCCACCACCAGACCTGGTCAAATCACTCATCCAATGAAGATAGACGAGAAGCCTTTAGTCCCGCTGCAAGGCCTGGCCAAAGCAAAAATCCAACGAGTGGTGGTCAATTAAGCCATTGATCCCACCGCCATGCCTAGTAAAAGCACCCATCCAAGGAATATAGACGAGGAGCTTTTGATCCCACCGCGAGACTTTACTAAAGCAACCATTAATGAGTAGTGGTCAGTTAAGCATTTGATCCCGCCATCAGGCTTGGTCAAAGCACCCATCTAAAGGATGAAAGTGACCGTGCTATAGGATCGAAATGGCCAACAGTTGTAAACAATGTAAATGCAGTGGTAGTGCGATATAAACTAAGTTATCTGCTGTTGTGGAATATGAGTATAAAAAATAAATAGTAAAGTAAATAACATCAGAGATTTTTATACTGGTTCGAACTTCTCATTCTACGTCCAGTCCCAGACTACACTCTGGATTTAAACTCTATAAACCTCTTTCTTAACCCGGAGGAATAGGTATACAATACCTGAGCAGCCGAACAGAATTTTTCCACCTCAAACAGCCGAAGAGGACTTTTTACCGCCTGAACAACAGAACAGGACTTGACCGCCTGAGCAACGGAATAGGACTTTGATTACAAAGTAGATTGTCTTGACCTTGTGTGTTCTAATAACACAGATTTGCCACTTGTAGTACACCCTTCCTATAATCTTTTCCTCAAGTATGATGTGTATAGTTGTGTGTATATGAAGATTAGGAAGTTTCCTGCTACTGGGTCAACTCCAAACCAACATTCGGGAAAATTGCTTTAGAAATATAGAATTGTGATTGTAAGCAATGAATGTATGAATTCAAGAGATTAGTTGATTCAGAAAATATGATTCAAGTATAAGCAAGTAAGTGAAGTTATTTGATCTTGAAATTCATGCATATATATAGTAGTTAAGGAGTTGCAACTGCTGGTGAAGAGTTCTCAACGAATAGCAATGGCTGCAACTCTTCGCGAGGAAGAAGGCTATTCAAAAAAGGAAGCGTCTTTTCAAAAAAATAGCAGTTGGAACCAGGTCAGTCGACTGGTCTAAGAACTTCAGTCGACTGAATTTGAAAATATAAACGGTATACATATGTGCACAAGTTCAATAGGCTGTTTAAAGATATTCAGTCGACTGGTCGATCTTGTTCAGTTGACTGAATTATGTTGATAATCAAAAATCACCATAGCTCATTTGGTTAGAACACTTGCCTTCTAAACTAGTGACCCGGGTTTGAGCCCCGCTTCATGCATTTTTTGAAAACTTGATTTTTCTTAAAATATGCATGCAAGTTTATTTGAATGTGAATGATGATTCTTGAGGAAAGATTTTAACAAAGCACTAAACTAGACTCTATATACATATATGAACCATACTTTGAGTCGTTGAGTACGGATGTTGTCGTAGTCGTAGATTCGTGAATTGTTGTTACTTGTCAGCAATCAAAACCTATGATCCAACAAAGGAGATGGATGAGAAGCCTTTGGTCCCACCGCAAGGCCTGGTCGAAGCATCTATCCAACGAGTAATGGTCAATTAAGCCTTTAGTCGTGCCGTCGGGCCTTGACAAAACACCCATTCAAGGGAGATGGATGAAGGCAGATAAAATTTGCTCAAAGTCTTATCGAAAATGTTTATGTAAAAGAAATATACGACATAATTTTCTAACTCCATCATTCAATATAGGTAATGCTTTAGCAAAAGAGCATATGGGCTATATTTCAAGGTGCAGATAAACAAACTCACCAAGAGGCATCACGAAACAGGTACAAAATCTTTTATTATATAAAAGCCATACCACACAATGATTTTTATTTATAATAAAATTAGTATTTATAATAAGACATTCCAAAAATTCCTGGCTCTGGAGGATAAGGAAGATGGTGATGTTGGTAGACAAGTTCTTTTCCTTTTCCCTCAAATTCTAAAGTGAAAAGGTGTAGTTCACTGGCTGAACAGACTTTCTTGTACAAAATTGGAGGGCCTCCAATTTCCTTATGACCATCGAAGCATCCATATCAAAAAAATTGTTGATATCTTTGATAGCTGGAAGTAACTGCCTTCCTCAACCGATAATCTCTTTCCAAGCCTAAAATGAGAAGTCAAGTTTTAGGTCAAAAGTGGCTATGACTTCAATTAAATAATCTACTAGTGAATTAAGTTAAGAGGCCCTAGCAGAATTAAATTGCATTAACCTTACTTAATCTTTAAGCTACTTTACCTCATTCATTAAAGACTCTAATGTAGCGGGAGGATCGATAATGTGTTGAATTGCTACGTGAAGGTATTTCTTTAACTTCTTTTCCATATGGCGAATAACTTTGAGTGAGTCAGTAAAATCAATATGAGCTTTCAATGCCTTCTCATAAGTCTTGTTAGCACCTCGTTGAGAAATTTAGTATGATAAGCCACATCTGTCATTCTCAAGCATTTGAATTCTTGACAAAAGTTCATCCCTTTTACGGTCTAATGTCTCGACCTCGAGTCTAATATCCGAAAGCACCTCAGTAAACATTTTATTGCAATACTCCTTTATTTTTTGGTTACACTAAAACTCGAAAGGTTTGCTCAATCTAGTAAGGTCATTAGATTTGTTCTCGGACAATGAAAGAGCTGGATCAGTCACACCGTTAAGCGACCCTGAGATAGAGAGGAAATCTACAGAGGTACCTTCTTGGAAGACTTGGCTGGAGTAGGCAACCCCTTTTCACCTTTAGTTAATATAAGCTCATAAGATTGACACTCATTTTTAGATTTCATAGGGTTTACTTATAAATCAAGAATAGACTAATTAAGTTGAGCAATTTTCATGTTATGTTGCAGTTGTTGAGGTTCAGAACGTGAGTTATGCTTCCCAATTAGGTCCAAAATCTCCTTATCCTTGGTAGAAATTTTCTTTTCAAGGTCTTCAACCATCTCCTAAGAGGCTTTTAATATAGATTTCACTTGAATGTATTTCTCATACCATTTATTAGCTTCGGTATTATCAATGTTGATGAACCAAAAATAGAACGAGTGGAACGGTGCTCAAGAGCATTCACTAATTTGGATTTAATGCTTCTAAGAGGTTGGCTGAGGCTGGAATCGTCAAGAGATGAGGATAATTTTTCATCCTAAATAAGAAATGAACAATAACTAACCTTTAGTAAAAGAAAGAAGTAATAATAAAATAAATCATTCCTAACTGGGAGACAACCAGAACCATTACATTCATGTAGAAATAATAATCATAAGAATTACATGCATATCGTAACGTTGCCAATCCTTAGAATGAGAAAGAACGTCCTGAATTCTCTGAAGGAGGAAAGTGAAATGGAAAGAGTAGTACAGAAAGGAGCTTCAATGCTGGGAGGAGTGTTAACTGGGGAACCCTCGACAGTCCCATTCTTTGGAAGAAGGGCCGAGTTCACTGCATAATAAGTTGGCATAATTGGTCCGAATTTCTTGAAGAAATTGATCTCTTTGGTTTTCCATGAAATTGAAGTCCAAGTTTGAGAATTATATATATATATATATATATATATGGTGAACATCACAAAGGAAGTAGTATTTCGATAAACGAGACTCACTAATTAAGGAAGAATTTTCCATAAAAGACATTCAGTAACATCCCCCATTCCGAGGTTCGAAATATATACTATTTATGCTGCAGTCATCCTTAGCATTATTTCCCAGTAATAAAATAAGATCCGTTATCGAATCATTAACACCGAGAGCACCAGAATTTACAACGTTTAACAAAAATATTTTCATTCATTAATTTGCAAATTCATTACATTTAATTTCCATAACTCCACGAATACATCGTTCAGATAAAATAAAATAATTAAATATAGTTCCAAGAATGACATATGATAATGTCCTCTTGGATGATCAGAGTCTTAACTACTAAGATGGTTACAGTTCCCATCATTACATACATTCAATAAAATCAAAAACAGTTAAACTGTTGCACAATAGAAATATAATCTTCCATATAGTAGCTTTCCTCCTACACATCACCAGAAGCTTATTCATCTTAACCCGAAATACCCTACTCTTAGCCTACCCAATTCCAAATTGAGCACCTGAGAGTTTAGGGGGAATCAAAAAATTCAGGTTAGACACAATGCCTGGTATGAATAATATTATATCATCTCAAACCAAATAGATACATAGTGAGACCATGATGCTGACCGGAACGGGTTTCCCCCACACTAGTATCATTAAAGTCACATCATATCTGCAACGAAAATGATTAGAAAATAATCATAATATAATCTTCCAATAACGGGTAAAATGAATAGTCTGGCATTCATTAAGGTCAAGGGATACACATTCCCTTTATTACCCAATCTAGTCCATGGTAGAGTTTTCCCAAGGTCACTGCAAACCTATATTAGTTTTCTCAAGCTAACTGGAAGTCTATATTGGTTTTCGTAGGCTGACTATCGAGCTAACTCAGGCTAAAAATATAACCAGATAATCCAAAATTTCTTGTCCAACGAGTGTAAACAACTTCGGCTTTTATCTAACAGAAAAATACAATGGTGAGCACAACTCCTACGAGTTTCTTGCTTTACGTAATCCCAATTTCGTCGGTCCTTCAACTATGCCCTATGCAATGGAATTACGAATCTAACCAACTGTGGGCTAAGCGGTTGAAGGAAAGGGCGCGACCCTACCTCGGTTTCCATCCTTAAATCTTAAATCTGGTTTAAAATGTCAACCAGTCACGTCTTTTGATCAGTTCAGGCACTCTATCATAATTTGATCTTCATGATCTTTTGGATGCAATTCTACATACAGTTAACACTATTAGAACAGCCCTAACTGGTCATCGGTTTCCAAATCCCCAAGGTTACAATGTTAGGTGATATCATATAACATATAAGTGAGCATGTCAATAATTTAATATATGCAATAATAACCGATCAAGATATAAATATGAACATATAACACATCATCAACCATATGAAATATATGTTCATGTGATAACACATTTATAAACAATATTACTTGTAACAAAGTAATAACTTCCTTTTTAAAAACTCTTTCAAAAATGGGCTAATACATTTTTCCTCTCTTTTGAAATCTCATAAAAATACTTAACAAAATCATCTTTTTGTTTAACTAAAATTTAGCTTCAAAATAGAGCGAAAATCTTCCAAATGTTATAAAATAGCTATCCCCACTTTTCAAAATCATAGGCTATCATGCCCTAAAAATTTCTTACTTTTACGTGTTGAAATATAGACCATCGCACCTTAAAAGATTTCCTAGTCATTGCATGCTAAAAATGGAGGTCATCATGTTCAAATCCAACATAACCCATTATGAACTATCCATATAAGATGCATCGCATGCTATAACCCGAAGATGTTTCATGCACTAACACATGGGAGCCATCGTGTTCGTGTATAATAACATATGTGAGCTATCATGTACAAAGAATTGTGCTTTCATGCACTATAATTTCTTTATTCCCACTTCGTGTGCTATCCTCCTTGGCCCACTTTAGTTTACTTGTTTGCTTTAATGCATAGTACAGCCGTCCGGTCGAGCTTTCATGAAAATATGTGTATTTTCCTTCATGAGTTTGCATGCATGTGAACTGGCATTATCATATTAGTCTCATGTATTAAGAGTGTGCCTTCGTGCCTTGTTTTTATTCAGCCTTCGCATGCATTCTTTTCCCACTTTGTTTTAATTTACCATCGCATGAAATCAATTTAAGACCATCATGTGCCTTGTTTGCATGTAGGTTTTAAATACCTTCGTGTATTATATAACCACTGTACTTTATTTTCGTGTGTTGTTAGCATGCAGGCTTCAACATTTTCATATGTTATAATAATTCGTGTGCTATCAGTAAGTACTATCATGTGTTATAATGTGAGCTATGTGTTTGGTTTCATGAGATAGCTTTGTGAATAGTTATCCCTTGCATGGAGTGTAAGCAGCCCACCTCTATACCCATAATATCCAACAGTACTACAGAGTAATACTATTGGACAATACAAAGAATGAGGATATATGAGATACGCACATGAATATTCCCTTGGGCTAACATTGGTACGTATTTAAACACCGAATAAATAACTCATATATACATACACAATATCAGCACAAAGCAGTAAGCATGTGTGCCTCCAGGATAGAATAATACATAATATACAGTAAATAGTGAACACAGAGTCAGAATCGCGGCGATAATATATAATATAAAATATACAAGGTATGTCTAATGTACATCACATAAATATAGATACATGAAATAATACAATACAAGTTGATGACCACTATAATGAATACTAGCTTCTTTTATATCCAAAACACAAGCTGGTCTCATTATCCCTGAACCTGAAATGTCTTGGACTGACCCGAAGATTATATAAATAACACATTGGTCAGACTATATATAAATAAATGGGTAAATATATGTATGGAACTCGGTATAGATTGGATATAATAAAAATGTGATAACATCATCAAAATAATTTGAAACAATAATCATAACATCAATCACAACCCATGTAGAGGAAAAATGTGATCACCCATATAAAGTCACACCCAATCAATAAATCATAGAATCAGTATTAATTAGGTGAATCGTCTATATCTAGAAATCATTATCAAAATCCAGAAATCAATAGAAAGTTTGGACTAGCCATGACAACGCCCAAGTAAAACCACAATGAGTAGGCCGTTTACTTGAAAAGACTAGGTCGTCTGCATGAATAGTCTAGGCCGTCTGCCTGAATAGTATAGGCTGTCTGCCCATCGATCATATTAAGATAAAATGTGAGGATTATATATACCGTGAACATAGTCTTAGGTAGGAACGTAAATAGTATATGCCTATCTACGACACACATTGGAATCAGATGGGAGACTAACAACGTGTTTACTTGCTTCAGGAGCCTCACATGTGTCCGTCTAATATTGCTCCTACATTCATCGATTATCTTCCCCTCGGTATCATGAAAATATCCACCGCATGTCATAAACATGCTGTAAGACTACGCTATGTGTTAACTGGGTTTTTATCCTAGCATAATTCAACAGGAGTTAGGACATCCAGACTAAGCCAGAATGACTTGAAACTTGAACAAGGCATCTAAAAGAACAAGCTAATGGAACTTAAGAGAAACAAGCCAAAAATCCACTAAGTAGATGGATCGCTGGTGATCCATCATCCATGGATCGCTAGTGATCCAAAAGGAAGCATCATGAGTTGTCAAAGCCTCTTGCATCATGATCTACTACCTCTACTAAGAATACTTACCAAGTTTCATAACATTCCAAGCAGCATAGTTCAAGAAGTAAAGACTCATCTGATTCAAGCTGTTTTGACTAAAGCATCTAGGTTAAACTTGACCAAGAGAATACATACGGAATTAGGTTGACTTAAAATTTGGAGGGAACACTTATAAGACATAAATGAAGGCTCGTAGAAAAAATAAGCATGATTGGAGAAGATTTGATGGATCGTTAGCGATCCATCTTGATGGGTTGCTAGCGACCCATGTAGGGTGGGCTCCACCACTTGAAATTCGTACAGTAGGTCCACACACCCTTTGGAGTGTGCCTGTAAAGTTTCGTTCGATTTTATTAAGTTTTGAGCGAGTTATGGATGATTCTTATGGACCAAATGACCCATGAATACGGATGATCAAACTAACTCTAAATGACTTGATATTTGGACAACACGCTCAAAAGAACAAGTGAATGGACCTCAGGAAAATTGAGCCAAAAATAAGCTAAGTGGATAGATAGTTAGCGATCCATCATGATAGGTTGGACCGCCCTCAAACTTTCCAAGCTCCTTCGTAGCACTAAGTAAAGGCTTCTGGTAGAAAAATATGCTAAGTTGATGGATAGCTAACACTCCATCCCCTATGGATAGCTAGCGATCCACTGAAACGACTCAGATTGATGTGAGATTTTCGATGATGACTTGGCATAACAACTAGACTCTTCTGCACCTGGACTTCTGATCCAATACTCACTGAATTCCCCTATAAATACTCACCTATCTGCAACATAAAGAGGATCTTTTGGATTGGCTGCTGGAACCCTGCAGAGATTATTCTTTACTCTTCTCCTCCCACATAATAGTCATCTAGGGGTTCACTATGATTCTCCAGTGAACTCTTGTACTTGTGACTTGATCTAACTTAGAAGATTCAATCATATTTTAATCAGATTCAACTTGTAATGGTGGTCAGTTAATAGAAAATTATAAAGTGGACGTAGGCTTCATTAACAGCCGAGCCGCTATAAAAATCTTCTTTTCATTTTACTATTTCTGCTCCTTTTACATTAACCTTCTATATTATTGCTCTGTAAGAACAAGACTGGTGCTTTCACACTCAATCTAGGGTGTTGATCCATTTTTTGGGTTAACACTATGCATTGATCATGACCCAACACATTGCCCCTATCGGTAATTGACTATTAGTCTAGTGATACTGGGGCAATCGCATACAACAATAAGGGTGTCATGGATCCGAGGCGCAACCACTGCAATTAGGCCGTTGTTGTGGATACTGGCCAATTTGGTTCACTTCCAAAACATACAGGAAGCTGGTCAAGATTGATAGACATATATATCTACACTCGATAGCTAACATAGAACTGCTCATAAATGCCAACACATGGCTCTATATATCATTTCCACACAGCTTGACACTATTGCTGATATATGGCTATATACGATTGCCAACACATGGAAATACACATGACTCACAGCAGTGATTCTCCATAAATCCCTAGCACCTGTCCAAAGCTTCGCCGTTGACCCACGCTCCTATTCCCCTTGCTCCGATCGAGTCCGATCATCCTCGTCGACGCATTAGCCTGGGATTCGACAGCGACCAAACCTGGGTCTAAAACCCTACTTCAATGCCGATACGCCACCACGGTGTACTAAAAGAACTCCGACCATTTTTCCCATGGTCTACGACCAACCAGCTACCTCCAGAAAAGACCCCGACCCATGATCTTCCACCGATCGCCAGAAATCGAGCAAAATTTCGATTCCGTTCAACTCGCAAATTCTCTTAATTTACTAACTTAAAAATCTTGATGTTTTTATTAAAAATCATAACTTTTAATATCGAATCAGATTACAAAGATGAAACTTGAAATTAAAATAGTTGATTTTCCTGATATATTACATTTTCACTGTAATTTCTTTCTTCCCAGAAAAACACTTACTAATTACACTTATAATTATTTTTAAAAATAAGATTTAGTTAATTCAAACATATTTCCTTTATACATGTTAATTTAAAAGAGAATGAGGGAAGTGATTTTGATTTTTGAACTTGTTTAAAGCCTGTTAAACTTAGAACAGAGGCATACATACTAGTACACAGACATGCACACAAATAACATCATACATATATACATGCAAGCCTATTTATACATGCATGCAAACATTTTTCACCACATTATTTCAAGTATTAATCACATGCATCAAGTTTTAAATAGGTTTATGCTTTTTTAAAAGTTAGTTTCATCAACTTACAATGAATAACTGAAAAAATATCACAACGACATTACATAACTTCGCATACGTTTATTCACTGCATATAGACTATACTCAGTCATCTCAATATTATATATAACGAGTCTAAAGAATAACCAGAGAAATATCACTGAATGCCCCATCCTAGATGGTATTATGACTCGTTTATCTAGATTTCTCGTAGCACAGAATTGAAATATTATGAAACCAAATAGAAAGGTGTCATTACCATATCATATCAAAATTAAAAAACAAATCAATATCAACGGCGATTCGTTTATGATATCGAAATCAATATGGGAAAATGAGAAATTAGAAAATATTGAAATTATACATAGAAATTCCAATATAGTACAAAAATGAAATAATAATAAAGTTCAACAAAATCTTTCTTTAAACAATTAAATTTAAATCAAATATTTAAACCTGTATAAAGCGCACTGTTATAATCCATAAATAATGATATTATTAGTGAAATACACTTTTAAATATCTAAAATTTTAACTTAAAAAGATTTCATATTTTTCCTAGTTTTATAACCTTTTAAATAATTAACTAAAACCAAATATAAAATTTTCCTTTTAATAAATTAATAATTTAGTAAAACTTTTCTTCAATCAATTTTTATATTCTTGAACAAATAACAAATAAAACATTTATATATTGAATAAGTTCACCCTATTTATATAATACCAAAATAAGGATTTAACACTATAATTTACTTTCAAATCCTTGTTTATATACAAATAAAACACTTAAGATCACTTAAAAAATCAAATATCCTTTATAGAAATCTTTGCATAAATTTCCTTTAATTAAATATTACTTTAAAATAAATATGCAAACTTCAAAATAAATTTCTCTTTATTTCAAAATGTAGATTACCATTTAAAGCTTCACTTTATACTCAAATCATTGACAACTAATATTAAGTCACTTAACAACATTTAAATATCATTTTATAATCTTCCATAATTACAAAATTATTTTCAAATAAATTTATAATTTGCAAAATAGGTTTTATTTATTCCAACAATAGTATCTTGTCGAAAATTATTGTTAATACTCTGTAAAATCAATTAAATGAATTTTAGAAATCATTTCATATTTTCTAGTTGATATACAAAATTACTAAATAATGATTTCAAAACCATTCTTAGACTTAAAATATACAAATAAATGTAATAGTGATTTTAAAGGGTTTTATAATAAAAAAATATATTTATTTTTATAATAGAAATATTTTGGTAAATTCGAAAATAGCTAAATTTAATAAAATTTAGTAAAATATTAATAAAATACTTTCAATAAAATTTTAAAACCCTTAAATAATGTTTTAAAGCTTTTCAAACATTTCTAAAACAAGAAACAATTAAATATCTATCTATAAAATTATGGAGTAAAATCACTCCACAAACATATCTACAAGCATTAATATAAATATATTGCGCGATCTGAGTCGAGTTCCGTCGAACTTCGGTCATACATAAAATTCAAACATCGATACATAAATAAATATTTAGTTCAATTCGCAAATGGACAGAGTTCCATTTGTAAATTGACACTTCCAACCAACACAATCAACTAGTTATCACAACATCATCCATACCAACCTAATTTATCACATAAACTATACAAATAATTCAACCAAGCTACGCATTCAGTTTGAGGAAACAATTGTGTAATGCGAAACTACACAGCGAGAAAGTGATTAATAGATAAAATAAAAGCAATGTTCTGATCAATAAGCCTGATGTGGCCACAAAAATTAAGTACTACACAAGCAAGCAGTAAAATCCTATAGTTCCAACCAAAATAAATTACAAACATAAAATATACAGCCATATAAAGCAGCGCTAAACAAGCACAAAATGAAACACCAAGCACAGGCAGTAAGAGGAATGAAGTAGTTATCGAGAGCAATCAGTCAACATCAGAAGGATTGATACCTCCATGCATCCAATGGAGAGGAGCGTCGCACCTCTTCGTCGATTCATTATCAGGCGCTCTCATGCCCAACCTGAGCTGAAGAGGAGGAGGGCTTCCTCCTGTCCAAACAGAAAAATAAGGAGCAATCTTATAACATAAATGAATAGGAGAGCGGGCAGTGTTATTAAAGCATCTTGAGTTTCTCTCTGTCCAGATCACCTAGCTAAACGCAAAAAGAAAGGTGTCGAATTGTCTTGAAGGGGAATTATGCTGTCAGTGATCATAGAGAGACTGAAATGAGGGGATCGAGTTGAGGAGATGAATACCCAAGGTGGACCAGACAGAAAAGGCTACATCACAGTCGAAAAAGGGATGGGTGATGGTTTCAATAGCGAAGTTGCAAAAAGGACAGGAAGGGTTGATACTCAAGCCTTTGTGAATTATTCAGTCTTTGGTGTTGAACTTTTCATGCACAAGAATCCACATAAGGAACTTAACACACCGAGGGACCTTGCATTTTAAAAGGCAAGGGAACGCGAAGTGTCTAACAGAGTTAGAGAGGTGGGAGTAGAGGGAGCCGACAGGGAAATTCCCATTGGAAGTGATGCCCCAAGCATATCGGTAAGTGGAATGGGAAAATGGGAGGCCACAAAGTAAGAATTTTATGAGGAGCAGTTGGGAGAGGGTAAGGCCAGAGATAGTGTGATTGGAGCGGAAACAGTTAATGCCTATACTGATGACTTCAGACATAGTGAAGGAGTGATTGTTAACATGATAGATACAGTTATATGTATAAAACTCATCGAAATAACACTCGAGCTTTTAAAACAATGACCAAACAATATCAATGATGCTGCAAAGCCATCCATCATCGCTACCCAACCACACTACTCAGCTCAGACGTGAGTCTCAAATTCGCTCCCAAATAATCATCACTAGAATTCACGTGCATCCTCTAGCCTAGGTCACATCGAACCTTCACCTTGCTCAATCTTGTAGTCACGCCTCCCTCACAATCACGCATGCACTAATATAGCTAGCTAAGGTTGCACCTCATCATCATGACCTGACGCAATGGCCAAGCTCGCCTCCTCCTTTGCACAATCGTTGCTTCATCCTCCGGTCAAGATGCTCTCCCCAATCGACCGCCTTCCCTAGCGCCGACCGCCATAGCCGTGCTTCACACCTTCGTGCACGACCTCTTCTCTTTCTTTATTTTTATTTTTTATGTGTATAAATCAATTTTGGGAAATAAGGCTAAAGTGTGTAAATTAAGGGCTACCGGTATGAAATTATTTTCTTGGAGAAGTAAAGAACAGTCTAGAATAAATGGAATAAGGGAAGTGGATTTTTGGGCTTAGGCCTAATTTAGTTGGCATATGAATTCCAATTCAATTTAGTTTTAATTAATTTCATTCACACAAATTTAAATTTTAATCATTGACATTTATTGGTAAATATATTTCAATTTAATTTGAATTGATTTATACTTCATTTTACATATTATATTTCAATAATTGGACAATTTCATTCAATTAACACTTGTTTATTTTTATTTAATTATTCATTTTATTAACATAAAGTGAATTTATTTTCATCTTTTTCGATCATTTAAAAATTATTTACCACATAAAATATTTCATATTTATTAAAACATTTTATTCTATTTTAATATATTATTCAAAAAAAATTTATTAATTTAATTCAGTTTATTAAAACAAAATCACTTATTAAATAGAATTTATTTAAGTTAAATCTTATTTTCATAAATATAGTCCTTAAATATAAAATTCAAACATTTTATTTTAATTAAATTATTTATTATTACGGCTCAGAAAGCAGGGTTGTTGCAGATTCCATCTTATAAAAATTGAGTCCTTGTAATTTCTTATAGTGAGGCATCAAACGACTCATATCTCGACTTTCTTTGTATCTACGATTTTCTATTAATTTTAAACTACTCAATCTCTATGTGGCACTTTCTCCAATTATCTTATTGTATACTACAATTTAAATAGATTCAATTCTACGACTTTATTTTCATATGCAATAAAATTTGTGAAAATATTCCGAGTGTTGGATTTTTCGGAAAATTTTGGCAGAGTCTTCTTTGTATGAAGAGCATTCCAAAAAATCAAAACACAATATATATGCATCCCAATCAATGATGCATTGTAAAACACGAGAAAACAATATAATATCACACCATTTACCGATATATTATAAAAACGTACCTTTTTTATTAGCGCTTAAGCGAGCTATTTCACTTTCATGTGAGCAAAAGCGAACCAAAGTAGCCAATAAGTCCCAATATGCTCCAAATGTACCTATTTTTAATCTAAAATTCAAATATTAGTAACATATAAAGAATTATAAAAAGTATGCATTCATTAGAAGTAAAAGCAACATCACTTTCTTATTTAACCACTTTCTATACAAATTTCAATGGTCAAAACAACTAAATTAAATAAAGAACGAATTTTTATATAATGAGTTAAATTTTCAAAACTACTTTTAGATTCGAAAAATACGAATTAGAACTCAAATTATGGTGATATTTCTACAAAGTGTAAAATCTGATATGTAACTCGAGTGCAGGTCCACTTAACAAAACCTAGTTTTAGCCTAAAAACAACATAATTTTGCAATACACTTCAAATAAAAGTTGTTGCTTAGGTTCTTAGCTTTCCAAAATGGTTAAGATCATGGAAATCACATAAACTGTTTAAAAATTATGATCTAATGAAGTCAGTGCATTTTCATGGAATTTTCAATTTTTGAACAACAACATACATCACTTTTAATTCATAATTAAATCATTTCTATCTTCAACTTTTCACATTGCATTTCAAACAAAAATTTCTCTCTTATAGCATAAATTTCTAACAAATTTAAAATAGTTGAAACAAATCGATGGTTTAAGATTTAAGGTTAAAGCATGTCATTACTTAAACTTAAAAAATTTATATTTATTGTTTAAAATCTTTTGTCTACCCCAACCACAATTTCAATAACAAATTTTTAAATTTTATTCATTTTGAACTTCCATTAAAATTGTTATCCACTATATATATAAGTTTTATACAAGCTTTATATATTTTGAAAAGGACATTTAAAAGCCTTATAAATTTTTGAACTAAGTTCATGAAATATATACTTTGTTTTTTTCTCTAGAATCACTTCTTTTTTAACAATATAGCTTATTATACTTATTCAAAATATTATTCTGTCTTTAAACATCTTTTCTAAAATCTATACATTTTTTTTTCAAAATTGTAATTCTGCATATTCCAAAACATTGCAAATTTAACTATTGAAATCCAAAACAGAAAAGACTCTTTGGTGCAGTACTCTCTTATATAGGTCGAAATATACTTTATAGCTTGAATACAAATGTCTCATAAATGAGCTAATAACTATAAATATTTATGTAGATTGAATTGTTGAAATAAAAAATTAATGCTTACACAAAAGATGGAATAATATCATTTTACTAAAGTCTCTGTATTAGTATTATCCGTTATGCCCCTTTTATACAGTACAAAACTTATTACTACTACTAGTACTACTATTATTATTTAATTAGAATTGAAATCAATCCAAAATTTTCAATAATTTATGATACAGTTTCTATATTTTTAATATATCTTATTATTCAGATTTTCAGAATGATGAAAATAATCAATACAAATATAGGGTAAATTTAATTCACCCCTATTGGTTTTATTTTGTTTTGAAATTTATACAAATTCTTTGTCGTTTGTAGTACTATATACTTATAAGTCAATGCACAAAGATTTTTTTAACCATTTGTTACTTTAAATGCCACGATCACTGTTTTTTTAATATTTATTGCAATGTTTCATTCCTCTTTTTAGGCCATGGAAAATAAAATGAAATTCTATATAGCAAGGGGAAATAGGGAAACATTAGTACATAAAGAGAACTAAATAGCAAGAGGAAATAGAGAAACTATAATAAGACAAAGAATCAATTGCATGCCATTATTATAAATCATTTGAGCTAGAGTTTTTTTCCTGAGCTCGAAAGAGATTTGAGTTCGTTTATCCTTCCTTCTGTCTGTCAACAATGGCTTAAATTTGCATTTCTGAATTCTTTTTAGTTATATTCTATATATTGGTTTATAATCCAGTTATCGTGTGTCTGTACTGACATATTCTTTTAAGGTTTCTAAAATTCAATAAGACCTTAATTACAGTGTTGTATTATTTCCATAACATTGTCTATATATATCTTTTTCATTAGCATTTGCTTGTTTTATTTTCAAATTTTTTTTTCAAAGAATATTATTCTTTTCAAACTATCGTGTCGAAATGTCTCATCCTAGTGTTTAGGAATCACTATCGATAACGTTGGTTAGACGCATCGACCAGAATTATTAAAGTACTTAATAGACAAATTAACACCAAAATAAACTACTGAAACATTTCCAATCATTTTATAAAAAATCAATTTCATATTTTATTAAATTATATGCTTGTTTGAATAAAAATATTTATTTCAAAATCCATATATACATTCAATTCAACAATCATTAACATCAATACAAATCATCATATATCATAATATCAAACAAACACTCGATTAATTTAAGTTAATTTTTCATTCCATATTTTAGTCATGTATATTTTCATTAGTAATTTCTTAAACAATTTTATTATCCCTTAACGGTTCAAATTTGGATAAACCGCTGGCTTGTATTAATATTTGGCTACGTCCAGATTCAAGTGGATTTATAAACTTTTGAGTGATAATCTCCAACTCAATTTCCACATTCCATACTAGGACAATTGAAAATAAAAATTAATCCAACCAACTACACATCAAACAAACGCCTTCAGCGGAACTATTTATAATTATCTGTCGCACATTTTGATCACTGCCGGACCCTTCTACTCAACTTGCCGCACAGAGGTTTATTCATCTTCGTTAATGCCGATACTACTGGTCTAGCTAACAACTCTTTATTTCACTACTTCCATCAATTATTTAAATTTCACTTGGAGACAAACACACCAAATTGATAGGGGAAGGAATAATTACATATATATATATATATATAATAGGAAAAATAACAAGTATGTTTCCAGATGATTACCCCAGTAATCATCATATATTCCAACTATCCCTTAGTATAGGGTAACTATCCAACACACCCAAGGGGACAAAGACTCTAAGTCTCATCTAAGGTCAAGACTCGTGTCTCTTATATATGATGTACTATTCTAAACATGCTATGACACCAAATTGTAAGCACCTACCTCTATATCCATACCATCCAAGAGTATTACAGAGTAATACTGTCGGACAATACGGAAAATGAGGCTATATAGGGTACACATGTGAATATTCCTTTGGGCTAACACTGGTATATATTTAAACATCGAATAGATAACTCACATATACATACATAGTATCTGCACAAAGCAATAAACATGTGTGCCTCCAGGATAGAATAATACATAATATATAGTAATAGTAGAAAACACAAAGTCGGAATAGCAGCAATCGTATATAATACAAAATATACAAGGTATGTCTAATATACATCACATAAATATACATACATGAAACAATAAAATACAAGACGATAATCACTATAATTAATACTAGCCTCCTCTATGCCCAAAACACAAGCTGGTCTAACCATCCCTGAACCTGATATGTCTTGGACTGACCCAAGTATTATATAAATAACACACGTGTCAAATTATATCTAAATCAAAGGGTCAATATATGTATGGAACTCAGTATAGACTGGGTATAATAAAAATATGATAACATCATCAAAATATCATAACATCAATCACAACCTATGCAGAGAAAAAATGTCATCACCCATATAAAGTCACACCAACCAATAAATCATAGAATCAATATCAATTGGTTGAATCATCCATACCTAGAAATCATTATCAAAATCCAAAAATCAATGAAAGGTTTGGACTAGCCATGGCAATACCTGATAAAACCAATCATGAATAGGCCATCTACCTAAAAAGACTAGGCCGTCTACCTGAATAGTATAGGCCGTCTACCTGAATAGCATAGGCAATCTATCACACAAATCAAAACCAGACGGGAGATTGATAGCTCTCCTGCTTGCTCCAGGAGCCTCACATGTGTCCGTTTGACACTGCTCTTATAGTCGTCGGTTACCTTTTCCTTGGTATTATGAAAATATCCACCGCATGTCATAATCGCATTAGAAGACTACGTTATGCATTGATCATGTCCCAACACATTGCCCCTATAGGTAACCGACTGCTAGCCTAGGTGATACAGGGTCAAACACACACAACTAAAGCACACAACAATAAGGGTGTCATGGATTCGGGGCACGACCACCGCGATCACGCCACCAGGATGGACACTGATCAGTCTGGTTCACTCTCGAAACATAAAGGAAACTGGTCAAGATAGATAGACACACAATATCTACACTCGATAGCTAACACATAACTACTCAAAAATGCCAGCACATGGCTCTATATATCGCTGCCACACAGCTTGATACTATTGCCGACACACGGCTGTATTCGATTGCTGACACATGGAAATACACGTGACTCCCTACAACGATTCTCCATAAATCCCCGTCATGCGGGTGTCATCTACTTACAATGAATAATCGAATAAATATCACAACGACGTCCCATATCACCACGTGATATTCAAATATTTATTCACTGCTTATAGAGTACGCTCAATCATCTCAATATTCTATATAACGAGTCCAAAGAATAACCGGAGAAATATTACAGAATTCCCCATTCCAGACGGTATTATGACTCAGTTTATTTAAATTTCTCGCTACATAGAATTGAAATATTATGAAACCAAATAGAAATGTGTCATTACCATATCATATCAAAATAACAAAACAAACCAGTATCATCGGCGATTCGTTTATGATATCGAAATTAGTATGGAAAATGAGAAATTAGAAAAGGTAGAAATTATATATAAAAATTCCAATATAGTTCAAAAATGAAATAATAATAAAGTTCAACAAAATCTTTCTTTAAACAATTAAATTTAAATCAAATATTTAAACATGTATAAAGCGCACTGTTATAATCCATAAATAATGATATTATTAGTGAAATACTGTAACGTTTTGGGATTTTCGACGCTCGAAAATCGACATTAATACGTCCACTGTATCAACTGCCGAGCAATCGAATGTCGGAAAACCGAATTGTTATGGTTAAAAAGAAGAGGTAAAAGAAGAAAGAAAGAAAGAAAGAAAAAACAACAGAAACAATATCAGAATCTCACATATCGCAGCAGAACAACATATAATAGATAAATGAAAAATCTTTAAATCAAGAACTATATCAGTTTATACATTACATCACATCAGAGTCAATATTCAACACAATACATCAATGGACAGTTATATAAACCTGTCCTCATATAGAATACACAACGGAATAAATAATATCATATACAAGTGATACGCCTCGCCATCCAGCTCGCCACTGAGCTCCATAGCATCTCCTGAATCCAGAATGACGTGATAACCTGACTCTAGGCTGCCCGTGTGGAAAATTATGGGCACCCAAAGTTTAGAAAGAGAACAATAAACTCCAGGTCAGTCATGGGACTAGTGTGAGAACTTAAAACAGTTTATCTTTAAAACAAACAACAAAAGAATTTTCAACATTGAAATCCGCAATGCTTTTGGAAAATGAAACTACCATAAGACCTCCCACCGCACACACAATGCAATCGCAGACTTGGAGGAGATTTCTTCTTATGATAGTCAAATATGCTTACTACGCAAGAAAAACTCTTTTGATATTATTGCTACTGCATAGTGTGAAATTATTTCGAAAATACAATATTAATCTTAGCCAGCATAGGTACCATTATATTATGCCTGCTATAGCTGCCGCCTGAGGAGACAGGTTATACAAATTGCAATCGTAAAGGGATCGTATTGTTTCTTTGGATTTTCCAACAAATGGTCAGGCTAAGGAACTTCCTACTGCCAATGGGTACGCCTCTGGCGGGACGTCCCAAGAGTCAACCTGCTCTCTGCCAACACAAGGCCGGGTTACCTCTTACACTAGGTAACTACTACACGAATATGCCACTCCCCTGGTCTCTTGGGACCTTTATCCGAGGCGCCTCAACAAAACAACAATCGCACAGTAAATGAGATTGGAGTAACCACATAGGTTAAATACCAGGGCTCCATACCTGATACCACCCTTTTCCAGAAGGAAATGACATACCCTAAAGGGAGCGACCCTCATAATCTTGCCACATCATTCCTGTTTCGACCATTTCCAGGTTGTGAGGTCCGAAGTGGTCTCGTCCACAAAGCTACGCTTTTTCACAAAGCTACGCTTTTTCACAAAGCTACGCTTTTTCACAAAGCCACACTTTGATCAACAAATGATCAATAAATAATCATCACACAACAACACTCTGCATGCCACATTACCAAATTGGGAGTATATCACTGATAACCTTCAACTACATAACCTCTGAGCTCGTACGTCTCAGAGAAGGGTGTTAAGCTAAGAGAATAAATTCTCCGCCACTAACAAAAATGTATTTGAAAGAAATCTGCTTTATATCTCAAAGTGTAATGTCAGACATGTAACCATACAAGTCTGTTCCAGGCTCGAACAGAACTGAAGGCACTTCCGAAAAAGCCCTTGCAATCCGGGTATTCACAATCCTGATAGAACTTCCCGTCACAAAGGAAATCTCTATACCGTAGCTAACAGTGCAGAGGCAATCGATAGGTCATCCTATCGTTTTCACAAATACCCGGTCTTCACCACCGGTCTTCAAATGTTATCCACGTCGTCATATCACTTATTCGGAATGGGTTATATGACACAAAGGTCCTTTCCCGGCTAAACCGAATAGTGAGCACAATATTAAAAACGTATGGATATAGGGATTTCAATTAAGTCACAACTTATTACCCAAACCCTTTCCTTTAAATGGTTTAAACAAATTACCATTTTAAATCTTTAAACAAAAAGATTTACTTCACAAAGTTTACCCAGTTTCACAAAGATTCATTCACAGATTCCCAAATCATTTCCCATTTCAATTGGATTAACCCATTAAATCTTTAATCAAGATTTAACTTATAACTTTCAAAACTATTCACAATTCAAGTCTTTTATAATATAAAAGATACACCTTTTAAAATCTTCTTTGATTTCAAAATAAAGCTTAATCATCTTCACAAAGGTTAATTCATAGTTTTTCCAAACTATTCACAATTTCATTTCAACTTGAAATGTTTCGATACAAATTGGAAATCTTTTCACTTTATGAAAGCTATTATTATTTGAAAACAGATAGTTTTCGTTTTGGGAAAAACTGGTTATAATTACACAGGTTAAAGCCTTCCAGGTACAAATCTTGGATTTAAATTTAAATTTCCAAAACCATATTTTAAATGGTAAAAAACCCCATATAAACACCTTTTACTTGTAAAATCTTTTAAACCAAAATTCCCAAATTATTAAATTCAATTTCAAAATATTGAATTCAAATTTTTAAATCAAATGATTTAAATTTAAATTTTATTAAGTTATTTAAAATAACTCTAATTTTTGAAACTCATTTTCAAAAAATCTTTCAATTCCAATTTCCAAAACTAATTTGGATTCAAAAATTCAATATTTAGAATTGTCAAAAATCTGTGACTTAACTGATTTCCACGTGAAATCCACATTTGTGTGTGTATTGTGTAGTCCAAGGGTTTAACACAATAGCGCAACAACATTCAACCATCACAGATCAAATATAACCATATAATTGATAAGCGGTATAAACTATAACGCTTATCTTTCATTCACAGATCACAGATATTCATATCATAGATAAATAGATCACAAATCACAACACAGAACATGATATATCACAAAGCATCACATATTAGAGATATCAACAATTCAACATCGAATGTAATCCAAAAATCCATAAGTAGGATTAATTTAATTATCTGATTAATTTAAATCAGAAAAATTTCTGTGAATATATTTTACTGGTTATGGTAAATTAATAATCAATTAATTACAAATTGATTTTTCACATTTATTTCAGAACACCAAATCAAATTTTCAATGAATTTCCAAATTATTTCCTTTTTAAAATAAATTTCTTTATCTCTTCAAATCTATTTAAAAATCCAAATTTTTAAATAAATTCTTCAACTTATAAATAATATTTTCGAAATCCATTTACTAAGCCCTTTTTCCCAAAATTTAATTTAATTCAATATAGTTCAACAATAAGACTTTTATCTTTTTAAAACTCCTATTTATCCAATTCTCAAAAATAATTTTTTCGATAAATTTTCAACTTGAATTTCGAAAATCCAATTTTATTTATTTCTGGTATCCAACGATACCAAAAATATATTCGGCTAAACCGTAGTCTTCAACAATTCCAATCACAAAAATAATCACACAGAGATTATAAATAATCAATACACAACATATGAAACAAATTCAAATGTTTGAGGAATATTGTTGGATCCCTCCAACCTATTTCCCTGCATCCAAAGATGTTAGCACAATACCAATTCCACTTTGAGGTGGAATATCGCGGTATATGGGATTTATAAAATATTATCCGCTATTATGCGGCGCAATAGGGTCTCATCCGCTATATAATGCGGGAAATCAACTCCAAATACATATATAATACCAATTCCACTTCACGGTGGAATATCGCGGTATATGTTTTTAATATAACGACCTCCGCATAATATGCGGCGTATAGGGTCTATTTCAACACATCTAATGACAATCATCATCCAATTCACACAATCAAGCAATTTTAAATCTAACTATTTAAAATTTAAATCGAAACACAATTCGATTGAGTGAGAAGTTCTCACCTTGCTTTCAATAACGGTTGCAGTATTTTATTTCAAATAAAATTAAATGCACGTTTAATTTTACTCAAAATTCAAACTAGCTCCAATCAATCCCAATCCAGATCCATTGCAAAGTGCTCGTCAAAACGAACCCGATGCAATTCGTTTCGTCAATTTTCGACCTCGTATGACAAAGTTACAATATTTTAAAGTTCATACATTTTTATATACAAATTAATTTCAATTTATATTTTAATTTTAAACCTTAAACAATCCAAGCCGTTCACTTTGCTTTGACCAAATCTGGGCCATTGTTTTTGCTTCTCCTCCATCACGCTTCGTTCCAGCTGATCAAACCCAAAAGCCGCCCTCCTTCACGAATTGATCGTGCCACCTCGAGCAACTTGAAGATAATCGAAGAACACCACGTCGTGCACCGAAGCGAGCACCACCATCGCCACGAACGCCGGCAAGCTCGGCCCTTCCATAGTCGTGAAAATCGTACACAAACCCAATGTATATGCAGCCAAAATTCTCCTTCGAATGACGACGATTCGAGATTCCCACGGTTGGATGGGAAGATCCCACGATCCTCTACAAGTTTCTAGTTGGGAGATTTACAAAATAATCGAGGGATTGAGAGATAATGGAGGAGGAAGTTTCGAAAATATTGGCCATTCGTTTTGAAAGTTGCGGCTGCTAACCCTAGCTAGGGTTTTCAGTGAAAAAATGAAATTGTGACGTCCTTTTATAGAAAATTGCAAAACACTATTCATCTCGAAAATTTTCGAACTCCAAACGAAGTGTGCCGGCTGACATTTTTAGGGTTTTACCCGCGTTCCAGACACAATGGAACGTGTTTCGGAAGCTAATTTGATCATATGTGCGAGTTACGGATTTAAATGATCAAATTTAAATTAAATCGATTAAAACGATTTCTATGCGTTTCGGCTTGTCCCGGACAAACCGTAAATCCGATTCACACGAAATTTGAAAACTTACAATAATATAACATTACGGATCCGATGAAACTGGTTTCGTTGAAATCCGAGACTGTTTGAAAAATGACTATTTTCACTCGTCAATTAAATATTAAAATATTCAATTTTCACAATTTAACTTTTAATTCAAATTTAAAAGTTCTATAACATCATTCTAACTCCAATATGATTTAATATAACTTTATAAATCATTTTTATACACATTAAACCCAATTTCCAATTATTTCTGGAATTTCAAATATTAAACTATCGATTTAATTATCCAATTAAATCTCTATATTCGAAATTAAATTTATTCGACTTACAAATCTTACTTGTTAATATTTTAAATCAATTAAATATACGAATTTCAAATGACGAAAATTCTGGGTCGTTACAATCTTCCCCCCTTAAAAGAATTTCGTCCTCGAAATTGCAAAGTAAGAAAAATGCCCCAAATTCATTAACTTTTCAAAAATCCACTTGGTGAAAATTTTATATTCACTTTTTTCAAAACCTTTAACTTCAACCAAAACAATGGTTTCCATTTTCTAGTTCAATTCCTACTATTTCATTACAATTTAGAAATCAACTTTTCATTAACAAAAATTTTCCAAATTTTTTCAAAAATTTTCTAACTCCCAAAATTTACGGAAAATTTTGGCAGAGTCTCCTTTTTACAGAGGAGCTTTCGCAATTTCACAATAGATATAAATATATATACATCGACCCACACGGTCGGAAAAGCAGAAAACAGTTCATATTTCCTATTTTTATTGCGTAGGCGTACCTTTTTAGCATTTTTAAGCAAAGCAATTATTTATTAAGCATTCTGCGCAACCAAATCCAACCGAACGGTAGCCCCGGCACCTATACTTACTCAATTTAAAAACGTAAGTGACATATATATAAAGTTATTAACAATTTACTCTTTTAAACAACTACAACACATGCATATTAAAAGAAATGCATACTAAACAAGGTTATAAGCAACTCATGTGATTCCGACATTACTTGTAAATGTTTACAATCAATTTATATACAACGACATTCAATTATTCATTTTCAATTAGTTTACATTCACTAATTTAAATTCAAGTTGGTTCGCTTTCAATTTAAATCCAATTACATAGCTTTCAATTTCACTAATTCAATTTCATTAACACTTAATGAATTATATACAATCAACCAACAATCATATAACAACCAATGTATATTCAACATAACCAAATTCATTCAATTTACTTTACTTCACATTCAATTTGGTTCAACACTTTTTAATTCCAATTGGTTTAATATTAAATTGGCTTCCATTCAATTCATTTAAATTCCAATTTATTAGCTTTTAATGAATTTACACTTATATCCATTATTCCATATCAATTTACTCACATTCGATTGATTAACATTCAATCCATTTATTAATTCAATTGCTAATTCATTTTACAAATAAGGTTGAATCTCCTTTATATAACTCAAGTTCACATCCATTTAATTCACTTTATTATTTTATTTTGACACCAAAATCAACTTCATTTAATATCACTTAAGTTATATTCCATTTCAAATTTCCACTTACATTTGCTTTCACTATACAACTTAAGTTATATTCCTTTTAAACATTATTTGTTTAGCTTAACTTAAATTTCCACTTATAAATCCAATTCAAATTCCAATTCTAAAGTAAATTCTATTTAACTTTTACCAAAGCTAAATATATTATCTCATATTATAAGTTCAAAACTCATTTCTACTTATATTCGTCAATTACAACTTGGATTTTTAAATTAAATTTGTTTATCACAACAAAACTTCAATTTTCAATTTACTATGGTAGCAAAACCATTACACAAAAACTCGAAAATGATACTGATGATGCTGCAATCATCACCTTTATTATTTCCCAGCAACAGTAGTGAATTCAGTGTTTAATATTCTTTTAAAATTTCCTTTTATTTATAAATCACATTTATAAATCCTTTTTCTCATATAATTTCACTATTTAACTTTTCTTATGCAAGATTAATTCACAATTGTAAATCATTTTAATTATAATTCCATACTTATACAATTGTTGCTTTTATTTAGATTATTCAAACAACTTTTATTGACTTATATATTCTTACATTTTCAACAACCATACAATTAAATTTTATATACACCTCAACAATTTCTGAAAAATTATTTCTTTTATACACAAAATATAATCGAGGTAAAATTATTTCATTTACCCAATTTAAAATGATACTATGTCGGTTTATCTCGTTTAAGAGTTTAGAAATCCCTATCGATTACAGTTAGCTTGACAACACCGACCAGAATCTATAAACAATCAACCGATAAGTCAACACAATACAAAACAATTTCATATTCACTAACAAATACGCGCTCATATCTATTATTACACTCACACTCATTCTAGAGTACTACTGACTCTATCTCTAATGAGTAACACCCAACAGAGCCAAGGTTATCGCTTAACCATATGCTCTGATACCACATGTAACGTTTCGGGATTTTCGACGCTCGAAAATCGACATTAATACGTCCACTGCATCAATTGCCGAGCAATCGAATGCCGGAAAATCGAATTGTTATGGTTAAAAAGAAGAGGTAGAAGAAGACAGAAAGAAAGAAGAAACAACAGAAACAATATCAGAATCTCACATATCGCGGCGGAACAACATATAATAGATAAATGAAAAATCTTTAAATCAAGAACTATATCAGTTTATACATTACATCACATCAGAGTCAATATTCAACACAATACATCAATGGACAGTTATATAAACCTGTCCTCATACAGAATACACAGCGGAATAAATAATAACATATATAAGTGATACGCCTCGCCATCCAGCTCGCCATTGAGCTCCACAGCATCTCCTGAATCCTGAATGACGTGATAACCTGACTCTAGGCTGTCCGGGTATTCACAATCCCGATCGAACTTCCCATCACAAAGGAAATATCTATACCGTAGCTAACGGTGCAGAGACAATCGATAGGTCATCCTATCGTTTTCACAAATACCCGATCTTCACCACCGGTCTTCAAATGTTATCCATATCGTCATATCACTTATTCGGAATGGGTTATATGGCACAAAGGTCCTTTCCCGGCTAAACCGAATAGTGAGCACAATATTAAAAACATATGGACATAGGGATTTCAATTAAGTCACAACTTATTACCCAAACTCTTTCCTTTAAATGGTTTAAACAAATTACCATTTTAAATCTTTAAACAAAAAGATTTACTTCACAAAGTTTACCCAGTTTCACAAAGATTCATTCACAGATTCCCAAATCATTTCCCATTTCAATTGGATTAACCCATTAAATCTTTCAATCAAGATTTAACTTATAGCTTTCAAAACTATTCACAATTCAAGTCTTTTATAATATAAAAGATACACCTTTTAAAATCTTCTTTGATTTCAAAATAAAGCTTAATCATCTTCACAAAGGTTAATTCATAGTTTTTCCAAACTATTCATAATTTCATTTCAACTTGAAATGTTTCGATACAAATTGGAAATCTTTTCACTTTATGAAAGCTATTATTATTTGAAAACAGATAGTTTTCGTTTTGGGGAAAACTGGTTACAATTACACAGGTTAAAGCCTTCCAGGTACAAATCTTGGATTTAAATTTAAATTTCCAAAACCATATTTTAAATGGTAAAAAAACCCATATAAACACCTTTTACACTTGTAAAATATTTTAAACCAAAATTCCCAAATTATTGAATTCAATTTCAAAATATTGAATTCAAATTTTTAAATCAAATGATTTAAATTTCAATTTTATTAAGTTATTTAAAATAACTCTAATTTTTGAAACTCATTTTCAAAAAAACTTTCACTTCCAATTTCCAAAACTAATTTGGATTCAAAAATTCAATCTTTAGAATTGTCAAAAATCCGTGACTTAACTGATTTCCACGTGAAATCCACATTTGTGTGTGTATTGTGTAGTCTAAGGGTTTAACACAATAGTGCAACAACATTCAACCATCATAGATCAAATATAACAATATAATTGATAAGCGGTATAAACTATAACGCTTATCTTTCATTCACAGATCACAGATATTCATATCATAGATAAATAGATCACAAATCACAACACAGAACATGATATATCACAAAGCATCACATATTAGAGATATCAACAATTCAACATCCAATATAATCCAAACATCCATAAGTAGGATTAATTTAATTATCTGATTAATTTAAATCGGATAAATTTCTGTGAATATATTTTACTGGTTATGGTAAATTAATAATCAATTAATTACGTATTGATTTTTCACATTTATTTCAGAACACCAAATCAAATTTTCAACGAATTTCCAAATTATTTCCTATTTAAAATAAATTTCTTTATCTCTTCAAATCTATTTAAAAATCCAAATTTTTAAATAAATTCTTCAACTTATAAATAATATTTTCAAAATTAGCCCTTTTTCCCAAAATTTTAAATTTAATTCAATATAGTTCAAAAATAGGACTTTTATCTTTTTAAAACCCCTTTTAAATTTATCCAATTCTCAAAAATAAATTTTTCGATAAATTTTCAACTTGAATTTCGAAATTCCAATTTTATTTATTTCTGGTATCCAACGATACCAAAAATATATTCGGCTAAACCGTAGCCTTCAACAATTCCAATCACAAAAATAATCACACAGAGATTATAAATAATCAACACACAACATATGAAACAAATTCAAATGTTTGAGGAATCCTGTTGGATCCTTCCAACCTGTTTCCTTGCATCCACAGATGTTAGCACAATACCAATTCCACTTCGAGGTGGAATATCGCGGTATATGGGATTTATAAAATATTATCCGCTATTATGCGGCGCAATAGGGTCTCATCCGCTATATAATGCGGGAAATCAACTCCAAATACATATATAATACCAATTCCACTTCACGGTGGAATATCGCGGTATATGTTTTTAATATAATAACCTCCACTTAATATGCGGCGTATAGGGTCTATTTCAACACATCCAATGACAATCATCATCCAATTCACACAATCAAGCAATTTTAAATCTAACTATTTAAAATTTAAATCGAAACATAATTCGATTGAGTGAGAAGTTCTCACCTTGCTTTCAATAACGGTTGCAGTATTTTATTTCAAATAAAATTAAACACACGTTTAATTTTACTCAAAATTCAAACTAGCTCCAATCAATCCAATCTAGCTCCATTGCGAAGTGCTCGTCAAAACGAACCCGACGCAATTTGTTTCGTCAATTTTCGACCTCGTATGACAAAGTTACAATATTTTAAAGTTCATACATTTTTTTTAGCAAAGGCTAGCGGGGTTAACAGGGCCCCTACCTGATTTTATTGCAACAAAAACAATAAAATACGTAGCTTGCACACAAAATACAAGCAAGAAAATAAAACACACAAGGATGAACTAGAGAAAAAGGCACACTCAGAAAACAAAGCAAGAAATGGAAGGAGAAACAGACATAACAAGAAGCAAACCACCAGCTACCTCCAAGCATCACTCAAAGCAGCAGGAAAAGTAGGCAGATTCATCATAGCAACATAAATATCATGCTTTAAGATTTTCCATAACACTTCCCCATCCCTCCTCTTTTTTTCAAAACAGATCATATTTCGTTCAATCCACACAATAATCATATACTTCTTCATGCAAATAGAAAGACATCTTGCTTTCAAAGTTCTCCACCTAGTAGCTTTGTATATCATGTCCATATCAACAGGCCTAAGATTGGATAGAAATTTACTACCAGTAAGGTGCATCATTTTTCTAAAAAAAATCAGATTAGAGCTACATTCAAAAAACAAGTGGTGCGTAGTCTCAGGAAGGTTAGAACAGAAAACACAGGAAATACCAAAATCAAGCCCCATTTCCATCATCTTACTTTTAGTTAACAATGCATTTTGAACAACCTTCCAAAGCATTAGATTATCTTTGGGCACAGAATCAGATGACCATATGATTTTACTCCATTTAAAAGCCTGAATACTACTAGAAAGATTGAGTTGATTGTACACATGAGAGATAGAGTGGGGTTTGGCACTCCAATGAACATCATCAACCTCAATAGAAGGGTAGATTTTACTTTGTATTTCATTCCAAACAGACCTGATGTATTGGTTAGAGGAGTAAGGAAGCAGTAATTTGCCTTGACTAATATATTCAACTGCCTTAGCAGTTTTGGGAATTCCAGACTGATTAGCTTGTTGATAGCTGAAAAGTTTATGCAATATCACACCATTGGCTACCCACGGATCAAACCAAAACTTAACTTCAGATGAGTTAGCCATCCTATGAACAATCAAGGGAAGTAAGGTGTCACACAAGCCAAGCAACTTTCTCCAAGTCCAAACAAGATTGTGGAATAGGCAAACTCCAGTAGCTAATCCTACCTATTCTATGGACCCAAACCCATTTAACCCACCCACTGTTCTTCCTGGAAATTATTGAATTTAGATGAGTACTAAAAGCAGCAACATTCCATTTCATGATGTTAATAACTCCCAGCCCTCCAGAATTTCTATCTTTTTCAAAAAGACTGAAAGAGCAAGGCAGAGGCTTCCTATTATTAATGGAACCAGTCCAAAAAAAATCTTAGCATTGCACCTCTAATCAGATACAAAAGTTTAGCAGGCAAGATAAAAGCTTTTGACCAATAAACAACCATCGAAAAGGCAACCGATTTGATAAGAACTAGCCTTCCTGCCTGAGATAAGTATCTGTTTGCCCACCTGTCTAGTAATGAAACAATTTTGGTATACAGAGGAAGGCAATCAGATAGCTTTAATCTAGAGGTTAAGAGAGGGAGGCCAAGATATGTCATATTTGAGTCCATAAGTTGAAGCCCAGAAATTTGAAGCAGAGACAAGGATAGTTAGGAGGAGATTCCAGCAAAAGAAATACTAGATTTTGAACAATTAAGCAGCAAACCGGTCATATTGTAGAAATCAGACAAAGTACTAATAACACACTGAATCGAAGGAAGATGTGGCTTAGTGAATATCATAATATCATCAGCAAACATAAGAGTAGTAACATCTGTAAGCTTACACTTAGGGTGGTATCTGATCTGACCAGAAGAGTACTTGGTTTTCATATATCTAGTGAGGACTTCCATCACTAAAAGAAATAAATAAGATGAGATAGGATCACCCTGCCTAATTCCTTGCTTGCTCTTTAAATAACCAACAGGACGACCATTCAGGACAATTGAGAAGCTAGGAGTTGAAATACATTCATAAACCCATCCAATAAAAGGCTTAGGAAATTTCATTAAGGCCATAATACGAACTATAGAGGACCAGTGAATCGAGTCATAAGCTTTCGTGATGTCAAGCTTTAACATTGCAGATGGAGTTGCATTAGATCTCGCATACCCACAAAGAAGTTCTTGGGCAAGAAGAATGTTGTCAAAAATACTTCTGTTAGGTAGAAGGCTACTTGATTCTGCGAAATAATTTGAGGGAGGACTTGCATTAATCTAGTGGCAATAAGTTTGGAAATACATTTGTACACCACATTACAACAATAAATAGGTCTGAAGGAAGATACAGAGCAAGCATCAGGACATTTTGCGATTAAGACAATGTTAGTAGAGTTGACTTCAGATAGAAGAGAGCATTTATTAAAAAAATTGTGAACAGCCTTGCAGAAATCATATTGAACAATGTCCCAGCAAGTAATAAAGAAAAGAACATTAAAACCATCAGGACCACCACTCGATTTTCTATTCATGGCAAAAAGAGTATGCTTTATTTCCTCATCAGAAACCTGATCAACAAGCAATGTAGACTGCAAACTGGATATAGTAGGAAGGGGAATATCGTTCAACATATCAAGGTCCAGACTAAAGTTAGAGGAGTTACCAAGTAAGTCTTCAAAATAACTAAGAAAGGCAGCATCAATTTGCTCAGGAGAGGAGACAAGAGTACCATCGAGAGAACGTATCGTGCGTATATTTTCTTTAGCTTGCTTAATTTTGATAGAGGAATGAAAAAAATCAGTGTTACGATCACCAAATTGAAACCACTTACAGTGTAACTGCTGTTGTTTCATCCCACTTTCAATATCAAGGGCTTTGTTAAGTAGAGTGCAGAGCTTTCCTTCCTCCTCAGCAGCAACAGGGTCTTGAGGGTTATTCATCATAAATTCTTGAGCTTGTTTATACCTATTCTTCAATAAAGTTGACTTCTTAGTACCATCACCATACATTTCAGCTGCCCAAGTTCTCAAATGATTTTTAACAAGTTTGAGCTTCCTGCAAAGAATAAACATAGGGTTACCATAACAGTGAGAGGACCATGCTTTACCAACAATTGGTTTGAATTCAGAGGAGTGAGTCCAATCATTAAAAAATTTGAAACTTCTTTTTTCCTTTTTCATAGAGGGACCATTTGAAAGAATCAAAGGGGAGTGATCAGAGAGGATTGGGTAAAGAAGATTGATAGAGAGGTTAGGCCAAACAGAGAGAGATTTTAAATTGCAGAAAGCATGATCAATAGTGGAGAAAGTTCTGACTCCACTCCTACTTCTATTATTCCAGGAATATCTAGCACCAAAAGTTTGAATTTTGAGGAGATCAGAATCAGAGATAGCAATGTTTAAAGGAAGGATATGCTTTGGGAATAAGGGCTGGCCACCATACTTATCATCAAGCTGAAGGCAGCTATTAAAGTCACCCATGACCAGCCATGGATGTGATTCTTGCCTAAGAAATGGCAAGAAGTCCAAAAGATTTTGTCTTGAAGCAGTAGAGTTATCCGCATAAATAAAAGTAATGTTGAATGAAGTTTTAGTTTGCTGACAGATGGTTTTAGTGTGAATATATTGCCTAGAGGATAGAATAGAGGTTATGGATATAGCGGTAGGATCAAAAAGGATTAAAATCCTACCATATTCAGAATCAGAAAGATTATGGAGATGTTTCCAATTAGGGTTAATGTAATTAGCAGCCCTATTAGATAAAGAGAGGTTGAGTTTGGTTTCGAGAATAGCTATTAATTTAAGATTATGAGAGAGAATGAGATCGTTAACTTGATCAAGTTTCAAGTGATAATGAGCACCCCTAATGTTCCAAACTCTTATATTTTGTATCATCATAAAACTAGAGTGATTGGTAGATAGTGTTTTTTCTGCTCCTAGTTGCAGGAGAATGAGAACCTGCAGGACCAGATTTGAAATTAGTCAATTTCTTTGATGTCGTTCTTTTATTACTATCATTATTACCATGGACTGAATCATCACACAATTGTTTTCCTTTGTCATACCATCCTGGAATAATAGAATTATTGACAGATGGAAACTGAGCTGAAGCTGAAGGAGGAGTAGAAGACAGGATTTGAGAGTTTTGGTGAACTGAAATAGGAGAAGATGAAGATTGAAGAGAGTGTTTTGAGGAAGATGCTGAAGGGACATTTTGCATGGAGCAGGCAAGATCAAAAATGTTATTTGCATAAGAGCCGATGATGTTTGTTTCTGAAGAAAGAGAACCTTGCATATTTGTGTCATTTGTTGTCATCATTTGAATATGATCATTATCAGGTTGTAATAGCGTAGATTCTTGATTGTTGGATCCAGAGATGATGTGCACATGCACAGGAGATACACCATGCACAGAAGTTTTGTCATGTATTTTACCACTATCAGCAACTTGGAGGCAATCTGTGGAATGTACCATGCCTACTTCGAGAAACTCTCCCTCCTCAATGCCTATGTCAACTCCTATTGCTTTTTCCTTGTCTTCCAAAACTGCTTCCTTAGATACCCCATTTAGGTCATCTGCAAGCACTTGAAAACTATTCACCATACTTTTATCTGAACCAAGATGGGAAACTGGATTTTGTTTATCTTTTTCTGCTCTGACCTTGGTACCACCCCCTTCATTAACATTAGCACACTGAAAAGACTCAATGCCTACTAACTCGCTTTGGTTTTCACTAACTTCAATAAGACTGATTTCTTTGTTCTTTTTTATATTATAAGTTACTTTTTTCCAAACCTGTTTCTGATTTCTAGTCTTGCTCAACACCTCTTGTTTGTCTTTACCTGACTCATTAACACTTGGAGCAACTATTTCATCATGATTAGAGACCTCAGAAACTTTTAATGCAAATAAGCAATTAAAATCAGAATGTCCAAACTCCCTACAAAAAACACACACTTCCAATTTCCATAAGTAATCAACTGTTACTAGTTGGTCACTACCATCCATCGGTTTTACTAGAAAATTATTAACTAGTTTTTTGTCTGGTTTAACCTCTACAAGACATTTTGCATAAGTTATCCTTTCCAACCTCTCAGTTGACTGATCCATGCACAGAAACTTCCCTACCCTTGATGCCAACCAATTTATACCGTAATGTGACCAGGCATAAAGAGGAATATTATATAATTTGATCCAAACAGGGACAGATCGTATGGTTCCACAACTATTACCTACTGTAACATCCCACGGCTTTAAGATAAAAAGTTTGTTTCTCATTATAATAAGATCAGCCTCAGAAATCCTATGTTTGTCATCAGCAGAAGAAAAACTAAAGAGAAAAAGAAAGCCATCAGACTTAACATTAACTTCACCTTTCAGCTTCCATACTTTCTTCAGATGATACACTACAGAAGCATAAGGTAGAGGTTTATCTAGGAAAAACCCCACAAGGCAGTCCTTCCAAACATCAGTACCGGCCTTGATTATTTCACTTGATAGCATGAGCACATCACCAGAGAACTGAAGAGGAATTTCCTGAGGGATGTAAGAGCCTGCATTTCGAGGCTTGGATTTGAATAGAGAAGTCCAAGGCAAAGAGTTAAGAGCAGAAGAAGGGATTACAGGAGGTAAGGAGCTTTGGAGTTCAGAAGGAGACAAGCATGGAGGAAGAGATGACAACTCAGCAACTGATTGAGGAGGAGGGTCAGGAGTAGGAGGTGGAAGAATGGGAGGGGGTAGCTGAGAGAGGGACAGAAAGGTGATGAGACAAGGGAGGAATGGGTAGGACAGAAGGAGGTACATGAGTAGGTAAGGGAAGAGCAGATTGAGGAATGGTCCCCATGAAAGGGAAGAGCACTGAAACTTCCAATTTTACGAATTAGTGTAGTTCATACATTTTTTATATACAAATTAATTTCAATTTATATTTTAATTTTAAACCTTAACCAATCCAGGCCGTTCACTTTGCTTTGACCAAATCTGGGCCATTGTTTTTGCTTCTCCTCCATCACACTTCGTTCCAGCTGATCAAACCCAAAAGCCGCCCTCCTTCACGAATTGATCGCGCCACCTCAAGCAACTTGAAGATAATCGAAGACCACCACGTCGTGCGTTGAAGCGAGCACCACCATCGCCATGAACGCCGGCAAGCTCGTCCCTTCCATAGTCGTGAAAATCATACATGAACCCAATGTATACGCGGCCAAAATTCTCCTTCGAATGACGACGATTCGAGATTCCCACCGTTGGATGGGAAGATCCCGTGATCCTCTACAAGTTTCTAGTTGGGAGATTTACAAAATAATCGAGGGATTGAGAGATAATGGAGGAGGAAGTTTCGAAAATATTGGCCATTTGTTTTGAAAGTTGCGGCTGCTAACCCTAGCTAGGGTTTTCAGTGAAAAAATGAAATTGTGACGTCCTTTTATAGAAAATTGCAAAACACTATTCATCTCGAAAATTTTTGAACTCCAAACGAAGCGTGCCGGCTGACGTTTCTAGGGTTTTACCCGCGTTCCGGACACAATGGAATGTGTTTCCGAAGCTAATTTGATAATATGTGCGAGTTATGAAATTAAACGATCAATTTTAAATTAAATCGATTAAAACGATTTCTATGCGTTTTGGCTTGCCTCGGACAAACCGTAAATCCGATTGACACAAAATTTGAAATCTTACAATAATATAACATTCCGATGAAACTGGTTTTGTCAAAATCCGAGACTGTTTGAAAAATGAATATGTTCACTCGTCAATTAAATATTAAAATATTCAATTTTCACAATTTAACTTTTAATTCAAATTTAAAAGTTCTATAACATCATTCTAACTCCAATATGATTTAATATAACTTTATAAATCATTTTTATACACATTAAACCCAATTTCCAATTATTTCTGGAATTTCAAATATTAAATTATCAATTTAATTATCCAATTAAATCTCTATATTCGAAATTAAATTTATTCGACTTACAAATCTTACTTGTTAATATTTAAAATCAATTAAATATACGAATTTCAAATGACGAAAATTCTGGGTCGTTACAAATACACTTTTAAATATCTAAAATTTTAACTTAAAAATATTTCATATTTTTCCTAGTTTTATAACCTTTTAAATAATTAACTAAAACCAAATATAAAATTTTCCTTTTAATAAATTAATAATTTAGTAAAACTTTTCTTCAATCAATTTTTATATTCTTGAACAAATAACAAATAAAACATTTATATATTGAATAAGTTCACCCTATTTATATAATACCAAAATAAGGATTTAACACTATAATTTACTTTCAAATCCTTGTTTATATACAAATAAAACACTTAAGATCACTTAAAAAATCAAATATCCTTTATAGAAATCTTTGCATAAATTTCCTTTAATTAAATATTACTTTAAAATAAATATGCAAACTTCAAAATAAATTTCTCTTTATTTCAAAATGTAGATTACCATTTAATGCTTCACTTTATACTCAAATCATTGACAACTAATATTAAGTCACAAAACAACATTCAAAAATCATTTTATAATCTTCCATAATTACAAAATTATGTTCAAATAAATTGATAATTTGCAAAATAGGTTTTATTTATCCCAACAATAGAATATTGTCGAAAATTATAGTTAATACTCTGTAAAATCAACTAAATGCACTTTAGAAATCATTTCATATTTTCTAGGTAATATATAAAATTACTAAATAATGATTTCAAAACTATTCTTAGAATTAAAATATACAAATAAATATAATAGTGATTTTTGTAGGGTTTTATGATAAAAAACTATATTTGCATTTATAATAAAAATATTTTGGTAAATTCAAAAATAGCTAAAATAAAAGTTAGTAAAATATTAATAAAATACTTTTAATAAAATTTTAGAACCCTTAAATAATATTTCAAAGCTTTTCAAAAATTTTAAAACAAGAAATAATTAAATATCTATCTATAAAATTATGGAGTAAAATCACTCCACAAACATATCTACAAGCATCACTATATCGCATGACCCAAGTCGAGTTCCGTCGAACTCTGGTCATACATAAAATTCAAACATCGACATATAAATAAATATTTAGTTTAATTCGCAAATAGATAGAGTGCCATTTGTAAATCGACACTTCCAACCAACACAATCAACCAATTATCACAGCATCATCCATATCAACCTAATTCGTCACAATAAACCGAACAAACAATTCAGCTAAGCTATGCATTCAAATATCGAGATAAATATATATAACGTGTAAAAATTGTAGATATAGCTATGATATAACTCATCGAAATAACACTCGAGATTCCAAAACAACGACTAAATGATATCAATGTTGCTGCAAAGCCATCCTTCATCGCTGCCTAACCACACTGCTCAGCTCAGACACGACTCTTAGATTCGCTCGCAAATAGGCATTGCTAGAATTCGTGTGCATCCTCTAGTCTAGGTCATGTCGATCGTTCACCTAGCTCAATATTGTAGTCATGCCTCCCTTATAATCACGCACACACCAATATAGCCAACTAAGGTCGCACTTCATCATAGTGACTTGACGCGATGGCCAAGCCGCCTCATCCTTCGCACAATCGTTGCTTCATCCTCTGCTCGAGATGCTCTTCCAAGTAGACCGCCTTCCCTAGCATCGACCGCCACAGCCGTGCACGACCTCTTCTCTTTATTTTTTCCCTTTTTATATGCGTACATCAATTTTGGGAAATAAGGTTGAAGTGTGTAAATTAAGAGCTACGTGTATGGAATTATTTTCTCGAATAAGTAAAGAATGGTCTAGAATGAATGGAATAAGGGAAGTGGTTTTTTGGGCTTGGGCTTAATTTAGTTTAGCATATGAGTTCCAATTTAATTTATTTTTAATTAATTTCTTTTACAAAAATTTAAAATTTAATCATTGACATTTTTTAATAAATATATTTCAATTTGAATTGAATTGATTTATACTTCATTTTGCAAATTATATTTCAATAATTGGGCAATTTCATTCAAGTAATACTAGTTATTTTTATTTAATTATATATTAACGTAAAGTGAATTTATTTTCAACTATTTCAATCATTCAAAAATTATTTACTACATAAAATATTTCATATCTATTAAAACATTTTATTCTATTTTAATATATTATTCAAAAGGAATTTTTTAATTTAATCCAGTTTATTTAAAAACCTTTTATTAAATAAAATTTAAGCAGTTAAATTTTATTTTCATAAATATTAGTCCTTAAAAATCAAATTCAAATGTTTTATTTTAATTAAATTATTTATTATTACGACGAAGATAGCATGGTTGTTACATGGAGCCTTCGTGAATAGTTCCTTTGCCTTTGTGCATTAATTTACGCCTTCGTCGGATAAAATGCAGGGTCCCCGTGTGGTGTCCACTTTTCTTTCCTAGCATTTATGCACAATTTTTCTTCGCCCAAAGTGAAGTTTAGCCTTATATGTTATATTTTACTTAGTAAAAAATGCTTCAATGGCAATCTTGTAATTAAATTAAAAACTAATTTATTATCCTCTTAAGCAACCACTTTACACCTAACACCATTTGGTGTTGAATTTCCATTGGCTGATTTCATTCTTTTCATTTTTCCCATAATTAACTCAGTTAATTAATTAATTTTCTTCTTAATTAATTAGTTCTTTCCTTCACTAAATAATTCATATAAAATAGAAAATTGATAGAAAAAATCCAAAAAATTCACCAAAATTACTTTTACCATTTTCTTACACCTATCCCCTTAAGACCCAGAAATGGAACGATCAACACTTTTTCATTTTGAATTTCGTTAACTTCTCTTCTTCCTTCCAAACACAACCTAATCACCTTAGTTTTTCCAATCGAGCCACCAGTTCATATGAATCTCGTAGAAGCGACATCCTAGTTTAGGTGAAGATGAGAGGAAAATGAAATTATTTTTTACTGAGTCGCTAATGCAAAATTTTAATTACTTGCGTGCTAACCATAATTTCTCTCACTCCATTTTTAAAATTTTCCTCAATTTCAGATAAATCTAGGGGTATAACTCGACTACGCGGACGATGAAATTTTCTCTTTTTTTTTTAAAAGGACGACTACTGATCCTAATTCTTTTTGACGTAAGTAAAATGTGTTAAGATCTTTTTGATTCGTTTCTTGATGATTCTCCATCCAAGAAGTTAGAGACGATGAAGAAGAGGAAAAAAAGGAAAGAAGGACGGTGTTGAAGCCTTTGGTCAACCCTTTAATAAATCGTATATGCCTCCTCCTCCTTCCTCAGAAGTACTGCTTGTCTCACCTCTCCAGTCATTCCATTACCCAAGTATTCGCTTCTTGGCTCTGCTTGCGGGTACCATCGCTGACCTTGGTGAGAGGTTAGGACGCATCACCTTGGACAACCTATCTTACATCGCTTCTGCTCTGCAGTCCTACCCTATTGCTCTTCCATTTCCTACACTCCCCTTCTTTGAGCTTGCTACTGAACTTGAAAGGTCTTTGGCCTACGCAAGTACGTTCTTCTCTTTCTCTATTTGGTGGTGATTTTCTTCACCAATTCTCATCTTAATTTCTATTCCTTTACGATAGGTAGGGGCCTTGGCAGCCGTGGTTCGGAAGAGTGTGGATGATAACTAGGTTTCATCCATTACCCGAATCGCTAAGTTCGAGGTAGACCTTACTGTGATAGTCTTCGAGAAATCCAAGATAGAGGAGGAGCTTAAGGCTCAAAGGAAGAAGGCTGACGAGACGGCAAAGGCAACTGTCGAGGGCTTGGCGTTGAAGGGTTAGGAGTTAGAGAAGAAGGGCAAATTTTTGGGGGAGAAGGATAAAACGTTGGAGGAGAAGGAGAAGGCGGTGGAGAAGTTTAAAGGCAGCCTTGAGCCGATCACCTATTGGTGTTGTAAAAAATGTAAACAGCGGTCAATCGTCGGTTTTTTACCGACCGCTTAGATGGTGTAACCACCAAGGTTGACCTCGGCTTCTTGAGGGATGCCGCAAAGATTGAAAAGGCCCTTACCTATTCTAGGGATGAGTGGGATAAGGAGCTGGCCATGGAGCGTGCTTCCCATTCTGCTTCTCACGATGCCTCCTTGCAATAAAAGGATGAGGATGCGCAGTCTAAGGAGACTAAGGCCACCTCTACTTCTCAAGCTCAATTTCCTGAACTTTTGTAAATGACCTCACTGTTCCTTATGTACTAAAAATAATTTTTTTTCCAATTTTGTTATAGACAACTTCTTTAATTTACTTGTTGTTTTGTTACTGCACTACGAATGATTGTGCTATTTCCATTCTTTTATTCTTTATAGTCTTCTAAGGAATTAATTTTACTTGACTCTTGAAGGAAAGCATGGAAAAACTCCAAACTCAGACCGTAGACCATCTTGTCTTAGTAAGGCGGCAATTTGCAAGTGTGAAAAGGAATTAGATGAGTCGTTCATGCAACTCAAAGAGGAAACCCAAGGGTTTCTTTCCAAAATTGACCAAATATATAAAGAAAAAGAAACACTTAGTGATTTTGTACTGCATGATGGTGGTATACCTTAGAGAGCGGTTCCTTTTCTCTCGATAGTCCTCATTTGGAATAGTTTAGGCTTAGGCATACTAACTTAAATAAGTAGTGAGCTTTGTGTATTACTACTACTGCTACTGCTGCTGCTGCTGCTACTACTACTACTACTACTACTATCTGTATGTGTATTTGTAATGTTATCCATATAAAATTGGTCTTTATTTAATGTGCTTTCTAAGCTTAGCATTTTGTAACTTGACTTCTTTTGAAATAAACTTTAGTTACTATCAATTAGGTTGATCCTCTTGGGCGTCCTTCTGAGTTTGCCGGAGCTTTTGAGTCCAATGAAACTTCAGTTCCCAACATTTATGGCTTAGGTGACACAGGTATACCTGAGTTTGAGGTTGTAGCCATGATTTCTGTCGCATCCTTAGAAGAAGAGAATCTCCATATAATGCTTACTAATGAAGGACTTGAAAGGTACTTGAAGAATGCCCTTTCCAAGCTCAAAGAAGCCAAGGATGCACTTGAGCATTAGCACCATGCAATGTTACGTTGCGCACCGAGCTGGGTGTTGCGAACTCTAAGGTGATCGAACTGCAGTAAACGTTGAAGAAAGGTGAAGTGCTTTATGGGATCGTTTATGAAGATGAGATCAAGGATTTAAAAAGGAATATAGAAAACATGTCTCTTCAGGCTGCCCATCAATACGATGAGAAGGAGCATGCCGAAGGAGGAGAGACAATAAAGGGGCTTTGCCTGGGTGATGCCCCTGCTCCCCCTGCCGGCTTGGATACCTTATCGGTTGATGAGTGAAGGAAAAATTGGAATTACACTACCAAGGCAAGCTCAAAGAGCAGGAAGCCCACTATAAGCAGCTGATAGAGCGACAGGGGCCGAAGGTACTTCCTTACACATAGAGGAAGGGATGGAAGGCGGATACTCTCAAATATTTTGATGGTTTTCTAGAGATCCATAAACGACAAGAGCTGAGTTGATAGAGACTCTGGAAAATACGAGAGAAATTGCTATGCTTAAGATTTATGAACTCGAAGATCAACTACAAGAAGCATAGGCTACCCTCAATGTCGCAGTTGTACTTGTTAACTAAACCAGGGCATGGTTGAGCTGCTAATCTTGTAGAGAAGCTTAGGAAAGAGAATGTTAGATGTAATATGGGGCATATTACTTTACAATGAGCCATAAATGTTTTTAATTATTTTTACCCTACACTCAACCTGAGCTTTCTCTAACTAAAGAAGGCTTCGTGGCGACTATGGAGGATCCAGCAAACCCATGGATGGGTGCCAACTATGACCTTAGCTAGGATTTTTGAATCAGAATGGACCATCCTCTAGCAAGCATCCCTTAGACATGATACTTTATAATTGTAGTAGTATTTTGGGACTTATAATGTAGAGCACTTTTGTAAAGCTAAGTTGTAAGAAACGTTTATAAAGGCACCATGTAAATTAAATTTCCTTGTAAAAGAGCATAAGTACCTTATGAGCTTTAGCTTTTATGTACCTTTCATTAGTTTTGTTTGGATTTGCTTGTCTTCTAACTCTGCATCCATCTTTTGTTCATGCAGTTGGCATGGTCTGCTTCGCTATTTAGTGGAAGACTGTCTTTTTTTCATGCACTTGGCCTGGTCTGCTCCGCTATTTGGGGGTAGACTATTTTTGACTGTGAAATCAGGTCGCATATTTACAACCTTTTGGAATCATGCACTTGGTTTTTTTGTATTGGTTCAGGTCATTTAATATCCTTATGTCCAATGTAATTTTATGGCGGAGAAGCTAATCGCGTATGATACGGCTCAATGTTGTTTGCTATGTTAGTAAAATTAACATAGAATAATTTTTTTAATGGCCAAGGCCGTCTAATATCCCTACGTCCAGTTTACTGTATTACTATTTTTCATAATAATTACAATGTTTTTCATTTTTACATATAAATAACATTTCTTATACAAAGTAAGGTTTGAGATGCTTCGAACTCCAAGTTCTTGGCGCTAGGTTCCCATTAGGCCTCAAGAGTCGGTAAGCCCAGTTAGCTAAGGCTTCTGCTACAGCAGAGGGCCTTCTTAGTTTGGACCCAAGGCCTCATTTGCTGGGTCCTTAGTGTTGGCTATCACTTTTCGTAGTACCAAGTCTCCCTTGTAGAAGTTTCTTTCTTTGAGCCTAACACTATAATTTTTCACCATCCTTTGTTGATATGCGGCTAATCGGATGGTTGCCTCATCTCTTCTTTCTTGAATGAGGTCAAGGGCAGCCTCTTTTAGCTCCTTGTTCCAGTCTGCCACATGCGATATTCTTTTATGCGATGGGACCTCTGTCTTGACTAGGAGAATTGCTTTATAGCCATATGTCGGGGAGAAAGGTGTATGGTTGGTTGGGAATCCAGATGAGGTCCTATAAGCCCACAATACTAGGGATAATTCTTCTGCCCACTTTCCTTTCGCCTTCCGCTGTCTTTTATTGAGTAGTTTCTTAATGGTTTTGTTTGATACTTCGAATTGCCCATTTGCATGTGGATGTGCAACAAAAGAGAAGCTTTTATTATCCTATTCCTCTCACAAAGTTTTATAAACTCCTTATTATGAAATTGGGTTCCATTATCAGATATCATCTTATGCGGGATCCTGAACCTAGTGATTATGTTCATCACAACAAAAATAACTATTTTCTTCATATTAATAGCGTAAAAACCTAGTTTTTATGAGCAATTAATAATATATATTTAATTAATTAAAAATGGATGTTTGGATTTTAAAATAAATAATTTGAATTTTTTTTAGAATATTGAAAAATTGTGAAATAAATTAATTTGGAAAATATTTAATAATGAGCTTAAAATGTAAATATTGAATATTTGAATTTTAAATAAAAACTGAAATATGGAAACAAATTATAGAACAACATTAAAATGTTGGGTTAGTGGTTAAGTGTTGTAAATATACATTTTATTTGGAATTTTATTGTATTTTGTTTTAAATAGAAAATAGTTTATGAAAGAAATGAAATAAAATAAATAAATATATATTTCTAACCTTAAAGCCCTAACCCATGAATCCTGGCCCAAGCCCAAAATTCTGATATCTGGATTATTCATGTCTCCAAACATTTCCAATTCATGATTCTTCCTTTCCTTCATCAAATAACAGTTCATGTATACTTTCCCTAATCACTTATCTCCTCCCTAAAATCAAAAATTAGTAAAAACCCTCCTCGTCTAAATTTGTAAATAAATCAAATAATTGTAATAAATTCTCAAATTTGGATATATGCATCTCGACTCTTATATACACTTATAGAGGATAGGAAATCGAGTATTGGTTGCTGTGTTGGAAGTATTAGTGCATGCGATCAGATAGAGGAAGAAAAAGATGAAACGTAGGAAGCAAGGTGAGTGTACGCACTCATATTTCTATGTTTAAATCATGTTATTCTTGCTATTCGTTGTGCTTAGTTTATGGTTTGGGTGAATATTATGTGTATGCATCGAACTTGAGGCAAATCAGTGTAGGATGAAGGAGTCGATGATTGGAGATCGATTAAAGCGATCAATTATGGCATAAAGCATAGCCGACCAGTGGACCGGTCATGGATGACCGATGCATCGGTGGAGCTATACATATGCAGCTATGTGTGTAATCATGCGTGTGTGTAACCTGTGTGTGTATATATGTGTATTCATGTGTATATGCAATCTTATGTGTGCAAGCATTAGTTAGCTATAATTAATATATATTTACATATATTAAAATTTAAATAAACTAAAATAAACATACTTAAACTCTAAAATATATACTTAGATATTATATATGAATGTAATTATAATTAAAAGTTTAATAAATAAATAAAATGAATTTAATAGTATTTAAATGGAAAAATATGAAATGTTTCTTAATTAATATTCTATAGCTATCAAAGTATAATTGTAAAATTTTAATATATAATTCAAGTTTTGAAATTATATTTAATTGATTTTGAACATATTAAATTGATCAGATGTTTTATAATTATTTAAAATAGTACTTAGTTGTAGATAATATTGAATAATTGTTATGCGTAATATTTTACTTTACAATCTAATTTGGGATTTCAGAAGAAAGAGATGTGTTTTCTAATATTATTAGTGAGATTTAAATTATTATTATTTAATTTTATAAAGATTTAGAAATTAATATTTATTGTAAAGAATATATCATATTTGAGTTAGTTAATTATCCAGTTAATTCTACAATAAATATTTAGTATCCATTTCTAAGTATTTATTTTGTTAAATAAGATTATATGCTTTGAATGATTCATTATTGAATATTAATTTGTTTGAAGTATACACACACACACATATCGCTTAATCTATTCTATCTTGCTTTTTGATTTTTTTCCTTTTATATTAAATTGGAGCAATGAATGATTTACCGTTGATGTTGATTTTGTTTGGTGATATGGTATGATACGGTGATGACATCCTTCTGCATGAGCTTGTGATATTTTCATATTGATTGTGTTATTTCAATTTTGTACAACGAGAAATCTGAATAAACAGAGTCATAAAACCATTTGGGATGGGGCATTCAGTAATATTTCTCTGGTTATTCTTTGGACTCATTATATAGAATATTGTGGCGATTGAGTGGAGTTTATAAACATTGCGTAAACATTTGAGTATCATGCAGCGGTAAGGGACGCCGTTGTAATATTTATTCGGTTATTCATTGTAAGTAGATGACACTCATGTGACAGATATTTATGGTGAGGCTCGCTGCGGTGAGTCATATGTAGTGCCATGTGTCGGCAATCGTATATAGCTATGTGACGGTATTAGTATCAAGATGTGTGGCAGCTATAAATAGAGCCATGTGTTGGCATTTATGGGTAGCTATGTGTTAGCTATCGAGTGTAGATAACATGTGTCTATCTATCTTCTAGCTTCCTTTCTATTTTGGAAGTGAACTAGATTGGCAACTATCCACCCCGACGGCCTGATCGCGGTGGTCGTGCTTTGGATCCCTAACATCCTTTTGATGTGTGCCTTTGTTGTATGCCTTTACTGTGTACGTTTTTCCCTGTGTCACATAGACCATAGTTAGTTGCCTATAGGGGCAATGTGTCGGGACTTGATTTATGCATAGCATAGTCTTACAGCGTGTTTATGACATGCGGTAGGAGAGGTAACAAATGACTACAGGAGCAGTGTTAGACGGACACATATAAGGCTACTAGAGCAGGCAGACGTGCTGTCAGTCTCCCGTCTGGTTTCAGTATGTATGGAAAGTAGACATATACTATTTATATTCCTACCTAAGACTATGTCCAGGATATAGTAAATCCCCGTATCTTATCTTTATGTGATTGATGGGCAGACGGCCTGTCCATTCTAGGAAGACGGCCTATTCTTTTCAGGCAGATGGCATATTCTCTTTAGGCAGAAAGCCTACTTATTATTGATTTTATTTGGGCATTGTCATATGCTAGCACAAACCTTTTTATTGATTTCTAGATATGGATGATTCACCAATTTGTTATTGATTCTATGATTTCCGATTTGGTGTGTTTTCTAATAGGCGATGACATCTTTATACATGGTTTTAGGATATTTGATGTTATGTGATATTCTGTGGATTGTTTATGATTTTATAATTTTACACCATGCTTAGATTAATATTTATATACTGATATTATAGATATTTGTCTTGTATTATTCTGATAAAGTTATCATATTATAACAAATTGCACGTATTGAGTTACATATACATATTAACCCTTGATTTAGATATAGTCTGACCCGTGTATTATTCACGTAATACTCGGGTTTGTCCGAGACATTTCAAGTTCAGGGATAGTGAGACCAGCATGTGTCTTGAGCATATAGGAGACTAGGATATAGTATTATTGTATATTATTCATGTATTGTGTAATTTCATATATGTATATTTTGGTGTTATATATTAAACATACTTTGTATATTTAATATGATATATTATTGCTGCAATTCTCACTCTGTGTTCTCTGATATTCATTGTATATTGTGTATTGTTCTATTCCAAAAGCACACATGTTTATTACATTATGCAGATACCATGTATGTATAGGTGAGTTATTTATTCGATGTTTGAACACATACCTGTGTTAGCCTAAGGGAATATTCTCGTGTGTACCCCATATAGCCTCATTCTCCCTATTGTCCGACAATATCACTCTCTAGTACTCTTGGATGGTATGGGTATAGAGATGGGGTGTTACAAATAGTAGCTAATGGTTATGCTTCCACCCATTTTGTGAAGTAATCCCTTACCACCATGACATACTTTGCCCCTTCTTTTGATATGGGAAGCAGTCTTATTAAATTATGCCTCATATGACGAATGGCCACAGGCTGGCTAATGGGATGAGCTCATGGGATGGTTGTCTTGGGATACTGGCAAATCATTGACATCTATCACATCTCCTTACGTACTCTTACACATCCTAAAGTGCGGTGGGCCAGTAGTACCCATGCCTTAGAACTTTCTTTGCTAACTTTGTCCCTACAGAGTGGTCCCCATATTGCCCTTCATGTACTTTACCCAGGACTCGTACTCCTTCTTCTTTGCAAACACATCTAAGATAAGGGGTAGAGTACCCTTTCTTGTATAATATGTCATCAAAGAAGAAAAAGTATGGAGCCTAGTATCTTATTTTATGGGCTTTATTCCTGTTTGGAGGTAGAACTCCATTTATGAAGAATTGTTTAATATGGGTCATCCATGAGTCCTCCTTTGCTTACCGATGGATGGGCGTGACTGGGGACTGCTTTTGACTTTAGGTTGTTTCTTGATCTTGGGCTTCTCTGACGGTAGCTTGTTGGACTCTAGTTAGGGCCATTATTTGATTAGCCTCAGTGATGCTTAGTTCAGCTTAATGCCCTATTAGAACAGCTTTTATTTCATTCGCTACTTTTATGCTAGCAAGATTGGCTAATGAGTCAGCAGAAGAATTCTTCTCACATGTAATTTGTTCTATATCAAACTATTCAAACTACTCGACTAACTCTTTATAAAGTTCCACATATGTAGCTAGAGTTGGCTCTTTCATTTGGTAATTACCCTGCATTTGGTTCACAACTAACTAGAAATCACTGTGAATTTTAATATGGGTTACCTTTATTACCTAAGCAATCCTTAAGCCTGCAAGGAGAGCTTCACATTTTACGACGCTATTGGTAGCTTTGAACCCAAGCTACATTGCCCTGTATAATTTCTACTCATCCCTGCTTATTTGATGCTCCGTCATAAATAATTGCCAAAACTGTGGAGTGGGTGCCTCTTGCTCAGATTATGGTTATGTAGGAAGTGTGCATTCCACAATGAGTTTGCTATCACCCATCCTTTGATTGCTTTTCTAGGGTAGTAGGAGATATCATATCAGCTTAGCTCCATTGCCCATTTTAGTAAGCGACCCGATGTCTCTGACTTCTATAGTACTTGTTTCAATGGTTTGTCTATGAGGAATTTGATGGGATGTGCTTAAAAGTACGGCTGTAGTTTCCTTGCTATGTTGTAACTAGCTTTTCAATGATTGAGTAGTTGACTTTGCTCCTGACAGGCATTTGTTTGTGAAGTAGATAGGCCTCTGAGTCCCTTCATTTTCTTGAACCACCATAACACTAATAGCTTTATCAGTTACAGCTAAGTATACATGAAGTCCTCACCTGTTACCGGTTTTGATAAGATAGGGGTACTAATTAGATGGTCCTTTAAATTCTGGAATGCAGTTTTGTATTCCTTGGTTCATTCAAAATTCTGTCCCTTCTTTACTTGGTCGAAGAATGGTATACACTTGTCTATCGCTTTTGACATGAATCTTCTTAGACCAGCCATCCTACCATTTAGGCTCATTACATCTTTTAGTTTTTTAGGGACTCTCATGTTCCGTATGGCCTCTCTCTATTTCGGCTTGCTTCAATGCCACGGGCACTTACTATGTATCCCAGGAACTCTCTTGATTGGATGGAAAATGTAAACTTCAAGGGGTTCTAATTCATGTTATATTGTCTTAGGATTGCAAAGGTCTCTTTCAGGCCATGCGCATGACTTTGTGCTGCTTTTGACTTAACAAGCATATTATCTATGTACGCATCTATATTTCTCCCAATCTGATTCAAGAACATCTGTTAACTAACCTTTGGTAGGTCGCTCCAGCATTTTTAAGTCTGAACGGCATGACTTAGCAGTGTAAGCCCTTGTCCATTACAAAATTGGTATGCTCTTGATCTGGCTTAAACATAGCTATTTGGTTGTAACCTGAGTATGCGTCCATGAAGGTGAGCAATTCAAGGCTGCTAGTTGCATCCACTAACTGATTGATTCTATGTAGAGGAAAACTATCCTTCAAGCAAGCTTTGTTAAGGTTGTTGTGGTCTATGCAAATTCTCCACTTCCCCTTATACTTCTTCACAAGAACATGGTTTGCAATCCACTTTGGGTAATATACTTCCATAATAAACCTATTTACCTTCAATTTCTTAACTTCTTCGGGCAGAGTATTATACCTTTCCTGATCTAAGGTCCTACGCTTCTACTTGATTGGGTGAGCATAGGGAACTATGTTGAGTGCATAACAGATGATAACTGGGTCTATTCCTATCATATTTGAGTCCGTCCAAGCGAAAACATTTGTTGATCTTTTGAGGAAGTTTATTAACTCTACTCTAATTTCTTCACTGAGGTTCTTCCATATCTTGAGAATTTTTAGAGGATCACTCGGGTCTATTTGTACATCCTCGAGGTCATCTAACGACTTTAAATCCCTCTTTGTCTCCTCTAAGCTTTGATCTATTTCACTTTATTCCTTTTCGGGTTGGGATATAGTGGAGGAAGCTTTCTTCTGAGTTTCTTCAAAAAAATACTATGCGTAAATCGTGTTATATTCATCATGCCGACTATATGCATATACTCCCTTTTTCTCTTTCTTATTGATGCTGTGGTCGTAGAATGGCCTGTTTCAATGTCAGTCTTGGTACTTTGTACCGACAAAGTTCTTGTAATTTTCTTGGTTTCCTTTTCACTACTATTATCATAGTTGTTAGAAGAGACATCAGAGTAGTTTTGAACAATTTTATTGCTAGAATTAAGGTTTACATCGTATAGTTCCCTAGATAACAATCGTTCCCCTCTTATCGACCCTATCCCAGCGGGGGTGTGGAACTTTATGAGAAAATATTTTTGAGAAACAACTGTCCCCATGTCAATCAGTGCGGGTCTTACTAGGAATGCATGGTGATGATTGATCGTTGATCAGGAAGCTCACATAGAATGATTTGTCAAGGGATGAAGTTCTAGCAGTGACAAGTAAGCGAGCTGCTCTGTTAGGAGTGGTTGTAGTATCATTGAAGCCATAAATCGACTCAAGGCTTGGCTTCAGTATCTCCATTTGAAGATTCGTCTGGTCAAACGCTGTTTTGAAGATGATATTAATAGAACTTCCAAAATCCATGAAGACTTTTCTATGCTATAGTTTGATATCTACACCGTAATTATGAGCAGATCCTGATGTAAAAACATAATTCCAGCAGCGTTAACCGCAGTGAAGACTACGTCCTTCACGGGCTTTTATTTTACATGGAACATGGTCCTCTACTCTACTTTGGCCTCTTATATATACCGCTTATGTGCATTTTTTTTACTTTTCCCGACAAGGTGTTGTCCTCCATGGATTAAAGCTATGAGATTAGAAGGGTTTCCAACTAGATTTTCATTTAGATCCGAAATGAGGTTCCCGGTCCTTTCCACTTTGTTTTCCTTCTGGTAGCCGCCTAAGTATCCTTTCTAAATTAGTCTCTCAATCTCATTTCTCGGGTGTCGGCCATTATTTGTGTGGTGGCCATTGACCCTATGGAAGCGGCACCAAAGCCTCCTTTTTTTGGTTTCTTCTATTTGTTCGGGACATTGTAAGCTAGCTCAGTTCTGGTCCTCATAAATCTGACTAGGTGTGTATGTAAGAGGAGTCTTTGTTGTGAAGTTGAATTTTCTTTGCCACTTCGCCGGTGGATGGTATTCTTCTTCCCTTTTTTCTTTTCATTTTGGGGAGCAGAAGTTCTTTTAACTGGGTGTGATTCTGCGGCCCCGGCTTCCTCCATTCTGATGTAGGCACTGGCCCTTCATAGAATACCTTCATACCATGGAAAAATTTCCTACTGTTCTTGATGCAGCGCAACCTTCATTTGTCAAAGGCATAAGTCGTGATCAAGACTTGCGACCTAACGTAGAGGTTGTAGGTCGTCTACGACCTAAGGAACCACGTGAGGAAGAGCTACGACTTAACGGGGGAGGCTTACGACTTAACCAAGTCAGGGAGAAAAGGCTACGACCTAACGACCTACGAGTTAGCAGGATAACAGAAGCTACCTTAAATCATTCCAGTCACATTAACAAGTTCCGACCTAATGAACTTCGACTTAACAAGGTCGCTCACGACTTATGGAAGGATGTCTACGACCTAACAAGTTAGAAGGTAGAACGCTGGAACGACTCAACGAGTTAAAGGTACTACGAGCTAAAATGGAACGACCTAAGTTAGGTCGCAAGGAGCTAGGTCGCAAGAAGTTAAGGCGTGAAGTCCTTAAGTCGCTACATGTTCTTTTTAGGTCGTTACCGACCTAAAGCTTAGGTCGCAAAGTTTCTGATGCGCATATTCTTAAGTCGCGGAAGCCTGAAGGCCGTTGGATTTTCTGCCGAGTTAATCTCCACCATGGGTTTCTTTAAGTCGCCGCATGTTTTAAGTCGCCGTAGCTGTTGACCGTTGTTTTCTCTGCCGAGTTAATCTGGGCCATTGATTTTTCTTAAGTCGCGTGATGATACTTTGGTCTTAGGTCGCAAAGCTCTGGATAACGTTGATTCATATGCCGACTTAATCTTGACCGTTGTTTCTTAAGTCGAATAAAGCTAGTTATCTTTAAGTCGCGAAAGCTGGATGCCGTTGAATCATATGCCGCCTTAATCTTGACCGTTGATTCTTAAGTCGTATGAAGATGCTACTGTGATGTGTTTAAGTCGTTTCCGACTTAATTTGGGTCGTGTGTTGTTGTTGTATTGTGTTTTAGGTCGCAGGTTATAACTCGTAGATCGGCAACGACCTAAGTTTGTATTTTCTGTTTGATGTCATATGTCGCATCTTTTGAGTCGTGTACTTTGTAAATAAGTCGTGATGTATTTTGTTGAGTCGTGACTGTTAGGTCGGCAACGACTTAGGAGTTGGTGAATTTTATTGTTTTTTTTGTGTGAGTTGTAAAACGCCTATAAATAGGCCGGGTCTCTCATTTTGTAAAGGTTGTTGATTTTTGAATAAAATTCTCTTTTGATTGCTTTGTGCTTTCATTCAAATTGGTAGTTGAGTGTAATCTCCAATCTCCTCTTTCGGATAATCGAGTGCGCTCGATTCAACGATTGTAGAAGCCGATTCGCGGAATCAAGTGCGCTTGATCAACGCTTGAAGAATTGAAGATCTTTGAACCCGGTATCGTGCGCGATCAACGAGTTCGAGATAGCTAGAGTTCGGTATCTTCGGATCAACGAATTCGGGCAATTCAGCATTCATCAATCCATCGACTGCTACTTTCACCGATCTACATCATATTTGAATTATCCGCTGCGTCAGTTTTGGTACCAGAGCTTGTTCTAACCAATCATAGTTAGATCGAGACTTGGAGCCTATTAATTTGAAGTTTGAATCGAAGTATATATTTGAACACGGCCAAGGGTTTGAAGCATTGAGTCGTGCATCATTTTGAAGATTGAAGTTTGGATTTGTGTGGCCGTGAAGAAGTTGTGTTCATCATTGTTTGAAGATTGATTGATCAAATTTGAATTGGAGGCCGAAACTTTGTCCATCGTGTTCATCGCGATTTGCTACAAAGTGGAAGTTTTCGATCCATTTCATTTTGGATCTAAGTTCGAGAGGTGTTTGAAATTTGGAGTGGAACCGAAAGTCAAAGTTTGAAGGCTTGATCATGCCTCCGAGATATGTTAACCGTCATCATAGTGATGCAGATTTATATGAGAGAGAAGATCCTGAACAGAAGAAGCAACGTAGTGATGAAAGATTCAATAAGGATTTCGAGAAAGTAGAGAGAATGAAGTTTGACATGAATCGAAATCAACGGAGAGTGTCGCCACGTTATGATAGAGAAAGAAGAGAATCATCTTTGTCAATAAATCGAGATCGTGGAGCTCGAGACAATCGTGATTATCAGAAGGAAGAAAGAAGAGCGTATCATGGTTACGAGCATGAGCCATCTTATAATTATGAGAAAAGAAGTAGAGAGGACGTGCATGGGCATAGAAGAGTCGATGTTCTGAATCGACGACGAAGTTCAACTAATTTTGAAGAGGAAAGTTATGGTGATCGTGTTCATTGTCGATATTCTGGTCAAGGGCAAAATCGATACAAGAATATTGAAAAGGATGGTTATACATGGAAATCAAGAAAGGACACGGAGATTCCAGAATTCCAAGGGGGACTACAAGCAGAGGAATTCTTGGACTGGTTATCCACGGTTGAAAATGTTTTTGAGCTCAACTACGTTCCTGAGGATCGTCAAGTGAAGCTAGTTGCTGCAAGTTTGAAAGGAAGAGCCATGGACTGGTGGCAACAAACTAAGTCAACCAGAGAGAGGATGAAGAAGTCTAAAGTTGTCAAGTGGGATAAGATGAAAAGGATGATGAAGGCAGATTTCTTACCCTACAATTATCAAGCTCGTCTTGAGCAACAATTGAGGAAGTTGAGTCAAGGGAGTCGAGGAAAGGGTGTGGTTCCAAACTCCAACAATCAAAATCATGCTGTTCCTTACAGTAGAAATGTTTTTAAGAGAGTCAATGAACCAGTTGTACATGGAATCACGAAGACCAGCGTTGATGAACGAGTTAAGCAATATCATTATCAGAAGTCTGACCATCGAAGTTTTGAATGTACAAAGTCCCAGAATAAACCCTTTATTATAGAAGAATGCGGAAGCGAGGATGTGAATGAATCTACTGAAAGCGAGACAGAAGAGGAAGAGATACCAACTAGTCCATTACCTTTCGGCGAAAGTGCTGAAGAATCGGAAGGTAGTGCTGAAACCTTGGTTAGGTATGAGGCAAGTGAAGAGCTTAAAACTCTCGAGGAGGTTAAACCAATGTTAGAAGAATTTGAAGTAGTCGGACATACAGAATCATTCGCAACCTTACCACTAAAGTTTGACAACGAAGATGAAGAAGTTGAGTTGGAGAACGAAGAATGTAATTTGATTGATGAAGTTAACTTTTATCAACCACCACAATTTGACGACGATGAAGAATTTTTGCCAGGGTTTGAGGAATCTTTATCAGGGAGAGTAGAAGTTTTGTCAATAGAGAAAGAAGGTAACTTGTTGTGGGGGACTGTTGAAATTGACTTTTATGAATCGTCGAAATTTGACGATGAAGAAGAAGTTGAGTCAAAGTATGTGGAGGAAGAAGTTGATTACTCTTCATTGCCACAGTTTGATGTTGATAGAATGGAAGAAGAAGCTGTGTTCGGGATGGAGGAAATTCATTTGACAATGGAGGATTCTTATTTAACACCTGAGCTTATGGATGAGAGTGAGCCATGTATAAATTCCTTAGTTTCCGAGGAGCATGAACAAAGTGAGAGTGAAACAGAAGAGAGGGCAGAATCAGATAGCTTATTATTTTTGAAAGACTTCATCATTGAAATAGAAGAAGATGATGAGTTATCAGTGAAGATTGAACCTGGAGAAAATTCTGATTTTGAGAATCCTGAAGAAGATAAAGTATTTGAAGAATGTGAAGATGAGATGTCTGAGGAACTGCCTGAAGAATCTAGTTTTGTATGTTTGGAAGAGCCTGACGAAAAGGTGGAAATTAGTACTGACTTGTTTGTATTATTATGGCAAGGAACGAGTGAAGATTTTGATGCTTATGAGAAAGTTGGATCAGAATTCGATGAGTCTGAAGTTGAATACTCTGAGGAGTTTTCCGAAGAGTTACCATCTCTACAGGACATCCAACCTCAAACTGAACTCGTAACAGATGCTATTCTACAGCCAGGATCGTATGAGCTTATGAGTCTGAAAGAACGACAGGAGGAAGAGAATGATTGTCAGTGGAAGTTGTCAGATGATGTCCACGCTACCAACATTGCCAGTGTCGATTGCTGGGAACCATATTATGAACCTAAATATGATGAAGGAGAAGCAAGTGGGAGTTCATTTCAGTCAGGGGAATTTGATGCAACACGTCAAGGGATGATTCAAGATGATGATACATCTGAACGGGATAAGGAAAGACAAGAATCTGAGCATGAGTCATCACAATTTTTCGGTCGAGATTTCCCAAGTCATTCCATGATTATAAATTTCCTTATATCTTCACACATTTTAGACATGTTTTGGTTCTATATCACATCTTCCTATTGGCACAAACAATTTGGTATACGACACTATTCTTCTGAAGTTCTATGCTATCTGAAGTGGATCTGGCATCTAGTGCTGAGTTTAGTCCGTACTTTTCCACATGCCATATCCCTCAGGACACTTTCTTATGCCGCCTGCCTTATGCCACGTCTGTTCTATTCCATTTATTATTTAGCTCGAACCATAACATCCAAAGTAAAGAACAAGTTTAATTTCAAGAATGGTTATCACCAGGGCAGTGTCAAACCAGATAATGAATGGAAGACAGCATCTCGAAGAAGGAAGCTTCTAAATTCGAGGTCGAATTTTTCTCAACCTGGGGAGGATGATGCAGCGCAACCTTCATTTGTCAAAGGCATAAGTCGTGATCAAGACTTGCGACCTAACGTAGAGGTTGTAGGTCGTCTACGACCTAAGGAACCACGTGAGGAAGAGCTACGACTTAACGGGGGAGGCTTACGACTTAACCAAGTCAGGGAGAAAAGGCTACGACCTAACGACCTACGAGTTAGCAAGATAACAGAAGCTACCTTAAATCATTCCAGTCACATTAACAAGTTCCGACCTAATGAACTTCGACTTAACAAGGTCGCTCACGACTTATGGAAGGATGTCTACGACCTAACAAGTTAGAAGGTAGAACGCTGGAACGACTCAACGAGTTAAAGGTACTACGAGCTAAAATGGAACGACCTAAGTTAGGTCGCAAGGAGCTAGGTCGCAAGAAGTTAAGGCGTGAAGTCCTTAAGTCGCTACATGTTCTTTTTAGGTCGTTACCGACCTAAAGCTTAGGTCGCAAAGTTTCTGATGCGCATATTCTTAAGTCGTGGAAGCCTGAAGGCCGTTGGATTTTCTGCCGAGTTAATCTCCACCATGGGTTTCTTTAAGTCGCCGCATGTTTTAAGTCGCCGTAGCTGTTGACCGTTGTTTTCTCTGCCGAGTTAATCTGGGCCATTGATTTTTCTTAAGTCGCGTGATGATACTTTGGTCTTAGGTCGCAAAGCTCTGGATAACGTTGATTCATATGCCGACTTAATCTTGACCGTTGTTTCTTAAGTCGAATAAAGCTAGTTATCTTTAAGTCGCGAAAGCTGGATGCCGTTGAATCATATGCCGCCTTAATCTTGACCGTTGATTCTTAAGTCGTATGAAGATGCTACTGTGATGTGTTTAAGTCGTTTCCGACTTAATTTGGGTCGTGTGTTGTTGTTGTATTGTGTTTTAGGTCGCAGGTTATAACTCGTAGATCGGCAACGACCTAAGTTTGTATTTTCTGTTTGATGTCATAGGTCGCATCTTTTGAGTCGTGTACTTTGTAAATAAGTCGTGATGTATTTTGTTGAGTCGTGACTGTTAGGTCGGCAACGACTTAGGAGTTGGTGAATTTTATTGTTTTTTTTGTGTGAGTTGTAAAACGCCTATAAATAGGCCGGGTCTCTCATTTTGTAAAGGTTGTTGATTTTTGAATAAAATTCTCTTTTGATTGCTTTGTGCTTTCATTCAAATTGGTAGTTGAGTGTAATCTCCTATCTCCTCTTTCGGATAATCGAGTGCGCTCGATTCAACGATTGTAGAAGCCGATTCGCGGAATCAAGTGCGCTTGATCAACGCTTGAAGAATTGAAGATCTTTGAACCCGGTATCGTGCGCGATCAACGAGTTCGAGATAGCTAGAGTTCGGTATCTTCGGATCAACGAATTCGGGCAATTCAGCATTCATCAATCCATCGACTGCTACTTTCACCGATCTACATCATATTTGAATTATCCGCTGCGTCAGTTCTTATCCCACATGGCCATGTTTCTTCTAATACCAACGTGCACTACCATCTGCAATGCTTTCTCATAAGTCAACCTAATCCAAAGCACCTCAGATTTGAAGCATTTTATGAAGTTACATAGGCTCTCAGTCTCACCCTGCTTTACGCAGTACATTGTATTCACATCTGGGGAAACCTCCCTCCCAGAGTTGAACTGTCTCAAAAAATCTGCAATTAACTACGACCAATAACGAACCTTCCCTGGTTCGTACCTCCTAAACCATCTAGAAGCTACCCTAGCCAGATATACTAGAAAGAGCTTGCATCTAGCCTTCCTCCCCACTTTTAGGATATTAGGTTATACTCGAAAGTGCAAACATGATCATCATGGTTTGTGGTCCCATTAAATTCATCAATTGATGGGGCTTTGAAATTGTTGGGAAAATTTGCTTCAATGATGCTTTTCCTAAATGGGGAAAAACCTTCTTTCCTTACTTCTTCTCTATTATTCTATCGGCACAATCTTGCCAATTGCTCTATATGAGACTTCAATTAGCGGATCTCGTCCTCTTTGGCATCTATTTAGGATGATACATCTCTACAAAATGAAGTAACATCATCATCAGGCATAGTTCGTGCCTGCTTCTTCATTAGTAAAGGGTTAATATTGGTAGTTTTTGACTTGATCTAAGGACTAATTTAGACTTTGGCTTTGAGCTTGGCACCAGTTTCTAGGCCAGCATCACTGTTCTCATTTTTGAGACTGTCATTATCACTCACACACTGCATCGTTAGTGCAGTAGTGAATGGTGGTGGTGAGCTATGGATGGTCGAGGGGAGATTAGATTAGGGGAATGATATTGGGCCAGTGATTTCTCTATCCCATCTATACATTAATTTAATGGGTTTGTGAACGCTTGAAGAGCTGCTAGGACAGGATCTAAGGTAGGCTCTATAGAGGCACCTACCTCAGTTTGGTTTATAGAGTTGAGGAGTTGCTCTTTTAGTATTTTTTAGGCAAGTTGAAGTTATTCTTGATTAAGAAGGCATTGGAATCTATAGGATTCATGGTACTATATTGGTGTCTAAAGGAAACATAAGTAAAGTTTGCTGGAGAGGGAAATCAGCCCCCTTCTACCACCAAAAATGTTGATGAGATTTTTTATCTCAAAAACACTCAAGTATTCTTGAAGTAATCATGTCGCTGATTTCTTACGCGGTTAGGAATCAACAAAATTAAGTAATGTTAAAATTTCCTTTAGAGGAGAAAATTATGTGTAATAGTATTAACACAATTATGAGAAAAACATCAAAAATATATGACAAGTCATTGTCTAATTCGTTAAGCTAGATAGTATCAAAATAGAAGAAAGCAGGATCACGTACAGAAAGCAATAAAAGTGACATAGAGAATTAACGTGGGTCGAATGTTAATGAATCCTACGCCCATGGAGAAATGTCCTTTTCTCCCTTTTCGTTCTTTGTACAAAAAACAATGACAGAGAGTATATTTTTTATTTTAGTGTTTCTAAAAAGAGTAAAGTCTTAAAATTCTCCCCTTCACTGCTATAGTACTTTCTTCTTTTATAATACAAAGAATCACGAGAATTGCTTTCGTCAATCACACATGTTTTTTATTCTGACCCATTAGATTATGCCATGTGTTGATCATCCATTTTTCTTGTTTACTGCGTGCTTATTGTGGAAGTGGCCTTTGGCTCTCTTGATTTATACCTTTGAATCTTGTCACATGTAGATCATCCATCTTGTTGATTTACTGTACAAGGATTGCCAATGTGTTCTTCGATGGGAAACCATGATTTGAGTTGGTGAATCTTGAACATAGGCAGAAAGTTTGAAATTAATGCGAGAAAACCCAAATTTTAATAGACCACGATTTCATAATTCTATAAAAAATTGGATAACGGACTACACATAAGTGTAGATGAAGCTACAATAGCACTGCAGTACTTCACATTGGTTTATTGGAAGTTATGCCTTCATTATGTCTACGTTAGTGATACCGTATAATATTCGAACCGCATCATTACTTCCGAAGTTGTACTGCACCGTTCAATTTGAAACATCGACAAAGCGTAGTGTTGGAGATAGTTGGAGTTGAGTTGTATGGCTTAGTAGAAGTGACTGCGCTGCTATTTTGACGAGTGATCGCCTTGCATGAGCATGTTCCAAGCCGCCCCATCAATAGGGGATTACGCCACCGCCTATGTCTTTGAGCTGGGTATGATGATCTTGGGGATGAAGTTAGGATCTACTGATTTGCCTTTGAGGAAGTAGGCTCGGCTCTTGGTTGCAAAGCAATTTCACTCCATCTTCTCATCCCTCGAGTCCTTATGTTTGTGGGCAATATTTTTAGGATTGCAGCATTGTTCTATCACATCAAGATGGCATCGTTTCTTTTTATTTCGATGTTGATATAAGATTACAGCGCAGTCTTGTCACATTAATTGTTAGTTTGATATTGCGATTCATCCCTACTATATGTAATTGCTTTAAAGTTGACACCGTAGATCTATATCATCAGGGTTGCTTTTTTTTAGGTTGCAGCACAATCATTTTGCTTTGTTATTATTTTAAGATCGCAGCTTTGACCCATGTAGGATTACTTTTGGAACCATAGTACAACCTTTGTGTTTGGGATTTAGAAGTTACGTGATTTGAAGGTTGTGCCACAGTCTTACACTTTGAGTATTAGAGTTATAGATCAGTTGTTTTGCACTTTTGTAGCCATTTCAGGTTATCATCGGAGTATTATTATAGCGTTAATGCTATACTTGATCGAACAACTTGACTTTCATGTTTTGGAACTGTCTCGAGGCTTTGGCATGGTCCTACCTGGGCTTTATTCTTGCTTTCTTTTCCTGGTCTAGCTTCTTTCACGGGGCAGTTCTTTTACCTTGGCATTTGCATCAGTTTATCTTAGATATAGTTTGGAAAATATGGGTATAAAAAGATCATATAATCCAAAATAGATCAGGATACTCCATCCTAATCCTATCCTCTATTTCCCAAGTACTATCATGTCCATCGGTACTCCACCGGACATTCACTAAATTAACCGTCTTATTCCTTAACTGCTTTGTATCCCTATCGACTATACAAAAAGGTCGCGTAACGATAGTCATATCGGGTTGCACTACTAAATCTTCCAAAAGCATTGGCTCTGTAGTAGTTTTTGGATCGCACATGTACTTCTTCAGATGTGATATATGAAAAACGTCATGGACTCCTACCAAACTGTTCGATAACTCGATACGATAAGCGAGTTTCCCGATTCACTCAATGATAGGAAACAAACCAACATATATAGGTGTCAATTTTCCCGTCTTTCCAAATCGTACAACACACTCATCGGTGATACCTTTACGAAAATAAAATCTCCAACTGAGAATTCCAAGTCTTTTCGCCTTTTATCTACGTAGCTTTTCTGCCTTGATTGAGCTTGCTTCATTCTTGTTCGAATTAGCTCAATCTTTTCTATGGCTTCTTTCACAAAATCTGGACCAAGTACTGGTCTATCACCTGTCTCCAACCAAAATGCAGGCGATTTGCATGGCCTTCTGTAAAGTGCTTTGAAAGGAGCCATTCCTATACTAGTCCGATAACTATTGTTATAGGAAAACTCAACTAAATGCAAATGGTCTTCCCATGACCTTTAAAAGTATAGTACACAAGCTCTCAATGAATCCTCGATTGTCTTATTAACCCTTTCGATTTTCCCTTCAGTTTGCGAATGGTAAGTGATACTCATCTTTAGCTTGGTACCCAGTTCATTCTGCAAAATCTTCAAAAACTCACTTGTGAATAAAGGATCTTTGTCACTTATAATGCTACTAGGTATTCCATGAAGTCCCACAACATTCGTCATCAATAACTTCACTAAACTAGGTGCCATCATTGTCGACTTAACATGGATAAAGTGTGCACTCTTGGTCACTCTAGCAACCACGAACCAAATGCTTTCATTTCCTTTAATCGAGCTTGGCAACCCATCTTTAAAATCCATGGATATAGAATCTCATTTCTAAAGTGACACTTCTAAAGGTTGAAGTAGTCCACTTGGCATCTGATGCTCAGCTTTTACTTGCTGGCAATTCATACATTGCATCACCCATAAGCCTATATCTCTCTTCATACCTTCCCAGAAAAAACTCCTCTTCATATCCTGGTACAACTTCGTACCTCCGAGATGAATAGTAAACTTTGATCGATGATATTCTTTAAGAACTTCCTTCCTCAGATTATCTACATTCAGAACATATAACCATTCTTTCTTAACCAACCTCTTTAGTAAATTACAAATTCTTTCAATTCATCAATCTCACTACCTGCTTTAATTATCTATATCCGATTGGCTAATATCGGATCATGATTTTGCCTTGCCGCAATTCTTTCGATCAATATTGGTCGAACCACTAGGCAAGAAATCATCATAGTACTTTGATTGAACTGGCTGTCGACATTATTCTTGACCCAAACAAAAGCCAATGCCTCTAAATCATTCCATTCAGATAACATCTCTAACACCACACTCTGATGTTTTCTACTGAGTGTGTCTGCTACTTTATTTTCTTTCCTCGACGTATACTCAATTCCAAAGTCATACGCTGTTTAATTCTCCAGCCATCATTGCTATCTCATATTCATTTTTGAGAAAATAAATACTTCAAGGATTTATGATCCATAAACTACTCAAATTATTCTCCCAACAGATAGTGTCTCCATACCTTTAGTGAAAAGATCACCGCCTCAACTCTAAATCATGCGTAGGACATCTAACTTCAAGCGGTCGAAGCTACTGAGAAGCAAAAGGAATAACTTTACCTATCTGCATCACTACAACTCCTAATCCAGATTCACTTGCATCTGTATACACCATTAAATCTTGATTCCTATTCAGAACATCTAAAAGGGGCACATTGGTCAGTAAATGTTTTAGATTTTGAAATGCTTCTTCATATTTATCAATCCAAACATACTTTCGCCCTTCCTTGTTAGCTTAGTCATTAGTGCTACTATACGAGAGAAATCTTTAATAAATGTTCGATAATAACCAACCAACTCCAAGAAACTTCTAATCTCGGTAATGGTCTTGGGAATTTTCCAACTATTAATAGCTTCGATCTTAGACGGATCCATAGACAATCCATTCTCTAAAACTACATGCTCAAGAAACTTCACTTCTCTTTTCCAGAAATGACATTTTGAAAACTTTGCTTTTAGCTATGCTGCCTCAGTGTATATCTAGCACTATTTTGAGATGAACTTCATGGTCATATTCACTCTTTAAATATGTTAAAACGTCATCTATAAACACCAATATGAATCTATACAAATGCCCTTGGAAGACCCGGTTCATCAAATCCACAAAGAAAGCAGGTGCGTTGGTCAACCCCGAAGGGCATGACTAACCACTCATACAAACCATATCTTGTTTAGAATGCCATTAACAGTATACTTAGCTCTGCCACTCTCAATTAATGGAAACCTGTAGCTAAGTCCAACTGTGAGAACACCTTGGCTCTACTCAATTGATCGAACAAATCATCTAGGCAAAGGATTTTGATTCTTTATCGTCTTCTCATTCAACTTTCTATAGTCGATACACAACCTCAATGACCCATCAGGCTTCTTCACAAACACTTATATCGCTTCTCAAGGCAAACGGCTTTGTCTTATAAAATATTTCCCTTACAAGTCCACTAGCCGCACGTTTAACTCTTTCATCTCTGTAGGTGTTATCCTACTAGGTGGTCTACTTACAGGTTCAGCTCCAAGTATGTGATCTATTTGAAACTCGATGGCACATTTCGACGGTAGTCCCATAGCATGCTCAAAAATATTAGCATACTCTCTTACTACAACAACACGATTAACTTTATCCTCCATGCCTTCCACAACACCCAACATCGCATAGATGTTGAAACTTGATCCTTCAAATGAGTATATAATTCAATCACGAAAATTAGGGTGTTTTAAGGACATTAATTTATCTGAATAAAATATCCTAGCATCATATTAGCTTAACCAATCCATACCCAGAATTATCCTTAAACCCATACAATCAAATACATACAAATCGCAGGTAACCATATGACCTAAAAAGTCAATCTCTACATGGTCACATCTCATTTCAAAAGTTGCATAGCCTCCTATGAGATTCACAACTCTCAAAGAAGAACTAAAAGTATTTGGTTCTAGGTTTAACTTATATACTAGACATTTAGAGACAAAATAATGTAATGTTCCATTATCGAACAACACAACAACAGGAATGTTATGAATAAGAAGTGTACCTCCTAACACATCCTTTTGTTTCTCCTCTACAGATGGTCCAGAAGCTACAGATTCCAAAGTAACAACTTCTCCCTTTTGAGCTTTGACTAGTTCAACACAATCCCTTTTGAAATGACCCATCTTGTCACAGTTAAAGCACTTTACTCCCTTCTTATCGACAACCTTCTTGTTGTCTCCTGAACGACACTCACTAGCATAGTGCCCTTTCTTATCACATTTATAACAAGTCATCTCAACTTTTCCCTCTTCCGAAACCCTTTTTTCCGAGCTCCCTTCTTGCTAAAGAACATCCACTTCTTACTTTGGAAATTATTAGTCCCCTAGGCTTTTTTTTCTCCAAAGATGAATGTAAATACTGGTTTATCAGAGCCATGTCCACAACAACATTAAACGGATCTTTGAGACGTGGCACATTTGCCTTAGCAATCTCCAGCTTTAATTCCTGAATAAATTTCCTGTTCTTGTTAAGGAGTGTATTATTAATGGTCTACCTATGCCTTGGCATCTCATCAAACTTTGTTGCATGTTCCAACACAGACATCTCACCCTGCTCTAACTTCGAGAACTTCCTAAACAATGTTGTTTTGGCTGCTTCGGTCAGAAATTTCTCCTCATATCTTTCCCTAAAGTTAGCTCAAGTTAACCCCTCCTTCGGAACTCCCATGGTAACACTATTCCACCAGTATAAAGCAACTCCTTGCAATTATCTCGAAGCTAGCCTCCTCCTCTAATCGTCATTCAACATTAAATCAACAAATATCCTTCCACATTGCAGAAGCCAATCCCCCACCTCAGTGGCATTCTCTGTTCCTATAAATGGCTTTCTACCCGAACTGTTGTAGTCTCTACTCAATGTAGCATAGTTATTGTGAGCAGCCACTTTTGGCACAATAGCTCCTGTATTGCCAACATTTCCTCCAGTCAAACCCGTTGCTGCTCCAGCTTGTGTCATGTTAATAAAAAATTGATACATCGTCTCCATATCCATTAATGCAGTTCTAGCACTCACGTTTGCATTATTGTTTGCATTATCATTGCATTAGCGTTGGTTGCTCGGTTATCATTCCTAACATTAGCCCGAGCAGTTCCACTAGGCATGGTGCTTCCGCCTCCTAAGCTTACACTTCCACTTCTAGTATCCATCTCTCGTAATTTGCATACGGGTCTTTATTAGATACAGAAGAATGGTTTAAGACATAAGGGAGAGTTTAGATAGAGATACATACTTACATATATAAAAAATAATAATTATGTTAATATAACGCTATCCTATACCACAAATTTTCATTCTTTCTTATTTCCTTAGAGTTATGATTTTCAAAATCCTTTTAAGTTTTATGTAATCCTGTGCTCTAATACCAAGTTGTAATGTAACCCATTTTGTGGCTCAGAAATAGATACCGTTGATGTTATAGTCATCCTTAGCATTATTTCACAATGACAAAATGAGATTCGAGTTATTAATACCGAGAGCATCAAAATTTACAAATTTTAACAATAATATTTTCATTCGTTAATTTGCAAATTCATTACATTTCATTTCCATAACCACACGAATGCATCGTTTGGATAAAATATAATAATTACATATAGTTCCAAGAGCGAAATATGATGATGCCACCTGGATAATCAGAATCTTAAGTACTAAGACAGTTATAGTGCTCGTAATTACATACATTTAACAAAATAAAAATGGTTAAACTACTACACAATAGAAATATAATATTCTATATAATAGCTTGCCTCCTACACGTCTCTGGAAGCTTATTCGTCTAAACCTGAAATATCCTACTCTCAGCCTAGCCAAGGTTTAAGGGGAAATCAAAAAGTTCAAGTAAGACTTCTGGTGTGAATCATATTATACCATCTCGAACCAAAATAGACACATAGTGAGACCACACCACTGAGTGGAACGAGTTTTCCCCTCGTTAGTATCATTAAAGTTATATCATATCTGTAACCAAAATGATTAGAACATAATCATAAAATAATCATGCAATAACGGGTTAAATGAATAGTGGCATTTATTATGGTCAAGGGTTACATATTCTCATTATTACCCAATCCCAAAATAGTGCATAACATAGTTTTTCCAGGGTCACTACGAACCTATATTAGTTTTATCAAGCTGATTAGAAACCTATATTAGTTTTTGTAGGCTATCTAGAAACCTATCGGGCTAACTCAGGCCAAAAATATAACCAGATAATCCAAAATTTTCTGCCAACATAAGTAAATAACCTTGATTTCCGTCTAATAGAAAAATACAATGGTGAGCATAGTTGATGCGCGTTCCTTACTTTGCGTAACCCAAATTTCGTCGATCCTTTGGCTAGGCCCTACGTAATGGAATCGCAGACCTGACTAACTGTAACTAAGCTGTTGGAGGATAGGGCATGAACCTACTCTAGTCTCTACCATTAAATCTTAAATCTGGTTTTAAATATCAGCAAGTCACATCTTTTGATTAGTTCGAGCATCCTAACACAATTTGATCTTCATGATCTCCTGGTTGTAATTCTACTAACTCAGGAGTTTAATTCTGACCATACTCACTATTGGAACAACCCTCACTAGTCATCCTTTCTCAAATTCCTAATGTCACAATGTTGAGTGATATCATCTAACATATAAGTTAGCATATCAACTATTTAATATATGCAATAATAATGGATCAGGATATAAAGATGAACTTAGAACACATCATCAATCCATATAAAATATATGTTCATTTAATAGCCAATTTATAATTAAAATTACTTACAACAAAGTAATAACTTCCTCCTTAAAAAATCTTTCAAAAATGAGCTAATACATTTTCCCTCTCTTTTAAGATCTCATAAAAATACTTAACAAAATCATCTTTTTGTTTAAGTAAAATTTAGCCCCAAAATTTTGTTTCAAATTCTCTTCCCTAGAGGATAGACAAAGAATAATAGAAGTCGAGCCTGCTATTATTCAAGAAAAACCTTTTATCATCACGAGATAGACTTCTTCTATTGACATGGCTAGGGAACAAGTTCTATGTGTTTCAAATTTAGGCGCATTTCTCAAAAATTCCATCGGTATTACTGTCCCTACTTGGTATTGACTGACTAGCTAACACTATTGGTGATCTCATCTGTTTTTACTCTGCAATAGTGAAGAGGCAAAGGTTAGGTTTTGCAAAAGCATTGATCGAGATAAAACTAGATAAATTATTACCGACATTTCTCATAGTTCAAGTTCTTTTGGACAAGTCATGATTGCTAACCTAGAGTATAGTTGGAAGCCACTCATTTGGTCACCAAGCCTCATTATGCAAACATCCTACTAACGCTACTCCTCTTGTTCCTTTATCTCAAGTAGACATTAAAATTCCTATCCCTGATAAGGTTTCCCTACCGAGACCGCTAAAGCGCATTTAGATGCCAAAGAAGAACTCACCCGATGATATATCACCAACTGGTGCTACTGTAGTATTCCATGATGGAACTACATTATACTATCCTATCTTATTTCACCCTAGCCTTGTCGTTTGCCTATTAGTTGGTATTCTGGGGAGAAGGCTTGGGTTCATCGCCATTCACAGCTACGTTATTCTCCTGATGAAGAACATACTATAAATACATAAATGAAAATGAAGGTGAGGACATATATCTTTATTATGAAATTTCTAAGGGCGAGCTTACTCTTTCTACAAAAGGTGAATTAGGAGAAAATAACAAAGAGATACTTGAGGATACCACTTGGAGTAGGAGTCTTATATATTCTATTGAGTTGTCCGTTCAAAAGCCTGACATAGTCAGGTTGTTTTCGGATTTCATCTATGTGAATGGCCCTGAGTCAGCCAGTGACTCTTCCTCTGACGAGGGATGGTTAGCCTTATTTAGGGTTTTATAGTAGCTTGGATTCTTTGCCCAACTCCTGTTCTTTAATTTCTTTAGCAGTTTAAGCATGCTTATCTAACTCCTGTGCTGTAGATAATTTAGTTGTTTTATTAGTTTCTGAGGCGTCTTGGCCTCGTACCTATATTTCTTTTGTAAGTGTTATGGCTATTATAAAACTAATTTTCCCATGTAAAAAATAATACTTTGTTTTTCCTGTAAAAAAAATTTAGCCCCATAGTAGAGTGAAAATCTTCTAAGTGTTATAAAATACCTATCTTCCACTTTTCAAAATCATAGACTATCGTACCCTAAAAAATTTCTTACTTTCGCACGTTAAAATATAGGCCAACGCACCTTAAAAAATTTCATAGTCACCGCATGCTAAAAATAGAGGTCATCTCGTTCAAATCTAACAAGCCAACGTGAGCTGTTCGTATAAGGGCCTTCGTTTGCTATGACCCAAAGTCATTTTGTGTGCTAACATACAGGACCATCGTTTTCGTGTATATAATAATATATGTGAGCTATCGTATATAAAAATTATGCCTTCGTGCACTATAATTTCTTTTTTTCCACTTTGTGTGCTATCCTCCTTGGCCCACTCTAGTTTAATTGTTTGCTTTCATGCATAGTACAACTGTCCACTTAAGCTTTCATAAAAATATGTATATTTACCTTCATGAGTTTGCATGCATGTGAACTGGCATTATCATATTAGTCTTCGTGTATTAAGAGTGCGCCTTCGAGCCCTGTTTTAATACAGCCTTCACATGCATTCTTTTTCCACTTTGTTTTAACTTACCATTGCATGGAATGAAATTTAATGCAATCGTGTGCCTTGTTCGCATGCAGGTTTTAAATACCTTTGTGTATTATATAATCCCTTTACTTTATTTATGTGTGTTGTCCGCATGCGAGATTCAACATTTTCATATGTTATATTGTTTCATGACTACCAGTATGTACTGTTGTGTGTTATGATGTGAGCTATGTGTTCGCTTTCGTGAGGTAGCTTCGTGAATAGTTCTCCCTTGTAAGGAGCCTTCATGAATAGTTCATTTGCTTTTGTGGGATAAAATGCAGTGTCCCCATGTGGTGTCGACTTTTCTTTCCTAACTTTCGTGCATAGTTTTTCTTCGCCCAAGTGAAGTTTAGTCTTGTGTGTTATATTTTACTTAGTAAAAAATTGTTCAATGTCAATCTTGTAATTAAATTAAAAACTGATTTATTATCCACTTAAGTAACCACTTTACACTTAACACCATTTGATGTTGAATTTCTATTGACCAATTTCATTCTTTTTGGTTTTCTTTTAAGAAAATTTTAACCCTCATAATTTACTTAACTAATTAATTAATTTTCTCCCTAATTAACTAGAGCTTTCATCATTACATAATTCATATAAAATATAAAATTAATGGGAAAATTCTTAAAATTCACCAAAAACCACTTTTATCAATTTTTACCTCTTGTAAAAATTTTAGACCAAAATAATTATTTTTCATATTTTTAATAATTAAATTCTAATTTTAACTGTTTTCTCACTTAGAAAATTCACAACCGCTCTCCTTCTATGTTAAGCCTCAAATTTTCATATTTCTTTTTATCTAATAAATCTCTACATAATTTCTGTTTCTCGTTCTATGTTGATGATTAAGAGATATTAGGAATTATCCACTATAAAACCAAACAGGGAATAGAGACTTAAAATTTACCTAGGGAGGAGTCTTTGTATCGCTTGGTTTGAAGGGACAAGTTTTTTGGATTACAAAAGAGGTTTGGTCATGTTTACTTAAGCCATGATGAGATGAATTACCAAAAGGACTTTCCAAAGGATGTCCACCATCAAAACCCTTATCAGTGTGAGTAAAAGAGAAATCAGCTATCTAACTTGAGTCTTGGGGAGCTTCTGTGGTCCTACCTTGACCTGCATCATCATCTCCATTCTTCCTCGGAGAACTATCCTGATTATATGCCCGACATTATCATTCCCATTACCATCATCATTTTCATACTTGCTTTCTTCATTGCTTTCCCGCTCATTGTCATCCGAAAAAGGGTCATCAAAAGCTAGAAACTTGGTAGGGTCAATGGGCTCGTCATCGCCAAACTCAAAAGATAACTAGGAATTCGATCGAGAAGAATTTCGAATTTCCTTTTGTAGTTTATCCTAGTAAAGCGAAAGGAAGGAAAATCCATATAAGGACATCGTTCGACGTTATCTTTATAAGCAGTAAAGAGAATGATCTCGGAACTCTGATCTTTGCAACCTGGGAGGGCTTCGTTAAAAAAAGATGACACCTTTGATTTAACATTGTAAGGACGATTTAGATTTCCTAAGAGTGAGCTTATTCTTTGATAAATCCTTCTCTAAGGCTGAGAGTTTAGCGAAAGTTTCAAGCTTAGCCTGCTTTGTTACTTCATGACTCTAAGAGAGATCTTTTTCCAAGGTCTTTAGCTTCTCTTCCAAATCACAAGTTTTATTCTTTTTTAAATAAAATAACATTGAAGTTTGAGTGCTTTCAATGGAAAATGAGTCATTAGTATTTTCAAGGTCCTGAACATCCTTCTCGAGAGCCACTACCTTAGATAAAAGGGAATCATTTCTCGTAATAATAAGATGTCTTGAGAAAATGATGAAGGAGATTGTTGGAGTAGGAACAGATGTTTTCCAATCTAGAGATAATTTTAAAATGATTAGAATTAAATTAGTTAAGCAATATGGAATGAGAAAAAGGTACGTACCAGAATGAATTGTTGAAAGAGAGAGATAAGAGCTTCCCATAAAAGTGGATAGGATAGTTTGGTCAAGTCTAAAAAAGCAATGATAAGAGATTGGAAGATAGGCGTCAACAATTCCTCAAAAGTTGAAGGGAAAAGATTATTTGAGCAAGAATCGAGAGAAGGAGCATTCTGTAGCAAAGGAGAGTCAAATCCCAAATTGCGACGAAGAAATGCTAGGGAATGTTTTAATGGAGAACCTGTTATATTAACAGTCGAGCTTTGAGCATGAAGTGGAGAAGAGGTGGTGATCATAGTAGAGGTTAGAACCAGGGCCAATGAAGAAACATAACCACTCTCTTTAAGTTTCTCGAGAGGAGGCTCAGAAGAAGCATGCACATTGCTGGGTCCCTTTCGTTTTCTTCTCATTGCCAATGAAAAGATGTCCCCAGCTGCAAAAGTTAAGGATGAAGTGACGACTTTGGAAGTAGGAGGAAGAGGAGGCTTCCCAACAGCTTTTGGAAGGATAAGCAAGTTTGAGAGGTCCTCATCCGAATACAAGGAAGCTAAGCAACCAAGAACACATCTAAAACATGGGAAAATATAATTAATATTAAAATAAAAGCTATTGGTTATTTAGAAACATAAGAACGAACAGAATGATACCAATAGAATATCCATGACTATCAGCTATTGTGCGCTGAACCGGTGAATTTGTAGAGAAAACCTCCAGCTTAACAGCAACAAGAGTTAGGGAGCCATATTTATTCCTCTTTATGTGGGGATGGTTCACCCAAAATCCAACAAGGTAGCTGGGTTAAAGAGTATCTTTTAGCTCTTCTTTGGTAAGAAGCCTTAATCGACTTCTTGAATATTTGGTGGCATTACCAAGCAAATCGATCTTGGCCAAAACCTTAGGATCAATGTCTTTTGAGGCAGAATATGATGAAAATAGCAAAAATACAAAATAAGTTATGTTAGTACAAGACCATAATAAAACAATGAAAAAGAAGAACACTATAAAACATATTGGGAACATAAAATCTCTAGAAACCTCTGAAGAAAAGCATCTTATGAAGAAAAATTGAATACTCCAATATCTTTTCTTGTTAATTGATTAGAGATCAACCCTCGATCGGCAAGGTAAAGATAAAATACCATGCCCTAAGGTTAATATTTGGCTTTTTTAATAGTTGCATGCAAGCATAGGATAGCATGAATCAGGTCTTTTACCTTGAGCTTCTTAAACAAGATGTAAAGAAAATGGATATAACTATAAGAGTTTGTCGTAAGTTGAATTAGAGTGATCCCAAGGAAAGTTAAACCTTAGCAATAAATTTATTAATGGGCAAGTAACAAGGGTGCCAAATGTGTAACAGAGTGAAAGTGAAGAATCCTTTGGGAGGAGTATTAATCCCGTCAGATGAGCTAGGTACCCTAGTCTCAATTTTCTAGAGATTCCAAAGTGTCAAGAATCGATGTCCTCTTGTTTGAAAAGTATGACTAGTAGTTAGGGTAAGGCTTTTCTTCGAATGGTTCCTTAGCCTTGGAAGAACTAGATGATTCTTTGGAAGTTCCCTTCTTGTTTCTAGCCATGATGCCTACATCATTTAATTAAGCATATATGAATATTTATATATACATACATATACATATAATATATGAAAAATTAAAAATTAAAGCACACAACTCAAACAAAGATCATGAAATTTTAATGTTAATTTTATTAATAAATTACTCTTCAATTAACCGATAAAATTTTAGTGGATTAACTATGAATTAATTTATAGGATTGGTGGATGAAGGTAAATGATTATATATATATATATGAAATAATAAACTAATATGAATAAGTCTTAACCATTATAAATTGGGCGTTGACAATTCAAGCTTTTGTATGATGGCTGTATAAACGATCGCATGTTGATAAACTATAAGTTAAGTGAAAAGCAATGTAGTGAGTTATCGCATGCTGATTTACCATAAAATAAATAAAATAAGTTGTTGTGTATTGAGCTATCGCGTGCTAATAATGAAGTAAACATGAGTTGTCTAGTGTTTGGCCATCGTGAAATGAACAAAGGAAAAAGAAATGAACCATCATATATTTATCTATCAAAGGTTGAGAAAAGAAGGTAAGGTAAATTATTATGTACCAAGCTATCAAAGTGTGAGTTAAAGAAAATAAAATGATATCGCATATTGAACAGGATAAGTTATCGCATGTTGACCTATCGCAAATTGAATATACCAAATAAAGTGAATCATCGCATGTTGAGCTATCACGTGTTGATAATAAAATACATGGGATAAACTATCGCATGTTGATCTATTTCAAGTCGAATAACATAAGGAAAATTAGTAGTCGCATGTTGAGTATCGCTTGTTGACAATAAAGCAAGTAATGTGAGCTATCGAGTGTTGAGTCATCGCATGTTAGTAGTAAAGTGAATAAAATAGGCTATCACATAGTAAGTTGTCACATGTTGAAACAACCGATATGTTGGATTAATATCAGGTTAGAGAAACCTGAAACCCAATAACAGAAATAACGACTTAAACTAATTAATAGTGGATAAAATGAAATTTAAAGGGGAAACTAAGATAAACCTACAAAAACCACGAATTAACAAACCAAATAAAACCTAAAATTGATGAAGATAAAGTTGAATCAACTAACGATGGTGTTATTGACGACATAATTGACCTAACACCCATATTAAAATCATTACCAAAGGAGAATTGTCAAGGAATCATGGCTTATTGGGAAATTGAAGATGATTTAAAATTTGGGTTTTCCTTTAGAAGTCGATAAAAGAAAAGAAGAAGGAGAAGGTTATTTATAAGAAAGGAGGGAAGGTGAATTAGCCGTAGGATCATAAGAAAGAAAAATGGATGCTCAAAATAAAAGGTCTCAAGAATATGAAGAATTTTTATACTAAAGTATAAATGGTTATTATAAAGTGGGGGCAAGTGTTATTCCAAAAGTGTACTAGCTATCATAGGTTAGAGATGGGCCATCGTAGGTTGTAAAGAAGACATTGAGGGATGAAAGAACAAATTAAGCCATCAAATGATCTCAAAACCATAGCAAGTTAACCATGTAATGTAAGTTATCGAGGGATGTTGTTTCAAGGTTATCGAGTGTTAGTCCAAAGAGCCATCGAGGGAACTATCAAAGGGAAAGTCATTTGAGCTATTATATGTTAACTCCAGGAATCGTTGGAGAATCGTAGTGTTTGAGCTATCGAAGGTTGAGAAATTAGGGCTATCGCATGCTTACTAGATAAACCATCGATGGTTGATATTTCTAGACTACCACATAATGATAAAACAAGCTATCGGAGGTTGGATATCTTAAAGCTATCACAAATTGACTAGATAAGCCATCGGAAGTTAGTAATCACAAAGCTATCGCACGTTGGTTAATGAAGCTGTCGAAGAGTGATATATTAAAGCTATCGTGTGGTTGTCAATAGAGCTATTAAGGGTTGATATTCCAAGACTATCATATAGTGATCAATTGAGCTATCAAAGGTCGATGCTACACTATTGCACGATGGTTTGATGAGTTATCGAAAGTTGACTACACCAAGCCATCACATGTTGGTAAAGCAAACCATCGAGTGTTAATACTTTTGTGCCATCACATGTTGACTAATCCACATGGAATCAACATCCAGCTAGCCACGTGGAAGAATCTAATTAGGTCAGCAGCGCCATGTAATCATGATTCAAAGGAGGAGTTATGCCACAAGTCACTTCGAACATGTGTCATGTCAGCCAATCATCACCGTCCATTCCTAACAAATGATACATGCCATGAATCTAATGGCCTAAATCTTCTATAAATAGACATGTATCCCTTACTAGAAAAGGGCTAAATTCTAAACAACCTTTCTTCCTTATTTTTCATTTTTCATGAATGGGTAGAGAAGAGCTTGTAATTGAGATTTTCATGGCTATTAGGTCTAATTAAAATCAAGACTTTGTAATAAAGGACTTGGATTAATGACAATTTGAATAATCGCCTTCATTTGAAACTTTGCCTTGCATACGAATTATGACTTGCTTATTAAACGAAGAGGATATTTTTTTGACTAGTATTTTGACAATCTTATCTACTTTTGTAATTAAACACTTGAGCATTGCTACTTTTTCTATCTCAAACTCTAGACTTGAGCATTCGATCTCATTACAAGGCCTAAATTTTAACCTAACATTACAGAATGTTGAATTCTTCACCCAATTCAACGTTATCCAGATAAATTGCTGATTGGACTCCCTAACGCACATTTGCATTCGTCAACATGTGCTATGACATGATAGAAACTCATGAGGGACAAGTTAGAATATGGTAGCAGGGACCAGTAGATGCTTTGAACGAGTAATAGGACAATAATTTCACTATTACTCATATTAAGAATAAATGAAACAACTAAAATCACATTTGGTTTCCTTAGAATTAGTTGTTGCAAGTTAGGATAAGTGCTTCAAATGTAGAAATAAACTATGTGGAAGGAGATGGTACTGTTGGATTAGGTGCATTGTCAGAGGGGAAAATATGGCATATTTCAATGAAAACTCCTTTTATTAGTTTATCACTAGATCTTTAATTTGTTTTATTGTGAATAATATTGTAAAATTAAATCATATTTCATGTAGTTGTGGTGAAGGTAAGTTTATTGTTTTGAAATTAATTCTATTTTAGTTTGAACTTTAATATTTTGTTTAATAAATCTAGTTTAATTTAATTTTAGTTTTAAATTTAATTAATTTTGGTTTAGGTTTAAACGATTTACATTTTATTAATTGTATGGAAATTCATATATCCAAAGGGAACGATGACATATGAAATAAAATAAGTATACGCTAATCTAATATGAAATGGATAATACAAAACGCATATGTGATCATTGGGAAATTGTGATCACATTATATATAATGTATATATTTAATGTTAAGTTATATATAAAAGTGTGTTGTTATTATACATACATACATACATACATACATATATGTGTGTGTATTCTTTAACAGGCAAACACACATGCACACATGCACACATACACACACACTTTCGCACACGCGCGCGCGTGCACACACACAAATATATATATATATATATATATATATATATGCATACATTTATGTATATGTATATGTATTTTGTTACAGCCCTTCTAATAATAATTTATATTTTCATTAAGGATCAAGGCCTAATAAAAAATGATTTTTTAAATATTTACATAGGTATTTACAAACAAATAGAAACAAATACAATATAATAAATATGCTTAAGATTTTATACATATAAATTTATAATTTTAATATGTATAGTTTCAACTGAAATAAATACATTAAAAACATGAAAATAATAAATTTAACATATATTTCTTAATATATATATATATATATATATATTTGAAATTTAAATTTATAATTTAATTTTATCATTATCATTAAATTATATATATATATTATTTGAAAAAGATTTTTATTTTTTTGTTCAAGGCCAAGATTTTTTTTAAGCTAGGAATAAAATGATTATTTAAAAATATACCATTAACAAAATAAATTTATATATCTATATATTATTTTAAAATTATATTATATACACTAATCAAAAGAGATGTTATATGATGTTAATATTTTTAGCTTGAAAAGAAAAATTCCATTTTAATATGCATATACATGTACATATACATATATATATTAAACAATTATAATATTTTTTGACAAAATGGTTATGTAGTGCAAAGCTACATGGCCGAAAAGTAAAAATAAAATGAAAGTTCTACCAACATGATAGGTCAGTGGCAAAAAATCATCCAAGTTCTTACATTAGTAGCTTATACAACATCACCAACATCCAAAATATATCCATAACATCATCACAACATGTTTAAGCATAACAATATCATAATATGTACAAAAATTAACTTAACGTAGTAAAAAAGCAAGCAATAGGTCAGGGATCAATGTATCCTCCATGCTAGTCTCCATCATAGCTATCAATCGATTCGTCATCAACATCTTCCATACTTATTGGAGAAAGAGGGTGGTGGGGGTACCTGTTCAAATATGAAAGAGTCGAATAACAAAATACGCAATTTTATTGTAATAACCCTAAAATTAATAATTAATTAAATAAGATAATTAAGGGAAAATGGCGGGTTGATAAAAAGGGGTAATGAGGATATGAATCAATTGAAGTGGGTATAGGCCCAGGCCCAACTTATTATGGAACAATACACGTTACTCATTTCTATTCATTCATTTCATTCTACCCAACCTAAAAACAAAAGCTAGAGAAACTCGTTAATGGTGGAAGCATAGCGCAAATAAGAAGAAGATACAAAAAACGCAAGCTAGAAGAGGCTAAGGAAGACTAAAGCTATACATCTAAAAGGTCTAAGTGAGTAATACTTAACCCTTCTAATCTGATTTCTTATATCCATGGGATCGGTTTAGATCTGTGAGGTTTTATGTATGATGGGGTTCATACGGGTTTTCATGTAAAGGTATAAAAGGTTTAATGAATATTTTATGGAAGGATGGGTATACATGGGGTGTTCTCATGTGTTTTCCCTATTTAAATAGTTTCAAAACCTAATGAAAATTTCACAGGATGTTTATAACCAAATTTATGAAGTAGATTCTTAGTTTAAGAGATTTCATAAGCTTATATGAATTTATATAAATTTTTGAAGTTGTTCAACTTGTAAAACAACAAGGAGAACCCCCTAAAAGGTGAATAAATTTAAATAATGGAAGAACTAGGGTTTGAGCGATTTTGGGAATTTATCAGAATTTTCTATAACGAAATAGTAGTAAAACCAGCTTAATATTGCGTTGGGGTAGATGGGTACCGCAGGAGACACAGTAAAATAATTTCCATGTAAAAATATATTAACAGGGGTTGGTAAAAAAGGGGACATGATCCAAATTATTTGCTAAAAAGAATACTACAAATAGCAGAAAGTATAATAAGAACGAGTACAAAATCAGCATGTGTAAAGGCGTTGTCAGGGACGTCAGGATTATTGGGGTATTGCGTTGGGGCGATGGCTATATTTTTATACTAAGAGAACTGGGCTAGATATGAGAGGATCATACTGTGCTAAAATTTAAAAAGGAAGGAACACTAAACAAGTAAAATGTAAATTGTACTTCGAAGGTTGAGCGGATTCTATGCTATAAAGATAGGTATGTATAAGATTTATAAAGGAGAATTGAAGGTGACTCAGGGTAAGGCCAGGTTAGAATAGGGGAAGGGACCCTGCATTAGTTAAATAAAGAGAGAGAGAGAGAGTTGGAAGGGCTATTGACGTCTAGTGGAGACGCTCACTCGAATGCACACCCAAGAAAGGTTAGGAGAGACATTCAACTTCCAGGAACTGTGGTGGTGAGGGCCAAGTAGTTCCAAATTAAACCAAAGATTGTTAGAGGCTAAATGCGAGTTTCTTTGCAGTCTACCGTGGTGGGTGATTCTAAGTAGTTTGAAGAAAAATAAGTAAATGAATTATTGTGATGGGGTGATTCCAAGCAGTTGGAAAATTTAAGAAATAAATGTAGGACTACTTGTGGCTATTTCTTTGTAGTCCAAAGATTAACTAACTAAATGGTTAAATGCTGTGGGAGGCTAGGTCGACGTAGTCCGTTAAAGAATGAATTTAAAAGTATACTGCAGTGAGGGACTCCAAGAATTATTAGACATAAGACAAACTTTCAAAGAATGACTCTAAAAGAGTACCGCAGGGGGTAATTCCAAGCAGTAATAGTTAAGAATCAAACCTTAATGGGAGGCTAAGAAAGCACTACAAGGAGTACAGTACATACTCCTAAAAGATCAAATAGTAATGCGCAAGGGCGCGGGAGCAAATGGACAAGTAATGAAGAGTTAATGTGTAGTATTTCATACTTAGATTTTAAAACAATCTAAATCAGGACTCGAATGGGGTCAGTGCAGGGTGCGTAGTAGTAAAGAAATATCTACTTAAGGAAGCTTTTTATTGAAGACGTAAATAAGAAATAATTCCGTCAGTAGTTTAAAATGTTTTACACATGATTAATTGAATAGTGAGGGGGAAACCTAACCTGTGCAGTGTATGTTGGTCTCACTATGTGTTAGTTTTTGGGGATAGTATTATTCACACCAGACTTTACGTTTAACCCATGTTTTTATTATTGTTTTCCCTATAAACTCATGGGTACTCATCTGAGTATGCTGAGTTTATGGGCTTAGGCAAGTGGGATAATAGCCACGGTATGAGGACTATAGTAAAGATGGAGTAGGAGGCTCTCTAGCTAATAACGATTATTTTTGTCGTATAAAGGAGTGCAGGCTGCATCATCATATGTCGACCCGACTCTTTATTATGTTATATGTCTATTATATTTTGACCCCTATGTGGGCATGTTTTTGGGAAAATATTGACCGAAGTGTTGTAAAGGATATTTAAAAGAATTTATTGTGTAATAGAATTACTTAGTTTCTCTGTTTATTTAACCATGTATTCATATTATACCGAACTCACTTTAGTTTCCAGAAGATAATTCTTGTGATGACTGCAACATCATCAGCGTTCATCGTCGGGCTTCAAGTGGGGGATGTTACAGAGTTGGTATCAGAGCATGGGTTAAGGGGGACAAAAATAAAATAGAACTAATAAAGCATAAGAGTAGTATATAAGACATGGTAAGCACACCGAAGAGGGGATGCGCTAATATATATGTGTATATAACGTACTTGTATGTTACTACATAGATATAGGAAGATATATCTATTTTTCTATTGTTGTTTCACTCTATATATTTCGTTTCCGATGAAGACTTGCTTAATAGAAAATGCAAGATGGACTTGAGAAGTGGACAGATCACAATAGGAGGGGCAAGTGCAAGAAGGGAGAATAAAGGAACTCAGACTAATGAAGGGAATGAGGGGAGAATTCGCAGAGCAGTAGGGGAAGGAACTACATAGCCAGCTAATGTGGAAGGCATGGATATAAACGTCTTATTTAGAGAATTTATAGCTCAGATGTTGAGGGAGGCTGCATCGAAGACAGCACGACTAAGATTTGTGGTTGTGGAGGATTTCCCTGGGATGAGTAAGGATTATAGAAATTTGGGAGGAAAGACGTTTAATGGGAAAGAATCCGCAGTAGAAGTACCGAATTGGTTGAGGAGTGCAAAAGCATCTTTAGTGATCTGGGATTGAATGATGCGCGGAAGAGGAGACTAGCATCAAGGCAGCTACAAGATGATGCACTGGATTGGTGGGAGACTATTATTATTGAGACCCAGAGGAAGGAATCACTTGGGAGTTGTTCAAGGAAAGATTTGAAGTGCAGTTTATTTCTGAGTCTCGGCAGTGTGTACCGTCGAGGGAATTAATCGATTTGAGGCAAGGTGACCTTACTGTGGAAGGGTACATCCATAAGTTTAATGCATTAGCCAAGTATGGTAGGGAGATCATTAATACCCCTATGAAGAAGAATGAGAAGTTCATTCGAGGCTTGAAGCAAGGGTTTGATCATAAGGTGATGGCTCATCTAGCATCTCCTTGAAATTTTATGGTTGATATGACTAGGAGATATGATAGCATATATCAAGAGAAGAGAATTGTGGTAACAAAGTCTAAGGCCGAACAGAAGAAGAAGTTCACCCCATAGACTAAAGGCAAGAAAGGAGTGCTAATGGGGAAAGGTGCGGTTGCTAATACCGAAGTTGCCATTGTGAAAGTAGTATGCTACAACTGCGGGCAGAAGGGACACTATGCTATAAAGTTCCTTATGCCTAAGGATGTTGCAAGGGTGAAGTGATTCAAGTGTGACAAGATGGGACATCTAAGAAGGACTGTTCAGAGTTTAAAGCGCAAATGTATGCTTTAGAGGGACCAAGAGAAGGACCGTCTACCGAGGATAAAGGCAAAGGAAAAATCTTAGAAGGTATGGCTTAGATTTCTGATATTTCAGTTAGAGTACTATATGACATTGGAGTTACACATTCATTTATAGCTAAAGACTTGGTTGATAGACTTGGGTTAAGGGTTACCTATTTAGTCACTTCCACACATGTAGCTAATCCGATAGGAGGGTATGCCACTGTTGGATTGAGATGCACTGACCTAGATATTGAGTTAGGTGGGTGTAAGTTTTCTTGTGTTCCTTATGTGTTTGACTTCATAGAATTTGGAGTAATTTTAGGGATGGATTGGTTAGAGGGTATGGTGCTAGGGTGCACTTGGCTGAAAGGATAGTTGCTTTGGGTCATTCTGACCGTAAAAATAGGATGTTAGTAGTATTGGAAGAATATGGAGAACTGTGCAAGATCACTTTATTTGCGTTAGCTTTTAGGGAGGAGGAGCTTGAGCTTGGAGCAGTACGAGTAGTGAAGGAGTTTAGGAATGTGTTTGAACCAATTTCGGGGTTGCCACCCTCGAGAGCTATAGAGTTCCACATCGACTTACTACCGGAGGCTGAACTATCTAGTCGGCCTCTTAGTAGAATGCCTCTGAGGGAGATGAAGGAGCCGAGGAAGCAATTGGTAGAGTTAGAAGGGAAGTGCTTCATAAGACCAAGTAGCTCACCATGGAGAGTAACAATAGTGTTTGTTAAGAAGTCCGATGGGTCTTTAAGACTATGCATAGCCTACTAGAAGTTGAATGAGAGGACGGTGAAGAATAGATGCCCTTTTTCAAGAACTGATGTTATGTTTGATCAATTGAGTGGACCTAGGGTGTTTTCACTGTTAGATCTGGACACAGGGTTCCATTAACTGAGAGTTGCAGAGGAAGTATTCCTTTGACGATATTTAGAACTAGGTGAGGTTCTTATGAGTGGTTGGTTATGCCATTTAGGCTGACCAATGCACCTGCATTCTTTGTAGGCTTGATGAATAGGATCTTCCAAAATAAGATGGACATATATGTGCTGGTCTTTATAGATGACATTTTAATGTACTCTAAGGATGAGGAGGAGCACGCAGTTCACTCGAGGCATGTGCTGGAGACTTTGAGACAACATCGAAGGTGAAATTTTCTAAGTGTTATTTTTGGAGAAGGAAGTGAAATTCCTAGGCCACGTGATTTCGGAAGAAGAATTAGCGGTAGATCCAGAAATGGTGGAAGCAGTAAGGGTGGAAGAGACCTGAGACTGTGACCGAGGTGCGAAGTTTTCTAGGATTGGCTGGTTATTATAGGAGATTCATTAAGGATTTCTCTCGTATAGCAGCATCAATGACTAGACTGACTAGGAAGAGTGAGCAGTTTGCTTAGGCGCAAGAGTGTGAGAAGGCAATCTAGGAGCTGAAGCATAGATTGACAAACATGGTTGCATTAGTAATTCCTAAAGGGGATGATGGTATGACCGTGTATACTGATATGTCAGGTTTGGGGTTAGGTGCATTACTGATGTAGAAGAGCAGAGTAATTGCTTATGCATCAAGGCAGTTACGACCCTATGAAGTTATGTATCCAACGCATGATTTGGTGTTGGCTTCGCGTTGAAGATTTGGAGACATTATCTCTTGGGGGGAGGTTTGAGTTATATACTGACCATAAGTCTTTGAGATATTTGTTTTCTTAGAAGGAGCTGAACATGAGGCATCAAATATGGTTGGAGTTTCCAGCATCATGTGATTTTAGGATATAATATACTCCAGGAAAAGGCAACAAAGTAGCCGGTGCCTTGAGCCGAGACATCAAAGTTGTGTTTTGGCAATGTTAGAAGAATGGACTGCGTTAAAAACGTCATCTACGCGTAATGTGTAGTATCGGTCTAGTGCGGGATCAAGCAGTGCAAATATGATATTAACATGTTTAGAAGTCAAACCTATGTTGGTAGATAGGATAGCTGAATTGTAGAAGAATGATTAATTTTGTGTGGATACAATGAGGAATTTGGACTCAGTAGTAGAATTGCAGAGGTTCAGTGTGGATGACAAAAGAGCACTACGAAAGAATGGCAGGTTGTATGTTCCGAGTACTGGATAACCGTGGAAGGAAGTATTGGACGAATATTGTAACACCCTACCTTTATGCCCATATTACCCAAGAATATATCAAGTAATATTGTCGAGTAATCGAAGAATAAGGCTGGTTAGGAGCGACCATCTTTAATATTGCTTTAGGTGAGTGTCGATAAGTCGAATTATGTGAATATATGTTTTTTCTTTTCCTTACAATAAGGGATTCGACATATACAATCAAGGCGCAAAACAATAATATAGTGGCATAATATAATTCGGAACAATATATCATGTAATAATACAACATAGGATCATATGTTGCAATAGAAATATTACACATCAAATATCTCTCTAAAGTGTAAGTCTACAAAAGGGAAGAACTAGACTTAATATACATATATAAACTATGATTGATTAAAAGAATATACATGATGACTAATGTCAATACAGCAACCAAATATACAACAAGTATACATAAGACTAGCATCCCAAAACGGAACTCTATCATATAGATAACACTGCATGTATCTAATATAGCTATCCCACATGCATAGTCATTGAGTTCCGGTACATGTCAAGTCCCGGTCTGACTCGAGTATTATAAAAATAATAAACGGGTCAGACTACCTCTAAATATCCAAAAGGTGCGGTCAAAATAATAAGCATGCATAAACATAAAAGATATAGAAATATGTATATTGTATCAAACAAACATCATAAGGTCTCACCACGAATCATCCACTAATAAATTTGCATAAAAACAAGGCATAATAATAACTATATAATATATGCCATATGCAAATAAAAGATAACAATACCAAATCACCATGTCACCAAATCCTCTCATGCCTATCAACGACAATCATCTTGAATATGGTGAAAAGGAAACTAACTTTGAAACCAGAAGAACAAAAGAGACAACGTAAAAGTCAAGTCAAACTCCAAAAAATATAAAACTACTTAAAAGCGAGTCCAAACCCAAAAGACTTAGCATAAAAGCAAGTCACAAATCATAAAACCATAAAGATAAGCACATTGCAAGTCAGAAAAAAAGCAAGCACATATCAAGCTACAATAATAGATACACACTTCACGTGCCAACACAGAAGACATGCACTTCGCAAGTCGAATAAGACAAGCACGCAAGTCAATAAATAAGCTAGCATAATAGACAAGCACTTCGTAGGGCAACACACGAGACATGCACTTCGTGCGCCAACACAAGAGACGAGCACTTCGCAAGTCATAACTCGCTTGTAAATGAGTATCATAAGATGGGCCTGAAAACCCATTTAATCTGCCTGTAAACGGATCACACAAAGACGAGCTTGAAAACTTACCAGAATAATTGTTATATACTTTCATACAGTAATCATTCAAGTAATAACCGTGTGTCCTATACCACATAGGTTTACTTGAACATTTACTAAATGTTAGTAAACTCCACTCGATAAGTGCAATATACTCTCGATTAGTAACTAAATGAGTATCCTCCAATGTCCCATAACCATTTTGCTGTGCTTAAATATTTACTAAAAGATTGTAATCCCACTCGACCAAAATATTCAATCGAACGAGCCCAATAATTAACTGATAAAGTAATACAAATGTTCCATACCACTTGTATTACTAAATCATTTAATTAGATTTCTCATTCAAATGAAGATAGAATTACAAGAAAACAATAATTTCGAAAGTTGCACAAAAATGGCAAACTAGTATATAGCCAAAGGCTGAGAACAATAAAATCCAATAAGAGATTATGGTTTTGAAAGAAAGTAATACAATTTTATCACATAGGAAATGGTTTCTAAAATACTTTTTTAATATACCCACCTTCAACTTCTCATTTCTGAAATCCATAAACTCCTTTGTTATTCAACTATATATATATATATATATATATATTCATCACTTGATAAAATAAACTATAAGTCCGAATAATTATCAAAATGTATTTGTATACATAGTTGTTCCAAAATCCCATTAAAAAGAATATAGTTTACAAACTATATTTCAAAAGCCATATAGATATATACATATGTAACATCCCGTATCGGGAGGCCAAAAGCTAAGCGCTACAGATGCTGCAGTCATCTATAGTATTAACTTCTGGTGACAAAATACGGTAATGATAATGGTATCCATAATATCAGAAGCATTTGAATATGAACAAAATCACAGATTTTCAAAAACAACATTTTACTGATTACATTTCAAAACAAATTCACATCCAAATTATATAATTCCATATCGTTTCCCAGGTAAAGATTAATTATAATCATTACAAAAATATGCCAAGAGCGACATATGACTATGCCCCCTCGATTGATCAAAGCAATATAGTCATACCTGACTTAATATATATAGTGGAAATAAACCAAACAATCTGCAAATCCTAATTAGCTATCCGTCAGTTACCTGCTCATCTCCGGATGCTTTATTTGCCAAAAGACTAAAACCTGAAAACCTCAACCCTCAGCCCACTCAAATTACTTTTGAGTACCCGAGAGTTTAAGGGGAAACAAAAACTTCGAGCCAGACATAAAACCAGGTGTGAACAATTATTTTACATCTCGGATTACTGATATTTACTGAGACTACGCGCTTAGCGGAATGGGTTTCCCCTCACTAATACCCATTTCAAAACATATATTTTGCAATCCTTTCCTGCAACCAAACTGGTTAATCAAACTGATTATATCAAAATAGCAATATCCTTTATGCTAATAAATGGACTATCTGTCTGTAAAACAGGTAATATGTTAACCATCTGCCCATAACATAATAGCAAGGTTCGTTATGCTACAAATGGACTATCTATCCATACAACTGGGATGACTGCCCGCAAACTAGACTAACTGTCCAAATCAAAGTGGACTAACTGTCCGAATTATTTTCTTAGGGTTAACAACACTTCAAAATTTTCCTTGAAATCCTTTTCAAAATGATTTTGTCCTTCAAATCATATATATATATATACAAGGAAAATATATCTTTAGCTTTACTCTAAGCCATTTTGCAATGATATATATACTTTACTCAAAATAACGTTGATGAGATTTAATGAGGATTGACTATCCTTCCAAAAAAAGTTAAAACCCTTTTTAACTTGAAAATACTTAGGCTACATTGCCTATTTAATACATTCGAAACTTTTGTTTAAAACCTTTAAACAACCCTTTCGAAACCATTGAGGGTAACCCCTTCGAAACCATTGAAAGACCATTTCGAAACCATTGGAAAAACCTTTCATTTCATTTCTCCGAAAGCTTCAAAATATCAGACATCCTCCTTTAAAACCTTTCAAATATTGCCTTTCGAAAACATAGGAAAAACCCTTCTTTTCAACCCTTTCGAAACCTTGGGGAACCACCCCTTTCGAAACAATTCATTAAAACCTTTCGAAACAGTCAAAACTCAATCCTTTCGAAAGCACTTTGGGTTCAATTTAAAACATGTGGGAACCTTTCTAAACCATTCAAAAATTTACCCCTTCGAAACCTTTGAAAAAACATCTCGGTCGAAACCATTTTGATTCTGCCTTCAAGTAGAGCAAAAGAATCAGAAACCCATTAAAGTCGAAAGCGTCCGTTCGAAACTGTCTCTTTTGAAACCTTTTGGGTTTTACTTTTATTATAGAAAAATGGTCTTAAAAACATTTAAGTCTAAAGTATCTACTTCGAAACCATTTTCTAAGTAATAAAGTGATGGTGTCGAAACCATCCCTTTCGAAAGCTTTGGAGAGGCGGCCAGATTTTTAGAAAACAAAACAACCTTTTCGAAACCATCTGGGTCGAAAGGTAAAAAGGCAGCAGCAAAAAGGTTTCGACATAGTCGAAAGCAATTATTTAAAAATAGAGGCGCAACCCAATCAAAACCATTCCCTTTAAATCATTTGACCCGTCGGAAGCTACTTTGTCGAAAGCCATTTAGACGAAAGTAAGCAGGCGTATTTCTTTGATTATAAAACAAAGGACTGGCTTAACCCCTTCGAAACCTCTGGTTTTGACTCCCTACCTTCCTCCTACATCCAATTCACTACGTACCAGTAAACTGATACCATGTGCATTGGTTTCGACTATGTTGGAAGCGAAGATGAGGAGGCGGAACCTGGTGCTGACGGTGTCGAAACAGTGAAAACCATGTAGCAAATAGTTCTTTTCACCTAACCTGCCTTATGTGTCTAATTGTCATTGGTTGCCTCTTTCTTTACCAATAAAAAGTACCACACTTCTTCAAAAGTGCTATCGACTTTCCAGATTTTATAATTTAAATTATTTTTACAAAAAGCCCCTTCTCCACATTTAATTATATAAAACATTTAAGTCTCATACCTTAAATAATTTTATATAACCCTTAAAACAGTTAGGAAAAATCTACAAAAATTCCAGAAAATCTTTTTTAATATGTTTCCCAACATATAAAAATTTCAGACTCTAATCTTTTATTATTTAACCGAAAATAATTATTAACTCAAATTAGCATTTTCTTTACTAGAAAATTCGTATAAACTCCGCATAATATCAGAAAATTCCAAAAATTGAAACCCATCTCTAAAATATTATTTATGACCTTCATAAAAATTCTCAAGGCATTTGGATGTCATTTTATATGGTTTTCACCTTAAAACATATCATGAAATCAATATGAACATACATAAATCATCAACATGTATATATAATCATTCCATCATTCAAATCATGGCAAATCAATGAAAAATATTCGGCAATCATCTAAAAACTGAAAATACAATAAAAAATGAGATGTAAACATTATTCACCTTAGCTTTAGAGATTAAAGAGATATAGATATGAATAGATTTAATTTGAATTAGCTTCTCCCTAGCTTTTCTTCCTCTTTTCCTTGTTAATGGTGGCCGACGTCTTGTTTTAATATTTTCAAAATGAAATGAACGTGTATTCTAATACACGACCAAGGTTTTGAGGATATAGAAATGGCCTCTTTCCTATTTAACCCATCCCCTATTTCAGGTTAACTCTTATTTTAATTTATGGTTAAATGGCATAGCTACACTTTAATTAAAATCAAATCTCAATCCCCTAATCAACACATTGTTTTATTTAATTTAGCTAATTAAATATTCTAAATAATGTTACCAAAAATCTAGGGTGTTACAGACTCCCCTCCTTAAAGAATTTCATCCTTGAAATTACGATAAGGTACACAACAAATCAAACAAGAAGGTAAAACATACCGTCAAACAAGTCAGGACAAGTATCTCTAATCCTGCTCTCAATCTCCCAAGTACAATCCCTGTTAGCGTCGCTCCACTGGACTTTGACTAATCTGACCGTCTTGGTTTTAAGCCTCTTCTCATCTCTCGCAACAATACGAATAAGCTTCCTCACTATGGTCAAATCCGGTTCTACCACTAAATCATCTAGCACAGTCGGTGCAATAGCAGTCTCCGGGTCTCTAACACACTTTCTGAGATGAGAAACATGAAAAACATCGTGGACTCATGCTAAACTGCTTAGTAACTCAACTCTATATGCAAGTTTCTTGATCCTCTTAACAATAGGAAAAGGTCCAACGAATCTCGGTGCTAACTTCCCCGATTTTCCGAACCTAATCACACCCCTCATCGGTGACAGTTTGACGAAGACCTGATCTCCAACTGAGAACTCTATATCTTTTCGTCTCTTATCTGCATAACTCTTCTTCCTAGACCGAGCCTCCTTCATTCTTTCCGAATGACCTCAATCTTTTATGCTGCTTCTCTGACTAAATCTAGACCAAGAACCAACCTATCCCCTGTCTCTAGCCAATACACGGGAGATTTGCATGGCCTTTCATACAAAGCTTCAAACGGTGCCATCCCAATACTAGTTTGATAACTGTTGTTATACAAAACTCGACTAAATGCAGATGGTCTTCCCATGATCCCCCGAAATCTAGAACACAAGCTCTTAACAAATCTTCCAAGATCTTGTTAACTCTTTCTGTTTGCCCATCTGTCTGCGGATGGTAAGCGGTACTCATCTTGAGCTTGGTTCCCAAAACTTCCTGCGGACTCTTCTAGAACTCACTAGTGAATAAAGGATCTTTATCACTAACTATGCTACTAGGAATTCCATGTAGTCTAACCACATTCTTCATAAACAACTTTGCCAAAACATGTGCCGTTCTGGTTGACCTCACTGGAATGAAATGGGCACTCTTGGTCAATCTGTCCACTATGACCCATATACTATCATTTCCTCTGTTCGACCTTGGCAACCCGTCAATAAAATCCATGGAAACATAATCTCACTTCCATACCGGAATATCTAATGGCTGAAGCAAACCACTTGGTTTTTGGTGTTCGGCCTTTGCATGTTGGTTATTCAAGCACCGCTTTACACACAAACCAATATTCCGCTTCAAACCTTCCCGGAAGAAACCCCTCTTCATATCCTAAACATCTTAGTACCTCCTGGATGAATGGTAAACTTTGAACGATGGCATTACTCTAAGACTTCTTTCCTTATGTTTCCTACACTTGGAACACATAATCTTCCTTTCTTTCTCAACCACCCATTCTTCTCAAGACTACAATCTTTCAAGCCACCACTCTCAGTTCCTTCTCTTAGCTTCCTGATCCGTTCGGCTAACACCGGATCCTCCATCTGTTTGGAAGCAATCTTTTCGATCAACACCGGTCGAACTTCCAAACAAGATAATACAACTGTATCTCCACTAGAACCAGCCTTGGATCTCCACTGCACTCTATAATCTGCCAATGCTTCCAAATCTTTCCACTCAGCAATCATCACTAATACTATATTCTGTTGTTCCCTGCTAAGTGCATCCACAACCTTTTTGCCTTTCCCTGGTGTATACTCAATCCCAAAATCATAAGCAGTAATAAACTCTAACCACCTTTGTTGTCTCATGTTCAACTCCTTTTGAGAGAACAAATACTTCAGCGACTTATGATCTGTATATAACTCAAACCTTTCTCCCAAAAGGTAATGTCTTCACACCTTCAATGCAAAAATCACTGCAGCCAATTCCAAATCATGCATTGGAAAACTGACCTCATGCGATCTAAGCTGTCTAGAAGCATAGGCAATCACTTTACCTCTCTGCATTAACACAACTCATAATCCTGTTCCACACACATCAGTGTAAACCACCAAATCTTGATTCCCTTCTGGAACAACCGACACAGGCGCATGGGTCAGTAAGTATTTCAAACTCTGGAATTCTTCCTCAGACTTATCGGTCCACACAAACTTTACATCCTTTCTCGTTAGCTGGTCATCGGTGCCGCTATCCACGAAAATTCCTTATTGAACCTCCGATGATAACCAGCCAACCAAAGGAAACTCTTTATCTCTGTCACTGTCTAGGGTCTCTTCCAACTATTCACTGCTTCAATCTTAGTCGGATCTACTGACAACCCTTCCTCTGAGACTATATGACCAAGGAACTTCACTTCTTTCTTCCAGAAATGACACTTCAAGAACTTTGCCTTCAGTTGATGCTGCCTCAGCGTTTCATGCACCACTCTAAGATAAACTTCATGCTCTCTTTCATCCTTAGAGTATATCAAGATATCATCTATGAAAACCAATACGAACCTATCCAAGTGCTCTCGAAAAACCCGGTTCATCAAATCCACAAAGAAAGCTGGCGCATTAGTCAGTCCGAATGGCATAACTAACCATTCTTACGACCCATACCTGGTCCTAAACACCATCAAAGGTATGATATCCTCTGCTACCCTGAACTGATGGAAACTTGTCGCTAAATCCAACTGGAAAAATACCTTGGCTCCACTCAGCTGGTCGAATAAATCGTCAATCCTTGGCAATGGATATCTATTCTTTATCGTCCTCTCATTCAACTTACGATAATCGATACACAACCTTAATGATCCATCTAGCTTCTTAGCGAACACTGCGTCTGCTCCCCAAGACGAACTACTCGGATTGATAAAACTCTTGCCTTCCAATTCCACCAACTGCATCTTCAACTCCCTCATCTCTGTAGGGTCATCCTGCTTGGTGGTCTACTCATTGGTTTCGCTCCTAGAACCAAATCTATCCGTAACTCAATGGCTCATTTCGACGGCAATCAAACTACATGCTCAAAAACATCTGCGAATTCTCTAACCACGAAAACTCGGCTTAACTCATCATCCAATTCCATAGCACACAACAAAGCATACATCTCACCGCAAGAACCTTCTATGGCATAAACTATCCGATTACTACAATCTGGGTGTTTAAGCGATATTTTCCTATCCTGGAAAAATATCATAGCATCGTACTCACTTAACCAATCCATCCCAAGGATAATCCCGAACCCCACGAAATCAAACACATGAAAAGTGCGAACAAAAGTATGACCTAACAGGTCAAACTCTAACTGGTCACATCTCAACCCTAGAGTTGCATACCCTCCTATTGGATTCACAACCCGTAAGGAAGTAACTAAATAAGTGGGTTCTAGGTTAAGCTTATGTATCAAACATCTAGATATAAAAGAATGCGATGCACCGATATCAAATAGAACGCTAACAGTCATACCATGAATCTGAAGTGTACCTCCCAAGACCGCCTTTCCTTTCTTCTGGGCTGTTGGCTTAGAAGCGCAGGTTCCAATGCATACACTTTGTCCTTTGCATCCTTAGCGGGCTCCTTGCACTGGCTCTTATAATGGCCAATCTGGTCATAGTTGAAGCACCTGACATTTTTCTTTCCAGCCATCTCCTTAGCCTTCCCAGCACGACACTCATTAGCAAAGTGCCCCTTCTTATCGCATTTGAAACAGACAATCTCAGACTTCCCATTCTTAGCTGCTCCACTCTTCTGAGCACCTTTCTTAGGAAAGAACTTCCTCTTCTGATTCTGCCCATCCTGGACTTGTTTAGCCTTACTCTTCTCTAGAGAGTCAAGAATCTCCTCATGCCTTAAGGCCATCTCCACAACAAAGTCAGAGGGATCTCTAATATGAGGTAATGTGGCCCTAACTAACTCAGGCTTCAACCCCCTGATAAACTTCTCATTCCTCTTCATGACTGTATTCACTAAAGCATACCTATATCGGGCCAACTCCTCAAACTTTCGAGCATACTCCAGAACTAGCATCTCCCCCTGCTCTAACTCAAAAAACTTCCTGATCAGATCTGACTGTGCCATTGCAGACATAAACCTCTTGGAACCTTCCCATGAAATCTGCCCATGACAAAGTTTCCTCATCCACACCAGTCGTTACACTGTTCCACCAAAACAAAGCGGCTCCTTGAAGCTGTCTGGATGCCAACCTCCTCTTCTGCTCATCATTGAGCCCCAAGTCTGCAAAAATCCTTTCATAGTGCAACAACCAATTTTCCACTTCTATAGCATCCTCCGTCCCTAGAAAAGGCTTCCCTCCAAGCTTAGCGTAATCTTCGCTCAGCTTAGCATAATGGTTAACTATCGAAATTTCTGGAACTTCTGCCCCCGCAGCATCTCCTCCTACCATTCCAGCTGCAACTCCAACTTGCATCATATTCACAAAAAACTAATACATAACTCCCATGTCCACTTGCGAGACTCCAGCACCTGCATTCTCTGCTTGTGCCTGACCTTTGGTCCTCCTTGTACTAGGTCTAGCATTTCCTTCGGTGCCCTCTCCTCCTGGTTTAACTCTTCCTCTTCTACCTTCCATATCTGTATTCAAACTTATGAGATACAGAAAAATAATCTAACAAGGATAGGAGACTAGAGATAAAGTGTATACTTATATATTACAAATACAAGTACGTTAGTACAGCATTATCCCATACCCAATCTTACTCTAATTCCTTAGGATTATGTTTTAAAAATCATTTTTAGTTTAAATTTTTTCATAAACCATGCTATGATACCAAGTTGTAACATCCCGTATCTGGAGGCCAAAAGCTAAGCGCTACAGATGCTGCAGTCATTCATCCATAGTATTTACTTCTGGTGACAAAATACGGTAATGATAATGGTATCCATAATATCAGAAGCATTTGAATATGAACAAAATCATAAATTTTCTAAAACAACATTTTACCGATTACATTTCAAAACAAATTCATATCCAAATTACATTATGCTATATCGTTTACCAGGTAAAGATTAATTATAATCATTACAAAAATATGCCAAGAGCGACATATGACGATGCCCCATTGGTTGATCAAAGCAATATAGTCATATTTGACTTTATATACACAGCGGAAATAAACCAAACAATCTGCAAATCCTAATTAGCTATCCGTCAGCCACCTGCTTATCTCCGGATGCTTTATTCGCCAAAAGACTAAAACATGAAAATCTCAACCCTCAGCCTACTCAAATCAATTTTGAGTACCCAAGAGTATAAGGGGAAACAAAAACTTCGAGTCAGACATAAAGTCTGGTGTGAATAATTCTGTTACATCTCGGTTTACTGATATTAAGTGAGACCATGCCGCTTAGCGGAACGGTTTTGCCCTTACTAATATCCATTTCAAAACATATATTTTGCAATCCTTTCCCGCAACCAAACTAGTTAATCAAACTGATTATATCAAAATAGCAATATCCTTTATGATAATAAATAGGCCATCTGTCCATAAAATAGGTAATATGTGAACTATCTGCCCACAACATAATAGCAAGGTCCGTTATGCTACAAATGGACTACTGTCCATACAACTGGGATGACTGCCCGCAAACTAGACTAACTGTCCAAATCAAAATGGACTAACTGTTCGAATTATTTTCTTAGGGTTAACTACCCTTTAAATTTTTCTTGAAAACCTTTTCAAAATCATATATATATATATAAGGAAAATATATCTTTCGCTTTACTCTAAGCCATTTTTCCATGATATATATACTTTACTCAAAATAACGTTGATGAGATTTAACGAGGATTAACTATCCTTCCAAAACAAGTTAAAACCCATTTTAACTTGAAAATACTTAGGCTACATTGCCTATTTAACACATTCGAAACCTTTGTTTAAAACCTTTAAACAATCATTTTGAAACCATTGAAGGTAACCCCATCGAAACCATTGAAAGACCCTTTCAAAACCATTAAATATAGACTTTTGAAAACATTGGAAAACCTTTCCTTTCTTTTCTCCAAAAGCTTCAAAATATCAGACATCCTCATTTAAAACCTTTTAAATACCGTCTTTCGAAAACATAGGAAAAATCTTTCCTTTCAACCTTTTTGCAACCCTGGGTGATCACCCCTTTCGAAACCATTCATTAAAACCTTTCGAAACGGTCAAAACTCAATCCTTTTGAAAGCACTTTGGGTTCAATTTAAAACATGTGAAAACCATTCGAAACCATTCAAAAATTTACCCCTTCGAAACCTTTGAAAAAACATCTCGGTCGAAACCATTTTGATTCTGCCTTCAAGTAGAGCAAAAGGATCAGAAACCCATTAAAATCGAAAGCTTCTGTTCGAAACTATCTCTTTCAAAACTTTTTGGCTTTTACTTTTATTATAGAAAAAGGGTCTTAAAAATATTTAATTTGAAAGCATCTCCTTCGAAAGCATTTTCTAAGTAATGAAGTGATGGTGTCGAAACCATCACTTTCGAAAGCTTTAGAGAGATGGCCAGATTTTTAGAAAACAAAACAACCTTTTCGAAACTATCTTTGTCGAAAGGTAAAAAGGCGGCAGCAAAAAGGTTTCGACATAGTCGAAAGCAATTATTTAAAAATAGAGGCGCAACCCAATTGAAACCATTTCTTTTAAATCATTTGACCCGTCGAAAGCTACTTTGTCGAAAGCCATTTAGTTGAAAGCAAGCATGCGTATTTCTTTGATTTAAAAACAAAGGATTGCCTCAACCCTTTCGAAACCTCTAGTTTCGACTCCCTACCTTCCGCCTACATCCAATTCACTACGTACTAGTAAACTGATACCATGTGAATGGTTTTGACTGTGTTGGAAGCAAAGACGAGGAGGCGGAACTTGGTGTCGACGGTGTCGAAATAGTGAAAAACATTTAGCAAATAGTTCTTTTCACCTAACCTGCCATACATGTCTAATTGTGATTGGTTGCCTCTTTCTTTACTAATAAATAGTATTGCACTTTTTCAAAAGTGATGCCGACTTTCTAGATTTTATAATTTAAATTATTTTTACAAAAAAGCCCATTCTCCTCATTTAATTATATAAAATATTTAAGTCTCATACCTTAAATAACTTTATATAACCTTTAAAACACTTAGGAAAAATCTACAAAAATTCCAAAAAATCTATTTTAATATGTTTTCCAACATATAAAAAATTTAGACCCTAATCTTTTATTATTTAACTGAAAATAATTATTAACCCAAACTAGCATTTTCTTTACTACAAAATTCATATAAACTCCACATAATTTTATAAAATTCTAAAAATTGAAACCCATCTCTAAAATTTTATTTATGACCTTTAAAAAAATTCTCAAGGCATTTGGATCTTATTTTATAGTGTTTTCACCTTAAAACATATCATAAAATTCATATGAACATACATAAATCATCAACATGTATATATAATCATTCCATCATTCAAAATCATGGCAAATCAATACAAAATATTCGACAATCATCTAAAAACTGGAAATACAATCAAAAATGAGAAGTAAACATTATTCACCTTAGCTTTAGAGATTAAAAAGATTGAGATATGAATAGATTTGATTTGAATTAGCTTCTTTCGAGCTTTTCTTCCTCTTTTCCTTGTTAATGGTAGCCGACCTCTTGTTTTAAAAAATTCAAAATGAAATGAACGTGTATTCTAATACACGGCCAAGGTTTGGGGGATATAGGAATGACCTCTTTCCTATTTTACCCCTCCTCTATTTCCGTTTAACTCTTATTTTAATTCATGGTTAAATGGCACGGCTACACCTTAATTAAAATCAAATCTCATTCACATATTCAACACATTATTTTATTTAATTTAGTTAATAATGTTACCAAAAATCTAGGGTGTTACAACATATTTGCTTGTAATATAGGATTATATTTTAAACCCATACTTTTAGATGTATACACTATTTCTACTTACTATACTTAACATATACTAACTTATTTTAATCATTTATAAAAAGAAATTAAATTGATTTGAAAACAAGTTTCAAATCGGTAAATTGTACTAAACCTTCATTTGTAAATTTCTTATATTCAAACTATATATATGTGTGAGACGGATTTATATATATACTATATCAAAAATCATAAATCAAAGCATTTCTGCGGTAAAAGGCTATGCTTCAAGTAAGGAGGAAACAATTCGAGAAGTTGCGGCTGGATAAGCTGTCTTTGTGGCAACTGCTCCAATAAAGCATAGAGGAAGAGATTCTCATTTTCCTAGCTATGGTTCGGGGTTTGGGTCCGAACGTGTGCAAGGCGAGCGAAGTGAGCGGGAGGACCGATCCCCAAACTATTCTTACTCTGCGGTGATCTTTCTTTAGACTGGTCGGCATCTTTGGTCTCCATTCTCTCGTTTCAAGCTCGATCGGTGCTGCTATCTTTCTTTGTCTTTGTCTGGGCTTTGCCGGAGTACTCCTTGAGCTAATCCCTCATTGTTTTCGTGCATTAAGCTCAGGAATACGTTTATTTGCTAATATGATGGCTGGTCATAGTTCAGTAAAGATTTTAAGTGGGTTTGCTTGGACTATGCTATTGTTGAATAATCTTCTTTTTTTCCAGAACTCCTGAAAGACTCGTTGCCTGATTAGGATTAGCTTAGCAACCTTCGCAGGCAAAGTGACTTCGATAGGCCCAGGTATCAGAAGAACAGAAATATGAGGGAAAGCTAGAGCAGGGGCGCAAGCGATTTATATTGATGAGAGGAGCCAGTATATTTAGGGGAACAAAGTATGAGAATAACAGTCAAGGCCGCAGGATACAAGCATAGTGGTCTAATGACAAGGCCGCCGCAAGGCTGGCTAATCGTACGCAGCAGGAGCAAAATTATTGTACTACTAAAATAAAACAAACTGGGAGATCAACGAAAATCCAGTATATTAATTCATAGATAAAGCTTGGCAAGTAACCCAATGGTGTTGTAAAGACTAGGCTAGGCATGTAAATCATCAATTTAAGATATAAAATCTGGAAATAAACGTAGAAAATCATCAGAATATAGGTATTAAAACCATGCACAAAACATCATGATTTAACCGAGCAAACCAACTGAATTAATTGATCTATAGAGTTTAACTCTATATCATCCCAATTCTAGTTTTAGTAAAATAATTAAAATTTTGAAATGGCTACCATAAGAGCCATAATAAGTCACTCATAACATAAAAATAACCAACATTAAACAATGCAACAAACGAGATGAAAAACGGGCGAATCAGGGCATTTAACCCAGAGCTGGAATAGCTCCATGTTGCTTTCACCAATCCACCGGTGGCCTACCACCGATCCACCGATGGTGGCGAATCTTGGAGCTATTTCTGCTCCAGGAAGCCCTCTGATCGAACTCTGACGATGGCTTTTTTATCTGAGCTTGTTTGCAAGTGTTCTAGGGTGTAAATGCATCAACTACAACTCAAACATGGCATCATAATTTCAATTAGAATATCAAATCATTCAAAAGAGACAATAAACTAATTTACAATAAACAGTTTTACAAAGAATATACCGTAAATCTGTAACTAAAAAACACAGATCACCATTCAATTTCTCAACCATTTAGACTAAATTGCATATGCATGCTATTAGATAATCAAAAATAGTTGTGTGAGGGTTAACTCACCTTATTTACTTCGATTCCAAACCAAAACAACCCAAGATTATAACCGTATTTACAAAATCAGCCAAGCCCTAAAACTCAATTCACACAAGGAACAAATATAGGGATTAACTGCTGTAAAAACCGAAATCAACCAACCTAAAAGATAAAATAGGTTTCAAAATCATTACCTTGATTTTACTAGATTTTCTAGCAATTTATTCCTATTTTTAATTGCTAAATTTTCTTCTAGGGTGAAGGTGGAATTTGGTTTCTAGCTTTCTATTTCCTTTTTTTGTAGTGAGTTGAGGTGGAGAATAGTATGTACAGGAAACATTTTTGACTTAGGAAAAGTTTCTTGGTTGAATTATTTCATTGGGCTTTAGGAGTTAATTTCATACCCAAAGAAAGATAATGAAGTACCACTTTTATTTAATTACTTACTAATAGCTTCATAAATTAAAAGCTTACGTGTTTAAACCATAGCCAAATGAATAAAACGACTTCTTAAATTATTTTAACAATGAACAATATTTTGTTATAAATAAGTCTACTAACCTTAAATTCTTCTTTTTATTTAAAAATAAAAGATTCAACTAAATAAATATTCTTGTCCAAACTCTAATTCCAGTTATCTTTAAATAAAACTTTGAAATTCTAATTTCTCCAATATTCTATAAATTTAGAATTCACCTTCCAAAAGGATTAACTATCTTCTATAAAAGAATACAAATTTTAGATTAATGATTTAAATTATCTAATTTAAATCATTATTTATTTTATCTAATCAACTTCAAAAATCAGGGTTGTTTAAATACTTTAAACCCTAGACATTATTATGATATCACTAGATTTTTATAATAAAAGTGTTTTGATTATCATAAGGTAAAAACCTGTCCGTGTTTATCTACGGCATGGTCTTACGAGGTACCCTTGATTTTAAAAGAGTTTTAAAAGTAATAATTCAGTTGCTTTGAGTTTACTCACAACAGACCCATGTCCGACCCAGAGTTTTATTTTCTTTCCCTAAAACTCTTAGGTGCTTAAATTTTTATGAGCAGCCAAGTAGTTCAGGTTTTCTATGGATACATTTCGAGGAGCTGGAGGCTTCATCGATAGCTAGTTATTATCTTGTTTCCGCTGTATTATATGTATATTGTATTTGTTAGGTAGGGACAGGCTGTTATAACTGTCCTAGGGTAGAATCCGTATTAGTATGACTCTGATGTATCTTTTTGAAAATGACTTTGTAAAGTATTATCTTGATTAATATATGTTATTCCGTTGCGTTGTGAGATTCTGTGATTGTTCTAGTTTCTTCTTATCTTATATCTTCTTTCTTTCCCCTAATGACATGGCTTTCAAACACTTATATGATCAGCACACGAATACCGTGGATGTATTAAGTGTCGCCTTTATGTGTAAGAAAGGCAGATCGTTACATTTGTGTTTTTTATATTCTATATTGTTCTGAACCCTGTTCTAAATACCAAGCTGTAATGCCCAACCTTTATGCCCATATTACCCAAGAATATTACTAGTAATATTATCGAGTAATATGGAGAATAAGGCTGGTTAGGAGCGACCATCCGTAATATTGCTTTGGGAAAGTATTGATACGTTGAATTATGTCGCTATATGTTTTTTTTCTTTTTCTTACAAGAAGGGATTCAAGGTAAACAATCCAGGCGCATAACAATAATACCGTGGCTTAATATAATTAAGAACAATAAATCATATAATAGCACAACACAAAATCATACGTCTCAAAAGAAATATTACACATCAAATATCTCTCTAAAGTGTAAGTATACAAAAGGGAAGAAGCAGACTTACATATACAACCATATACATATATGGACTATGACTTGTTAAAAGAATATACACGACGACTAATGTCAATACAACAACCAAATATACAACAAGTATACAAAAAGTATACACAAGAATAGCATCTCAATACAGAACTCTATCATATTGATAACTCTTCATATATGTACTCTAGCTACCACATCCATAGTCATTGAGTCCCTATACCTGTCAAGTCTCGGTCTAACCCGAGTATTATAAAAATAATAAATGGGATATACTATCTCTAAATATCCGAAAGGTAGGATCAAAATAATAAGCATGCATAAACATCAAAGATATAGAAATCTATATAGTGTATCACACTAAACATCATGAGGTCTCACCATGAATCGTCCACTAACAAATTTGCATAAAGCACAAGGCATAATAATAATTATATATATATGCCATATGCAAATAAAAAATAACAATACCAAATCACCATGTCACCAAATCCTCTCATGCCCATCAACGACAATCATCTCAAATATGGTGATGGGGAAACTAACTTCGAAACCACAAGAACAGAAGTGACTGCATAAAAGCAAGTCAAACTCCAGAAAACATAAGCCTGCTTGAAAGCAAGTCCAAACCCAAAGACTTAGCATAATAGCAAGTCACAAATCAAAAAACCATAAGGACAAACACATCATTGGCAAACAAAAGTAAGCACATCGCAGCTACAATAAAAGACACGCACTTCACGTGCCAACACAGAAGACATGCACTTCATAGGTCGATTAAGATAATCACTTTGCAAGCCAATAAATAAGCTAGCGTAATAGACAAGCACTTCGCAAGTAAACACAAGAGACACACACTTCGCACACCAACACAAGAGATGAGCAGTTCTTAAGTCATAACTCGCTTGTAAACGAGGATCACAAGATGGGCCTAAAAACCCATTTAATCCACTTGTAAACGGATCACATAAAGACGAGCCAGAAAACTCGCTAGAATAAGCATTATATATTTCCACATAGCAATCATTCAAGTAACGACCGTGTGTGCTATACCACGTGGGTTTACTTGAATATTTACTAAATGTTAGCAAACTCCACTCGATAAGTGCAATATACTACCGATTAGTAACTAAATGAGTATCATCCAATATCCCATAACCACTTTACGATACTTAAATATTTATTAAAAGATTGTAAATCCCACTCGACTAAAATATTCAATCGAGTAAGTCAAATAATTAATTGATAAAGTAATACAAATGTTCCATACCACTTGTATTGCTAAATCATTTAATTAGATTTCTCATTCAAATGAAGATAGAAATTGCAAGAAAACAATAATTCCAAAAGTCACACAAGAATGCCAAAATAGCATATAAATAGCCAAAGGCTAAGCACAATAATATCCAATAAGAGTTTATGGTTTTGAAAGCAAGTAATATAATTTTATCATATAGGAAATGATTTCTAAAATACTTTATCCATATACTTACCTTCAAATTCTCATTTCTAAAATCCACAAACTCCTTTGTTATTCAACTATATATATATATATATCTATGTGTGTGTGTGTGTATTCATCACTAGATAAAATAAACTATGAGTCCGAATAATTATCAAAATGCATTTATATATATAATTGTTCCAAAATCCCATTAAAAAGATATATAGTTCACAAACTATATTTCAAAAGCTATATAGATATTTATACATTTGTTTAAAAATAATATAGGCTAATATTTCAAACCCATGCTTTTAGATCTATAAACTATTTTTACTTACTATACTTACTATATAATAACTTATTATAATCATTTATAAAAAGGAATTAAATTGATATGAAAACAAGTTTGAAATCGGTAAATTGTAATAAACCTTCTTTTGTAAATTTCTTGTATTCAAACTATATATACGAGACAGATATATATATATATATATACTATATCAAAAATCATAAATCAAAGAATTATCAAAATTAAATCCTCAACTCAAGATTTAAAATCCGGAAAAAAACATTGAAAGTCATCAAAAAATAGGTATTAAAACCATGCACAAAACATCAAGATTTAACCGAGCAAAAAAAATGAATTGATAGATCCATAGAGTTTAACTCTATATCATCCCAAATCTATGTTTAGTAAAACAATTAAAAATTTGAAATGACTACCATAAGAGCCACAATAAGTCACTCATAACATAGAAAATAACCAACATTAAACAATGCAATAAACGAGACGAAAAACCGGCAAATCAGGGCATCTAACCTGGAGCTGGAATAACACCAGGTGGCTTCCACTGGTCCACCGGTGGCCTACCACTGGTCCACCAGTGGTGGTGAATCCTGGAGATATTTCAACTCTAGGAAGCCCTCTGGTCAAACTCTGACGATGACGTTTTGATCTGAGGTTGTTTGCAAGTGTTCTAGTGTGTAAATGCATCAGCTACAACTCAAACATGACATCATAATTTCAATTAGAATATCAAATCATTTAAAAGAGTTAACAAACTAATTTACATTAAACGGTCCGACAAAGAATATACTTTTAAATCTGTAACTACAAAACCCAGATCACCATCCAATTTCTCAACCATTTAGACTAAAATTCATATGCATGCTATTAGATAATAGAAGATAGGTTGTGAGGGTCAACTCACCTTATTTACTTTGATTCCAAACCAAAACAACCCATGATTATAGCCGTATTCACAAAATCATCCAAGCCCTAAAACTTAATCCACACAAGGAATAAATATAGGAATTAACAACTGTAAAACTGAAATCAACCAATCTAAAATTTAAATCTGGGGTTAAGGTGGAATTTGGTTCTAGCTTTCTATTTCTTTTTTTTTTGCAGTGAGTTAAGATAGAGAATAGTACGTACAGGAAACATTTTTGACTCAGAATAAGTTTCTTAGTTGAATTATTTCATTTGGGCTTTAGGAATTAATTTTATAACCCAACAAGATAATAAAATACCACTTTTATTTAATTACTTATTAATAGCTTCATAAATATAAAGCCTATGTATTTAAACCATAGTCAAATGAATAAATTGACTTCTTAAATTATTTTTCCAATTAACAATATTTTTTATAAAGAAGTCTACTAACCTCAAATTCTTCTTTTATTTAAAAATAAATGATTCAACTAAATAAATATTTTTGTCCAAACTCTAATTCCAATTATCTTTAAATAAAATTCTGAAATTCTAATTTCTCTAATATCCTATAAATTTAGAATTCACCTTCCAAAAGAATTAATTATCTTCTATAATAGAATACAAATTTCAGATTAATGATTTCAATTCTCCAATTTAAATCATTATTATTTTCTCTAATTAACTTCTAAAATTAGGGTTGTTACAAATGTCATCGTTCAAAATTTACCTTACATCCTGGAGGTATGAAGATGTACCGAGATATGAAGAGGAGTTTCTTCTAGGAGGGAACAAAGAAGGATGTAGGAGAGTATGTGAGAAGATGTCTTACATGCCAGCAAGTGAAAGCGGTGTTGAATATGCTAGTATATGATTTTTGTTTGATGATAATAAACATATATATATATATATATTCATTTAAATGTATTTGTTAATGTACTATTTTATTTTTCACATAATAAATAAATATTTGCTGAATAAAATAAATAACACAGAATTTAAATTCAAACAGATATTTTATTCAAACAAATATTTTATTACAATTTTGAATAGTACAAATTTGTGCTCTCACTATATATACAAAATTTCAATTACAATACATTTCAATTTACACAACTTTCCTCACTACATATCCCTCATTCACTCGTATTTATCTTCAATTCTATTCCAAATTGAATCCAGCATCTGAGCAATCTGCAAAATAAACACTAACGTAGTAAAATTGAAAAGAAAATATTTTTGCAGTGTAAAATAAAATGTGTATTTTGAAAATATTATTTGCCTCAGTTATTTGGGTTGTTCATCATCATTTATTTTGAACTCATCATACACGAACAACTTGTGACATGCACAGTGTATCACTGTACATGCCACAAAGTCGTGCACACCTATATACACTTGACAAAACTGCAGGGACAGGTGAGCACAAGGTCAAACCCAATCAAAAGCTAGGTTCAACTCAAGTGCATTAAAAATAAAGTCTTGACGTAAGCACAAGGTCAAAACCGAGCTATAAGCTGGATTCAACTCAGGTGCAATACGAAAAACAAATCCAGATGAAAGTGTACACATGACAACAACACAAATGCTTTCAAACTTCATATATACATATGTTTGCACATATATACATGCAGTCAGACATACTAGACAGTTGTCTAAAGCAAAACCATACCAGATACAAGAATAAAAGCCAGTAAAACAAAAGTGCACTCACATATATGACAACAATTCAGAGCTAGCTCAATGAACCAACTAAGTGCACATGTTCAACCAAGTGGATCAACATCTCAAGTACAAAGCACAGTCAAGTTCAAATACAAGCATATGTAATCAAGTACAGACAAGCTACATGAAGACCATCAAACTATAAGATATTCAGTTACAAAAGGACCAGAATATAGCAATAAATTTCGAATGAAAAATCACAATACAGGGTTTAGAGCATGCAAGTGAAGCCTCATTTAAGCTCCACATAAAAGCAGATTATATGAAAACATACATATATACATGTATGTAGGATATAGTGGTGCAATATACATATGCATAAGGACATGTATCAAAAAAACAAAGCAAGATCAACTGGAAATAATCAGACAACATGCAACTGAATACAAGTCGAAATGCTCAATTCACATGAAATGCAACATCAATGATCCATAATTATATACATATGCGACAGCGATAGTAGTCAAGCATTCAAACAAGACCAGTACTGTTTCAAATGCAACATAGCAACAGTGAAACAAAGTGGAGATGACCATCAACCAAAATGCAGACATGTTCAGACAGGAAACAGAGATAAGCAATGGTGAACTCTAAGGAAACATCATATATGCAGTGGTGAATAAGACTGCAATACCAAAATACAATCACACAACAACTACAAGCATAAGGTCGAGTATGCTACATGCCTGAACAAACATGCCGAAGTCACAGAGGTAACAAAAATCATATATTCACGATGCCAGAAATTCACGGAACCAAAGTCAAGTTTAGTCAGAGCTGTGGTGACCAAGGAATAATTCGAACAAGTCAAAATGCCAGCAAATTCAAAGCCGTGATGACCAAGAAAAAATAATTGAACAAGCCTTAATTGAAGTCGTCAGAATCAAGCAAAGAATTATACGAATTGAGCAAGTCAGAGAAATCTTAAGCATTCAAGCAAAATCAAATGGCTGAGCTAAACTAACTGACAAATTCAAATGAATTTATATGAACGATAATTAGGGGAATCGAACCCTATTAAAACCCAAGTCATTATCGGCATTTAAACCATTCGAGTTCAAGGAACAACAGAGAAGAATAAACCATTCAACTCGAATCAAAGTGGAGAATAATTAATAATCAGAAAAAGGCATTCACGTACTAATTAACACATCAATCGAGCTCGACAATTTGAAGCAGCCGAGAAATCAATCGAAGAAATCATTCGAAGCATCAGCTATAAATTCAAGTGGCAGCCTCGTCAGCAAAACTATAATTTCAGAACGAAGAAGGAACAACAGCCATTATCACAAACGAAAGAAGATATGGGCCGAAGCGATATAAAATTCAAAAGGGGATTCAATTTTATTTAATATGGGCTGGCTTCTTTAAATTATTAATTGGGCTTTATTTTTAAAATTAGGGTTTTGTTATTAAAGTTGTTTTTTATTTCTCTTTAAACTTTTGTAAAGTCTAGTCGTGTGACTAGGGGATGAACTACGGTGGTGTAGTTCGAGAATTCGCAACTCAATGGTTGAGTTGAGTTAGGTTAGTCGGTAGAGGGTGTCACGAGTTTACATGTGTAAGCATCTGACTACTTAATTTCTAGTAGAAACCTTGGGGGCAGCACGTAGGCAGGGTTTTGCCGAAGCTGGGTAAATCTGTGTTGTTCTATTTCTGCTTTTATTATTCTGCTATTATCCGTGTTGCTATTATTCTGCTATATCTGTGTTGCAATTATTTTATATACTTCCACATTAATTTTTATAATTATTAGTATCACCCTATTTACCCCCCCTCTAGGGTGAAATCGATCCTACAGGCGGAACATCAGAAGCCAAGTGGGCTCCTACAGCCTTTAGAAGTTCCAGTGTGGAAATGAGGTTCGGTATCTATGGACTTCATAGATGGGTTGCCAAGGAGAAGGGCAGGGAATGAAGGCATATGGGTTATAGTTGATATACTAACTAAGAGTGCCTATTTCATTTCAGTGAAGGCTAAGCGGACTACGCCAAAGTTAGCAGAAATATAAGTGAAGATGATAATAAGACTGCACGGGGTGTCAAGCACTATTATTAGTGATCATGATTCACTATTCACTAGCGCATTTTGGAGTAGTCTGCAGAAAGTATTAGGTACAAAAATAAGCATGAGTACTACATACCATCCACAGATAGTTGGGCCGACTGAGAGGGTCAACAAGGTCCTCGAAGATTTGCTGGAGCATGTATTTTAGACTTTGGTGGACCTTGGAAAGATTATCTACATCTGGTAAAGTTCTTATATAATAATAGCTATCAAAGCAGTATTGGGATAGCTTCGTTTGAGGCTTTGTATGGAAGGCCGTGTAAGTCGCATACATGTTGGTTGGAAGCAGGAGATAAGGTTGTGTTAGGGCCAGATGTGGTAAAGGATGCTACTAAGAGGGTAGAACTGATCCGAGCTAGAATGAGAGTAGTGTAGTCTAGGCAAAAGAATTATGTCGACACAAGGAGAAAGGAACCGGAGTTTGTAGTAGGCGATCAGGTGTTTGTGAAGTTTTCTCCGATGAGAGGCATGATGTGTTTCTGGAAAGCTGGGAAGTTAGCACCCAGATATGTAGGATCGTTTTCGGTCATAGAAAGGATTAGGAAGGTAGTGTATAAGGTGGATCTGCCTAGTGTTCTTGTAGGGATTCATAATTTGTTTCATGCATCATGTTTGCGGAAATGCATTGGGGATACAGGCATAGTAGTAGACCAGAGGGTAGTAGAAGGCTTGGTTATTAAACCAAATATGACTTATGAGCACATATTGGTTCGGATAGTGCATCGGGATGAGAAGCGGCTTTAGAACAAGGTAAAGCTTGTATATGTTCAGTGGATCATAAATCGGGAAGACTGCACGTGAGAAATGGAGGATAAATTTAGGAGGACCTATCCGGAGTTGTTTGTCATAGATTAGCATATATGCTATGTATTGAGTTGTACTAATGTAGACCATTTATATATATATATATGTGTGTGTGTGTATGATATTATTGTTGTTTGTCATGTTAGCTGGTCGTACTAGTACATTTTATGTATGCATGGATAGGGAATTCATGGGAATGCTTAGGTCAGCATAAAAGAGAGGACTAGTCTCTAGTTGACCTTAACTGAATTTCAGGGCTAAATTCCTTTAAGGAGAGGAGAGTGTAATAACCTTAAATTTAATAATTAATTAGTTGATTAAGGGGAAAATGACGAGTTAATAAAAAGGATTAAAATAGATATGAATCAATAAAAGCAGGAATAGGGCCCAGACCCAACTTATTGTGGGGCAATATACGTTACTCATTTCTATCATTCATTTCATTCTACTCAAAGTAAAAACAAAAGCTAGAGAATCTCGTTAACAGTGGAAACATAAGAGGGCAAATAAGAAAAAGATACCAAAAATGCTAGCTAGAAGAGGCTAAGGAAGACTAAAGTTGTACATTTAAAAGATCTAGGCGAGTTATACTTAACCCTTCTAGTCCGATTTCTTATATGCATAGGATCGGTTTAGATCTGTATGTTTTTATGTATGATGGGGTTCATATGGGTTTTCATGTAAAGTTATAAAAGGTTTAGTGAATGTTTTGGGGAAGGATGGGTATACATGGGGCGTTTTCATGTGTTTTCCCTATTTAAATAGTTTCAAAACTAATGAAAGTTTCACATGATGTTTATAACCAGATTTATGAAGTGGATTCTCAGTTTAAGAGATTTTATAAATATATATGAATTTAAATAAATTTTTTAATTTGTTCAACTTGTAAAACTACAAGGTGAATCCCCTAAATGGTGATTAAAGTTAAACAAGGGAAGAAATAGGGTTCGGGCGATTTATGGAATTTATCAGAATTTCTATAACGAAATAGTAGTAAAACCAGCTTAATATTGTGCTGGGGTAGATTGGTATTGCAAGGGACGTAGTAAAATAAACTCCGTGTAAATATTAACAGGGGTTGGTAAAAAATGGGGATAACTTCCAAATTATATGCTGAAAAGAACACAGTAAATCACAGAAATTATAATAGGAATGGGTATAAAATCGGCACGTATAAAGACATTGTCAGGGATGTCAAGATTGTCGGGGTACAACATTGGGCCGACTTTATTTGTATAAGTAGAGAAATGCGCTAGATATGAGGGGATCATACTGTGCTAAAAGTTAAAAAGAAAGGAACACTAAACAATTAAAATGTAAAGCGTAATGCATGGGTCGGGTGGATCCTACGCTATAAAGATAGGTATGTATAAGACTTATTAAGGAGAAATCAAGGGAACTCAGGGAGAGGTAGGAATAGAATGAGGGAAGGGACCCAGCATTAGTTAAAGGAAAGGAAGGAGGTGGAAAGGCTATTGATGCCAGGTGGGGACGCTCACTCAAATGCACACCCAGGAAAGATGAGTAGAAGCATTTAACTTCTAGGAACTATGGTGGTGTGGCCAAATAGTTCCAACTTAAACAAAAGAGTGTTTGGAGGCTACACGTGATTTTCTTTGTAGTCCACTACGGTGGGTGATTCCAACTTTGAAGAAAAATAAGTAAATGAATTAACGTGATAGGGTAATTCCGAGCAGTTAGAAAATCTAGTAAATGAATGTAGGACTACAGGTGGCTATTTCTTTATAGTCCAAAGATTCACTACATAAATAGTTACATACCGCGCGAGGCTAGGTCGACGTAGTCCGAGTTAAAGAATGAATTTAAAAGTATATTCCAATGGGGGGTTCCAAGCAGTATTAGACAAAAGACAAACTTCCAAAGATTGACTCTAAAAGAGTACCGCAGTGGGTGATTCCAAGCAGTAATAGTTAAGTATCAAACCTTAATGGGGGGCTAAGTAAGCACTGCAAGGGGCGTAGTATAAATTCAATAAAGAATGGAAAAGTAATGCGTAGAGGTGCAGGAGAAAATGGACAAGTAATGAAGAGTCTATGCACAGTCTTTCGTACTTAGATTTTAATACAATCTAAATCAGGACTTGGATGGGGTCAACACAGGGTGCGTAGTAGTAAAGAAAAATCGGTTTAAGGAAGCATTTAATTGAAGACATAAATAAGAAATAATTGTGTTAGTAGTTTAAAATGTTTCACACATGATTGATTGAGTAGTGAGGAGGAAACCTAACCTGTGTAGTGTAGGTCAGTCTCAATATGTGTTTGTTTTTGGGGACAGTATTATTCACACTAGATTTTACGTCTAACCCATGCTTTTATTATTGGTTTTTCCCATAAACTCATGAGTAATCGTTTATGTAGGTTGAGTTTATGGGCTTAGGCAGGTTGGATAATGGCCGTTGTACGAGGATTGAAGATGGAGCAGGAAGCTCTCTTGCTAATAAAGATTTTTTTTCGCTGTATAAAGGAGTGCGGGCCGCATGTCATATATGGACCCGACTCTTTATTATGTTATTGGTCTATTATATTTTGACCTCTGCATTGGCACGTTTTTGGGAAAATATTAGCCGATGTGTTGTAAAGAATATTTAAAAGAATTTATTATGTAATAGAATTACTTAGTTACTCTATTTATTTAACTGTGTATTCATATTATACTGAACTCACTTTAGTCACCAGAAGGTAATTCTGGTGATGACTACAGCATCATCGGTGTTCATCTTCGGGTTTCAAGTGGGGGATGTTACATTTATGTTAGTGCAATATTTTGATTTAAAGCATGTAGAGTTTCGCTTCCCCTCCCCCAAAACCCAATCGAGGCAAATAGCAGGGTGTTAATGTGTGCACTTGTACATTTGTTGTATCGTCAATAATCAAAAAAGGAGGAAAAGTGGGAGTATAGTGGAGAACATTGGCAATATATGTGTTCCAGACAAAGAAAGTTGTGTCGCACTTGATGAAAACATGATCTCCTCATCCCATCCACAAAGTCAACGATCTGAAGATATATAAAGTTCTTTACGGATAAGCCTATCATTAGTATTTAGTTTGCTATGTACAAGTAGCCACATGAGCATTTTGACTTTAGGAGGTAATTTGGATCTTCAAAGTCTGCCAAGAGAAAAATGTCTACCAGAATCATTCATCCCCCTGTGTAAAGATTTGACAGGGAAGTAGTCACCACTGCATGGTCCCTACTTGATGCTATCGGGGTTGGGGGAATGGTTAAAGCCATTGGTGAGGGAAAGTAAAGTGTGGAATTGGTTTAGTGTTGGTCCAGTAATAACTTAGTTGAAGTGTAGTCCAAATATGCCTGCGTTGTGAGCTTGGTTCAAAGTGATCACTTTGTCTGTGGCAATGGTGAATGGAAGAGGAAGTAGGTTTTTCAAAGGAATAGGAAGGATCCATGCATTTAGCAAGAAGAAGCATCATTCTCTGTTGCCAACGTCGACAGTGAGCATGACATTAACTATAGTCCGAGTTAACATGACTCTGGACAAGAATTGGGAAACTTTTCAACCAGTGGAGGGTTTCTATAACCTGTTCATTCTCGTACTCCTATGGTATTTATTCAAGGTCCAATATTTCCATATGAATTACTATATGTCAAGCATTTCCTAGCCCATCTGTCTAAAAGAGCAGTGTTAATGTCTTATAGGTTGATAACTCCTACCCCCTGGGAGCTGGACTTGCAGACGAAATCCCAAGCGACTAGGAAGTTGATTGGTGAGCTACGGCTTGATCCATGCCATAAGATATATTTTTTGACTTGATCGGTCTTCCTAATTATCAAGAGGAGAATTTGTAGAATGAGAGACGGTAAGTGGGAAGGGAAGATAGAACCGAGTTTCATATAACTAACCTACCAGCTCTAGATAGGAAATTGGCCTTCTAAGTCGCAAGACGGTTCTTGACTTTTTGTATGAACCAGATGTTAAAAAGCCATTAATTAAAATTAATGATAGAGTTTTAAATAATTAAAATGGATTTTAAATAATAAAATGAGAGTAAATTGGGATTTATATTATAATATTGGAATTTAGAATGATTTTGGAATATTGAATTTTGCTTGGAATTTAAATGATAAAGTATTTTTATTTAGTTGGAAGTTCTAATATAAAAACAAGTTTACTAAAATTTAAGGAAGATAATTTAATTGGAAATATTTAGTTTGGGAGAAATTATTTGTTAAAGAGATTAATAAATGAATTATGTCGATGACAAATATTTTTGAAGTGATAAACTATTAATAATAGTGACTTGGATATTTTTGAATTAATAATGATATTTCACAACCTTAAATGATTTCAAAATAAATAAAAATCGGTTTAATAAATATTATAAAATAAAATAACAAGGGACAAAAGAGTTTTGGAATTTATTATAGTAAAGAATGAATTTTTATGTAAATATTGGGGTTAATATAGGATTTTCACTAAAATGGGCCTAATATTATAATTAGATATAATTATTTTGAAACGGGGGAAATTAAAGCAAAATAATTTTTGTAAAATTTCAAAATAACGAGTAAACATATGGGTTATACATGTATGATTTTAATTTGGGATATGGAGTTGTTTTGATAAGGTACAAAAATTATTTTATGAATGAAAAAGGAGGAAATAAAGATGGAAAATGTTTTGTTTGAGGCCCATGAGCCCAAAGCCCTAACCACAAACGAGAAGTCAGCTCATTCTTTTATCTCCACTTCTCTTCACTTTTCTAAACAACTCTGGAAACTTCTTTCACCTAAAAAATATCTTCTTTTATAACTTATTTTCTTCATTTTCATCTCCTGTAACAAATTCCTAATCCTAACCCACTTCTTCAAAAATCCCAAATAAATCAAATAAAAAACCAAAAATTATGAAATTAAAATATATGCTTCTCAACAATAATCTACACCCCTAAAAGCAATCAAAGACCGATTCTGATCAAGTTTGGTGCATGGTGTTTCTTTCCCTTTCCCTTCGAATCCTAAAGTGCAAGTGTGTAATTCAATAGTTGAACCAGCTTCATTATACAGGATTGGAGGTCCCTCAATTTCTTTAAGAGAATCGGAGCATCCATACTGTAAGAAATGTTAGTATCTCTAATACTTAGAAAGAACCGTCTTCCTCAATCTGTTATTTTTTTCCATGCCTAAAATGTGAAGTCAATTTTTAAGTCAAAAGCAACCATGACAACAATTAAATAATCGACAAGAGAATCAAGTTGAGAAGCCCTAATATAATAATATTGCATTAATTTTGATTGATCTTTAATCTCCTTTACCTCATTCATTAGGATTTCTAATGTAGCAGGAGGATCGAAAATATGTTGAATGGCAAAGAGAAGGCATTTCTTCAATTTCTTCTCCGTGTGACGGATAACACTAAGGGAGTCAGCGGAGTCAATTTGAACCAATTGTGCCTTTTCATAAGTATTGCTAGCAGCCTTTAATTGCGAAACTTTATGTGATAACCCACATTTACTATCTTTAAGTGCTTTAATCTTTAGTGAAAAATCATTCTTTCGGTGCTCCAAAGTCTTGACTTCCAATCTAAGTTCTAAGAATGTTTCGATGAACTTCTTGTTCCAATAATCCTTTATTTTTTGACTACACTCTAACTTGAAGGATTGACTTAATCTTATGAGTTCATCGGACTCACTTTCTACAGTTTGATCAGTTGTGCCACTGCCACATACTAAATGACCATGAGAAGATGAAGAGGATTGTGAAGGTGCCATCTTGGGAGATTTGGTAGGTGTTGGAGTAGGCAACCCTTTTTCGCCCTCAGTCACTATAAGCTTGTATGATTGACACTCGTTCATGGACTTCATTAAGTCCATCTCTATTTTGAAAATTCATTGATTCAGTTAAGCAATTTTCCAATAGTATTCTTGTTGTTGTTGAGGGTCAAACCATGAGCCGAGTTTCCAAACAAATCTCATCATTCTTGGAAGAAATTTTATGTTCAGGATCTTCAACCATCTATTGAGAAGTCTTTAAGATAGATTTCACATAAAATATACTTTCCATACCATTTGTTAGCTTCAATGTTATCAAGAGATGACGAACCAAAATGAGAATGGTTGGGCAATCTTCCAAGACTATCACTAATTTGGATTGGATGTTTCTAGGCGTTGATTAAGGTTGGGATCCTTAAGAATTAAGGACAATTCTTCGTCCTAAATCAAAAAAAAATGACCAATCAATAAAGCAAAAATAAAGTTTCCATTAATAAGAAATAATTAAGACTATTACATTCATTAAAAATAATAACATGAAAATTACAATGCTACTAATTCTTAGAATAAGAAAAGACACCTCGAATCTTCTAGATGGAGAAAGGTGAAATGGAGAATGTAGCGTTGAAAGGTGCTTCGATACTGTGAGGAGTATTAACCAGGGGGAACTCATGATAATCCCATTCTTTAGGAGGAGGGTGGAGTTTGCCACATAATAGTTTGGCATAGTTAGTTCGAATTTCATGAAGGAATTGGTCCTTGTGACCCAAAAAAAAAATGAAATCTAGGTTTAGAAATTGAGTATATATGTAGTGAAGGTCACGAAGAAAGCAATATTTCGATAGGAGGATTTGCTAATCAAAGGATGATTTTCTATAAAACTCCTTTTTAATCTGACCAATTTACTTAAGTTATCTTGACATAGGAGATGAAGAATAAACAGGGGAAAATTTAGAGGCTTGCCTATGAATGGTGGTCATATTAAAATATAAATTCGATAAACACCATTACAATTTTTACTTAAACATAAACTAAAAGATATACAACAACATTATGGCTCATAAAGAACAAACTCTCTATAATACTCGGTAACAAATTTATTCCTATTAAACTTAATCTTGTCAGGAGGGAGAGAGTCAATTGTTAAGGGCATAGTAGGGACTCTAGGTAAGTTCCAACACTCTCCTAGGTGAGAGTCGGATCTTTGTAGGTCCAAGTACCTCTTATGGAGACATCTGATTAAGGCCCCATAGTCATCGACAAGAAAAGAAAAGCCGGTCATGGGAAATCGAGCATATACCAGATGCCAACACTCCATCAGCTTAGCCCATTCACTAATCAATATCCTAGAGAGGGTAGTCACTTCTTTATTTTCTTTGCGAAAGTTGGTTTGATGAAAGCGTGATTTCTGAAGTAGATGCGCAACTCTTTTATTTTTGAATCCTTAAGATACTTGAGATTTTCTAAAAGCTTATATATTTCTCTTTTGAGTCATTTAAATCCTTGCACAACCTCTTCCCTTCTCTGTTAAGTCTTAAAATTTCTCTTCTTTTTAATCTAATACAATCTTTACGTAATTCTTATATGTCCTTCTATGCAGATAATTAAGTTATATTAAAAGCTATTTGCAATAAAGCAAAATGAACTAAGGAACAACGACTGGATGAATAGATTAGCTGTGGAGGAGTCGTTGTAATTCTTGGCCTGAAAGATTGAACTTAAAGAGCTTCAAAAGGAGATTGATCTAATCTGCTTGACTTAAGAGGTGCTGATTCACTAATGGGATTTGTAGTAAGGGGAGTTTTATCAAACCCTCTATCATCATCAGAAGAAGAAAAATCAGATGGATGACTTGGTCCTTGAGGGGTTCCAGACCAACCTTGATTCGAGTCATCATCTCCATCCTTTCTCGATAAGTTATATCGGGCAGAGTCACCAGCACCATCATTCCTATCATCGTTGTAATCATCAGACTTATCTTCCCTATCACTCTTCGATTCTTTGTCATTGTCATCAAATGAAAGATTTTTAAAGGCTAGAAATTTAGCAGGATCGATAGAAGCCCCGTCCTCAAACTCACAATAATCCCCTGGGATGCGATTTAGGAGAATATCAAATTTTATTTTATAATTTATTCCCATAGCACGAAGTGAAGGGTAGTCCATGTTCAGGCATCGACCAATGTTATCCTGATATGCAGTGAATAAGACAGCCTTAGAACTCTGGTCCTTCTACCAATGGAGAACATCATTCTAGAATGAAGAGACTTCGAATTTGACGGTATGCAAAGATGATTTCATTTTATCAATGGAAAGGTCTTTCTTGTTTAAATCTTTTTCCAAAATAGAGACCTAAGCTGAGGTCACTTAGATCAAAAATTTACTGCTAAGTCTGAGCAAGTGTGTCCTCCAAAACTTTCACCTTATCCTCTAATTCTTGGGATCTTTTCTTTTCAAATCCAAAAGGGTCATGGTTGTAGTTTTTTCAGCAGACAGTGACTCATTTTAGATTGGAGGTCATGAAGTTGAACCTCAAGAATAGATATCTTCTTAGAAAGCAAAGAGTTTAGTTCCCATAACGAGGACGTATTCCGAGAAGATAGTGAGTACGATTGTTGGAAATTAAATAATTTCCTTCCAATCAGAGAGGGGTCATGACATGGATTTAGTATTGGAATGATTAAAACTTATAACATGACAAAGTAAAAAGGAGAGAAACTATACCACAATGACATGCTGCAAAAGATAAGTGAGAGTTTCCTTCGAGAGTGAAGAAGAAGTTTCCGAGGAGCTTAGCTTAGTAGTGGCAGGAGAACATAGAGTGCTTGTTAGTAACTCCGTAAAGCTTAAGGCACAAGGAATGTCCATCCTAGAATGAGGAGGAGGAACATCCTTGAAAGAAGGAGAGTTAATCCCTAAAGCTTGTTGAAGAAAAGATGCAGAGTCATGAAGAGGAGAGCCAGTAACATCAATAACAGGGCTTTAAACTGGAAGGGTAACTAGAGTAGTGTTGGTGCTAGATGTAGGGGCCAAAGACATAGACATAGCATGGTTGGCCTCCTTAGGCTTTTTAAAGGGAGGCTCAGAGGAAACAGTCACATTGCTAGAACTTTTCCACTTCTTTTCCTTGGCTAACGGCAAAATATCTTCCACGGTAGAGAAAAGAGACACGAAGTAACTTTAGAGAGTGGTGACTTCCCTATAGCCTTTGAAGAAGTAGGCAAACTTAAAGGGTCATTACCTGACGATGAAGCGGCAGCGTCAACCAGTTTCACATCTATTATGTGATGAGTGTTAGAAAAATTCATCTCCTTCGATACAAAAGGAAAAGGAAAGGAGTAGAACCTGGGGAATATCTAGGACTCTAGGAGGTCGGAAGTTGTACCAGTGAATTAACTGTAAAAACATCGAGCTTGACAACAACATGGGTTGATGGACCAAATCTTTTCTTTTTCACTGTCGATGGCTCACCTAAAACTCGATAAGCTGGCTGGCTTAAGGAATACATCCTTAGTTCTTCTTCAGCAAGAAGTCTCAAGAGACTCCTAAATAACTCGGTGACATCCCCGAAAAGGTTAATCTTGGCAACAACCTTAGGATCAATGCCCTTCGAGTTGATAGCTAACAATATTAGGTAAGGATGACTTAGCAGAAATTAATGAAGCTAGAATAAATAGTGATCAGATGAAATTAGTTAAGGTAAGACAACTTATAAGGGATCAAAAATCAGCTAGTAATTCATAGGGAAAAACAATTTACATAAAAGAATAGGTGGCTCCGATCCCTAGGTCTGTTGACATAGTCAGAAATTACTCCAGCGCCAACAGGGCAGATGTAACGACCAGTATTTTATGTATCAAAGGATTGTAAAATATTAGTTTTAAATTCATATAAGTTCGTATGACTCTATAACTTTGGGAAATGCCAACTAGTGACATTTCTTATATTTAAAATTTTTCCGGACGATTTAAACCCTAAAATCATGTAATGGATATAACTTTTGATAGAAGTTGAATTAGCATTCGAGACAACCTCCATTAGAAAGATAAGATTGTTTCTCTTTCTGTAAAGTGGTCATAGTAGCGATTTGAACTTTATGGCTAGGAGATATGACTGTTTAAAAATTAGCCATTTTGGAGCAGCTTAGTAGGTAATTAGTGAGGTTTCGGAGCAAGCTTAATAACCCATTTCAGGTTTGGAGGCTATAATAGGCCGAACCATTATCTCAAAATCATTTTTACTACTTCTCAAATAGATCTAAGCTCTCATTAAGTCATTCTACATCCAAATCCTTCTCGTTTCTCCTCCAAATCAAGTCTAAATCATGTATTTGGTGTAGATTAGCAAGGGGATTCATTAGAGATCTTAAATCCACATTTTTTAGGAAGAAAAGCACATTTTTTCTGTTCATTTTTGGATTTGCATCGATTTGCATACAAAACATGGAATTTGGAAGGTTTGGTGAGTGATTTATCATCTCTCGCCTTATTATATATGTATATATAGGTTTTAACATGTTTTGGATCCATTTACAAAGTTAAAATTATGATTTTACCGTTTTAAAACCCTATTTATATTAAAAACATGAATAAATAGATTTTTGATGTTCTAGACATGTTATTTGGATTTGTGTTTGCCTTAGTATATGTTAGGCTATGTTGTAAACACCTTGTATAATGATTTTTGTGATTGATTGTGTGATTTGCATGTTTAAATGTTGTTTGGTGCATGTGAGGTGTTTGTTTGTATGGCTGTATGGTTGAAACTACTCATCAGAGCAAACTAGAGGTAGGAAACGAGAAATCGGACTTCGACGAATATGCTCGAGGAAGTTAAGAGTCATATCGATGCTTATAGAAAGCACACAAATTGAGGAACGAAGTGTAGCGACGAAATCGATGTGAAATTGGAGTTTGGATAAATTACAACATTTCTGTTTGGTGAGCGAACAAGTTTTGCTATTTGGTGGATGCTTGGTATCAAGGTACTTTGGGTCAACTTGGTGTTCATTGGTGCTCTGTTTGGTAACTGAATAAGTTTTGCTGTTCGATGGTGCTCTGTTTGGCGATCGAACAAGTTTTGCTATTCGGTGGTTGCTTGGCGTCCGGGGGTAATTTGCTTTGGGTCTGCTTGGGTTCAATGGTGCTATGTTCGATGACTAAACATGTTGACTATTTGGTAGTTGCTTGGTGTTCGAGGGTAGTTTTCTTCGAGTCAGCTTGGTCGGCACTCGAACAAGATTTTATATCCGGTGCTTAGAGTCGTGCCAGATGTTTTTATGAGTTGGCTTGGTTGGCACCCGAGTAAGATTTTCTGTTTGGGTTTTTATGCAACTTGGAGTCATGGGAAGGGTTGCTGGAGCTTGGCTCAGGTATAACTGAATAGAAGATAAAAGTTAGGGATTTTCGTCTTTGCGCAGCGATACTTCAGGGATTTCTTCGTGGCTTGTTGCGAGGTTCTTAGGGATGATGTAGAGTGGAGTAGACAACCTTAAATGACTTAGGATGACTTTAGGTTTTGTGTGGCGACCGACGAAGTGATGGCGTGGCGTTTCGACATGCCAACGCCAACGATGACTTTGGAACTTTTATACGATGGCTCTATGACTTACAATAGGTGTCTAAGGCATTTCGAAGATAACAACTCAATGTAGAGAGCGAATATGGCATCTGGAGATGGACCGAAAGGATGAGTTCTGCATTGATAGCTCGTAAAGTAGAACATGAGGTTGTGATGCTTGTGAGTGGGACGAGCTAGTCTGCGTGTACCCATGTTTTAGATGTTCGCGTGTGTCCAATCCCTAACCATTTGTGTGGGCACGATTTGAGCATCTGTGAGTTGGTTCTACTATCGGTACATGTGCTAAGAGATTACTGGATGACTCTATGATTGTGATGCTTATTGTTGGGACAGGCTAGTCTGCATGTACCTAAGGTAGTCTACGTGTACCAAAATATTTGGACGTCTGTATGTGTCCAGTCCCTAGCCATCCGCATGGGCAATGAATTGAGCATCTATAAGAGTTATCGTATGTCTGAAGCACTTAAGTGAGAGATACAAGGTTGTGTGATGGATGCTATGTTTGTTCTGTGCTTGAGATGCTGTGTGATAACCTTATATCCTATATTTTCCACTTGTGATTGTAGTTCAGCATACATTGTGTTTATGTGCTAACTCTTTGGATGTAGGGACATGTTAGATATGGTTCTTCATACCCTATGTCCATATTTACCATATACGGTTTTTATAGTATTTTTGAGATGATGTATCGCTCACACCAGAATGTTATCTGATCTAAGGTTTTATGTTTTGCTTTTTATCATCTCGAGTACTCTTAAATGAGTAGATTAGTGATAGTAGGTCTGAATAGTGCATGGAGCTATATAGAGTATGAGCAAGAGGCGACGCTTTCGTATATCCATACTTTGGAGCTTACTATCGTTTATTTTCTACTATGCAGCACTGTGGAGCTATGTCGGTACTTGTATTTTGAGAGACAGTTGTAGAGTTTATTTTAGAGACTAGGGATGTATAAACTCTTTTATTTTAGTTTTTGTGTGATCTGTGAAATTGATGCACTCTGATGTTCTTATTTATGGTTCATTTGATTATTTCACCGTCTCGTCTGTTTTACATCTATGTTATTATATTATATTTTATCTACACGCTGAGAGATATTCTATAGGTTCTGTGTTTGGATTTTTGTTACTTTACACCCTTTGCTACCATCCTGCATCAGCCGAGTACCTTCACGGCACATTATATAGGTATATTGGGTACCAGAGGTGTAGGGCAGTCATTTTATTTGGTATTAGAGCTTCGATTGCCTAAACGACCTAAGTTGATACCTGGATCCATTAGAGATAAGGAAGGAAGGAGCTATCGTCTTAGAATGGATCAAGCGATATATTAGAGAGCGTACTTGTTTTATTTTGTTTTTCAAAACTATATAGTAGTATATATATATTACATAAGTCATATTGCACACATGAGTACCACTGATGCAACTTTTTTTATGAGTGACAGATCATTCTCGTTATAAATTAAGAATGATTCAGCATATAAGAAATGTTGTTAGGAACTTCATCTTTGAAGTCGAGGTGGGGGCAGGACCAAGGACCATTAACTTTAATCTATAGAGATATTCACTGATATGGTGCGAAACGTGGCTCAGAATGCCCAATTTGTTCCTGATATTAATGGTGCTTAAGTGAAAATGGCAAGAGTTGACTTTGCCAAGCCGTATAAAGAATACATATGCCTAGAAGGCAGACCGTTCCTTGGAACAGAGTCGACTGTGGAGGTGTAAGACTAGACAGATATTTGTGAGAGGATCTTCGATGACTTGGGGTTAGATGACACTATGAGGTAGGGGTTGGCCTTAAGAAAACTCCAGGATGGAAAATGAACTAGTGGAACACCCTTAAAACTGCGACCCCCGAGGATCATCCTACTTAGGATCGATTTATGGTTTGCTTCAAAGATAAATTTATCTCGACTGTTCGGAAGTCTATGTTGTCTATGAAGTTCGCCGACTTAAAGTAAGGCAATATGCCTGTGTTGGAGTTTGTAACCAAATTTGATGTGCTATTGAAGTATGGTCTATCTTTCGTTGATACTCCACTCAAAAAGAATGAAGAGTTTATCATTGGGTTGATCGATCATGTTGGGAACCAATTGATTGGTCATATTAACATGAGTTTTGAGAAGTTGATCAAGAAGGCTTCATGATGTAAGGACCTGTACCTAGTGCATAGGGGCTGTCCCAAACTAGATAAGTAGGGGTAGATCGTTAAGGCATATGCACTGATTGTTATTCTCGTTTTGTCGAGTACTCTATTGGCAAAAGAGAAGGGAAAGGGCATTACTGTATGAGGTATGCTTTCCATTTATGATGCTTCCGTATGTGTTCTATTCGATACTGGGCTTTACATCCCTTCATATCTAGTGATTTGATAGATAGATTGGGATGGAGACCCGAGATAGTAGACGAACCTTAAATTATGACGAACCCTATTGATGGTTCAGCTAGCCTGTATATGGCTTATCGAGACTTTACCTCATTGAGTCATGGATGCTTTTTTGTTTGTGATTGCTTTGTTTTGGGTTTCGTGGTGTTTGGTATTATCCCTAGGATGGACTGGCTGAGGAAATATGTGTAGTGGTGGATTGTGAGAGGTTGTTGGCGACGATTGGTGCTGTGGAGGGGTGGACGATTATGATTGGCTGCCTGCCGGAGGATGGAGTTATAATTAGCTTTCTATATTCACTTGAGGTTCCATAGGATAAGTTTTCATCCATGCCTATCGTAGGAGAGTAGCTGGACTTGTTCGAGGAGATGATCGAATTACCGCCACACCGAGAGATTGAGTTCCGTATAAACTTAGTGAAGGATATTAGGTCGATAGTTATTCCTTTAAGGCGTATGGCACCTAAAGAGCAGAAGGAGTTAGAAGTGCAAGTGAATGACCTGTTGAGGCGAGGGTTCATTCGTAGGACTATACCTGGGTAGGTTGCACCTGTGGTATTTGCCACTAAGGCAGATGACCCTTTGAGGTTGTATGTAGATTACCATGAGTTGCATAAGATGATGAAGAAGAACAAGTATCCACTCCTTTCATTGATGACTTGTTCGATTGGCTCTACGGTGCGAAGATGTTCTCTTAGTTGGACCATGTGATGAAGTTACATCAACTAAGAATAGCGAAGGAGGGTGTGCCGATCAATGATTCGTCCGCCATTTGGGTCCTATGAGTGGTTGATTATGCCATTCAGGCTAACAAACGCACCATCATACTTTGTTGATCTAATGAACCATGTTTTCTGGGATCGGCTAAATAAGTTCATACATTTTTTCATGGATGATATCCTTGTTTATTCGAGGACGGAGGAAGAACACAAGGAGCATTTGAGGATTGTGCTCGAGGTGTTGAGAAAGCACCGACTGAAGGCAAAGTTTTTGAAATGTCACTTCTGGTGGATGGAAGTATGATTTTTGGGTCACGTTGTTTCTGAGTAGGATATTGTTGTAGATCCTGCAAAGGTGGCAGTAGTACATCACTGGGATTAACCTACGATCGCTACAGACATGAGAAGTTTTTTTAAATTGGCAGGATATTGTAGACGTTTTATCAAAGACTTCTCTAAGATAGCAGTGCCGTAATGAAGAAGAATCAGACTTTTATTTGGGACAGGAGGTGTGAGCATGCATTCATGAATCTAAATGAGAGGTTGATGAGCGCACCAGTGTTAGTCATTCTAAGTGGAAATGAGGAGCTGACGGTATAAATAGACATCTATAGTACTAGAATATGTGCGATATTGATACAAAGGGGAAAGGTTGTCGCCTACGGTAGTCGACAAATGAAATTGCACGAGAAGAAACATCCAACACACTATTTGGAGTTAGCAGCGATAGTATTCGCATAGAAGAAATACAGGCATTATTTTCTTAGGGAGAAGTTCGACTTGTAATAGGACCACAAGTCGTTGAAGTACTTATTCTCTTAGAAGGACCTCAACCTTCATCAACAGCGATGGTTAGAGTTCCTAGCCTTCTATGACTTTGACATTTCCTATATGTCCAACAAGGAAAATGTTTAGACCCCTATGTGAGGTAGAGGCGGAAGTGTTGGCTAGCCTAACTGCCAGACTTACCTTGATTGAGCGGATTGGTGCTAGTTAGAGTCAAGACACAAGACTAGAAAAGATCATGGAAAAGATAGAGGAAGCAGCATAGTCCGATGAGATGAAGCAGTATAGGCTCGTCCATGATGGTTGGCTCTATAAGAATGGAAGACTGATTGTTCCTGATGTCAATGGGTTAAGGTATGAGGTGCTATGAGCGTGCCATCATTTGAGATTGACTATACATCCTGATGGCAATAAAATGTACCATGATGTGAGGCATACATTTTATTGGGAAGGGATGAAGAAGGATATTGGGGCATTCATCATGAAGTGCATGAAGTGTCAGTTGGTAAAGGCAGAGTAGAAAAAGCCGAGTGGTTTGCTGCAACCACTCAAAATTCCTAGGTGGAAATGAGAATAGGTTTCGATGGATTTCATTGATGGATTGCTGAGGACCAGAGAAAGTTACGATAGCATCTGGGTCATAGTTGATAGCTTAACGAGGAGTGTTAGATTTATACCCGTAAAGTCTAATAAAATGGCATCAAATTAACCGAGTTATATGTGAAGTGGGTTGTGCGATTCCATGGTGTGCCAAAGAGCATTGTGAATGAATGGGACCCTTTGTTCACTGTTAGGTTTTGGAAGAGCTTACAAGAGACGTTGGGGACGGAGCTGCATCTTAGTACAACTTTCACCCACAAATTAATGGGCATAGCCAGTGATCAATCAAGCATTGGTATCGTACCATTTGAGGTGTTATATGGTCGACCATGCAATGCTCCTTCATGTTGGTAGAAAGCAAGCGAGAAACTAATACTTATGCTAGATGTGATTAAATAGACTTTAGAGAAGATCATGATCATTCGAAAATGAATGAAAGCTGCTTAGGATAGGCAGAAGAGCTACACTAATAGAAGAAGACGCGATTTAGAGTTCATCGTCGACGATATGGTATTTGTCAATATCTCTCCACTGAAAAATGTTGTTCAATTTGGTACTAAGGGGAAGTTAACGTCAAGATTCTTTGGTTATTTTTTGATACTTGAGAGGATTAGGAATTTAGCATGTTGATTCGACTTACCTTAAAAGATGGCGGGTGTGCACAACGTGTTTCACGTATCTCACTTGCGGAAGTTAGTGCACGACTCATGCATAATAGTTCAACCGAATTAGCTTAATGGTATCGAGATTGAACCAGAAGCTTTGAGACCTCGTAGCCCTATTTGTATCGTCGGACATGATCCAAAGCAGCTTAGAAGAAAGGCGAGAGCAAGGAGAGCGAGAAGGATTGTACTTGGGAGACCAAAGAGAGCATGGGGACCTCTTATCCAGAGCTCTTTACTTGGTGAGACTCTATTTATATCATTTACTTTCACTTTTGGTATCATATAGGGTAGTTTAGTTTTCTATATGCTAGGGTAGGCATAGATATCATTACCTATTTACGTATGTAGGTTTGATGTTTTGATATGTTTGCTTGTGGATGTTAGGCATGCGGAGTAGCTATGTTTGATTTTACCTTGGTTGTGGTTGGATTTCGAGGGCGAAATGCTTAAAGGGGAAGGGTATAATGACTTATATTTTACATATTGAGTAATTGTAAAATATTATTTTTAAATTCATATAAGGTCGTATGACTCTACAACTTTGGAAAATGCCTACTGCGACACTTCCTATATTTAGAATTTTTTCAAATGATTTTACCCCTGAAAACATGTGATGGCTATAACTTTTGATAGAAGACGAATTAGCGTCCAAGACAATTTCCATTGAAAAGCGGCTATAAATTTTGATAGAAGACGAATTAGCATCCAAGACTACTTCCATTGGAAAGATATGATGGTTTCCATTTTCGTAGAGTAGTCATAATAGCAATTTGGACTTTCTCGGTAGGAGATATGGCTATTTGAAGATTAACTATTTTTAGAGCAGCTTAATGGGTAATTAGTGAGGTTTGGGGGGGGGCAAACCCACTAACCCATTTCGGGTTTGGAGGCTATACTAGACTGAACCATCATCCACGGATCATTTTTACCACTTCTCTGATAGATCTAAGCTCTCATTAACCCATTCTGCATTCTAAACCTTCTTTTTATCCTCCAAATCAAGTGTAGATCATATACTAAGGGTAGATTAGCATGGGGATTCATTAAAGACCTTCAAATCTACATTTTTAGGGAAGGAAAATCACATTTTTGCTATTCATTTTCTGATTTGCATGCAAAACTTGGAATTTGGAAGGTTTGGTGAGTGATTTATTGTGACGCCCCACCTCTATACTCACCCTAGTCAAGGACACTACGGGGTAATGCCGTCGACTAGCACGAAGAATAAGGCTGTTGAGGAGCGACCATCTGTGTAATTGCTTTGTGCGAGTACCGATATGTCAAATAATATGACATTCATTTTATTTCAAGAGGAAATCCGACATATTAAATACAAACTCAAAGCTGATACACAGTGGCTATGTGGGCTTCGGAAACAAATATAGAAATAAGCATAACGCAAATCAGTCACAGATATTCATATCACAAAGGCGGAAATAGATATGAATATAACACATAAAAATGTACATCAAAATAGTGGTCATACAAGATCCACTACATCACAAAATAATAGGTACAAGTGCTAAACAAAAGAATACGTATACATCAAGGAGCCTCTATCTCGAATGTATAATAACAAAAACTACTAAGCTAAAGTAGTTAGCCAAAAGTCAATTGACGGACCCTGATAAGAAGTCAAGCAGAAGCACCTGAAATACCTCGGTCTGACCCGAGTATTATTTAAGAAGAAAAATAATAAACGGATCAGTCTAACTATAAATATCGTATAAGATGAGAAAGGATAAGGGATACCACAAAGATATATGATAAGAATAATGCCATACTGTGTCAAGTAAACATTTAATAACAACAAAAATCATATATATCTCAAATTTTCTCATACACCAAAAAGAATATCATATTCTTTAGCTAACTCACCAAACCCCAAATATTGACAAAACATATCAATGTCAATCGCAAAAATTGGTGAAACATAAATTCCAGAAATCAACAATTAGATATTCAGAAAACACAAAAGGGGGAGGCATATCACAAACGGGAGCATGAAAACTCACCAACACGTGTATCACAAACGGGATGCTATCCTATGGTCGCTAACCATAGAGCCGGTGCAACGACGTAGTACAATAACGGTACGCCCGAGGAACCTGATACTCAAGTAATTCGGAACAACGACGTAGTACAATAACGGTACGCCTGATGAACCTGATAAGCTGGAACAATGACGTAGTACAATAATAGTACGTCTTATGAACCGAACTCCATAAAACCATAGGTCGCTAGCCTATAACAAAAAATAGAAAAATTCTACTCAAACTCCAAACATATCAATATTTATACTCAAAAAATTGTAAACATCGTTTTGAACTCAATGGAAGGGGTCTCGAGTCCTAATTCAACTATTTACAAAAAGTATCATTTCGGAATTTAATCCGACTAACGATTGCCATATTTAAATTTCAACATTTAAATATACAATCACAAAATATGCGGGTTGTTACAGACTGCCCTCCTTAAATAAATTGTGTCCTCGCAATACTTAAGAAGAAAATAAAAAGTAACAACCATACTAAGGCATAACAACACAAAAGAAGAAATTTTGAAATGAGAAGTTCACCTTAAGGAGCACGAGAGAGTAAGTCCGGATGTGTTCGCTCGATGAATTCTCTGGATTCCCAAGAGCAATCCTTAGGATTTGAGGACCATTGAACTTTCACAAGAGGAACATCTTTATTTCGAAGGCGTTTAACCTCCGTAGCAATAATACGAATAGGATGTTGCTCATAAGTCAAATTAGGTGAAACTTCAACTTCTTCAATAACACCGGGCTCTAGAATAGAATCAGAATCTCTAAGGCATTTCCGTAGTTGGAGACGTGGAATACGTCATGAATAGCAGAAAATTGAGCCGGTAATAAAGGCGATAAGCCACGGAACCAATGCGTTCGGTGATGGGAAATGGACCAATATATCGAGGTGCTAATTTTCCCGATCGACTGAAATGCACAACATCCTTCATAGGTGAAACACGAATGAACACCAAATCTCCCATAGAAAATTCTAATTTCCATGTTCGGTTATCGGCATAGGATTTTTTCTACTTTGAGCTTCTTTCATCCTATGACGAATAAGGTCAATCTTTTCTGTGGCATCACAAATAAAATCTGGACCTAGAACCAGCTTCTCACCGGCCTCAAGCCAACAAGAAGGAGATCAGCATGGCCTTCCGTAGAGTGCCTCGAAAGGTGCCATACCAATACTAGATTGGAAGCTATTATTATAAGAAAACTCAACAAGAGAAATATGATCTTCCCAACTTCCACCAAAATCAAGAACACAAGCATGAAGGAGATCTTCAAGAGTTTGATTCACACGCTTGGTTTGTCCATCGGACTGAGGATGATAAGCGGTGCTAAAATTAAGCTTCGTTCCCAAAGATTTTTGAAGACCCTTCCAAAATCCACTAGTAAATAATGGATCACGATCGCTAACAATAGAAGTAGGAACTCCATGCAATTTAACGATTTCTCTAACATAGAGTTTGGCCAAAAAAGGAACGGTCCGATTGGACCGAACAGGAATAAAATGGGCGGATTTTGTAAGTCTATCCACAATCACCCATAGACTGTCATGACCCGAACGAGAACAGGGAAGACCGTCAATAAAGTCCATGGAAATTTGATCCCACTTCCAAACTGGAATGTCCAAAGGTTGCATTAACCCACGGGGCCTTCGATGCTCGGCCTTTACGAGTTGGCAAGTCATGCAACACTTAATAAAGTTAGCAATATCAGATTTCATTCCATCCCAATAATAAAGTCGCTTCATGTCCGCGTACATTTTACTACTACCGGGATGAATGGTAAATTTAGAACGATGAGAATTTTCTAAAATGTCTTTACGAAGATCAATAATATTTGGCACAATAAGTCTACCAAATTTTCGAATGCCGCCACGAGTATCAATATCAAAGTCTTTCAAACCTTCAATATCAATTTTATCCCTACAACTTTGGCTAAGAAGAGCCAATTCGGGATCATGCCTCTGAGCTTCTAGAATGCAGTCCAAAAGAGAAGGATGGGCCTCAAGGCTACATAAAACAAGAGATGAACACGAATCAGATTCTCGATCTCGAATCTCACAAGTAGACAAAGTCTCGAGATCATTCCATTCGGATATCATCATGGAAACAACCGCTTGTTGCTTTCGGCTAAGGGCATCGGCAACACGATTTCCCTTTCCGGGAGTATAAAGAATATCAAGATCATAAGATGCAAGGAATTCGAGCCGACGTTGTTGATGCAAATTAAGTTCCTTCTAAGAAAATAAATACTGCAAAGATTTATGATCATTGTAGGGAACAAATTTCTCACCTAAAAGATAATGACGCCAAATTCTAAGGGCGAAAACAATAGCCGCAAGCTCTAAATCATGAGTGGCATATCTAGTCTCGACAGGCTTTAATTGCCTAGAAGCATAAGCGATAACACGTTCCCTTTGCATGAGAACGTCTCCCAAACCAACACGACTAGCATCGGTATAAAAAACAAAGTCTTGGTTCCCTTTGAGAATCACAAGAATAGGAGCATCAGAAAAGAGTTCTTTTAATTTCTGAAAAGCAGCTTCACATTTGTCTGACCAAATGTATTTAATTCCCTTCTTTGTCAAACTAGTAAGAGGTACAGAAATTTTAGAAAAGTCTTTTATGAACCGACGGTAATAGCCCGCCAATCCAAGAAAGATACGAATTTTCGTCACACTCTCCGGTCTCTTCCAATTTTGAATCGCTTCAATCTTTGAAGGATCCACGGAAATTCCGGATTCAGAAATGATATGCCCAAAAAATTTCACACGGGATTGCCAAAAGTGGCACTTAGAAATTTTTTCTTTCAGTTGATTGCTCCTAAGAGTTTCCAACATAATTCGAAGATGTTCTTCATGCTCTTCCTCGGTTTTAGAATAAACAAGAATATCATCGATAAAGATGAGAACAAATCGATCGAGGAAGTCTTCGAAAACTCGATTCATAAGGTCAACGAAATAAGCTGGAACTTTCATTAAACCAAAATGGCATAACAAGCCATTCATAAGATCTATAACGAGTACGGAACGACATCAAAGGAATGCTATCCTCTGCAATACGAAGCTGATGAAAACCGGTTGCTAAGTCTAACTGTGAAAAGACTCTAGCACCGCTAAGTTGATCGAATAGATGTAACGACCCGTAAATTTCAACTGTTTTAATAACGCAATTAGTTGAAATTTTGTGAAATTTTAAACGATAAAATTTTGAAATAAAAATTTAATATTTGGAATACGTCTAGTTAAACATAGCGACTGGTAAATTTTCGTCCGAAAATATGAAAGTTTATTTAGCGCGTAAATTCACTTCAATTTAATTAGTTAAAAAGCGATGAAAATAAAATGTTTCCGAAACCTAAATATTTTTACATAGAAAAATTCTAAACCATCTTCTGAGCAAGATGTCAGTTTGTCGTGTTTCCAAATTCGGACATCTTTGGCTCCGTCGATCTTATTTTTCAGCGTTTTTGCTGCATTTTCCGCTAGTAGAAAATTCGAATTTTTAAAATTCAACCGTACCGCCGATATCTGTATACCATTTTGATCGGCTCGTTGTGCTGATCTTTTTAGTATAATTGTTTGTGGGTTTTGAAGTTCGGGAAACAGTGAAAATCTTCGGAACGATTTCCGTATCGGTTCCCCAATTTGCCTTTTTAATTCCATGACCATTCATTTACTCATCCGTTGGAAAACAAATGTTTATTAGCCTTTTTGCATGCTAGGATATTGGTGCCGTTCAAATTGACTCTTGGATTCCCTATGTTTCATTTATTAATTTGGTCTGTGCGTTGGAAATGCAATTTGAAGTCTACAGCTACTCCATCTTCTTTCTTTGTTTTGGTTCTCTGCTTTACTTTATAACAAAGATGTGAGAACCTTTCCAACATTTCCCTGTAGGCTCTCTTCCCCACCTTCCTCTTCAACAAACCAATGTAACCACCTCATTCCATGCTCGTTCGACAACCAGCCTCCCTACACCGAAGATCACCACCTCGTCATGATCACAGCCTGCGATCAGTTCTACTCCACATCCCGAGGCCAAGTGCCTGACGCGACCCCGCCTCTCAAACAGCCTCGCCTCGGCCTTCCTCTCCCCTTCCACACGCCTTCACCTCCACGTGAAACCCACCCACTCGCAAGCTCTTCCACCCAAGGCCGTGTGTCCCACACCCATCTCTGCCACTCTCAACTCACGCGGGTCCTCTTATTTTCTTTCCTTCCGTCCTCCGAGACCTTCAACGAACTGCCTCTTCCATCTTCCCATGCCGACCTCTCGGAACTCGCCTGCAAGTACCCAGTAGCCTGCTCGAATCCTTCCTCTGGTCAGCCTACCTATATTTGAGTAATAGTATGGTTTATTAAAATAACATAATGATTTTTTTTTTTAAAACCAGAATTTTATAAAAAGGAGAAACAAGCCTTTCTCCAACGGCTCACAGAACACGGCAAGACATACAAAATATGCCTCCCACAAACCCGATACAAAAAGAAACAGTAAAAAAACCAAAGAAAGGAAAAAGCTAAGCTGACAGCAGCACCATAAGACAAAGCTCAAAAAAATAATAAACAACCGCTCAACCATCAACCCCGCTACACCAAAAAGGTGTAGGCCAGTCCACCATAAAGAAAACCACCCACCAACAGAGGGAGATAATACCCATAGAGATCCGCAAGCCAAAACATGCTAATCCTAGAGATCTATAACATGCGGCCTCAAACAAACCCAACCAGCCAAACAGCAAGACTATATGAGCTCCGAATTCCAACAGCCGAAAAGAAGAACGGAAAACTAAAGTGCAACCAATGGAAACAATCCCAGGCAAAGATAAAGCCGAAAAATCCCTACAAATCCTGAACCTGAAAAACTAGAAACCACATCAAAACAAAAAAAGCGGGGGGGGGGGGGGGGGATGAGAGATTCAAGACCGTCGGTTGAATACCAACGCCCCGAGTGGATCACTCAACCAACGCCAGTTCTAGCGGAACTCAGCGCACAAGTAATAGACAGAAGACCCACAAGATGATGGATACGGGGGCTCATGCGTCCCCTGAAAGGCCGACCTCGAAAAGCAAGGAATACGTCATTCCTGATTCGCCGAATAATGGCCATGGGTTCCATAGAAGAACTGTCGAAGATAGCCTTGTTCCGAGCACACCAAATGTGCCAGCAAAGGAGACAAGGAATCAAGCGATGAATGATCGAACGAAGAGATTTCCTGGAGTCCCCAGACCACCAGGATGATGGAAGATCGTTAACAGATCTGGTAATTCCTCGGACACCTACCAAATTTCCGAAGAAATTCCAGCAAGATCTGGCTATGGAACCAGCGAAGAATAAATGGTTCAAGGATTCTGATTCCCCGCTGTCGCAGCAACTGCAACGGGAAACTAATGGGATGCCTATTCGCTGGAGATTCTCGTCTAATGGTAGGCCATCATGGAGGATACGCCACATTAGGGTCGAAACTTTTGGAGGAGATCGAGAATCCCAGATGAAGGAAAACAAAGGGCGGATGGGGGAAGGAATTCTAATCGAAGTCCAAGCTCTGAGGATGGAAAACGGAGCACCGTCCCAGCCTAATAGACCTCCATGGGAATCAGATAAAGATTTCACTGACTGCATGTGCTTCTAAGTCTCGCCAGCATAGGACGGAGTACCTGTATAATTAGAGCCCGCTAGCCTATGGTACTTAGCGTGAAGGAACGAGGACCATAAAGAGTCGTTAGTACCAAATCTATACCACAGTTTGCAAGCGAAAGCAGAGCAAATATCATTGGGGTTGCGCAGCCCCAATCCGCCCTCGTTCTTGGGGCGACAAACCGTGTCCCACGAGATCCAGTGATGGCGGCGATCGTCTTCCTTGTTGCCCCAGAAAAAGGAAGAGGCCAAAGAAAGATACGTCCGAAAGAAAGAGGAGGTAGGGGTCATAGTCGCAAAGACATGAGTTCCCATCGAATCTAGCACAGACTTTATGAGAACAAGTCTGCCAGCCTGGGAGAGAAGAGCCGCATTCCAACGAATGACCTTACCCCTCACCTTATCAGCTAAAGGGTCAAAATAAGCGTTAAGCTTCCTACCTCGGTAAAGAACTATACCCAGGTATGGTAATGGAAGCGAGGTTTCGTTGAAACCTGAAATTGTCTCAATCCAGGAAGATCGAGAAGTGGAGCAATCCTTCGCACGGACGAAACAACTTTTAGAAGCGTTAACGAGCTGACCAGAGGATCTCTCGTAAAGATGAATGAAACTAGGGAGCCTCCGAATAGAGGAGCGACTACCGTTAGAGAATATAACAATGTCATCAGCAAACGACAGAGACGAAATGAGAGGACAGCCCCTAGGAATCCCGAAACGCTGAATCTGACCATATATCGTTAAGGTATGTAGGCCGCGAATGAAAGCCTCAGCCGCGATCACAAAAAGCGAAGGCGAGAGCGGGTCTCCTTGGCGCAGACCTCTCCCAGCCTTGAAATACCCATTAGCCGAACCATTAATGAGCACAGAGAACCAGCAGTTGGAGATAAGCCTCCAAACAAGGTCAATGAAGGTTTCCGGGAAACCGAAAGTTTTCAAAACCTTTATGACGAAAAACCACGACATACGATCGTAAGCCTTAGCCATGTCCAGTTTGAAAACAACATTAGAGCCCCGCACTTTCCTGTCAATCTGGGAAATAAGTTCCTGAGCCAACAACACATTGTCGGAAATTAAGCGCCCTTTAACAAAACCCGCTTGAGACGAAGAGATAATACGCTCAAGGAAAGGGGCCAAACGGCTAGCCAAAATCTTGGAAATAACCTTATTTGAAAAGTTGCAAAGGCTGATGGGCCGAAAGTCACCACAGGCACGCGGCAGGTCGCACTTAGGGATGAGAAAAAGGTTGGTGGAAGACCAGCTAGAGGGGAGGAAACTACCGACGAAAAAAGACTAGACAGCAAGACAGAAGTCAGCCTGAATAATTGGCCAACAGCAACGGTAAAAGGTTCCGTTGAACCCGTCAGGGCCGCTAGCACTATCCTTACTAAGAGCGAAAACACTAGCTCGGATTTCCTCAGGCGATGGGAATTCCGCAAGGATATCACTTTCTGGCGAGAGAACCAACCTGGGAATGAAAGCTAAAAGAGAAGGGTCGGTTTCGGCAACCGATGGCGATCCTAGGAAGGATTGGAAGTGAGTCACAATTGTATCTTTGACTTCCGCAGGCGAGGATGCTAAAGATAGATCGGGGCGCAAGATCTCCCGAATGGAAAGAAGGTTGTTTTTCTTCCGAATAAAAGAGTCGAAGAACTTGGAGTTCGCGTCGCCGTCGACCACCCACTTGACCCTCGCCTTTTGGCGAAGGAAGTCATTCTCAATACGAAGTTCCGAAGCAAAGAAGGATTGAGCAGAAGCCCACGCCTCCTTGTTGGATAATGTCGGAGACTCATCTACCAAAGATTCAGCAACGATAAGAGATTCTTCGGCAGACCGAACACGATCGAATATGTTCTTGAAAACGTTCGTGTTCCAAGCCTTAAGACAGCACTTGAGGCGCTTCAGCTTGCGACTGAAAATAGAACAGGGAGGACCAACGATGGGAACAGACCAAGAATCAGCTACCACTTGATGAAAAGTATGGTGAGATCTCCACATACTTTGGAAGCGAAAAGAAGAGGGCCCTGACAGCGAGAAAGGAGAGCATCGAACTAACAGAGGGGAATGGTCAGAGAAGGTCCGATGAAGATGAACAACCGAGAAGGAGAAAGGTAAGCGAAACCAATCCTCCGAGCCGAAAACCCGGTCTAGCCTGGAAAGAATACAACTAGGGCCCACTTGGTTATTAGACCAGGTGAACGCCGATCCCACGAACGGGAGCTCTGAGAGACCAGATCCGACAATGAACGAGTTAAAATCAGCCATCGCAAGACGGTTGATGGCTGCTCCACCCCGTTTCTCTGCCTGGCATGCGACGATATTGAAATCACCGCCAATCACGGAGGAAGAAAAGCCCAGAGAACCGAGACCTAAAATGTCGGTCCAAAGAGTTAGCCTCTCCGAACGAACACATTTGGCATACACAGCCAAAAACAGAAAAGGTGAAGCAAAATAAGAAGAAGTGCAGGCTACTGAGAGGAGTTGAGAAGAGTCAAAAATAGAGTGGACCGAATATGATTTGGACCATAAAATCCAAATCTTACCCGAGACGTTGGCAAACCCTCCGCCAAAACCTAAAGATAAAACGGTACTGTTTATGCCTACCGGATCTAGAAGAGGTTCCAGAATAGCAAGCAAACCCACCGAATGTTTCCGGACAATGCATTTTAGCCTAGCCAAAGATGCATCGTTGCCAATACCGCGAACATTCCAGAAGAGAAAGTTCGACATGACGAAAAAAGCAGAAAAAGGAAAAAGCAGACCACAACAAGCAGGATGACCGGGCGGGCTCAGACAAGATACAGTGAGTATCAAGTAGATCTGTCGACCTGCTCGGACGCCGCTATAGAGCGTGTACGGATGGTGCAAGGAGTAGATGGAACTCTACGCAATCTGCGACGGGATGGACGAACAGAAGAAACCGCGGGCTCAAAAGAAGCCATAGAGGACTCCTCACTATCGGTCGAGGCTGACCGAGAAGCCCCAGCAACCTCCGTAAAAGAGTTCCTGGACAGACAGTCAAGACGCTCATTCAGTAGCGCAATTTCTGCCTTACTCATCATCGGGATGGTAATGCACAGAGAGCATGAAGAAGAGGGGAGGGAGCACTCTGCTGAGCAGTACGCTGAAGATGGACTCGAAGGAACAGAAGGAGCAGAAATAGCAGAAGAAAATCGTAAGCAAAAGGGAAGGCGAATCAGGCAAACTGCACACTGCCACATAAACCGATCAGTAGCGGGGCAGATAGTAGCTGGTAAAAAGCGGAAGAAAGAGGTGGGGGGGATAACAGAAACTGATACCCCCGACTCAGCTAACTGCTGGGATAGATCAGGGTAATGACGGAAAGGAAGAGCGACACGGGGGAGACAGAAATAAAACCGGTCAAGTGTAAGGGAGCAATCCAGATGCGTCCCATCTTGCTGTGGGAATCGTACCAAAACGAGATTGTCACTAAAAGTACAGCCCCGCATCGTAGGTAAGATTCGCGAGGCGCACCCAGCAGCGGAACCAGAAGAACGGAGCGCCGAAGGCTGACAGTATCCCATGCTGTCCGTATAGTGATCACAGACGATCACTATACGCACAGATAAGGAAATAGGATATCGCCCACGCCAATCGCTCCAGGCCCACTGAGCTGATCGATGGCCCCGATAGAGTACTGAAAATACCGGAGAACGAAAAAGCATCCAAGTCACTAGCAACACAGAACTGGAGTCGTAGTGACTCAGAGACAAAACCCAACAGATAGAAACCCTCGATTCGTTCCAGACTAGCAACGAAAATTGGACTAACACACTGCTGAAAGCCAACAACGCCGACGAGGACCTAAAGCTCGTCATAAAACTACCAAACAAACAGACAGACGAAAAGGTGAAATCATCACCACAGTGACCTGACACACTGCCAGACCCGAGAGAGGCGGTAGTGTCAGGGAGCACACACCTAAGTGTGTCAAGGCTCAAGTAAACAGTATCGACAACAATGGAAAACCCCCAACAGTCACAAGGCAACCCAGCAATAACTACAAACAACGAAGGCGAGCAAGAGAGACATACCTTCCAACAAAGCTCCTCAACAACGGCAAGACAAGGGGCAGCCGATACCTCATCTGCCGAATCTCCCATTACCGATACTGCAGACAAGATCCCGCCACCAGCCATAGACCACCCAGAAGAACCACTCACAGTAAAGGGTGAACACCCACTCGTAACCGAAACAGGCACTATCGAATGGCACGTGGATGGAGAAAAAGTGATCAAATCTTTATCTACCAAACCTCCGATAACCGAACCAAAGAATAGATCGACAGTAGAAGGACTAGCAACCGCACAGCCCAGAACAGACAAGCGAGGAGAAAAAGGAGCGATGAACTCTCCCTTCTTCCTCGACTTTAACTCAACCTCATGGAAAAAACCCAACTGATCACAATCGAGACCAACATCAACCGAACCAAAAGCAATATCAGTCGACAACGAAGTCGACAAGTCCAGCGCCGCCCCAAAAATCAATTTAGGCGCGAATTGGATCTGGAGATCCCGTAGAGCCAGAGCTTCAGATCTAAACGAGAAATGGGAAGACTTCTCAAAGCAAGGCAACAACTCCATGAACAGACCATCCACCAAAATATACTTGTGACGAGCCAGAGAAGAGAAATCCACCGATGAAAAAACAGCAATATCAACCGAGCTTGCACTCGTGAAACAAACCGACACAGGAGGAGGAACAATCGTAAGCAAGGCGTCAGCGACGACAGCGAAAGGAGGGCATCGCCTCACAAAATCGCCTGTAAAAGCGAAAACCCCCAAATCCATACAATAAACCTAGATCCAACAACGGAGCAACCAAAAGGCAAAACGCAAAGCAAAAGAACCCAAAGCCTCTCGCTGAGAAACCAGACGATATGCAGAAATGTCGATGAGAAAGTAGGAGGGGAGAGTAAATGAGAGAAACCGGAGCAGAAAATTAAATCAGGCAGCCATTAACGAGAATAAGACCGTTGCTCGATGTTTTGCAATTCTTGAGAAGTTCTGAATAACATAATGATTAAGTTAACCTATAGAGTTTATCCAAAACAACCAACATTGACATAGCAAAGGATCTCCTAATACTTCCTAATATAATACGCACTTGAAATACATCACCACCACCGTCACTATCTGAAAAGATCTTGACTGTTTTTTTTCTGTATGATTGGCATAGTGATCTAGTATAACACAATCTTTATGTGTATCATTGTATGATTCTACAATTTCAAACAAAGGCGCAGAGTGTTGACGTGAGCGTCCTGGCTTTAATCCCACGTGAACATCATCTTGATTACTACTTAATTTCTTGCCTATATATATAGAGCGTATGTCAAGTCATTAATATTGAATATTTTCCACCTTATGCTTAGGCCCAAACGCTTTCTTCTGATGCTAAACAGATAATTTCCGTCAACGTCCTTAATTATAACTTCATCTACTGAAAAATTTTCAACTTCAAACAACACTTTATTCACAGACTCATACACTTTATATGTGTTATTCACCACTGGATTTAGATGCACAACGAACCCATTTGTTTCTCCACTTTATACTGACGGTTCCAGTTGTATGTTTTAATATGAACATATATTAGTTTTAAAATACATTAGTTATATTTTATATTGATTTGCGTATATGGATAGTGTCTGCACGTTAGTCTATACATATACATATATTATTTCTAAGAGTTTGCATTATATTGTTCATATCTTGTGTTACAGTAATACATATGTATATATTTACAAAGTATAAGAAAATGGAGTTTGTTTACTGAATTAGCTGTTGTCCTATATATCGGTTATTATATGATAAATATTCAGATCATACTTGCTGTATATGCTATGTATTATATTCAGAATATATTATATATAGAAGTTTTAGTGTTAGTACGTTTTATTTTGTTTTGAGATATAAAAGATATTTTTTATGTGTACACTGATTACAGTGGTTAATTTATGGTAAAACTTTAATATGGGTTATATATGTTCGTATGAATTGTTTGTATATATATGAGCCGTGGGTTTTATGTATATAGATTTGTTGATTTTGAATGTTACAAGTATATATAATTTTTATTTCAAACTATATTTTGGTAGATATGTTTGTTTTATATGTGATTTATTTAAAAAAAATGATCTTTAAATTTTTTATTTATATATATATATATGTTATTTTGATACTTGTTTTAAATTAAATAGTGTTTTCATAGAAATTATAACAACAATAATAAAATTTATATCATTGCCGTTTCTATCAAATTGATTCTAATTATTCCATCGATTCTTTAACTTTCAGCTTGGTTGTCGAATCGCGTCCATCTAGCTTTACTTTGAAAGTAGTGCTTGCATTTCGTAACTCAACTTCATTGTCTGATCTCTAGCCTCTAAAGGTGAGCATTCACTCACGATTAACGTTCTTTTATTTATTAAATTTGATTTCAATTGAAACGACAATTGAAATATGCAACTGTTAGTCATTTACACTGTTATATATCTGTTATTACCTGAATCAGTTCACCTATGACATCTGACACCATTATCTGTTATATATGCAATGATAATCCAGTTTGGTTGTTAAATAATTGATTGTTTGATGTTTACAATTGGACATCAAATTGTTAATGATGTAAGCGATAAATAATTTGAAATTGAAATTGACGTAGGATAGTTAGAATTGATATATGTGTTAAATTGATAAAATGACATTTGTGAATATGACCCCTTTTAATTGTTAAATTAATTGACATGTAGAATAGTGATAATTACACTTTGAACCATCGACGTATATTGGATAAATTGTTGTAGTGTAAAATTTGAAATTGAATGACAAGTGAAAACCGTAATGTAATGATCTTTAATCTACATGAAATGATAGTGTAGATTCTAGAAATGATTATATTAATTCGTACAAATAACAATGCGAATTAATACGATTATTTCGGGATTATTTAAATTGATTATTGGATTGTTATTGTTTGTTGTTATTGCTTGTTCATTTACTTTGACACCATCCCAGTTATCACACTGCAAGTTCCCTTTGTTATGCTTTGATTTTTTTTGAATTGAATTGGAATCGGGTTGAAATGATAAATACCCAAATTAAACTTTGACCTAGGATAGAGAATTAAATAAAACCCGATTGGTCAATAATTTGATTTAAAAATAAAATGAAGTTTTTATTTGAATAAATAATATGGTTTTGAAATGAAGTTGAAAGTTGAATTTTAATGAAAGGAAAATGTTAATATTTAATAATCTGAAACAAAATATTGACAGTGTAATTGATGAAAGAATGTGGTTTAATTTGAGAAATGATTGAATTAAGTTTGAAATGATTTAATAATTAAGTTTGAAATTATAATTAAGTTTGAAATTATTAAACCTTAAAATTATTTAATAATTAAGTTTTGAATTGTTTAATAATTTAATGAGATTGAATTATTTAATGATTAAATTGAATTGGATTCTTTAATAAGAGAAATTGAACTTTTGAATAAGCGAATTTTACTTCGTAAATAATTGAAATTGAGTTTCTTATTGATTAAGTTTTGGAAAATTATTTAAGTAATTAAATAGGTGAAATTGAATTTCTTTAACAAGAAATAAAATGTGATTTATTGAAATTAATGTAAGGCTTGAAAGTTAAAGAATTTGATTTGATGAATTTAATTTAATTCAATTTGTAAGTTTTGATATAAGGAAGTTGAATTTAAATAATGGATTTAATGAATTGGAAATTTAATAGAAATTGTTTTGAATGATAAATTTACTTAACGAATATTGAATGAAATCGATAAATGAAGTTAAATTGATTTGAATGTTAAATTAAATTAATTTAAATGATTTTGGAATAAAACTTATATTCGAACTTGAATCAATATTTGAATGGTTTTAAATAGATATTGAAATTGAATTATAAGATTTTGAAATGGTAATTTGGAAGTTTTGAGACGTAAATTATGGAAATTGATTTAGAAAGACAAATGAAATGTTGGTTTACAAATTCTAATTGAAATTGTAATTGATTTGGTTTTGAAATAAATAAACGACCAATCGGTGTAATAATTACGAAAGTTATTAAAGAAACCGGAATCGGTTATGGATATACTCTCTATCCAAACCGAAAACCACTTTAATAACTATACGCGGAGTGTGATCCAGAATGAAGTGGTTGGAATGATGTACGTGATGACTGAAGAAAGAGAACGATAATGGATAGCCTTGACACTTGTGTCAAATTGGAAATGACTAAAACAGGAGCCGTGCCGGGCCAATGGAGGATTTGCTACCTCAAGTGAACACACTTCTTCGAACTACTCATTACTTGTTGTCGATTGGTGCACCCTTGATTTTGGGAGTGTTGTTTCACGGTGTTGCGGGCGTTGCGGCGTTGCGGCGTTGCGTTCTCACCAGTCCGGATCAGGCAAACGGTAGTATCACTACCTTGGGTATTGCCTCATGTGCCTTGTCATACTTGTATCCCTTTATTCGCGACCACTACGAATTTGTTTTGTACCTTTAGTATATGGATTGCCCTCTGGTGCTTCCGGTTTTGGGGAAACTACGGTCTTGTATATGCTTTTGGGAATAAAAATGTGTTAAGGGTGGAATGGGCCATGACTTAACACTATTTTGATATCTTTATATTACTGATAGACATTATCTACTTATCGTACACTACTACATAGTAGATAGTTTAACGGATCCTTAAAGGATGGTTATTCCAAACATCCTTTGAGTTACTTGTATTTCAATTGCTATTTCACTTGAGTTGGATTTATTGATATAAGAATGTTTGTCCTGACTCGAGTGTTTTGTGTTTTGCTTTACGCTCGGGTCAGACTGAGTGTACCAGTATTCGAGACTCACCTTTGAAGTTGGAGCTTTGCTTGAAGATCCATCCATCTATTCTGCTTTCAGTATTCGATGATTCCAGTGATGTATTCTGATTTGTATCTGATGTATCGTGTTACTCTTCCGTTGTATCTGGTTTAACTCTGATGTATCGTATTACTCTTCTGTTGTAAACTCTGATGTATTTTATATATTCATATAGTAGCTTCATGAACTACTATCTCTTTTATTTCCGCTGCACTTATTACTCTGTGTCTGTGATCTGTGATTATTTATTTACTGTATATGTTCAGTTTTGCCAAATTTAAATTAACAACGCGGTATTTTGAGCAATTCAACTCCGGCATGAGTGTCTACCTATACACTTATAATGGATGTGAATGGTCCAAAATATCGGGTCATTACAATAGATCATCAATCCGAGGCAAGGGATATTTATTCTTGATGGTGAGATCATTTAGCTTGCGGTAGTCAATGCAAAGCAGAAGTGTACCATCAGATTTCTTCACAAAGATAGCTGAAGCTCCCCAAGGAGAGGAACTAGATTGAATAAACTGTTTTGATTCCAATTCGGATAATTGTTTACGCATCTCCTCATTTTCCTTATAGGACATACGATAAGGAGGACGAGTGATAGGTAGAGCTCCAGGGATTAGATTAATTCTGAACTCAATTGCTCGCTTAGGTGGTAATCCTAAAACGGGCTCAAAGATGTCGGGAAATTCACAAACAACGTGAATGAGGGAAATAACATCTTCCTCATCATCATTATCGTCATTATGCGGATTTAGAGAATATAAGGATGCTACCGAATTGGAATCTGAATCTTTAAGAACAATAGAAATTTGCTTAACAGATTGAGGATGTCGAAGATATATAGTCCGCTCAGAACATAGGATATGGGCTTCATAACGGTTAAGCCAATCCATCCCCAAAATCATTCCGAAACCTAGGTAACACATAACATGCAAATCGGCTGGAAAGCATAATCACATAAAATAATCTTGACATCTTTACAAAATAAATTGAGTGTTGTGGATCCACCAACCGGATTCGCGATTCTCAGTGAAGTCATCAAGCCCATAACATTTAAAGACAAAGCATCAACAAGTTCTTTGGATATAAAAGAGTGAGATGCACCCGTATCAAAAAGAACTCGAATAGTGAGATCACAAAATATAATAATGCCATCAAGGATAGAATGAGAAATACCTTGACCAAGAGAAGTGTTACTAGGAGCATGCACAACATTTAGCTTTCCCTCTTTCTTGCCTTGAAGTTTGGGGCATGAAGATAAAAGATGACCCGAACTTTGCAATAACGACAAAAAAGAGGTTTTGGGCACCTATTTGCATAGTGGTCCTTAGAACCACAATTGTAGCATTGTCTATGATTAGGAGTAGGAGTCTTTGCTACCGAAGTTGCTTGCTTCCCTTTCTTATTTGGATTAGGGAATTTGAACTTAATAGGCCTCTTCTTGTTGTTGTTGAAGTTCTATTTGGCACCCACAACTTTAACATCACTTTCTTTATCGGCTTCTTCAAGTCGAAGAGCGATATCAACAAGCTGATCAAAAGAAACTTCCAGTTTCAGAAGTAAAGGCTTTTTGTGGTTCTTATTCAACCCATAGACAAACCTCTGATTTTTCTTCAATGGGGTATTAATATACTCGACCCCATATTTAGAGAGAGATTCAGAAGATGCGACATAGTCTGTCACAGAAGATTCACCTTGAACAAGGTCAATAAAGCGCCAAGCTAAAGTTACCTTTTCAGCTTCCAGCACAAATTTCAACTCGAACCTTTCCCGGAATTGCTCCCAAGTAAGATCCACTTCAATTATTTCAGACATCAAAAGCTCATACCAATCTAATGCTCTTTCTTGGAGCATGCTAGAAGCCATTTGGACTCGATGTAGATCAACAAGATTCATGCGAGAAAAGATGCGGTCGCATGATCTAAGCCAAGCTTGGACTTCGATAACACTTTCGGAACATTTGAATGGCTTTCCACCCAAATTGGTATAGTCACTGCACAAGCGTGCAAACCCAGATTTAGGATGAGTAGGCTCTGGAATGGGTCCGACAGCTTGAGCATTCTTCACAAGATCTAAAAGCTGCTGGGCAGACATAAATACGCCATCCTGAGGAGTAGCGCTAGATTGACCGGCGTTGGGACGACCAGGTCTAACCATTTCTCTTATTTAAGAAAGAAAGAAAGAAAGAAAGAAGAGGAAAAAGGTTATTCTCAGAATGAATATCAGACAAACTTGATTGATAAAACAAGGCATCATAAAAGAAAATAGGATAGAATGGGTCCTAAGACTCGAATTAAATCCTAAGGCATGATTCCTAAGAAAGACTTAGGACAATGATCCTTGCTAGATTATTCTACATTGTTCTGAAGTTTGGCTCTGATGCCAAGATGTGACGCCCCACCTCTATACTCACACTAGCCAAGGACACTACGGGGTAATGCCATTGACTAGCATGAAGAATAAGGCTGTTGAGGAGCGACCATCTGTGTAATTGCTTTGTGCGAGTACCGATATGTCAGATAATATGACTTGCATTTCATTTCAAGAGGAAATCCGACATATTAAATACAAACTCAAAGCTACTACACAGTGGCTATGTTGGCTTCGGAAACAAATATAGAAATAAGCATAACGCAAATCAGTCATAGATATTCATATCACAAAGGCGGAAATAGATATGAATATAACACATAAAAGTGTACATCAAAATAGTGGTCATACAAGATCCACTACATCACAAAATAATAGGTACAAGTGCTAAACAAAAGAATACGTATACATCAAGGAGTCTCTATCTCGAATGTATAATAACAAAAACTACTAAGCTAAAGTAGTTAGCCAAAAGTCAGATGACGAACCCTGGTAAGAAGTCAAGTAGAAGCACCTGAAATACCTCGGTCTGACTCGAGTATTATTTAAGAAGAAAAATAATAAACGGATTAGTCTAGCTATAAATATCGTATAAGATGAGAAAGGATAAGAGATACCACAAAGATATATGATAAGAATAATGCCATACTATGTCAAGTAAACATTTAATAACAACAAAAATCTTATATATCTCAAATTTTCTCATACACCAAAAAGAATATCATATTCTTTAGCTAACTCACAAAACCCCAAATATTGACAAAACATATCAATGTCAATCGCAAAAATTGGTGAAACATAAATTCCAGAAATCAACAATTAGATATTCAGAAAACACAAAAGTGGGAGGCCTATCACATATGGGAGCATGAAAACTCACCAACACGTGTATCACAAACGGGATGCTATCCCATGGTCGCTAACCATAGAGCCGGTGCAACGACGTAGTACAATAACGGTACGCCCGAGGAACCTGATACTCAAGTAATTCGGAACAACGACGTAGTACAATAACGGTACGCCCGATGAACCTGATAAGCTGGAACAACGACGTAGTACAATAACGGTACGTCCGATGAACCGAACTCCATAAAACCATAGGTCGCTAGCCTATAACAAAAAATGAGCCGAAGCTCCATAAAACGAGGTATAGTCCCCCACGCGGACAAAGAGACATCGTATATCGCTAGTCTAAACCATAAAATGATCACCATTGATCAATAAGAAGTGTAGATTACACTAAGCTAGTAAATAAATGAGTTTGGCTTCATGTCCCATAATCACTGGCTTAACTTAAATATTTGCGAGCAAATTGTAGATTTCCACTCGAAAATTGTCACAAGATTTCAATCGAACAAGTCTAAGAATTAACCGACGAAGTAAACGCAAGTGTTTCATACCACTTGTTTTGCTAAGTCGTTTAATTGGATTTCTCGTACGAATGAGGTAAAGGTTTGTATATACTAATAGATTGAAAAACTATTTTAAAAACGAGCTTTGTATTTAAAAGTAGTGTTGAAATCATTTTTGTGAAAGATTTTGAGTATTTACTACTAGTATAGAAACCTTTGTATTTTAAGTGACAAATCACAGAAAAACGATTGTAGAAACAATCGATCACCAAAAGTTCACATTCGACGACGTGAATCAAAACCATAGAAATCGATATCAAATCCATCAATTGGATAATCCCAAAAATCTCGAAAAGAAGTCATCGAAGTCGATAATAAATGACAACAACAAATCGGATCAATACCAAATTGATAAAAATGGAAACCCATAAAAAATAAGTAATTTGGCTGAAATAAGCAGCTCCAGACGTCTGAGCCGAAGCTCTGGAATTTTCTTTTAGATTGCCCATACGTCTGGGATATAAGCTCAGACATCTGAGCTGAGGGTCTGGAATTTAATTCCCGTAGCATCAGACGTCTGAGCTGAAGCTCAGGGCAATTTTTGCCAAGGCCATTGATGGAGAAATCAAATTCGAGACAAACGAATGAGCGACGATGGCTAGAGATCGATGTCAAGCGACAACCCAACCCTATAAACACATCAATACACTCCAAATAATATGTCCAAACATCCATATAAGGATTTTCATAGATTTTGACTTCAAAATACCAAAAATTGGAAAATTCACCAAACCAATTCAATCCAAAAGCAAATGGACATGCAATAGATTTTAGGAATTCATACCTAACAATCAATGAAAGCTATAGACATAGATGTGAGTTCAAAAACTCGCCTTTAAACCCAAAAACACGAATGAGAAGCACTAAAACAAAGGAAAGGCCAATTCCTCTTCAACTTCAACTCAAGAAGCTCCAATCTAAGCTCATAAACAAATATTTCCAAAGTTAGGGTTTAGGAATTTCTGAAAATTGGAGAGGAATTGAGATGGAGAAGATGAAGAGGATGCTTACCTAAGCTTCTACTTGATTTCTAGAGCTTGAATTGGAATTTCCTAAGAATCTAGGGCTTAGGAATTTTGATTTCTTTTCTCTTCCCCCATTTTTTCTTTTAGGGCTTGAGTATTAGGAAATTGGAAATGAAATGAATGAAGAGTAGAGGAGTGGAGTAGGAGTTATTATGTAAAGGAGTTGGGTTCTCTTAGTGGGCTGAAACCCAAACCCAAAGCCGAATAGAAAAATAGCAAAATTCTACTCAACTCCAAACATATCAATGTTTATACTCAAAAAAGTTGTAAACGTCGTTTTGAACTCAATGGAAGGGGTCTCGAGTCCTAATTCGACTGTTTACAAAAAGTATCATTTCAGACTTTAATCCGACTAACGATTGCCATATTTAAATTTCAACATTTAAATATACAATCACAAAATATGCAGGTTGTTACATTTTTATCATCTCTCACCTAATTATATATGTATATATATGTTTTAACATGTTTTGGATCCATTTATGAAGTTAAAATTATGTTTTATTGCTGTTTCAAAACCCTATTTTTAGTAAAAACATGAATAAATGGATTTTGGTGTTTTAGATATGTTATTTGAATATGTATTTGCCTTGATATATGTTAGGTTATGGTGTAGATACCTAGTATGATGATTATTGAGATTGATTATGTGATTACCATGTTTGAATGTTATTTTGTGCATGCATGGTGTTTGTTTGCATGCTTATATGGTTGAAAACACTCATCGGAGTTAAATAGAGGCAGGAACCATGAAACCAGACTTCGACGAATAAGTTCCAGGAAGTTAGGAGTCGTATTGATGCTTACGGAAGGCACACAGATCAAAGAATGAGTGCAGTGATGAGATCGACACGAAATTGGAGTTTGGAGAAATTACAGCATATCTGTTCATTGACCGAACAAGTTTTGCTGTTCGGTGGTTGCTTGGTGTCCGAGGGTAGTTTGCTTAGGGTCAGCTTGGTGTTAGGTGGTGCTCTGTTCGATGATCGAACAAATTTTGATATTCGGTGGTTGCTTAGTGTCCGGGGTTAGTTTGCTTCGGGTCAGCTTGGTGTTCGGTGGCGCTATGTTCGGTGACCGAACAAGTTTTGCTATTTAGTGGTTGCTTGGTATCCGAGGATAGTTAGCTTTGAGTCAGCTTGGTTGGCACCTGAACAAGATTTTCTATCTGGTACTTGGAGTCATGCCTGGTGTTTTGGTAAGTTGGCTTGGTCGCGACCAAGATTTTCTGTTTGGGTTTTTGTGATGCTTGGAGTCATGGAAGGGGTTTCTTGGAGCTTGGATCTGGTATAACTGAACAGAAAATGAAAGTTGGGGATTTTCGTTGTGGCACATCGATACTTTAATGTTTCTTCGAGGCATGTTTGTGGGTTCTTGGAGGTGACGTGGAATGAAGTAGACAACCCCATATGACTCGAGATGACCTTGGGTTCCATGTGGCGACTAGTGAAGCGATGGCATGGCGCATCGATACGATGACGACTTCGGACCTTTGATACGATGGCCCTACGACTTATGATAGGTGTCTAGAGGCATTTTGAAGATAACAACTCGATGTAGAGAGTGACCATGGCACCTGTAGATGGATCGAAAGGACGATTTCTACATGATAGCCTATAGAGTAAAACAAGAGATTGTGATTCCCATGAGTGTGACAAGTAGTCTACGTGTACCCACGGTAGTTTTGGTGTACCCATATTTTGGACGTCTGCACTTCTCCAGTCCCTAGCCATTTGTATGGGCACAAGTTGAGCATTTATGAGGTGGTTCTATTATCGGTATGTGTGGTAAGGGATTGATGGATGACTTTGTGATTATGATGCTTATTGTTGGGGCAGGGTAGTCTGCATGTACCAAGGTTAGTCTATGTTTATCCATATATTTGGACCTCTGCATATGTTCAGTCTCTAGCCATCCGCATAGGCAATGAGTTAAGCATCTATAAGAGTTATCGTATATTTAAAACATTTGAGTGAGAGATGCAAGGCTATGTAATGGATGCTATGTTTGCTGTGTGCTTGATATGATGTGTGATATCCCTATATCCTATATTTTCCACTTGTGATTGTAGTTTAGCACACATTGTGTTTATGTGCTAACTCTTTGGATGCAGGGACATGTCAGGTATGGTTCTTCGTACCTATGTCCATATTTACTATACACAGTTTTTATAGTAATTTTAGATAATGTATCACTCACACCAGACTGTTGTATGACCCGAGGTTTTATGCTTTGCTTATTATCATCTCGAGTGCTCTTAAATGAGTAGATTAGGGATATCATGTCTGGATAGCGCATGGAGCTATACGAAGTATGAGCAAGAGGCTACGCTTTCATATATCCATACTTTGGAGCTTACTATCGCTTATATACCGTTGTGCAATACTGTAGAGTTATGTCAGTACTTGTATTTTGAGAGATGGTTATAGAGTTTTTTTAAGACTTGGGATGTCTAAATTCTTTTATTTCAATTTTTGTATGATTTGTGAAACCAGATGCACTCTGATGTTCATATTTATGGTTCATTATATTATATCACTATCTCGCCTATTTTATATCTATGTTATTATACTATATTTTGTATGCATGTTGTGAGATGTTCTATAAGAACTATGTTTTTATTATTGTTACTTTACATCCTTGGCTATCGTCCTTCATCGGTCTGGTACCTCTATAGTGCATTATACTAGTACATTGGGTACTGGAGGTGTAGGGTGGTCGCCATAACACATGTATTATATGGAACCTTATGGTCGATTCTTCATCTTTTGAAAGGTAATCAGAGAACATAATTTGGATGGAGATAAGTCTTCAAATTCAAGATCCCTAACCAGTATAAATAGAGAGTTGATATAACTATAGGAATTTGGGTTCAACTGGATATGAGCAATTTTGAGGAAAGATAAAACACTAGATGATGGGATTAAAAGGTAGGTAGCAAGAGTGAAAGTTATGAAGGGGAGTGAAAGCGAAAAACCCTTTTAGAGGGGATCCATTCTGTCATCAGGACCTAGAACCCTAGTTTTAATTCCCGATATACTAAAATGGCGTAATACAGAATTGAAATCTTCTTATTTTATGAAATAGGACCGGTGAGAAGTGTAAAGCTTTTGTTCTGGAGGATTCTTGAGCTTAGGGATTTAGACAACCCTTTGAGAACTTCCTTCTTGTTTCTAGCCATGATATCTGTGACAACATTTAGCGATAACAGAACTTTAATCATAAGAAACCAAACACTAATTACAAGTCGTCAACATTTTAAATTATAAACTTCTAATTCCATCAAAATGGAAAATTCCAAGAAGTAAAGTTACCCAATGAACAAACAAAGTCAAAGTGAGAAACATAACAGGTAAGGGGAATTGAAAATGAAGTAATGTGAATATGATTAATTCTTTGGCGTATTTTCAAAATCAAGATTATTCCACTTTTTAAAGAGTAATGTTAAATTTATCACTTAAATATTAAACCATGCCTACATGTCTACCCTTTTTCGCCTGTCGGCCACCAATAAATAGTTAATAAGCATAAATAGGTGGGAATATTAAATATATCAAATTAGCTGAAGATACGTAAAAATGTAGTGTTATGGACCTCGCATATGATAAAACATACAAGACAGAAGAAGTACTACATGGTGAGTTACTTCTAGAAAAAATTAACCGACTTTCAAATGACAAGTCTTCGCATGATAAGTTATTTATAAAACTAGCTATTAAATGGTCAGTCATCGCGAGATACATTATAGCATATTGACAATAGTAAAGAAAATTAGCTTCTTAATATTAGGTCTTCGTGTGGTGATATATCACAAATTGATAAAAGTAGTTTTTGAGTATTGACCCATCAAAGGATGAGTTTTCGTGTAATCAGTGTTAAGTTATCGCATACAAAATTTATAAAAGTTTCGAGCATTGACTCATCAAAAGGTGAGCTGCCGTATAATGACCCATCACATGCTGACAAACTAGGGTTATCGCAAATAGGTATTGAGGTGGTAAAACCCGAAATCCACTAATAAAAAATAGTAGCCTAAGCATATAAAATTAGATTAAAATGATGATTTAGAAAAAAAAACTTAGAAGAAACTATCGACACGAAGGTAAGCAGTATCAATTTCATAAAATTTAAAATGGCCAAATAAAATAAAATAACAGTAGCAGAATCAATAATAAATGAAATTAGCAACAAGCAAATCATTGCCAAATGAAAATTTTCTGGAAAAAAAACTCATCGATGAAGGAATAATAAGTATAAATCTATTTTAGTTTTAGGAAGACCGGTAAAAGAGAAAAGAAAGAAGAAGGGAACTATTTATAAGAAAAAGAGGAAAATGGAAATAGCCACTATATCCTAGGTAAAGAAAATAAGCAGACAAGATAGATAGATTTAAAAATACAAAGAGTGATTTTATACTAAAGTATAAAAAAATATTGTAAAAAGGGGCTAATGTTATACCCTAAATACACTAGTTGTCATAGGTAAAAAATGGAGGAACATAGCAAAAAGAAGGAGTTATCGTGGGATGAAAAATCAAAGGAAAATGCCGGCCATTGAATGTTGATAAGAGCCATTGCATGGTGAATCTGAGAGCCATCAATGGGTGATTCATAAGTGATGTCACATGGTGGTTCTGAGAAGCCATCACAAGATGATTTATAACAGATATCGCATGGTGAATATAAAAGCCATCGAAGGGTAGTTCATAAGAGCTGTCACATGGTGAATCGAAAGCCATCGTAGTTTGATTTATAAGAGCTATCGCGTGGAGAATATAAAAGCCATCAAAGGGTGATTCAATGGTAGATTTGAGAGCCATCACATGTTGATTTATAAGAGCTATCATGTGGTGAATATAGAAGCCATCGAAGAGTGATTCATAAAAGCTTTCGCATGGTGAATGTGAAAGCCATTGAAGGATGATTCTAAGAGCTATCGAGTGATGATGACTTAGGGTTGGCGCATGATGAAGAAAGCAACTATCAAAGGGTGACGACTTGAAGCTATCACATGCTGATAAAACAAGCTATCAAAGGATGATAGTATGAAGTTATCACATGGTGATGAATTAAGCTGTCAAATGGTGATGCTTCTGTGCTATCGCATGTTGCCTAATCTACATATTAACATTCTTCCATTAGCCATTTGGCAAGTTGTGATTGGATCATCAATATATTCCACTTCGAACATGTTCCTATTAGTAGATCATGGCCATCTATTTTGATAAGGTGCCATTTGTCAAGAATCTAATAACTCAAGTTCTCTATAAATAGATTTATACCCCCACTTGAAAAGGGGTTGAATTCTAAATCTTCTTCTTCCTCATTTTTAATTTTTTTTTCTCAAGTGTGTAAGAAAGAACTTAAAATTGGGATTTCCATGGCTGTTGGGTCAAACTGAAATCGAAACTCTACAATCAAGGGCTTGTACTTTGGGTGTTGCATATTTGACTCCCTTGAACTCTTAGCTTGCATATGTGATTATGATCTATGCCTTAAACATATGACTCGTGCGCTTTGACTTATACATATGACATGATCTATGCCTTGTAAATATGACTTTTAATTTTGGATATGCATATATGGCTAAAGATTATTAAATTGTATGATGAACCAAGGATCCTCTTTCAACTTGGATGCTTGCATTTGCATAAGGCCCAAATTTTAGTGGTAATTTACAGTAAATGGAAATGAGGGATTTTGATGAACAATGAAGTACCAGAAGAAGGGTTGTGCTTGCTAATGTTAGGTCAGTGTTCTTTACTCACAAATCTATATCTTAATGGTTTGATTATATATATTGTTGATGCGTTTGAATTGTTCGATCGCTTCCTGTTGTTGAATTCTACAATCACCATTTTTGATTTTGGTGCTTATTGAGTATGATTTGGGTGCTAGAGTGGAGTGTGTTGGTATCACGAAGTCGGGTTCGAATTGGAGAGCGAACGAAGGCTAAAAAGTCAAGACGACACACAACCTAGAGGAAACGTCGCTCCAGGCTATAACACCGGTCAACCAACTGGTCTACCGGTAAGGTTGACCGGTTTAACTAGACCGATGCACTGGTTTGGGAGGCCGGAGCAAAAGCTTCAGCTAGTGCGTTAAGCTCTGCTGCATTATAATTTTTTAAATATTTTTTTTAGAAAACTAAACGATGATATGATTTAGAAAGTATAAAGAACTTGTTTTCGAAATATAAAGTTGTTTCTTGAAATTCATTTATTTTAACCAAATATGATTTAACTAAAGAAAGGTGATTTAAAGTTAAATAGAAATTGATTTTAGGCATTAAAAGTAAATTTAAAAATAAAAATTATGGAATGATTCTAGTAAATATTACTTGGTTTTAAAAGGGTTTTATATGATTTTTGAATATATGGGTGAGATTTCTAAAATATATTCTATAGTTTAAAATAAATGGTAACTAATTTGGATGTTTATAAATTTATTAGAAATCATATTATTTGTAGTAATTTTTATAAGTAATTTTTAAGTACAAAAGTGATTTCTATGATTTAAATAGATAGAGAAGAGTTTGTGAAATTATCGATAAGGTTTTGAATCTTTATTTCGGGTTTAAAAAAATAGGAGAAATTATATTTTATTCACTTTTAATCAAGGTAAAAGCTTTTAGAAGTCTTGATATATTTTCTAAGAATAAAATATCTTTTATAAATGATTGATATGTTGTAACGAACCGGACTTTTCGACTCTCGAAAATAGCTAATACGTCCACTGTATTTCATGTCGAGAAATCAAATGCCGGAAAACCCAATTGTTAGGGGAAAAAGAAAGAAGGAAGAAGATAAGAAGAAAACTAAACAATACAGAATCTCGTAGCCGAACGAATAAACTATAATATACCACAAATCTTCACACAAAAAAGCAAAACTGTAATATGTGTATATACAAACATCAATCAGAGTATACCAACTTATTTTAGCTTGGACAGTTATAACAACATGTCCTCACAATTGCTGATAACACAATAATGAATACAGCGGAAAAATAACCATCTACGTGAATACGTCTCTGGGCCTCCAACTCGTCTCTTGAAGCTCCAAGCATCCAATCCAATCTGTAATATACTTGGTCTAACCCGAGCATTACAATAAAATAACACCCGAGTCAGTTTGGAAAACCAGCGTGAGAAAACACACTCAATTGGATTTAAAGTTATAAGAAAATCTTTGAAATCAAAAGTATCTCGTAAGACCACGCCGCACATAAACACAGACGGGTTTTTATCTTACAATAACCAAAACACTTTTATAGAAAATCCAATGATATTATAATAATATCTAAGGGTTCAAAGTAAAATATTAAAATAGCTGAAATGCTTGCATCTCACATTTCAACATATTTGGGCACAATCAAAACCGTACGGTGCTTATTGGAGAATGGATTCCATACAATGACTAGGCACTGGGGTACCACCTATCACAGTATACGCCTAGAAAATATACCGAGGACCTCGCCTAGATCCCTTGCCAACACAAGACCGGCCTACCCCTGACTGGATAGCACCGAATATGTCATCACCCGGTTGCTTTGCAACCCTTCTTATTCAAGATCTCATGCACAAACAATCCATAAATATGTAGATGTATCTAGAAGGGTGACAACATACCTTAATGGGTGCGACCCACTTAGCCTTGCTGCATCTCCCCTGATTTTCAGTCATTCCCTCATTTCCCTCTAATGACAATGTGCTGATAGCATTCATCCATACAAGTCCGTTCTGGGTCTGAACGAAACCGAAGGCACTATTCCTACTACATCCATTTTGGAATCACCCCCAGGATTAGTAGCGATTAGCCCTTGAACTTCACATCTCTATCTTCGATTCCATGCTCTTCACGATGTCTTCACTTCGAAACGCATTCGTTGGATCGAAGTGGTTTCCGGATAACATATCCGATCTCGATCTCTTCGAAACAGCGTTCGATAGTTTCCGGTAAACTCAACCTCGGTTCTCTAGGAAATAAACAGACACAGATAAGATCGAAGATCACCTCCTAACCGTTAGTGGATGGATTTCCTTATCATCGTCCGAGAAGAACGAACGAGATTTATACGCACAGTACGACATCATCGGAGATGACTATGCCATATAACTCATGTGTTTCTCCTAGATATTTCCAAAGTTACGTTGGGTCTATTTTCGATAGTCGGTTATTTAACTATCAAATAACAAACATTCAATGAGGATTTTATTTCATTTTGAAAATCAACATTGGCTCAGTATATAAGCAATCACTAGGCACCTTTAATAAGTCTTTATACATACAATTACTTTGTAAATTACTTGTATATAAACACCGTTTTAAAAGATATACTCGCAAATCCCTGTATTTCCATATTTAGAAATAGCCATATACTTATTCCAATGGTATAAGTATATCTACAAAACTTAGAAAAAGTTTCCTTTTTATTCGATTCTCAAATCGTTTATAATTCCCCTTACAATTCTCCAAGACCATTTATAAACCATTTTATAAGTCTTCGAAAACATTAATAATTCCTTTACCAAGAATTTAGTCACTTATAAACTTCTTGTACGTTTCAAAATAATTTATAACTCTTTATAAACCCATATACCATTTATAACTTTTTTTATAAATCATTAAATCCGCTTCTAAAATTCGTTTATAAATATCTAACCATATATAAACTCTTTCGTCTTGTAAATAATCTTCCTTAATTCTTCAAACCGATTATAACTCCTTTATAAAATCTAAGTCTTTCGACTTCATTTCCGGTCTTGAAATAATTTTAATCATTTACCTCAAACAAAATAATGATTAACTATGAACATTATAAATAAATGGAAATCATTAACTTTAAATATCCTCAAATAATAATTAATCATTCCAAAATATCGTTTAAGAAATAATAGTAAAAATTAATCTTACCATTTTATAAATATTAATAATAATTTATTTTAAAACCTCATTAATAATCCTTATTATTAATTTCAAACCGTAATTATTCTTAAATAGTAAATCTTTCAATTTATTAACTTTTTATAAATTCTTAAAAAACATATTAACTATAAACAAATTACTTTTAAATAATAGTAAAATAATTAAATAACTTTAAAATAATATTAATATGATTATATAACTTTAAAATCAATATTAATATAATTAATTAGCTTAAAAACAATATCAATATATTTAATTAGATAACCTTAAAACAAAATATTTCTGAAACCCAATTTCGGCTATAAAAATCGTTTCTTGTCTCAAAAACCAATTCCGACTTAATCAACAATTTATAGTATTTTTAAAAATACTAATTAGAGGCCAATAACCACCCAACACTTAACCAATACCGATATTGATTTTCAATTACTACTGGGTTCTAGTTTTCAACAAATAATAATGTTATAACCACAGTGTCCACAATCATATTTCTAATTCAATAATCCATATAAAGGAAATATTATTGAAACAATATAATTCAATAATAGCGAGGAATCTTTTTGGATCCCTCCAACCTGTTTCCTTGCATAACAAATGTTAGACAATCATAAAAAATAAATCAACCGCTTCGAGGCGGGATTCGTATACAAAGGGCCATCCGCTCTTACACGGGAACGTAATAGGGTCTCATCCGCTCCAATAGGCGGGAATATATCCAAACAACTAACACATATAATAATTCATTCAAACAGTCATCCAACCATCATTATAAACTATAAATCATATTAGTTATCCAATAAGGTGAGTTTAACTCACCGAAATTTTCTGTTGTCGCCGAAGCGTTTCAGTTTGGAACTAAATCGAACAATGTCCGATTTTAGCCCAAATTTCAACTGTCTCCAAATTCGTCCATACTAGCTCCATTTCGAAGCTCTCGTTCATACGAGCGCAACACAAAAGGTTTCGTCTCGATCGGTCCTCGTATGAAGGAGTTATAAATTTTATAAATTATCGATAAAATTTAAAATTATAATATTATGACTTAACATTATTTACAAGATTACCACTCCACTATTCCTCATCTTCTTCATATTACCAAAGGCGAACGTGCACCGGCACCATCAATGTGCATGGCAATGGAGCGACACGGCCCATTACTCGACGAAATCACATTCCGTCTTCGCCAACAGCTTACTCTCCTCGATCTCCACTCACCAGAACCCAAGAATTGAAGCTCGGCCTCACCATCTCGAACGTGACTGCTGCTCCTCTTGTGTCTGTTCACTATTCACGTGACAGTAATCATCATCGATCCCTCTGAATCCTCAACCTAAGCAACTACTCTCGATGCTAAATCCAAATCCAAGCTTTTATTCGCCTAAAACCGCCTAAAAATCCAATCAGGTCAAGCCCTAGTCGCAACCTCACCTCTATTCACTGATGTTGCTCGAAGAAACTGAAATAACACCCTAACATTTCCTTACCAAAAGATAGATCTATCTATTTGCAAGCCAAAGATAAAGGCTTTCCATTTTTATAGATTTTATTTTCATTTGTTATGATTTTTGAAAGAAATAGATCAACATTTTCTTTTTTTCTTATTTCTTTCGTTCTTCCAGTGCTTGAAAATGAAGAGAGGGGAAGAAGGTTTTAAAAGAAAGAGGTGGGTATGATCATAGGTAGGTATGGTGGCCGATGTGAATGGTAGGTGGGGCTGATGTGAAGGGAACAACGGCTGTGGTCAAGTCTGAATAGAAATATATTATTTAAAATTTCAAAATTTCTAGCTGTATAATTGCGGACCCCAATCAAGACGTGCAGCCTAGCATTCCTAATGTTATACCCCTATTCCGAACATAATGGAACAAGTTTCGAGACTTAATTCGATCATATGCAGAAGATAGCTTTTTGAACCCAATTATAATATTAAATTTCCGATATTAATTTCAACGTGTTTCTATCCCTTTACGACCAAATGGTGCATCTGATTGCTACAAAATTTGACGGCGTATTATAATTCATTATTACGGACCCATTGACACTGGTTTCGTCGAAATCCGAGACAGTGCCCCGGAAGGCTATTTTTATATGTTAATTAAAACGAGTTATTTTCAAAATTGATTAAATCACTTTTAAATCCAATTTAAAAGTTTTATTACCTTCATTCTTGTCAAATAGTGATTACATAAGCTTTTAAATTATTTTTATCCAAATAAAAATCCAAGATTCAATTATTTAAACAATTTCAATTATTAAATTCAACAATTAAATTATCCAATAAATCATTATATTTGAAATTCAAGTTATTTATCCTATAAAATTAAATTTTCAATATTTAAATTTAATTAAATATTCCAATTTCAAATAACTAAAATTTTGGCTCGTTACATTCTTCCCCCTTAAAAGAATTTTGTCCTCGAAATTGCCAAGACTGGGAAAATGCCCAAACCCATTTCTGTTCTAAAACAAATTAGTTGAAATAACTTCCTAAATCCATTTAAGCCTTTAACTTTCCAAAATCAATTTATTAAAACCTTGTTATTACTTTTACCAAGTTCCCAAATTCATCCATAGGTTCCAACTAATATTAATCATTTCAGGTTATAACTCAAAAATCAATTTTTAGTTATTAAAAATTTTCTTCAAAATTTCTAACTCTTTAAATATTCGAAAAATTTCGCCAGCGTCTCCTTTGCGCGGCTAGATCAGAACAACCACAAATTTCCACTACGGGCCCAAACCAGCAAAAGAAAATAAAAGCCAAGTCGCTCAACCATAAAACCATCAAATCAATCAACAATATAAACATGTACCTTTTTATTGGGCAACCAAATTTTACTTAAGAAACCAAGGCATCAAGTTAGCTCTTGCTCTTATATACATGCATCTTATTGACCAATGATATCCAATCATATAATTCATAATCATATTATCTTGCAATTCCAATTTTCAACATTTACTTTACTAAAACCGGTACGATGTACATATATCATCCGTACGCAATATCAAATCTGATCGCTCGCTTGATCACACAATTTCATCACCGAACTAGTATCGTTCACACGACCACTCTAGTGCGAACTCAAATCCAGTTCCCTTATTAGAAACCATCATTCACCTTGCATAGCCATATACTATGATAGAGAATTCTGGAATCAATCAAAAATCCATATCCAGTGTTCGCCGTCGAGAATCGAGTGAAAAATCCTAACTCGGATCGACGTAAATCATCTCGAAATCATGTACTTGAATCTGGATCAAACAGTTATGCGAATAGAGTAATATACGTATAACTTATGTATTTATTTCAATTGATTCTTAGCTACACCAAATTTCTTTTATTCACCTTTATCCCGTTCTCATTCATTTTATCCAGATTCAATTGATCTGCATTCAATTATCCACATTGACTTATTTCTTAGTGTATCCCTTTCAATGCTAATTATCCTTAAAGAACAATTCCACCAAACCTTTATGTTTAACACATTTCACTCTATCCTATACCCATTTATGAATTATAAAATTCTTCTTAAGTTTATAAACATTTTATACAACTCTCATCATGTTTATTACCACTTCATAACTTAAGTTTATATTCATTTAAAATCAAATCCAATTTATTTAACTCAACTCCATAGTTAAATTTCAATATTTCTACCATATTCAACTTACTAATAAATTTAATTAGTTCATTTCAGTAATTTATTTCAAATCTCAATTAATTCCATTTCCAAAAATTATTTCATTTAGCCCAACTTATGCTAAATTTTCGAATTCCACTTTATTTAACTTAATTTAAGTTAACTTTCATTCCACAGTTCAATTTCAAATTTTTACTTTTCTTGCATTCACATTCAACAATTCAAACATTGCTTTATCTTGCAAATTTTCAAATTTTATAAGTTATCAAACTTATTTTCTCATAGTTTCAATAAAACATTTTAAATGAAAATTCCAGAGTTTAAACACCTTGTTCTAAAGTATTTCAAATCATTTTTGAAATCATACACACACACACACAATTCCTTTGAATTTTAAAATCAAAACTAGTTATTTTTTCCAAAACAAAACTCCAATGGTAGCAATTCCTCTCTTGGAAACTCGAAAATGAACGTCGATAATGCTGTAGTCATCACCGAAATTATTTTCCAACGACCGAAGTGAGTTCAGTGCTTTCTATTCCTTTTAAAACCCTTTAAAAGTATTTCAAAAATATTTTCCAATAACTATCACTATTATTTTTCAAAACTTTGAAAAATCATTTTCACAACCAACGGGATTTAAATTCCCAAATTCCCAACCTTTTAAAGTCTTTTTACTTATAAACCATATTTATAATATACTCCTGAAATTTCATTTCCTTTCAATTTATAAATCACATTTATAAACTACTTATAATCTCACTTTGGTTATATAAAATCACTTCTTAACTGTTAATCTTGTTTGCATTATAGTATCAACCTTTATTCGATCACAAACAACAATCAACAAACGATAATGATCAAATATTATCATTCTCTAACAACCAAGCACACCATATAGTAATAATTTCTAAAAAATTATTCCTTTATATATAAAATATATTCCATGTAAAAGTATTTCATTTACCCAGTTTCAAAACAATTCCATGTCGAGTTGCTCTGTTAAAGTGTTTAGAGATCTCTATCAATAACGTTAATTACTCGTATTGACTATAATCCATAAGCCACTCAATAGATCAACCAACACAATATAAAACAATTTTTATATCACTAACAAATACGCGCTCATATATACATACACACACTCAAACTCATTCTAGGGTGCCACTGACCCTATCTCTAATGAGTTACCTCATCAAAGCCAAAGTTCTTGCTTAACCTTCAGCTCCGATACCAAGTGTAAAACACCGGATTTTTCGACCCTCAAAAATCAACACTAATACGTCCACTGTATTTCATGTTGGGAAATCGAATACCAAAAAACCCGATTGTTAGGGGAAAAAGAAAGAAGGAAGAAGATAAGAAGAAAATTAAACAACACAGAATCTCACAGCGGAATGAATAAACTATAATATACCACAAATCTTTACACAAAAAGAAAAACTGTAATATGTGTATATACAAACATCAATAAGAGTGTGCTAACCTATTTCAGCCTGGATTGTTATAACAGCCTGTCCTCATCTCTTGAAGCAATAATGAATACAACAGAAAAATAACCATCTACGTGAATACATCTCCGGGCCTCCAACTCATCTCTTGAAGCTCCAAGCATCCAATCTAATCTGTAATATTGTTAACCCGCCTTTTGGCAAGGCCGTTGACAAGCGGATTTAACTAAATCGACTTCTCGTTTGTCGAAGCTAGTTTATGACGAATTTAACCAACTGGATCGATGGATGATCAATCATGAATAACAAACACGGTTAAATAGCTGAGATTCGGCATGGTCGATGGATGGAGGTTATTGGGTACTTGAAGCTTAGGTTTCGACATGTCTCGAGTCGTCCTAGGTTTGCTTCGAGTCGTAGTTGGTCGAGCTTCGAGTATGGCAGATGGTTTCTTCGAGTCATTTTTGGTGGTTCGGTTAGGGTGGCTCGGCGTTGTGGTTCGGTCAGGGTCGCTCGGCAAGGTCGCTCGGCTTTGTGGCTCGGCATTGTGGTTCGGTTAGGGTGGCTCGGCGTTGTGGTTCGGTCAGGGTCTCTCAGCATTGTGGTTGCTTGGGGTGTCGTTCGGTGTCCTCTAGCTCCCTGCTTCAAGTTTTGTGGTTCGGCTCCTAGGATGTGGGTCGGTAGGAAATGTAGCTGGATCGGCTACATTATAGTTTGGTCACTTCGAGTCGTTCGACTCGTGACTTCGAGTTGGTTACGTGATAACATGGGTTGTTCGGTCAGAATGGTATGGTTCGGTCTGGGAGGTGTGGGTCAGTCGGAATGGCGTGGATCAGCATTAGGGAGTGCTTTGGTTCAGCATTTGGGTGAAGGTTATTTCAACTTAGGTTTGGCCTAGGCTATAGGTCATGTCACTTCGAGTCACCAAGCATTTCACTTCAAGTCGGCCTATGGAGGACTTGGGGTCGGTTGAGGTGAAGGGTGTGAACTCGACCGAGGTCTTAATGAGCCCGTATCACTTGAGAAGCCCATCTACCTGGATTTGCTTATAAATACGACATGCGGGCCTGCAGAGAGTGGGGGCTTCTTCTTTCTGCTCTCTTACTGTCTCTTTTCTAAGGCTAAGGCTACTTTACTATTTTGTAATTGTAATCGGTTATTACAGCAATAAAAAGGAAACTTCTGGAGTGGGTGTAGGCCAGAGTTAGCCGAACCACTATAAAATATGTTGTTCTTTACTGCTTTCTTTTGAATTTTTACTGTTCTTCATAGTTATACTCTCTACATACACTCTATCTGTGATCTATAACTGTGATTTGGTGCTTTCATCTGGATTTGGGTGTTAGCGACCAATTTTGGCGCTAACATTTTGGTGCTTTCACCGAGGACGCAAGCACTCGAGGGTTTTGGAGTTAGGAACTTGGATTCTAGGAAGCAATGGCTAGGCCACCAATAAGGAAGCAAGTGATAGAAAGAAGCAATCAAGAGGGAAGTCAAGAGGCTTCCTCAGGAGCCAGAGCAGGTCGAGCATCCATCTACATCACCGGAGACGAAATGGAAGCAATGTTGAAAAGATAAGAGGAGATGATGCAGACTCTTCTCAGACAATTTGGACAAGCAGGAACTACAGTAGCTCAGATCCGTGGAGTTGGATCAGAAGCACTCAACCAGCAAGCAGTTGGAGCGGTTCAGCAAGGAGAAGCGCCTGATCAGCGAACAACTATTAACCCGGATGGACCAAGACTTGGGGGCATACCAACGGGTAATGCTGGACCAATCCATGGAGGGATGCATGACGATGCTGTGCAACCCGGCATCAACAGGAACACATGAGTACGGGATGAGGAGTATGTGCCAGGATTCCCTTGTGAACTCAGTGGACAGATCGAAGGCAGCGAATAAGGATTACAACTTGGCGACAATGACAGATTAGCGGAGATGGTCAAACGAGCTGTGAGAGGAGGATTGGTAAATAAAGAGTTGGAGGATGTGAATAGGAGTCCCTTTACTCCTACTATCAGGCAAGCTAGGAACCCACCGGATTTTAAGCTACCAATGTTGGAGATGTATGATGGGAGAATGGATCCCCCCGTTCACCTAACAAGGTACATGAGGCATATGGAGGTACTAGGGGCATCAGATGAGGTCATGGCTCGATGCTTCCCTTTCTATTTGATGGATATCGCAGCTATGTGGTTCAGACAGCTAGAGAGTGGCTCTATCGGCACATGGACGGAGCTGATTGAAAGGTTTATGAGACAGTTTTGGGTCCACATAGTCAGACCCAAGAACGTGATGATCTTAACATCGATGAAACAATGGAAGGGAGAGTCGCTCAGGGATTTCTTAACCAGATTCAATGCGACGGTGGCTTCGATGGATCGACCCGATCCATCGATGATTTTGATGGCGGTAGTTTCAGGAATTGTGGATAATTCGGATTTTAAGATATCATTGGAACGGGACCCACCAATGGATCTTGGGGAGTTCTATCATGAAGCGGAAAGATTCCTAAGGCAAGAAGATGCACAGGTCGAAAGAGAAGGGAGAGAGGCTGAAGCTTATGCTGTTAGAGGTGGAGGTCCACTCAGGGAGGAACCAAACAAGGACGATAAGGGAAAAAGGAAAATGAGTGACGATGGTAACCCCTCAAAAAGAAAACGGAGAGAATCAAAATTTTCTTCTTATACGGATTTGACAGAAACTCTTGAACGGATTTACTTGGATACTCGGGGGCACCTCCAGTATCGAAGACCGACTAGGAGGGAACCATCGGAATACGAGCGGGCGTCGGGAAAGCATTGCCTATTCCATGAGCTAGATGGGCACAACACAAACGGTTGTAGGCATTTGAAAGATATCGTTGAGGAGCATGTAAGGAATGGTCACCTGCAATAGTACATAAGGAATCGAGCTGTAGCAGTGGAATGGAGCGGCCACCGCTTACCTCGAACAAAGGTGGCACTGGATCTAATCATCGCCGGCTTGTTATCAACTGAATGGATTTATGGTTCTGAATAGAACTCGAAGTAATTCGACTTGGTCACTCACACACGTACGGGATCGAGGACGGTCCCTAGGCGTGCTCTAAGATGACGAAAAACCGTACTGCTTGGATCTATGAAATCCTGTTTTCTTTCTGTTTTTCTGCAAATTCTGGTTTCCTCTTTGGTATTTTGGACATTTAATTCCCTTTGTTGTACGAACTTTCGCCTTGATAACTGAATTCTGTAATGATTGGGATTGGACTAATTCAATGAATAATACAGGCCAAACGATTACCGTCCTGACCGGAGAGATGGGGCAGTAATCACAAATTACGAGTCCCTTTGCCGGAGAGCAATGGAATGGACTCGAACAGAATATAAAAGTCCTCGACCGGGGAGTCGAGGCTAGAGAATATAAGGTCCTCGACCGGAGAGTCGAGGCTGGAGAACATAAAGTCCTCGACCGGAGAGTCGAGGCCGGAGAACATAAAAGTTCTCGACCGGAGAGTCGAGGCCTGAGAACATAAAAGTCCTCGACCGGAGAGTCGAGGCTAGAGAGTATAAAAGTCCTAGACCAGAGAGTCGAGGCCGGGGAAACATACACACCGGTTAAGCCCTTGACCAGAGAGTCGAGACCGGGATTGGACATGGACCCGAAGAGGTCCCGAATTTAGATAGGGGCCCGGAGCGGTCTTGGATTTGGATACCGGCCAGGAAAGGTCAAGGATTTGGTTATTGGACTTTGGATCGGACATTAACTCAGAGCAGTCGCAGACTTGGATATAGCTATGGATGGAATATGGACTTCGGATATTGGATTTTAGGCTATTCAAAACACACCTTCCAATAGCAAGGCATGTTTCGGAGGGCAAATGTTAACCCACCTTTTGGCAAGGCCATTGACAGGCGGATTTAACTAAATCGACTTCTTGTTTGTCGAAGCTGGTTTATGACGAATTTAATCAACTGGATCGATGGATGATCAATCATGAATAACAAACACGGTTTAATAGCCGGGATTTGGCATGGTCGATGGACGGAGGTTATTGGGTACTTGAAGCTTAGGTTTCGACATGTCTCGAGTCATCCTAGGTTTGCTTCGAGTCGTAGTTGGTCGAGCTTCGAGTCTGGCAGATGGTTTCTTCGAGTCATTTTTGGTGGTTCGGTTAGGATGGCTCGGCATTGTGGTTCGGTCAGGGTTTCTCGGCAAGGTCACTCGGCTTTGTGGCTTGGCATTGTGATTCGGTTAGGGTGGCTCGGCGTTGTGGTTCGGTCAGGGTCACTCGGCAAGGTGGCTCGGCATTGTGGTTGCTTGGGGTGTCGCTCAGTGTCCTCTAGCTCCCTGCTTTGAGTTTTGTGGTTCGGCTCCTAGGATGTGGGTCGGTAGGAAATGTAGCTGGATCGACTACATTATAGTTTGGTCACTTCGAGTCGTTCGGCTCGTGACTTTGGGTCGGCTACGTGATAACATGGGTCGTTCGGTCGGAATGGTATGGTTCAGTCTGGGAGGTGTCGGTCGGTCAGAATGGCGTGGATCGGCATCGGGGAGTGCTTTGGTTCGGCATTTGGGTGAAGGCTACTTCAACTTAGGTTCGGCCTAGGCTATAGGTCATGTCACTTCGAGTCGCTGAGCATTTCACTTCGGGTCAGTACCATGGTTACTTCGGGTCGACCTATGGAGGACTTGGGGTCGGTTGAGGTGAAAGGTGTGAACTCGGCCGAGGTCTTAATAGGCCCGTAGCACTTGAGAAACCCAACTACCTGGATTTGCCTATAAATACACCATGCGGGTCTCCAGAGAGTGGGGGCTTCTTCTTTCTGCTCTCTTACTGTCTCTTTTCTAAGGCTAAGGCTACTATACTATTTTGTAAATGTAATCGGTTATTACAGCAATAAAAAGGAAACTTCTTTTCTTCTGTTGATGTAAGCCAGAGTTAGCCGAACCACTATAAAATCTGTTGTTCTTTACTGCTTTTTTTGAATTTTTACTGTTCTTCATAGTTATACTCTCTACATACACTCTATCTGTGATCTATAACTGTGATTTGGTGGTTTCAAACATAATAATTATTAACTATGAACATTATAAATAAATGGAAATCATTAACTTTAAATATCCTCAAATAATAATTAATCATTCCAAAATATTGTTTAAGAAATAATAGTAAAAATTAATCTTACCATTTTATAAATAATAGTAATAATTTATTTTAAAACCTCATTAATAATCCTTATTATTAATTTCAAACCATAATTATTCTTAAATAGTAAATCTTTCAATTTATTAACTTTTTATATATTCTTAAAAAACATATTAACTATAAAAAATGACTTTTAAACAATAGTAAAATAATTAAATAACTTTAAAATAATATTAAAATAATATTAAAATGATTATATAACTTTATAAACAATATTAATATAATTAATTAACTTAAAAACTATATTAATATATTTAATTAAATAACCTTTAAACAAAATATTTATGAAACCCAATTTTGGCTTTAAAATCGTTTCTTGTCTCAAAAACCAATTCCGACTTAATCGGCAATTTATAGTATTTTAAAAAACACTAATTTGAGGCCAATAACCACCCAACACTTAACCAATATTGATATTGATTTTCTATTACTACTGGGATCTAGTTTTCAACATATAACGATGTTATAACCATAATGTTCACAAACATATTTATAATTCAATAATCCATATAAAGGAAATATTATTGAAACAATATAATTCAATAATAGTGAGGAATCCCGTTGGATCTCTCCAACCTGTTTCCCTGCATCACAAATGTTAGACAATCATAAAAATATAAATCAACCGCTTTGAGGTGGGATTCGTATACAAAGGGGCATTCGCTCTTACATGGGAACGTAATAGGGTCTCATCCGCTCCAATAGGCGGGAATATATCCAACCAACTAATAAATATAATAATTCATTCAAACAATCATCCAACCATCATTATCAACTATAAATCATACTAGTTATCCAAAAAGGTGAGTTTAACTCACCGAAATATTTTGTTGTCGCTGAAGCGTTCCGGTTTGAAACTAAAATTGAACAATGTCCGATTTTAGCCCAAATTTCTGCTGTCTCCAAATTCATCCAAACTAGCTCCATTTCGAAGCTCTCGTCGATTCGAGCGCAATGCAAAAAGTTTCGTCTCGATCGGACCTCGTATGAAGCAGTTATAAATTTTATAAGTTATCGATAAAATTTAAAATTATAATATTATGACTTAACATTATTCATAAGATTACCACTCCACTATTCCTCATCTTCTTCATATTACCAGAGGTAAACATGCATGGGCACCATCAACGTGCACGGCAATGGAGCGAAATGTCCCATTACTCGATGAAATCGCATTCCGTCTTCGCTAATAGCTTACTCTCCTCGATCTTCAATCACCCGAACCCAAGAATTGAAGCTCAGCCTCACCACCTCAAACCTGACTGCTGCTCCTCTCACGTCCGTTCACTGTTCACATGACAGCAATCATCACCGATCCCCCTAAAACCTCAGCCTAAGAAACTACTCTCGATGCTAAATCCAAATCCAAGCTTCTGTTCGCCTGAACCGCCAAAAAATCCAACTGGGTCAAGCCCTAGTCGCTACCTCACCTCTGTTCACCGCTGGTGCTCGAAGAAACTGAAACCGCACTGTAACCTTTCCCTACCAAAATAAAGATCTACCCATTTGCAAGCGAAGATAAAGGCTTTCCATTTTTATAGATTTTATTTTCATTTGTTATGATTTTCGAAAGAAATAGATCTACATTTTCTTTTTTTCTTTTTTCTTTCGTTCTTCCCATGCTTGAAAATGAAGAGTAGGAACATGTTTTTAAAAGAAAGAGGTGGGTATGATCATAGATAGGTAGGGTGGCTGATGTGAATGATTAGTGCAGCTGATGTGAAGGGAACAACGGTCGTGGTCAAGTCTGAATAGAAATATGTTATTTAAAATTTTAAAATATCTAGCTGTATAATTACGGACCCCAATCGAGACGTGCCGCCTGGCGTTTCTAATGTTATAACCCTATTCCAACCGCAATGGAACAAGTTTCGATCATATGCAGAAGATAGTTTTTTGAACCCAATTATAATATTAAATTTTCGATATTAATTTCAATGCGTTTCTATCCCGTACGACCAAACGATACATCTGATCGCTATGAACTTTGACGGTGTATTATAATTCATTATTATGGACCCAATGACACTGGTTTCGTCGAAATCGAAGACAGTGTCCCGGTAGGCTTTTTTTTTGCAATGGTACTTAGATACAACATGTCACTAGGACAACAAACCACAAATCATGTATCAATAAATGTTCGAATCACGTTACGCAAGTTTCGAACTTGTGACCTCTCGCACGAAAGTCGAATCACTTAACCACTGGAACAATGGTTCTTGTCGGAAGGCTATTTTTATATGTTAATTAAAACGAGTTATTTTCAAAATCGAGTAAATCACCTTTAAATCTAATTTAAAAGTTTTATTACCTTCATTCTTGTTAAATAGTGATTAAATAAGCTTTTAAATTATTTTTATCCAAATAAAAATACAAGATTCAATTATTTAAACAATTTCAATTATTAAATTCAGCAACTAAATTATCCAATAAATCGTTATATTTGAAATTCAAGTTATTTAACCTATAAAATTAACTTTTCAATATTTAAAATTAATTAAATATTCCAATTTCAAATAACTAAAATTCTGGGTCGTTACATGTGTTTTATGTGATTAACTCTTCTATGTGATGAGATGGACATTTAAAGCACCACTATAGCTCGCTATATCACACAGTGGATTTTTGATGCTGTGGTTTGCCCAAAAAGCGTTGATAGATAGCGGATCCGCTTAATGCGGCTGGATAGTAGGTTAATCTGCCAAACCATTATTTTTAGTGTGTTGCTAAAAGTACCCAGAAAAATGATAACTAATACCATTTCTAAAGAGCATCATACCTAATCACCATATATGCTATATCATACCATCAAATAAATGAAATAGGCTACCATTTCATATAACCCTAACTTTCCTCTTTCTTCATCGTCTTTAATAAAGCGGTTTTCCTCACTTCACAACAATGAGAAAGTCTATCAGAGTCATCTAGAAAAATCAAGCATCTCAACAAAACACTAATAGTCATTTCTAAATATCACAAAAAAGATTAAACACATCCTAAAGAACAAATAATCATTGCAAATCACATAATAATAAAAAAATTAATCTAAGTCAAAATCACCTCATTTTCTTACTTAGAAATTTGAGTGTTCACTAAGTTGCCTTCTTACTTAGAAGATTCTCTCCCTTCATTGGATAGCAATCCAAAGTTGAAAATTTAATCAATTTTGATAATGTGATTTTGAACTTTGGAGATTTTAGGTAGTTAGGGTTAGAGAGCAATGAAAATGATGGAGGATGACAAAGGAAGAAAATAAGTAAGAGAAGATATACAATGTGAATAAGTTGGGTATAAGGTTTAAGGTTTTAAACGTGATGAAGAAAAAACGCACGTGTTGAGAGCTAAGTGGAAAATTAAAATGGTATTAGGAAGTATCTTCATTAATTCAGATTAATTTAAAAAAATTATGGTATTAGTCAGCATTTTCCTGGGTGCTCTTAGCAGCATACTATTTTTTTGCACCGCTAAAATTTTAGCATTGCTTGGGCCAATTTTTTTTAGCGTCCAGGTTAATGAGTATTACCCTTTTCATTTTGATAAATTCTATTCATACATCAAAAATTAATTTACATACACCGCTATCTTTCCAAGAATATTTATTACTAAATTATCCTTCTTCTTAATTGCATCTTAACTTATCTTTCCTCTATCCCATTAAATTAAAAGTTTAAGATTAATGAAAAATTTATCAAATCAATATATTTTGATGAAGAAGCTAATGATTTTTTCTATCATGAAACCAAAAATTTCATCAGTTAAGATAACTTTCACCATTAGATGTTCTAATTTAAAGTTTATATGTTTTTTTCATAAAATTAGGGTTGATTTTATTCAAATTGATAAATTGTAAGTAATAAAAAAGAAGTTACAATATTAATGGTAGAACATAAAGTCCATTATGACTATTTTTATTTGGTTTAAAGTATAATTTCTATTTTTGCGTACGTGAGTTTTATGTTTGAACGGGGGAATATGATGAAGATGAGAACAAGGTTAATCTTGTAAAAATAACCATGTATGTAAAGTAATTTTTGATATATAAATTTTTGTTATATTTTGTAGTGTATGCTAAATAATTAATGGTGTACAAATAGAATTACCCTTTCATTTTTGCCCTAAATCAATTTACTCAAGAAAGAAACCTAATGAAATAAAATTCCACGTCCTCACCTGATCTTGAACTGCCGTCATTTCCATCGTTCCAACGCCCTAAAGCATTTCATCAACGTTGTTGTCTTGCATCGTAGTCCCCTCTCTAAGTTCTCGCCGTTGACTTGAATGCTACCGCGTTATCGTCGTCGTAATTTGTAACTGCCCATTGTGGAAGAACATGGTGGCTCTGGATCTTTGCTCATGATGGAATGGTGAATTTACTGATGATGAATAAGGTGTTTGATGAAGTGGGAAATTAATATGTGAAAAGAAGATGAAGATACGAAGACAGTGGTGATTACAGAGGTCTGAAGTGATGAAGTTTATTGAGGAAGAAGAAGGAAACTGAACAAATATACTCACTGATACTAGAAACTGTGCACAATTTACATGTACACGGTAGAGTTTTGTTGATTTGAAATGTTAATTTAAGTTTGTACTTGAGAAAGAACAGATCAGTATATGAACATGGATCAAGAAATGAAGATAACCAAAACAAGAACTATAGATCAAGAGAAATTTTAAGTATCAGATTCAAGAACAGAAATATTTTGCAAAAGAATGATCAAGATTTATAATTGATACCAAACTTCACCAAATAATGATATATATTGTCAAGTATATGAAACAAAGATTCAGATTTACAGAGGTTTACGAGCAAAAGAAAAGATAAGCACAAGAATCAACAACTCATAATATTTGCATACAAACTGAACCAGAATTAAATCCTAGTTGAATAACAGTAATCAATTAATAGCGAAATGAGATAATTCATCAAGATCTGAAACAACTAATAACAGAAGTATACTACAGAATATTGCAATGATGATCAAGAACAGTAAGATCAAAACAGATAAGAGCAAATATATGGAAATTGAAACAATCTATAAGCAGAGAACAATACTTAACTGAGCAGGTCCGATTTAACAAGAATGAAACATATAGGTATAAGCACAGGAATGAGCAATATGAAGAGATTAAAGAAGACAAGTATGGCAACAGTATCAAAGTGAAAAGAATAGCATTTTTATTTCAGAGTTTCTTCCTATATCAGTTACAATATCACCTCTACATATATACACGTCAGAGAATTATCACCAACACTTTGCCTACTCAAGCCCAAACATCAAATACAGCCCAGTACAATATAAAGATTCAGACTAACAAAACTCTGGTACTACTGCAACAACCCACATATCAACATCCTGTGTATTTCAGCTATGCACGTGCACATATGCCTACTGTTACATTCCATCATCCCACTGCTCGAGCTTCAACCTCCTCCTCATTTTCCTTTGACATTTCCTCCTTACTTTCATCACTCTCCTGAAGCAGATGATCTCTTTTCTTCTCGAAAATCAGTGCAACATTCCCCTGCTGTTACATCTCCTTTCCACTTCAAGAAGAGACCTTGTCCCAAGGTCTAAGGTAGGAAATTTTCTTACCATTGGCTAATAATCCTCCCAGGTAGCTTCTTCTACAGGTTTCTCCTTCCATTTAATCAAAATTTGAACCACAGCTTCATTATTTCTGGGTATTATTCTTCTATCAATTATATATTCTGGCTGTTCTACAATTTCTTCGACGAAACTAGGAACATCATCTTGCACAATAATAGAGCTTCCTACCTTTTTCTTCAATTGAGATACATGGAAGACAAGATGGATTTTTGCAGTGGCTGGTAGATGGAGTTTATAAGCTACTTCTCCAATTTTTTCAATTACTTCATATGGTCCATAGTACTTGGGTGAGAGCTTGCAAGTCTTCTGATTTCTGGCTGTCAATTGCTTGTAAGGTTGAAGCTTAAGAAACACCCAATCTCCTACTTCAAACTTCATCTTTGATCTTCTTAAATCTGCATACTTCTTCATTCTTTCACGTGCCAACCTCAAACTATCCTTTAAATACTTTAACATTATGTCTCTAGTGAACAACATCTCCTCTACTTGCTCCACTTTAGCTGTGTTTTGGACATAGGATAGGAGAGTAGGTGGGTCAATACCATACACGGCTTTGAATGGAGTTGTGCTGGTTGAAACTTTCCAAGTAGTATTATACCAATATTTAGCTAGTGTTACTCCATTCATTAGGTTTATGGCAGATGAAGCATCTCAAATACCCCTCCAATATCTTGTTAATCACTTCTGACTGCCCATCGCTTTGAGGATGGTAGGCAGTGCTTAGCTTTAAGCTACTGCCTTGCAACTTGAAAAGTTCTTGCCAAAATTTGCTTGTGAATATAGAGTCTCTGTCACTAACAATGGTTTTGGGTATGCCATGTAAGTTAAACACACCATTAAAGAACACAGTAGCAACATCTTTGGCAGTATAGGGGTGGCTGAGAGGAAAGAAGTGGGCATACTTGCTTAGCCGATCAACAACAACAAGTATAACAGTGTATTTGTCACTTTTGGGAAAACCAGCGATAAAATCCATGGCTATGTCGGTCCAAATCATTTCAGGAATAGGCAATGGTTGCAGCAATCCAGGTAGCAGAACATTCTCCCCTTTATTTCATTGACATTGTTCACACTCTTTCACAAAAACTTCCACATCTCTTCTCATTTTTTTCCAATAAAATACTTGCTTTAACTTCTTTAAAGTAGGTTTAATTCCAGCGTGCCCACCCAAAGGTGTTGAATGATGCTCTTGTATCAGTGACTGTTGCAATCTGCTGAGATGATGATCCACAAAAATCTTTCCCTTGTAAAAAATCAACCCATCAACTATTTTATACTTGCTACTGCTGAGTTCTTTATCCAGAACTCTTTTGATCCGCCGCTGATACCAATCAGATGAAAGTAAAGTATGCTTAAGCTCCTGCAACCATGGAGTTTGTACTACAGAGATAGCTTGTGTTTCTGCTTCATCCCAGTTATTTGCTTCCTTTCTCAATAATGCGTCGGCTATTATATTATCTTTCCCAGATTTGTATTCTAACTTATAATCAAAGCCGTGCAATTTAATGAGCCACTTGTGTTGCAGCCCCGTATGTCATTTCTGAGTCAATAAAAACTTTAAACTTTGGTGATCGGTTTTAATAATAAATTGCCTCCTCAAAAGATATTGAGCCCATTTTTTGGTGGCTAAAATAATGGCCAATAATTCCTTTTCATAAGTAGACAGCAACAAGTTTCTTCCATGTAAAGCTTTGCTCATGTATGCTATAGGTTGGTTATTCTGAAGTAATACTGCTCCCACACCTTGGCTACTGGCATCACACTCGAGAGTAAAAGGTAGAGAAAAATCTGGCATAGCTAATATCGGAGGTCTGGTGAGACAGTGCTTCAATTTCTCGAAAGCTTCTCTTGATAGATCGGTCCATATGAAGGCATTTTTCTTAAGCATGTCAGTAAGCGGACTTGCAATTTTTCCATAGTCTTTAATAAATTTCCTATAGTAGCCAGTTAACCCCAAAAATCCTCATAGTGATTTTAAATTTTTGGGTAATGGCCATTCCATGACTGCTTGAACTTTGCTTGGATCAACAGCTAGGCCTTGATATGAAATAATGTGGCCCGAGTATTCTAGAGACTGCTTCGCAAAGCTGCATTTTGACAATTTAATCACCAGCATATTTTGTTGCAACGTATGAAATGTAGTCTTGAGATGATCAAGGTGCTCTTTCCAGTCCTTGCTGTAAACTAAAATGTCATCAAAAAATACCAGAACAAACTTCCTCAAATAGGGTTTAAACACATGGTTCATCAGGGATTGAAAGGTGGATGGAGCATTAACTAGACCAAAAGGCATCACAAGGAATTCATAATGTCCCTCATGTGTCTTAAAAGCTGTCTTGTATACATCTTCTTCACACATACGAACTTGATTGTACCCTGATCTTAAATCCATTTTAGAAAAATAGGAAGCTCCTTGTAACTCATCAAACAGGTCATCAATCATAGGTATGGGAAACTTATCTTTAATAGTACAAGCATTTAAGTTTCTATAATCAACACACAATCTTTACGTTCCATCTCTTTTTCTGACCATCACCACAGGGGAAGAGAATGGGCTACTGCTATGCTTGATAACTCCGACTGCTAATAATTCATTTACAATTTTTTCCAACTCATTTTTTATGTGATACGAATGTCTATATGGTTTAAGGCAAATCGGTTTAGTATTAGGGAGAAGAGGAATTTTGTGGTCATGTTCTCTTTTTGGGGGTAGGAATGGAACAGTGGATGTAATTTCAGGGTATTGGTCAATCAGTGCTTGGATGGATGGGGGTAGGATTGGAGTCTGCTCTTCTTTCAAGTCAACTTGGTAGCATAATAACATACTCAACTGACCATGTGCATTTTCTTTATCTATAGCCTTTTTATCAACAATCTTCATCTCTTCTTGACTGAGTCCTTGCCAAGTATAATACTTGTTATTATATCAAAATTTAACTTGTAATTGTTCCAAGTTTAAAGTCACTTCCCCCAAGCTTTTCATCCATTGAGCACCCAATACAACTTGGCAACCTTCCAAGGGCAATAATAACAAATCAATGGGCATTTTGCATCTGACGCAGCATGGAAGTAGATCTGAACCAGCGGTCAAATCTATCCCGGATCTAATCACGAATTGCGAAAACAATGAATCGATGAAACAAGATAAACTGATGAATTGATGATACCCAAGTGCCCAAATCCGCTGATCTCTCGAGATACCGGATTCTAGCTATCTTCAACACGTTGATCGCGCACGATACCGCGTTAGAAGATCAACGATTCTTCGACGTTGATCTCGCACACGAGATTCCATGAATCGGCTTCAAAATCGTTGATTCGAGCGCACTCGAATATCCGAAGATGGAGAAAGGAGATCACACTCAACTTACAATTTCAAAAGAGGCACAAAGCTCTCAACAATTCTAATTCAAAAATCAACTCCTTTTACAAATGACCATACACCCCTATTTATAGGAAATTACAACACATGCGACTTCAACACATGCGACTCACGACTTAACAACATATGACATAAGAACAATAACGACATAACAACAATGCGACTTAACAAATACAACACGACTTAACAAACAAATAAACGACTCAAGAAAATAAAATACAAACGACTTAACGACATATGACTTATCAAACAATGCGACATAAGCAAGTAATGACATAGCAATCGGCGACATAAGAATCTTCGGCCTAGCAATCAGCGACCTAAAAAGCTTCGGCAGCGACATAAGGATTCTGGAACGACATCGCGACATAAGGAATTCGCGACCTACCGGAGCGACATAAGGAGCACGTGACACAAGAAGCATGGCAGCGACCTACTGGAGCGGCTTCGACTTAAGGAGCTTGCGACCTACTGGAAGCGCGATTCAGGAAATTCGTGACCTACTGGTATGTCGTTCGCGACATAATGAAGCTCGCGAGTTAAACTGGAATGACCTAGGGCTTCGTTCGCGACCTAAGGAGGAGCGGCTTCGTTCGCGACCTAAGGAAGCATCTCGAAGCGACGTATGATGGATCAGAGCGACGCGACTTAGGGTTTGGACGATTTCGCGACTTAAGGTATGCGCTGCATCAGCATCCCTGACATTTTAGCATTACATTTCTACATATACCCGAGCCCGTCAACTTTTCACCATTGGCCACAGTCACTTCATAAATCTTGGATTCATCGATAGACAGTTCTAGCCTCTTGGCAATATGTGTATTGATAAAACTATGTGTCGATCCTGAGTCAATGAGAACTTGCACTGGTTTCCTATTGATGATCCCCTTCACTTTAATGGTAGATAAAGCTGGAATTCCACACATTGCTTGTAAAGTAACGGAGAGTGCTTCTTCTACCGCTATCTCCTCTTCAAGTTCACAAAAATCATCCTGAGAATTATTTTCTGCATCCTCCTCTTCCTTAAGCGTCATTAACCCTTCCAAAACATACACATGAGAATTCTTACATTTATGATCCTTTGACCACTTTTCTTTGCAACCATAACACAGATTTTGTCTTCTCATTTCCACAATCTGATTAGGAGTCAACCCTCTACTTCTTGCTATACTTTCAACAGTAGTGTTGCTGCTGCCACGAGATATGGGGTTAGGTTGATTAGGTGTTGAGTCTTTGACATAGGCAGGGGTAGGATGAGTGGTGATAGGCTTAGAGATAGGAGTATGGGGCTGGTTAGCATTAGAAGTTTTATGGTTCTTTCGGGTATGTGTGTACTTGCATTCAAACATTTTGGCTAATGCTACCGCTTCTCTGAAATCAACTGGCCTTGAAGTCATAACATCATATCGAATCTCCTCCTTCAACCCACCAATAAACCTATCAAGCAAAAATTTAGGTGGTAGGGTCTCAATTACTGCTTGTAACTGTTCAAAGCGACTAAGGTATGCTCTCACTGTGGTATATTGTTTGAGTTTGGATAATGTTTCATAGGGCCTCTCCATCTCCTCCGGGTTAAATCTCACTAAAATCTCTTCTTTAAAAACTGACCACAATTCATGATTAAGTACTGTATTTGTATACCAGTGATACCACTGCAGCGCCTCTTTCTTTAAGTAAAAAGAATAAATCTCTACCCAATACTGCTCCTCAGTATGTTGAAGTCTAAAAAATTGTTCGACTTGTCTCAACCAATCAGCCACTCCTTCATCACCAGAAAAAGTAGGGAAATCTAGTTTGTAAGAGGTCATAGGATTGGGATAATGAATATTGGTATAAGTAGAAGGGGGATGGGAATAGTTTGGACCAGGATTTCTTGGAGCGGGAAGGTCTAGATTCAATGGATAAGGAGCATTTCTGGGTTGGGGTTGGTGGTTTCTTGTACCGGTGGTTGCAATATAAGGAAGATTCTCACTGTTTTGGATTGGTGGATGAAACTGAGGTATTGGTGGAGGGCCTGTGGGAAATGCAGGTGGTGGTGCTTGAGATTTGAGTTTCAACTGTTGCATATCATTGGAAAGAGAAGTAAGGACATTGTGGAATCCTTCGAATCTGGTAGTGATGTCATGCTCCAGTTTTCTGTTGCTATGCTCTAATTGGGTTAAAGATTTAGTGATATTCTCATTAAACTCTCCTTGTCGTTGCAATAGTAGTTCTTGATCAAGAAAGGGTGGATGTGTATAAGAATTGCTTTTATTGAGGCTTGGATCGATCTGGGGTTCTATTTCCTCCCCATTTAGTGGCTCTGATGCCAAATTGGAAGAACATGGTGGCTTTGGATCTTTACTCATGATGGAATTGTGAATTTACTGATGATGAATAAGGTGTTTGATGAAGTGGGAAATTAATATGCAAGAAGAAGATGAAGATATGAAGACAGCGGTGATTACAGAGGTCTGAAGTGATGAAGCTTATTGAGGAAGAAGAAGGAAACTGAACAAATGTACTCACTGATACTAGAAACTATGCACAATTTACATGTACACAGCAGAGTTTTGTTGATTTGAAATGTTAATTTGAGTTTGTACTTGAGAAAGAACAGATCAGTATATGAATATGGATCAAGAAATGTAGATAACCAAAACAAGAACTATAGATCAAGAGAAATTTTAAGTATCAGATTCAAGAACAGAAATATTTTGCAAAAGAATGATCAAGATTTATAACTGATACCAAACTTCACCAAAGAATGATATATATTGTCAAGTATATGAAACAAAGATTCAGATTTACAGAGGTTTACGAGCAAAAGAAAAGATAAGCACAAGAATCAACAACTCATAATATTTGCATACAAACTGAACCAGAATTAAATCCTAGTTGAATAACAGTAATCAATTAATAGCGAAATGAGATAATTCATCAAGATCTGAAACAACTAATAACAGAAGTATACTACAGAATATTGCAATGATGATCAAGAACAGTAAGATCAAAACAGATAAGAGCAAATATATGGAAATTGAAACAATCTATAAGCAGAGAACAATACTTAACTGAGCAGGTCCGATTTAACAAGAATGAAACATATAGGTATAAGCACAAGAATGAGCAATATGAAGAGATTAAAGAATACAAGTATGGCAACAGTATCAAAGTGAAAAGAATAGCATTTTTATTTCAGAGTTTCTTCCTATATCAGTTACAATATCACCTCTACATATATACACGTCAGAGAATTATCACCAACACTTTGCCTACTCAAGCCCAAACATCAAATACAGCCCAGTACAATATAAAAGATTCAGACTAACAAAACTCTGGTACTACTACAACAACCCACATATCAACATCCCGTGTATTTCAGCTGTGCACGTGCACATATGCCAACTGTTACATTCCATCATCCCACTGCTCGAGCTTCAACCTCCTCCTCATTTTCCTTTGACATTTCCTCCTTACTTTCACCACTCTCCTGAAGCAGATGATCCCTTTTCTTCTCGAAAATCAGTGCTAACATTCCCCTGCTATTACACATTGTCTTTTGATCAAAGTTGAATCCCACTCTTCTCTTGCTTTTGAATGAAATTGCTACTATCAGGTAGTCCAATTTTATATTTTTGGTTTGTGTTTCTAGCTTTTCATTGGTAATTTAGTTGAAGCAGTTGTGATAACATAAATTGTGATGATTTACAGTAATGAACGATTGTAAACTATAATTCCTAAATCTATATTAGCTTCAATGGTTTTACTAAATTGTGGTTGATTTACACTGTGGTTGATTTATAGTTTGATGTAGTTGTTAATTGTTATGATATAACACACCATGGAAGATTTACAAATAACTAATTTTATATACAACTATGATTTACAATTTATTTTTATTTAACTCTCTGCTTTTATTGGTTCAATAGAGTACCTAATGAATGCATTTTTTGTATACATTTTATTGTACCTATTAAGTGTCTTTATTGTATTCACTATGGTCTGCAAAGAGTTTCTTTTTTAGTTTTATCACAGAAATTAAATTAAACCATTGTTACGGATTTTAGACTATACAATGTCAATAAGACACCAGTATGTAAAAATATTAAATTTGTTAACTGTTGTTACCAACTTTGGTGATAAGATAAAATTTGTAAAAGAAGCAGGCTCGACCTCTCTCAACAACTACCTTGGTTTAAACAATACTGACTATGCCAGAATTTAAGTTGATGTGTTACATTCAATGTTTGGCTTATTATGTATGTAGGAGGATTTATTGTAGCTATTTTGACTACTTTTTATTTTTATTTTCAGCACTTAGATATGTCTTCGGAAGGTTCAATAATCCAACTAGTGCAGTATCCACTATATTAAAGCTAAACTCTCTGGCCCGGCATGGAAATGGGGAGAGTGTCGAGATCCAATAAAAAAACATAATGTTTGGTGTAAGTTATGCGACAGTAAAATTTGGAGGAGGAATTTCTTGTTTAAAAGCGAATCTTTTTGGCATCAAAGGAAATTGTACTGCAATATTTTGTTGCAAATGAACAAGATATTGAGGAATTGTCCATATGTATGATCATCATTATGGATACGGGTCTTTTCCACAGAAAAAGAGAACCTTTTGTTACAATAGAAGCAGAAGTGATGTGGATCATTCAAGATCGAAGTCGATTTGCTTTATAAAAAGAAGATATCAATGAACTTATGTCCATTGGTAACTATAAAGATACAAAAAAAATTTAATCGGTAGATGAAACTAGAAAGAAAAAAGATGAAAAGCTAGAATTCGTGGTATTATTGAAAAACAAGATGAAGATGACAATATTGTTAAAGAGCAAGAAACTGCTGATTCAAATAATGCAAATGTTAGTACAAATAAAAAAAGAAACATAAATTTTTTAGAGGTCTTCTTCTTCATTCTCATCATCTTCTTCATTCTCATCATCAACTTTATATAAAACCAACCTTCATAAGCAAGCTTCAAAGAAAATTGTATGCAAATTTTTTTATAAATGGGGATATGAGGTGGGATTATCTTTCAATGATGTGCATACATCAAGCTTTGGTGATATGGTTCATGCAATTGGTGATTATGGAAGAGGTGTTATTAACTTAGATATGTTGCTTATTTCACATTTTAGCGCATTTTCACCATTAATGATTATTATATTTTTTAAGAATGCCTCCACCATGCAATATGAGAGTGACACACTAAGTCTCACATAATTTGTAATTAGAGTGATGGCGCAAACATGTAATACCTCACCATGTGAAAGCAATTGAAGCGCATTTGATCATGTAATTTTTTTTTAAACTTGGTATTTTAAAGCGGTTTTTAACTTAGTTTTATTTTGAACGCAGTTTTTTATGAATAGTTTTTTAGAAGTTTTTTAAAAACAGTTTTGAAAGCAGTTTTTGAAAGCAGCTTTCTAAAATTAAATTTTTAAAAGCAGTTTTGAAAGCAGTTTTTTTAAAACTTAGTTTTTTTTATAGCAGTTTTGAAACTCAGTTTTATTCTGAATGAAGTTTTAAATGCAGTTTTTTAAAAGCAGTTATTTGAAAGCAATTTTTTAAAACTTAGTATTTTTAAAGCATTTTTTTTCAAGACCTAGCATTTTAAAGCAGTTTTGAAACTCAGTTTTATTTTAAAAGCAGTTTTGTTTGAAATATCTTTTTAAAGATGCACCATTAGTTTGATGCATGTTAGGTGCAATCATTATCTGACTTATTTCCATATATTCATGTTTGGATGCAGTCATATATTCTCTTTAGGGAATATCCATAAACTTTTTTTGACACAACAAAACAAAAAATTTCTTACAACTGGTGCACAAAGGTGCAGTTTATAGTCTATAAGCTGATACACAACATAATGCATTTGAAAAGATATGTACAGTTTGCATTAATCCTATGTTTAATAACCATGTGTGTTACTCCATGATTAAAATAACTCCATCACACAACTATGTGAATCTTTCAATCCATGTCCGTCTGTTCAAATTAACTACAAATTTCCAACAAAAATTACTGGCAAATTGTTATATAATTCTTATGATCACATTCGACCAGAGCGGAATGATTTCACATGAAACAGTCCATGCTATAGATCTCTTGAAACATTAACCTGCAAGTTTTTTCCTATAAAATTACAATTGCATTCCAAGAAGATAAATTTTCTACATTATGAAAAATTGAACCATCTTGTTTATATTCATTACAATCGAAAACTAGAGATAAGATCCAAATAAAGCCTTACCGATGGTAACAGCGATCCAATTGTTTCAAAAGAAATTGATGAATGGATTGTTCCACGTAAGGAAGAACTTCAAGATTCAATGGTCGAAGGCGATGATTAACGTTAGAGCAAGTTCATTCTATAAGGAACAGAGATGAAAATGAAGGTCCAAATACTATAAGCCGTGTAAGGAGAAGGTTGTTTGTGGATGATGAGAATGAAGAAGATCAAGATTTAGATGCTGAGGTAGAAATTGAAGAGCTAGTTGGACTAGATTTATGATGCAGCGCGAGATAAAGATAAACGGCTTACCTTAAGTCGCTTCCCTGAATCGCGCTCCTCCTTAGGTCACGAACGAAACCGCTCCTCCTTAGGTCGCGAACGAAGCCGCTCCTCCTTAGGTCGCGAACGAAGCCGTCCTAGGTCGTTTCCGTGTTCCTTATGTCGCGCTCCAGTAGGTCGAAGCCGCCCTAGGTCGCTGCCGTGTTCCTTGTGTCGCAAATCCCAGTAGGTCGCGAGTTTCTTATGTCGTGAAGCCTAGGTCGCTGAAGAATTTTATGTCGCTGATGCCTTATTTCTTATGTCACTCCCACTATGCCGCATTGTCTTAAGTCGTTAAGTCGCTAAGATGCTTAAGTCGCTCAAGTGGATATGGCTGTTTGTTAAGTCGTATGATGTGTAAGTCGTATGTCGCATTATTGTTAAATCGTATGAAGTTGTAACTCGTTTGTTGTTACGTCGTTACCTGCTTAAGTCGTATGTCGTTAAGTCGTTGTATTCTTGAGTCGTTTGTTTGTTTGTTAAGTCGTGTTGTAATTGTGTTGAGTCATGTGGTGTTGTACTTTCCCTATAAATAGGGGTGTGTTGTCATTTGTAAAAAGGGTGGATTTTTGAATAAAATTTGTTGAGAGCTTCGTGCCTCTTTTCAAATTGGAAGTTGAGTGTGATCTCCTTTCTCCATCTTCGGATATTCGAGTGCGCTCGAATCAACGATTTTGAAGCCGATTCACGGAATCTCGTGCGCGAGATCAACGTCGAAGAATCATAGATCTTCTAACGCGGTATCGTGCGTGATCAACGTGTTGAAGATAGCTAGAATCCGGTATCTCGAGAGATCAACGGATTTGGGCATTTGGGTATCATCAATTCATCAATTTATCTTGTTTCATCGATTTATTTTTCCGCAACTCGTGATTGAATCCTGGATAGATTTGACCGCTGGTTCAGATCTACTTCCGTGCTGCATCATTTTGGTATCAGAGCAAGGAGATGAACTTTTCCAAGTTCGTTGGGTGTTCGTGAGATTTCAAACAAGTTGGGGAGTTTTGATTCGAGATTTTTTGGGATCAAAGTGAAGTTTGTGTTTAGATCCGTTGAAGATTTGATCATGCCTCCGAGACGTTCTAACCGCTATCAAAATGTTGAAGATTTATATAGAAGATGCTGAACAAATGGGACAACGTATCGATGAAAGGTTCAATAAGGGTTTCGAGAGAGTAGAGAGAATGATGTCTGACATGAATCGAAATCAAAGGAGAGTGTCGCCACATTGTGATAGAGAAAGGAGAGAACCATCCTTGTCGATAAATCGAGATCGTGGATTTCGAGACAATCATGATGATCGGAATGAAGAAAGAAGAGCTTATCATGGTTACGAGCATGAGCCATATTGTGATTATGAAAAATGTCGAGTAGAGGAAAGAAGAAGTAGAGAGGACGTGCATGGTCCTAGAAGAGTCAATGTTCAGAATCGACATAGAAGCTCATCTAATTTTGAAGAAGATAGTTATAGTGATAGTGTTCACTTTCGGTATCCAGGTCAAGGGCAAAATCGATATAGGAATGTTGAAGAGAATGGTCATACACGGGAGTCAAGGATGGACACAGAAATTCTAGAATTCCGAGGTGGTCTACAAGCAGAGGAATTATTTGATTGGTTATCAAAGGTTGAAAAGATTTTTGAACTCAACAATGTGCTTGAAGATCGTCAAGTTAAGTTAGTTGCTACAAGATTGAGAGGAAGAGCTATGAATTGGTGGCAACAAACTAAATCAACCAGAGAGAAAATGGTAATCCAAAGTTGTCACGTGGGATAAGATGAAAAGGATGATGAAGGCAAATTTCTTACCCTATAATTATCAAGCTCGTATGAACCAACAGTTGCAGAAGTTGAGTCAAGGGAGTCGAGGAAAGGGTGTGGTTACAAACCCCAGCAATCAGAATAAAGGTGTTAATTGCAGTATAAATGTTTCTAAGAGAGTCAACGAACCAGTTGTACATGGAATCACTAAGACAAATGTTGATGACCGAATTAAGCGCTATCATTATCAGGAGTCTGACCATAGAAGTATTGAATGTACGGAGTCCAAGAAGAAAACCTTAGTTGTAGAAGAATGTGAAAACGAGGATGTGGATGATTCTACTGAAAGCGAGCCGGAAAAGGAAGAGGAACTGACTAGTCCATTATCTTTCAGCGAAAGTGTTGAAGAAGCGGAAGGTAGTGCTGAATCATTGGTTAGGTATGAGGCAAGTGAAGAGCTTAAAACTCCCGAGGAGGTTAAACCAATGTTATAAGAGTTTGAAGAGGTCGGTCCTACGGAATCGTTCGAAGAATTACCACCAAAGTTTGACAACGAAGATGAAGAGGTCGAGTTAGAGAACGATGAATGTAATTTGTTGATGGGATTTTATTCAACGTCAAAGTATGTGGATGTAGAAGTTGATTACTCTTCACCGCCAAAGATTGATGTCGATAGTATGGAAGAAGAAATTGTGTTCGGAGTTGAGGTAAATAACTTGATGATGGAGGATTCTTGCTTAACACCTGAGCTTATGGATGAGAGCCAGCCAAGTGTAAATTCCTTAGTTTCCGAAAAACCCGAACAAAGTGAAAGTGAAACAGAAGAGAAGGCAGAATCAGATAGTTTATTATCTTTGAAAGAGTTCGTTAATAAAATGAAAGATAGTGATGAATTATCAATGTTGATTGAATATGGAGAAAGTTCTGATTTTGAGAATCCTGAAGAGGTTGAAGTATTTGAAGAGTTTGAAGATGAGATTTCTGAGGAACTGCCTGAAGAAACTAGTCTTGTATTTTTGGAAGGGTCTGTTGAAAAGGTGAAAAATAGTAATGAATTGATTGTGTTGACCGGGCAAGGAACGAGTAAAGATCTTGAGGTTTTTGAGGAAGTTGGATCAGAATTCGATGAGTCTGAAGTTGAATATCCTGAGGAATTACCCGAAGAGTTACCACCACTACATGACATTCAGCATCAAACTGAATTAGTACCAGATGCTATTTTACTGCGGGGATTGTATGATCTTGTGAATCTGAAAGAACAGGAAGAGTTGAAAAGACAGGAGGAAGAAAATGATTGTCAGTTGGAGTTGCTTGATCATGTCCGCACTGCTGACGTTGTCAACGTCAACTGCTTGGAACCGTTTCATGAAAATAAACATGTCAAAGAAGAAGCGAGTGGGAGTTCATTTCAATTAGGGGAAATTGTTGCAACACATCAAGGGAAGATTCTAAATGAAGATACACCTGAACGAGATAAGGAAAGACAAGAATCTGGGCATGAGTCATCACACTTCTTCAGTCGTAACTTCCTAAGTCGCTCCGCGATTTTAAACTTCCTTATATCGTCTCGCATTTTCGTCACGTTTTGGTTCTATATCACACCTTCCTATTGGCACAAGCATCATGATGTCATCTCCCTCAGATCACTTCCTTATGCCTCCTGCCTAATGCTACGTCTGCTTTATGCCATGCGTTCCTAATGTCGAGCCACATCTTCAAAGGGTCAAGACAAGATCAATCTCAAGAGTGGTTATCACCAGAGCCGCATCACACCAGATAATGAATGGAAGTCAGCGTCTCGAAGAAGGAAAAAGTGTGAATTCGGGACAAATTCTTTTCAACCAGGGGAGAATGATGCAGCGCGAGATAAAGATAAACGGCTTACCTTAAGTCGCTTCCCTGAATCGCGCTCCTCCTTAGGTCGCGAACGAAGCCGCTCCTCCTTAGGTCGCGAACGAAGCCGCCCTAGGTCGCTGCCGTGTTCCTTATGTCGCGCTCCAGTAGGTCGAAGCCGCCCTAGGTCGCTGCCGTGTTCCTTGTGTCGTGAATCCTAGTAGGTCGCGAGTTTCTTATGTCGCGAAGCCTAGGTCGCTGAAGAATTTTATGTCGCTGATGCCTTATTTCTTATGTCGCTCCCACTATGTCGCATTGTCTTAAGTCATTAAGTCGCTAAGATGCTTAAGTCGCTCAAGTGGATATGGCTGTTTGTTAAGTTGTATGATGTGTAAGTCGTATGTCGCATTATTGTTAAATCATATGAAGTTGTAACTCGTTTGTTGTTACGTCGTTACCTGCTTAAGTCGTATGTCGTTAAGTCATTGTATTCTTGAGTCGTTTGTTTGTTTGTTAAGTCGTGTTGTAATTGTGTTGAGTCGTGTGGTGTTGTACTTTCTCTATAAATAGGGGTGTGTTGTCATTTGTAAAAAGGGTGGATTTTTGAATAAAATTTGTTGAGAGCTTCGTGCCTCTTTTTAAATTGGAAGTTGAGTGTGATCTCCTTTCTCCATCTTCGGATATTCGAGTGTGCTCGAATCAACGATTTTGAAGCCGATTCATGGAATCTCGTGCGCGAGATCAACGTCGAAGAATCGTAGATCTTCTAACGCGGTATCGTGCGCGATCAACGTGTTGAAGATAGCTAGAATCCGGTATCTCGAGAGATCAACGGATTTGGGCATTTGGGTATCATCAATTCATCAATTTATCTTGTTTCATCGATTTATTTTTCCGCAACTCGTGATTGAATCCTGGATAGATTTGACCGCTGGTTTAGATCTACTTCCGTGCTGCGTCAATTTAGAGGAAGATGTAGAAGATGGCAATGAATCTATTGATATCGACATCTAAAGTTTTAGTTCTTGATATGTTTTTGTGCTTTGGCGGATGTACATATTTAGATGGAAACAATAGTCATGATATCGGATATCTAAGGTTTTTGCTTTTTTGCTTTATACCTTGCTTTTAAATTTGGTGTTAATTCTAATACTTATATAACAGTGTGATATATTGTTGGTTATTTTAAGAGCAAATTTTATGCTTTATGTGTTAATTTTGTTTATGCTTATTCCTTTGCTTGGAAATAACAAACAATACTTCCTCTTCTATTTTGTTAGGAATTTTACATTCATATTTTATGATAAAGAAGCACTGGATGTAGAGTGTTATTGTTAATTCTTAGTTGCATTACTTTCATTCTCAATGAGGTTACTTAAAAAATGGTGCTTTGCATATTTTTTAGTTTTTAGTTCTCAACCAAAATCATTTGACATGTTCTTGTACTTAGAAATCTACTTAGAAAACTAAATTGTAACTCATTAACGATAAAATAGTAGTGAAGATGCTAGTATGGTTGATGTTATTACCATATTTTAATATAGATACATATATAATCATTAAATCAAAAATTTATTGATTTTAACTACACAAATGTTAAGTTTACCATTATTATATATTGGATCTTATTATAGTTAGCAGTTTTATGCATTACTTAAAGTCATCTGCTATACCTAGATAAATCCCTGATATCACTTTTCACATCTCGACCGCTATGGAACCACTAAGCGCTTTAACTGTCCAGGTTATGAGAATATCGAATAAACAGAGTTGTAATACCAATCAGTTTGAGACTTTTAGTAATATTTCTTCGGTTATTTTTTGAACTTGTTGCATAGAATATTCTATGTTGGAGCTAGCGTATAGTATACACATTAAGTAAACAAGCAAGTAACACCTGGTTGTATGGAACACCAAAGTCCATATTTGTTCAGTTACTCCTTATGAGTAGATAACACTCGAATAGGGATAATAGTATTGGGGTATTGCATGCGTTGTATATTTGAGGCGACGCTCATTAGGGTGAGCATGGCTGCGTGCTATAGTTGTGTGCCTATATATATATATATTGATGTCTATCAACTTGCATGCTCCTATTATCCATCGAGGAGTGAACAAAATTAGGCAAGTGTCCATCCTAGCTCTTAATTGTAAGGTCACAACCTACATTCATGATACAGCTTATTGTATATGTCATGACTAAGTATTATTTCCCCTTATCATGTAGGCGAGCAGTTTGTTATCATTTGGGGCACTTGCAGGGTCATGACCTTTTCATAGCATTAACTTGCACCTGGTGGATATTGGGTTATGAAGGTCGTTGAGGTAACCAGAGACTATAAGAGTAGTGTTGGGGTATGTGGGGAAGGCTCCTGGAGCAGACAAGTAGGCTGTCAATCTCCCGTCTAGTTATGATGTGCGATAGATAAACATACGACATTTGTACACCTCTTTTAGATGTTGTATGAGGATAAATTAATGACTATACTTGAGACTGTGAGTCTAATGCACGGTCAATCCCCATACTTAAATATTGACTAGTTTTCTATCTAACCTCAGAATGATATGAGTGCATTATGAAAAGTAAAGGTTATTTGCTAACCACTAGGCTTAACAATAGAAAAAAGGATTAAATATGTAGTTGAAAGGTAAATAACACAAGATATAGAGTGGTTCAACAAAGCTGCCTATGTCCAGTGTGAAATTTTCTTACTGTATATATTTCTCTTGAATATTAAGAAAAAAGGTGATACTTAAGACTAACAAAGCTATGTAATCTTAAGGACTTAAGTGGTAACAAGCACTGAATTTTGCATAGTATAAAGAATTTTTTAATGTTTGAACCTATTTTAAGTTGCAACGCAGAGGCATTTATAGTAGTTGAACTGGATGGTGGACAGTTGAGATTGCGCTATAGATTTGTGGGAGAAGTGATTGATCGTTGATCGGACTGTAGCGGTGTATGGTCGACAGCTTTAAAGTGTGTCAGAAGATGTGTCGTAGTGGAGAATGTACTCGTTGTTTCTCTGTACTAGACGTAGGCTTGCATTAAATGCGTATTTAATGCTAATGGTAAGTCATATTGCTTCAACCATCCAACTGCGGTGTTTAAGATGGATGGATGGACAACTTTGTCATTCACTTGAGTGCCCACATAGCTAAGCTTGCCGACCAGCTATCAGCAACATGAAAGAGACTTGAAATCTTCTTGAGGACTAAGCAAGGAAGATGGTTAACGACCAGGCGCAAGGAGGCCGGGAGGGAGGCCTGATGCCGGTTAGAGTTGGTTGTACTGAAGCCATGCTAAAGATAGACCATGCTTGGGCCATTCATGCGTGATGTTCTATCTTTTGGGGTGGGCTTGGATAGGAGCCGACCGTTGGTTGATGCGATGTCAGGCAAATTGTGTTGGCTTTTAGCTGTTGTTATAAAAAGTTCGATATAGGAGAGCCGGTCTAGACCAAGTCGGGCCTGGTCCAAACCTTGTCTAAGCCTGAAGGTTTCTTTGGGATGAGACGACCAGACCTCATCTTAGTGCATTTCTGAGTAGAAAGATTGGTTTGAGATCAACATGGGCTTGGGCCGGACTTTGCGGTCCGATGGCAGATTAATTGGGACTGACTTTGATTGGGGCAGACTACCTTCAATTGGCCTACTAACTATTTGCTAGAAAATTGAGCAAAATTTTGCCCCCTAATTTCATATCCGCTAGCGGGTGCAGGCTTGAAAAATCATACAAATCTCGTCGATTGATGGCTCTATAGTGCATTTAATATGCTTTGCACATGGCTTTATGCAATGGGCTGTATCGGTTCGTTTTCCCAAACGTGGCAAGTGATGTATCACGTCTCCCTACATGCATTACTTGACTTAAGATTGATCTATTTTCAACGGCTGGGATTCTTTTTGTCTTTTGAATTCAATGCATGCGATTGAAGGAGCAAGTATATAAATACCCCCTTTACTTCTTCCTTGAGCCCTTAAAATCGTTCTTCATAAAGAAATTCAAAGCTTGTGAATCATTAGCAATTCTTTATTTATAAAAAGCCATTGGCTTCATCATTAGTTTTCTTTCCAAACGCCTTTGCAAGCATGCCTTTTTATCAAATTTAGCTGGGATGTTGAGAAAGGAGAAAGCTCTTTGGTGTTTGAACTACTACTTATTGATTGTAGTTCAAACCATTGGTTGAAAACTTCTGCTTAGGGTGGACTGTGCCTTGCTGCTTGGCTTAGACCCTTGCCTATCGGCTAAGGTTATGATGGTGGTCAAACTTCAGTCTCTAACTAATGATCTAGCAGAAGCTAGGGCACTTCCTTGCTTTGAGGCTCTGACACTCCCGACCTCAGGTTGGCTTGGAAGCTTCTAGGCTTCTTTGGAAGGTGTAGGAGCTGTAGCCTCAGCTTCTTCTATCATGGCCAAATATTGGTTTTCTCATTGGCGAGGTTGTTTAGAAGCTTTCAAGGTCTCTTCTGAGACTCAATGTGGAAGGCTTTAAAGATGGGAGCACACTCAATTTTCTTCAATAAGTTTTGGATCGGTTGGAGTATCTAAAGTGCTTCTTCGGCAAAGCCAAGGGCTTTTTGGGCGGTGATAAGTATGCGGGCTGGCCTGCCTTTGATGAGTTGTTGCGTACTTCTTCTTCTCTTCTCTCTTTTTCTTCTTTCCAACCAGTCGGTGTAAGAATATCATTGTAAACCTAATGGGGCGACATTGTGCCTTCATGCTCTTTAAACTTAATGAAATAGATCTTTTACTGCAAATTCTGTTTTGAGAAATTTGTTATGTTGCCTGATCATCTATGCAACTTGTTGAGCAGAATACATCGAATATCGAAGAGCTCATGTGTTTATTCTACAGAAATTTCTCCCTTTTTAGCATTACGCTAACTATTAATGTGATAATAAGGCGGGATGAATACAATCGTTAATGTAGCCAAGTGACGGTCGGATGTAGAGTGTTGATTTGTCCAGCTTGAGTTGAAACACAAATTTGCTCATAGGTTCTCTTGGGCAGCAAGTGGTCGAGCGTAGAGTGGCAGACGAGCCCAGAACCCGAGCGCATAAGGCTGTGAGGTTCACCTAAGGGACACGTCATCTGTCGTATGGCGACTGTTGATCCTGAATTGAACCGGAGTGCATTTTCTTCGCTCAAACACTCTAGTGTAAGTGAGTTATATCATAATGAGGCAGGATATACAAAGCTCACTCATAAGGACATAATGGTGAGATGGGTATACGCAACCCGTTCACAAGGAATAGATAGATGGAAAAGTATTTATGTTATGCTCCTTTTTTGAAGAACTTATCTGTAATGATGAGCCTGACCTAAGGTCGTGATGCCTTGGACTTTTAGATGAAGCAGCCGGTTATGAAAGAGTAGGGGTTGTTATCAATGCCTCGAGATTGAGGGCAATCTTGGAAAGAACCAAGGCGTTGATCATCTTGCTAGATCTGTTGAGAAACCCACCGTTGATGGTGGAATGTTCTTGATGTAGCATGTAAACACCCTTCTTTACTTGTTTAAGGGAAGTTCTGTAACATTCCCTTGCTTTTTTGCTAGTTACCCTTGATTTCACCGACCCGATCTTGGATGGGGAACTACATGATGAGGCGGTTGTAGGAAATAATGGCATTTAGCTCGATAAGCACCAGTCGTCCTATTAACAGGTTATAAGAAGATGGGCAATCAACTACTATAAAGTTTACGTAGATCTTTGTAGTGAGGGGATCTTAGTTGAATGTTGTTACAAGCGAGGTTGTGCCCATTGGGATAATTCTGACACCCCCAACGCTATAAATAGGAAAGGCGCATGGGGTGACACTAGAGGCCGGAAGCCTGAGAGCTTCAAAGACATTCTTGAACATGACACTGACCGAGCAGGCCCCATTCACGAAGGCCCGATGCACATTGGAGTTAGCTAAAGCAAGAGTGATGACCAAGGGATCATGATGGGGGTAAGACGCTGCTTCCCTATCTTTTCCTGTGAAGCTAATCGGCACTTTGATTCTAATAGGGGCGCCTTAGATGCCTGAGACTCCAATGAGTAAACCTACTTGACAGTGCTTACTCCTCTTTGATCTCGGGACTAGACACCCTCGGCTGCTGTTGGCCATATGCGGTCCCCCGTATATGGTCAGGACCTCGGTGACGGCTTGAACACCGACACTATTAGGCTAGAGGGGTCAATTCTTCCATTCTTCATTGTTTACCCTTTACTTGACCTTATGTCAAACAAATTCCAAAAGTACTCCTTTCTGTATGAGTCTTTCGATGTCATCCTTGAGTACACGGTAGTCTATTATGGAATGGTCATTGATTTGATGGAACTCACAGTACTTGCCATTGCAGTGAGGTTCCTTCTGCTTTCCATCTCTGATGATGGCGAGCCTTTAATACCGCACTTGGTTCCTGATGGTGAGGTAAAAGGTAGAGATTTCCTAGTTTATGTGTGATTAATTATGATACCTGTGTAAGGAGGGCCTGCCTCTGGATGCCTTTTGACATCAGCTTGACAACCGCTGTTGCGGCGATCGTTGTTGTTACAAGGGCCAATCTGGGCAGGGCGCTTTGTCTTGTTGTTGCTGTATGAAAGATCCACATCTTCCATTCTCATTATACCATTCGCTTGTTGATAGAAGTCAATTAGGGACGAAGCCAACTATTTTTGGAGCTCTCTCTCTATATCTTGGACTTATGCCTGACCCCTGAGCATAGGGCCATGACCAAGTTGCTCACATCCATACCCCTAGCCTGGGGTACATTTTGTTAAAGTGGCTAACATACGACCACAAGCTTTCAGAAGGATCCTTCTTGATATTTCCTAGCTCGTTGGCCAACATGGCATAGGTACGGGATGTGAAAAAATGAGTCTTGAAGTCTGCGCATAGTTTGACCTAACAGTGGATACTGCTCGATCACAGGAGCAAGAACCAAAGGGAGGTCGGTCCTGCAAGGGTGGAGGGGAAGAGTAAGCACTTTGATGAGTCGGAGAGCTGTTCTTCATGGGTGATGAAGTTAAATGCTATGATGTAGTTGGATGGGTCTACACTCTCGTCACACATGTCAACAACGGTAAGGCATACCACTGATGGATGTAAGTGTCCATGATTTCATTCAAGAATGGTTCCTTGTTCTCTTCATCTAAGAATGCCTCGCCCCGGTATTTTAGGCTTGCATTCTGTTGAGTTGTTGGTGGAGGACGTGCATTTCTTCCCTGAGGCCAACATCGGCCTGTTGCGGGATGTTCTAGCCAACCATGGGTTGAGGCTCAACTTACGTCTGGCAGAGTAGGAGATAGAAGACGAGAAGGAGAACAATGAGGATGAGTGGGAGATCTCCTCATATGCACTAAAGGTGATCCAAAATGTCGACCTGCTCTTATCTTTGCCTATTTCTGACCACGTCCCTGTGGGATCGAGAGTGCACCGAAGGAGCCATGCGTGCCCTATAGATGGTAGTGTAACCACTATTGAGGCGATCAAATGCAGAAGTTCATGAACGATCAGAAGCTGGTGGTTGTACCACTAAAGGGAAATGATGGTGGGTTGGCCTCATAGGCGATGCCATGTCCAGTGCAAGATCAATTTGGCTAGGAACGTGCACGACATACCATTTAGAATGGATACGACTATCCATCAATGGAATTTCTGGCAACACCCTCTCCTAGGCCTCGGCAGTGTTCAGGAGATCGTAATTGTTGGGAGGAATTGGCCTGTGAATAGGTAGGTCGACTAGGTCGACTGTCAAAGGAGCTAGTGAGATTAAGTTCATGGTGGCTTGAGCATCTATCTATGTCCTCAAGCCATTAACTTTGCAGGCCAACTAACCCACATATGACAGCTGTAGCAGTATAGCATGCCATATTTCTTCATTGGAGCAAAGATTGGGCTGGGAGCACAAGAAAGAGTGTTTTCGTTGGTTTGGTGCTAGCTGGAGTTGTTACCTTTGAACGATGGAAGATTGTCCAAGGTAACAAGTTAGATCGGGTCTTACGGAGTTAAAAGGTGTGGAAAAGGGAGAGCTTTTAGGGGGAGTCCTTCCTAGCGCTAAAATGTTGACTAGTTTTCTGGCCAACCTTAGAATGATATGAGTGTGTTCTAAAAAGAAAAGGTTAGTTGGTAATCACTAGGCTTAAAATAAAAAAAGAGGAGTTAAATATGCATTTGAAATGTAAATAACATGAGATATAGAATGGTTCAACAAAGCTTCCTACGCCTACCATGAAGAAAAAAGGCAACATATAAGAGTAACAATGGTATGTGATCTTAAGGACTTATGCGGTAATAAGAGCACTGAGTTGCACGTAGTATTCAGAATTCTTGAATGTTTCAACCCATTTTAAGTTGCAGTGCAGGAGGTATTTATAGTAGTTGAAGTAAATGGTGGATGGTTGAGATCATGTTATAGAGCTAGTGGGAAAACTGATTGACCGTTTATCTGACTTTAGAGGTGGATTATTGACAGGTGTAAAGTTTGTCAGATGATGTGTGGCGGATGAGAATGTACTCATTGTCTCTCTATACCAGGTGTGGGCTTGCATTAAATGCGCATTTAATGCTGATGGTAAGCCACATCAGTTCAGCCACCCAACTATGGTGCTCCGGATGGATGCACGGGAAACTTTGTTGTTCACTTGAGTGCTCACATGATTGAGCTAGTTGATCGGTTGTCGGCAACTTGGAAGAGACTTGAAATTTTGTTTGAGGACCATGTGGGGAAGATGGTTAGTGACTGGGCGTGAGGCGGTCGGGAGGGAGGCCTGATGCTGGTTGGAGTTGGCTGTGCTGAAGCCATGCTAAAGACGAGCCATGCTTGGGCCATTCTTGCATGACATGCTGTCTACTGAGGTGGGCTTGGATAGTAGCCGGCCGTCGACTGATGTGATGCCGGGTGAATTGGGTTGGCTTTTAGCTGCTGCTGGAAGAAGTTCGATATAGGAGAGTCGATCGAAACCGAGCCAGAACTGGTCCAGATCTTGTCTTGGTGTGAAGCTAGCTTTTGAATGAGATGGATGTGCCTCATCTTATGGCAATGTTGAATAGAAATGTTGGTTTGAGATCAAAATGTGCTTGGGCCAACCTTTGTGGGCCGGTGGCAGATCAATTAGGCTGGCTTTGATTGGGCCAGATTTCCTTTAATTGGCCTAATAACTACTTGCAAGCAAATTAAGCAACACTAACCATTATAAGATTATAAAGGAGTATAATCCAGGATACACTAGTGTGTTAGCCTATTTTGTTTAATATGTGTTGCTATTGTATGTTTGGTTGAATGGATGCTTGTTTATTTCATATATGTGAGTATGAAGGACCCTAGTATGTCTACTTTATGGTTATCAAAGAGGTAACCTTGGCATTGTTGTGTGCATGCTATATGGTACTTGATGCTTTCTTATGCATTAATGGTGGTTGAATGTTTAGACGTTTCACCCATTTTAACATTAGATTATTTAATGTGTTATCTAACTTTGCTTTTACATGGGTGATGATATGTGTATGGTTAGAGATATGTTGTTATGTGAGAAATGTTCACATGCCACTTTGAGATACACATGACTATACCATGTCAGTTGTTATTATATATTAACATCATGATATAGAAATAGTCTAACCCATGTGTATTTTATATAATACCCAAGACAGTCCTAAAAATTTCAGGTTCAGGGACATAGTGACCAGCTTGTGGTTGTTAGGCATAGTTGGTGACTTATTATTTAGTTAGTCTAGATATCATATACGTTATTATGTAACCACATGTACGTATATGTTGATGTTGAGATGTGTTATATGTATTGGACAAGCATTGTATATTTGGAAGATAGTGGGTGTTTGACTCTTTGGTAAACCCACAAGACTTTGTATATTTACTATTATATATTATCGCTACGTTATTGAGTTTATGATCTCTATTTTTTGTTTTATATATTATGTATTGTTATATCTTGGAAACACATGTGTTTTATATATGCACGAATTGGTGAGTGGATTTATGATTTTTGAAATATGTGTCATTCTTAACCCAAAGGATATTCATGTATGTCAGCCCAATATCACCTCATTCTTCATATTATTAGGTAGTATTACTTAGTATTACTCTTTAGTAGTACAGATATAGAGGTGGGGTGTTATAGTTGGCATCAGAGCAGAATCAGAACAATACAGAGTATAAGAGATACGAGTCTTGACATTAGATGAGACTTAGAGTCAAGCTCGGTCTTATGCCAAGGCCCATCAAGCTACAATCTTGGGAAACCCCCGATAAAGGGCATCAAATTTCGATTACTAAACCCTAAACCAGAAAGAAAAAAAATGTTTCTCAAATTCAATCACGTGTCGCTCCTTCGCTCGCCACTCTGTCTGCTGATCGCCGCTCTGACCCAAACCAAGTGATAGCCCTTAGATCGATGAATCCCAGTAATCAAAGAAAGCATGCGTCGCTCGATCGTCGCTCGCTCCTAGTCCTTCATAAATCCGCCTTCCTCCGCCTCCTTTTTGCTTTCGCAGTTCCACCACATCTGCTTTTGACTCAACATCTGATTCTACTGACTACTGAAGTTAGATTTGGTAATGTTTTTTTCCTTTTTCAATACAGTTTCTAGATTTAAGTTGGCCTATTATTGCATTCAAATTGTATTTGAAATTGCTGCATTGAAATTGAAATTGTTCCACTCCTTCGACGAATTGATTTTTAATTTTATTTCAAGATTTCTACCTTCGCATTGAAATTAAAAGTTTTGGTCCATGAGTTAATAGTAGAATTTGTATTTGGTCAATAAAACTGGTAATTGTATGATTGGTGATTGTCTAATAAAATTGGAATTTTTCAATTGCTAAGATCAATGAATTATTTAATTATAAAGGTTATAGATAATTTTATTTGAATAAAGAAACATTTTAAATGATAATAGATCGCTTCTTTTTTCAAAAGTAAATTTATGTCATTTTTTAAAGTATAGGAATTATAATTAAGAATGAAGATGATAAAAACCAAATTGACTTCGAAAACAAAAATCTTGTGCTTACAATAGAAAAGTTAAACAAAAAAGGGATGGGCTCACAAAATCGCTTGTTGGTTCAATTTCTACTTTATTTCAAGCAAAAATGCAAAATTTCCCCACCTTCAAATTCAAGTATGATTGAACAAACTAGTGACAAATATGAAGACATCGAAGACAATGTTGAGGCTCATGAAGTGTTACTAAGTGAGAATGTTAATGCACTAACTCAAGATGTTTTCAATGAAAGTATCAACAAAGAAGGTTATGACAATGAAGCTATGAATACTATGGATGAAGTTGTTGTCCATGATACAATTGAGCTTGATCTTGAGTTAGCTATGATTCAGGATTATGAGGAAGAATTACCGATAGTAAAAGAGTAATGTTAGTTCAAAAGGGACCTATTAAAATCTTAAAAGAAAATGAAAAGTTTCCTAAAAATGAAGATGATGGAAGACATTTTTTTTCTAAACATTATATTGGTAATTTTCCAAGCGGAGAGGAGTATGAACGAAAGTGGCTTGTTTACTCAAATGAAGTGAATAAAGTATTTTTCTTTTGTTGCAGGTTGTTTAAAAATACACCAAAGACATTCAAATTAAGAGAAGAAGGGTCAATGATTGGCATAACATTACAGCAAAACTTTGAGAACATGAAAGTAACCCGAAACATACGGCGAATCTTACCAAATAGATGGATTTGCATAGCGGTCTACAACTAAAAGTAATAATAGACAAAGGAATGGAATCATTAATCAATCAAGAGAGACAATGATGGAAAAAAATATCAGTTCGCATTATTGGTGTTGTGAAAACCCTCTTCCAAAATAATTTACCATTTCGTGGATCCGAGGAGAAGATTTATGGGAAGAATAATGGACTTTTTTGCCAACTTATAAAATTTGTTGCCAAATTTGATCCAATCATGGAAGAATATCTTAGACGTATGGTAAATAATGAAATAAACAATCATTATCTTAGCCATAGAATACAAAATGAATTAATACTTTTGTTGGCAAAAAGATTAAAGAAGTATTGCTTACAAAAATATTGAAAGCAAAATTCAATTTGGTTATTCTTGATTGTACTCCGAATTTAAGCCACAAAGAACAAATGTCAACTATTGTCAGATGTGTAGAAATTGAAAATGCAAATAACATTAAGGTGAAGGAGTTTTTCCTTGGATTTATAGAAGTTGATGACACTCGATAATTCTTCTAAATATTATTGTGAGGAATGCGGATTACGGATCTTAAGGCTAGGAATAACACTAGAGAGGGGGTGAATAGTGTTTATAAGAAATTACTAAATCTTTTTGAATTATTGTTGAATTTAACACAAATGTATGTAATATTCAGACACAGATATAATCACAGAAACAAAAATAGATGCAGAAACAAAGTAAATGCAGTAAAGGAAAGAACACACCGGATTTTATACTGGTTCGGAGTTACCCTACATCCAGTCCCGCACAACTAAGTACGGATTTATTTTCAAAAGCAATTCAACAATTACAACCCTCGGTTTCAAGGCTACGAGGTACACCCTCCAGAATTACAATCCTCTGGGTAGAGATACTTGATTTCCGGGGCAACAAGTTCACCCAATTGATTTCCAAGGCTACAATCACACCTTTTCTCGCTTGATTGATTTCCAATGCTACAATCACACCTTTTCTCGCTAGATAGATTACAAAGAAGCCTATAACTCTGAATAGCACTTGGATCTTGTTGAGATAGTGATAGAGAATCAAACCAGAGATAATCTAGTTAGATTCAATGTTGATTTCGGCAGAGTGATGATAGGATTTTGAATAAGAAAATGTGGAAGAAGAAGAGAAGTGAAAAACCAGAAAATCTGATATGAAATTCGTTGAAACTAACCTCTATTTATAGAAGAACAACAGCCATGTCCATTCGTGAAAGGTTATGGCGAATAGACACTTCTTTTGAAATTCAAAATTTTGAAACTAACTGTCACTATGTCGACATGGGGTACTAGGGCATGTCGACATCCCAAAGGAAATTTTGAAGATTTGATTTTCTTTGAAAATAACCTTTATCTTATATTAAAACTATTTTAAACTTTATAATATACTTGACTATAGATAAAATACATAGATAAATATAGAGAATAATATATATATATATAATTTTACTATAATTTTATATTTAAATCTAAATATAAATATAGTTTAAATCAAACGAAGTTTAAAAACACGAGTTTATTAAAAAAAACAAAGAATATTTTAAGGCTAAAACATTTTGAAAAGCAATTTTGAAAATCATTATGAAGTAGTTTTGAAAATCATTTTGAAGTAGTTTTGCAAGCTTCTTCCTGCAGAATATCTCATCATATCAGGACTCGAGAACTTGTACAAAACCAGGATGTTCGTGGGTTTGTAAGCCACTTGTCATAGGTTTGTAAGCTACTTGTCATGGGTTTGTAAGCCACTAAAAAGGTAGAAATGGGTTCCATCCCAAAAGAAAAATGGAGTGAAGATTTCAGTGCTATTATGAAGTTTTAACATAATTCTAGACTCAATACTTATCTTGAAATCTTGAACTCTTGATAATCTTGATACTCATGAGTCTTCAATATTGATATCTTGAATCTCTATACTGTACAGTCTTCATTCTTGGTACCTGCATGGTTAAATCCTGCATATACATATATATCTAAACTATAATGTTAGTATTTATATTTTATAATCTTATTCTAAGGTTGTTGTTATCAAAACCATCAACTCATGGACTAACAATCTCCTCCTTTTTTATGATGACAACCTTTGTTTATAAAATATTACTTCTATCCTATTGACTCCCCCTAAATCTAATAACTCCCCCTTAATCTATGCCTATCTCTCCTATTTTATATTTCTCCCCCTTTGTCATCAACAAAAACAAACAAACTCTAAACTATACAACTCCCCCTCATTCTTGTACTTAAGTACCTGCATTAATAAACTATACAATAAAGTATATTAAGAAATAACTATACTTATAGACATGATATTCAATCAACGATTATAAATATATCAATGTATATTTATACAATCATCAAACCACACCAAGTATAAATCAAATCAACCAAAACAACCAATTTCAATCAAAACAATCAATTCAAACAAAGTAATAAAGCAAACAAATTAAACGTTACGGGGAACTTCCACCCATCCTTCTTCTCCGAAAATAGGGTCTGCTTTGATGGCATCCCAATTTTCATTGTCATTTGTGAGAGAGACAGGAGGATGTGCTTCGTTATCATCCTTCTGCAGGGAAGAAATCATCCATCGAATTGCCTCAAAATGCTTTTCTTGCTCCTTGATCATCTGCATTTGACTCAATTCTAAGTGTCGCTGGTTACGAAGAATGAACGAGAGAATATTCTTGAATGAATTAAGAGTTTCTTCAAGATTCTCGGATAAGTTATGAATTGGATTAGCCATTTTTGAAAATTTTGAGAAGAATAAGAGATAGAATAAATAAGAAATAATATTCAGTAATGAATTCTGGAAGAAATGGGTATATATATGTGTAGAAATTCATTTGAAATGAATAGACATATGGTAGTTATTCAAATTTCAAATTCAAAATGAAGTACCATTTCTGACCAGTATATGTCGACATGGTCAAGGGGGGTATGTCGACATACGGCAGTGAAATTTGATGGTAATTTTGATTTTGTGAATAATTGTGTGTATATATATATATATTTATATAATATACTAACATTTATTCAAGAAATAAGATAAGCTAGATAACAGAAAGGAAATTCAATTTCATTGCATAGAAGAGTGATACAATGATTAATCATAAAGAACTACATAAACACTCAATTTAAAACAAACTTAAACTAATTTGACATGATATGAAAATATAGAACTAGTTAGAGGATGATGAAGATGAAGATAATGCAAGTTTCTTGCTGACTTTGGAGAAAAACTTGTTCATCTTGGATGATATTTTGTCCAACTTCTTACTAACGGATCTTTTAAGAACCCGTTGATTCTCAACAATAATCTTTTGTTTTTGAGAAGGGTTTTGTTGGTAGGATTGGAGGGATATTCAATACTTTCTAAAGAAGTTTTTCCTTCTTCTTCTTCTATTTCCATTTCATCCCTTTCTTCTTCTTCCTCCTCTTCCTCCTCTTCCATTTCTTCATGAGCCAAACGCTCTTCCTTTTCGGCAAGAGTCTCATAAGGTTGAAAAAAATATGGGATTTTCATGAGAGAAATGTTTGAGATATTAAAAACTTTTCTTGAAATAAATTCTTCTCCTTTGAAATTTACTCCAAAATAGTTGAAAATCCGAGTAAGGTAAATTCCATGGTATAAAGTGTTTTCTCCCATTTCAAAATTTTTAGGAAGAAGTTCATCCAAAATAACTTGCGCCCAATTGATATCATAATTTCTGAAAATAGCAAAAAGTGCTTTGCACACTTTTGAAGTAGGATTGTTAAAATTTCCCGATCTTAGGGTCAAAGTATGTTGTAAAAGAAGATTGACAATTCTTGCTTTAGGATGAAAGTTTCGGTTTTTAAATTCAAAGTTTTCTTCTCCTTCAAAAATATGATGAAATGTCTCACGATCATGTTCATCGATTTGAAAACTAGAAAGATCCATTCCCGTGCTTTTGCAATTGAGAATGGTACCCAAAAGATCACAATTCAAAATAATTTTAGTGCCTTTGACACTACTCCAAATTTCATTATCATTTCCTTGATAAAATTCTCGATTGAGATTTGCATAGAAAATTTTAACAAGATTTGGGTAACAAACAAAATCATTTTGAGAAGAATCAACAAGACTAAGAATTTGATTGTTTGCAAAAAGAGTATCAATTTCATAAGAAGCAAAATCTTGAAAAATAGCAAACTTTCCGGGATGGACTTTTCCATAATTAGCATAATTGATGTATGCTTTTATTGCCTCTGGATTATTGAGGAGTTGCTCTTTCAAGTTTCTGGAAAGTCTCATGGTGGAGGGGTTGCTTGAAGAAGCCATTAAAGTAGAGAATAGATAGCTTGGAGTTTTGAAGAGAGTGTTTGAATTTGAAAATGAAAGTGAAAAGTTGTGATAAAAGATAGTGACTAAATAGATTTTTGAAAGACATGTTCTCTGGTCAAAAGATGCCTTTTCAGAGTATTGAATGAAGTGAAAAGGTGGAGGGAAATTCAACCATTTGAATTCAAATTTTGAATTTCAAATTCTGGTACCTATGTCGACATCAGGGTGGGGACCATGTCGACATATGCCTATGAATTTCTATGATTTATTTTTCTTAAGAATTCTAATATATATATACTTATTATTTTAATGTATATATATATATATCTGGAGTATTATTATAGTATATTCCAGAAAATATTATTATATTATTAAAATAATAATAATAAAATAAAAATAAAATTATAATAATAAAATAAAAATAAATTTAAAAATCAATCAACACACCAATTCAAAATCAATCAATCAAGCAATCAATCATCTAACTCTAAGCATGCAATATCAATCAATTGTATTGTAAATGTATACCTTTTTCTGAATCCGTTTCCTTGAATTTGTCGAAGTCGTGAACTGCCATGAAACACAATTTTGAGTTATCTGTCTTCTGATCATCATCGCTTGAGGACGAGTCTGAGTCATCTAGAGTAGCGGTAAATGCACGCTTCCGTTTCTTTACTGAATCATTGTTTATAGGAGGATTCTGCCTTTCTAGATACGGACAGTCTCTTTTGATATGGCCTGGTTCGTCATAGTTGAAGCATTTGACATTGTTTTGGCACTACACTCTGATTTCCAGAATTCTTATAGTTGTTTCTCTTGAGATTATTCATCTTTCTATATTTCAGGAATTTCCGAAAATTCCTGGTCATAAATGCTATCTCTTCATCATTATCACTGTTTGAGTCTGATCCGTCAGTTAATGCATTGAATGTCATTGATTTCTTTTCAGATGCTTTGCTTTCTCTTCTCCCGATCATTTGAACTTCAAATGACATTAGATTTCCAATCAATTCTTCTATCTTTAAAGTACTGATGTCATTTGCCTCTTCAATTGCAAGTGTCTTTTGATCCCATTCTGGAGTGAGAGAATTTAAAAATTTTCTGACTTGATCTTCTTCCGAAAATTCCTTTCCCAAGGATATTAAAGAATGCACAATATCTTGAAATCGACTATACATATCTGAAATAGACTCATTAGTATTCATTTTAAATAACTAAAACTGATTTGTGAGCATGGAAATTTTGGTATGTTTAACTTTGCTTGTTCCTTCGTGAGTCACTTGCAAAGTTTTCCAGATTTCATATGCAGACTTACAAACTGACACTCTATTAAATTCATTCCTATCAAGTGAACAAAACAGAATATTCATTGTTTTAGATTATTTTGTGCAACAGTCTTTTGCTCAGTAGTCCACTGTGCAAAATTAGTTGTGGGTTCAGAATATTCAGTTTGTGTGATATTCCAAGTATCTAATCCTATAGATTGCAAATATATTTTCATCCTACATGCCCAATATGCATAGTTACTGCCATTAAAAAGTGGTGGTCTGGCAGTAGACTGACCTTCTACAAATGAACTAGTGTTAGAAACAGTACCAGTGTTGGTAGCCATTTAAAAACTTTTCAAAATTCAGATTATGAAACTTTTTGAAAACCTTGCTCTGATACCAAATGTGAGGAATGCGGATTACGGATCTTAAGGCTAGGAATAACACTAGAGAGGGGGTGAATAGTGTTTGTAAGAAATTACTAAATCTTTTTGAATTATTGTTGAATTTAACACAAATGTATGTAATATTCAGACACAGATATAATCACAGAAACAAAAATAGATGCAGAAACAAAGTAAATGCAGTAAAGGAAAGAACACACCGGATTTTATACTGGTTCGGAGTTACCCTACATCCAGTCCCGCACAACTAAGTACGGATTTATTTTCAAAAGCAATTCAACAATTACAACCCTCGGTTTCAAGGCTACGAGGTACACCCTCCAGAATTACAATCCTCTGGGTAGAGATACTTGATTTCCGGGGCAACAAGTTCACCCAATTGATTTCCAAGGCTACAATCACACCTTTTCTCGCTTGATTGATTTCCAATGCTACAATCACACCTTTTCTCGCTAGATAGATTACAAAGAAGCCTATAACTCTGAATAGCACTTGGATCTTGTTGAGATAGTGATAGAGAATCAAACCAGAGATAATCTAGTTAGATTCAATGTTGATTTCGGCAGAGTGATGATAGGATTTTGAATAAGAAAATGTGGAAGAAGAAGAGAAGTGAAAAACCAGAAAATCTGATATGAAATTCGTTGAAACTAACCTCTATTTATAGAAGAACAACAGCCATGTCCATTCGTGAAAGGTTATGGCGAATAGACACTTCTTTTGAAATTAAAATTTTTGAAACTAACTGTCACTATGTCGACATGGGGTACTAGGGCATGTCGACATCCCAAAGGAAATTTGAAAGATTTGATTTTCTTTGAAAATAACCTTTATCTTATATTAAAACTATTTTAAACTTTATAAATATACTTGACTATAGATAAAATACATAGATAAATATAGAGAATAATATATATATATATAATTTTACTATAATTTTATATTTAAATCTAAATATAAATATAGTTTAAATCAAACGAAGTTTAAAAACACGAGTTTATTAAAAAAACAAAGAATATTTTAAGGCTAAAACATTTTGAAAAGCAATTTTGAAAATCATTATGAAGTAGTTTTGAAAATCATTTTGAAGTAGTTTTGCAAGCTTCTTCCTGCAGAATATCTCATCATATCAGGACTCGAGAACTTGTACAAAACCAGGATGTTCGTGGGTTTGTAAGCCACTTGTCGTAGGTTTGTAAGCTACTTGTCGTGGTTTTGTAAGCCACTAAAAATGTAGAAATGGGTTCCATCCCAAAAGAAAAATGGAGTGAAGATTTCAGTGCTATTATGAAGTTTTAACATAATTCTAGACTCAATACTTATCTTGAAATCTTGATAATCTTGATACTCATGAGTCTTCAATCTTGATATCTTGAATCTCTATACTGTACAGTCTTCATTCTTGGTACCTGCATGGTTAAATCCTGCATATACATATATATCTAAACTATAATGTTAGTATTTATATTTTATAATCTTATTCTAAGGTTGTTGTCATCAAAACCATCAACTCATGGACTTACAATTATATTCTAGTTGATCTTAAACATAATATCGATGATGTAAGTGGACAAAGTTATGATAATGGATCAAATATGAAAGGTATACTATATTTAAAAAAAATAGTAACCACTGTTTGATCTCATTTATGTAAGAAATTTTAATATATTCTTAGATAAACATCAAGGCTTACAAAAGAGACTTCTCAACATAAATCCTAGAGCATTTTATATCTCAAGTGGATGTCATAGCTTGAATCTGGGATTTTGCGATATGGGTAAATCATGTGTTAAAGTTGGAATTTTTTTACATATGTGCAAAAGATATATACTTTGTTTTCTCACTCAACACATCGATGGGAAATTCTTAGAAAATATGTAAAAGGATTGACTCCTAAGGCATTGTCTGCGACTCATTGGGAAAGTCATATAGAAAGTGTTAAGGCGGTAAGAGCTCAACCATTGGTACTAGAGATGCCTTAATTGATATTGCTAACAATTATAATGATGATATGGCAAGAGTGGAAGCTAAAAATTTATGCCAAAATGCTTCAAAGGATTTTGAGTTCTTGATTAGTTTATGCATTTGGTACACTATGTTGGATAATACTAATCGAGTCAGCAAAATACTTCAAGGAGAGGAAATGAATATTGAGAATGCAATTGCTAAAGTTATAGAACTTATAGCATTTTTTGAAACATATAGAGAACTTGGATTTGAAGAAATAATGAACGAAGCTAAAGATTTGCGGAAGAAGTTAGTATTGAACCTAAATTTCTAGAAAAAAGAGTTGTCCATAGAAAGAAGCAATTTGATGAAGATAAAGAAGTTGGTGCTAATGAAAGCCAATCTTTGAGAGATAAATTTAGAGTCGCTTATTTTCTTCACATAATAGATCAAACTCTTACTTCACTTAAGGATCGGTTTGAACAATATGATCTTTTTGAAAATATTTTGGTTTTTTAATGAATGAAAAATTTAAAACCTTTGATGACAAATAATTGAATGAGCAATGCATGAAACTTGAAAGTTTTTTGGAGCATAATCAAGGGAGTGATATTCATGGAAAAGAATTATTTTTTGAACTTAAACAATTGAAAAGGATTTTACAGTCGGAATTAACAAAATCAACTAGCATTCTTGATTTCTTAAAATCTTACCATGATGCTAGTGGATTTCTAGTCATATGGGTTGCATATCAAATATTGTTAACTCTTCCGGTTACGGTTGCTTTGGCGGAAAGAATTTTTTCCAAGTTAAAGTTGATTAAAATATATCTTCGATGCACAGTGTCACAAGAAATATTAAGGGATTAACAATGATTTCGATTGAAAAAGAATATTTGGATATGCTAAAATATGATGACATTATTGAAGGGTTTGCTACAAAGAATGCAAGGAGGAGTTGTTTTCTTTGAAGTTTGATGTATTATGATTCTAGAATGCTTAACATAAATTATGATTTGTTACTATCTTTCTGTCATAGTATGTTATGTACTTGAAAACTATCTTGTTTTTGTATGTGAACAACGAAAAATTTATTATAATGGAAAATTTGATATGATCGTTTTTGTCTACGTGAGTAACAAATATTATAGTCACCTCGGGCAATCCAATTTGTTGGATTGGCCCTGCTTAGAGTCCATATCTTCTTGGGTGTGTTTGGTAGTTACCCTATAGTAAGGGATAGTAGAAGTATACGATGATTACTGAGATGATCATATGTGGATGTATTTTTATTTTCTTATACGTAAATTATCTTTTCTTCTACCCATTTTGAAGTAAAAGTCTCTGTATGAGATACATAATAGTTGCTGAAGTTAGTGAAGGTAGAAGTAGTTAGCCTGATTAGTAGTGTCATATTGGTGGTGAATATTAGACCTCCGGGTTGCTTTGAATGGAGTAGCCTAATCCATTAGGGATCAGAGTTGCGTAGTGGAAGCCGATGGATTATTTTCCAATAAGCACATACGTTGATTTATACTTGGTTCTATTGAAATTCAAAAACAATTATTTGGGATCGGTCTTGAGTAAGAGGCATCACTTGAAAGTTATAAGCCTATCCAAGTTTTGATATTAGAACCTTGCGACATCTTCGACAATGAAGTGCTACAAAGGATAATGGAAAATTGCTTTTTTTATAAAGTGTATAATATAATATTTAATTAAAATGAGTTGAGAAAAATTTAAGTTGAAAGATTGTTTGTTTGAATATGTGGATGGTTGATAATGATTGTCTGGATTGTTATAAGTGATTTCTTTTTTGATTTGCCTACAAAGATCATTTGTAAATGGTTTTAATATAAGCAAGCATATATTTTAATTAAAATCTCTTTGATTAAAGCGTGCGTGTGTCTATATATATGTGTTATTAGATAATGTTTTAATATAACAAGTAATTATTTTTATAAAGAAAGTTCTTTAAAATATGTATATATATATAAGTAAATATTCAAAGAGATTTTTGAAGTACATGTTGATTTGACCGTTGAGTATTTTAAGGATTCTGGTGGATGCGTCTGATCAACATTATCGATAGGGATTCCTAAACACTAAGATGAGGCATTGAAACACAATGTTTTGAAAAGTAATGCAATGTTTTGAAAGGAGTAAGAGACCTCGAGTAAAATTAAAACCAATGTTTTGAAATTTTGAGGAATGTTATATATGATGTTTTGAAAATGAGAATGTTTTGAAAAATATTTTTAAGACGAGCATAATGGTTTAGAAAACGAGGAACTGCTATTTTGGAAAGAAAATAGTGTATTAAGATATGTTTAATATTATCATGAAAGAGGTAGATATTTTTGAGGAAAAACATCAGTAATATTTTGGGTAAAGTATTTTGAAAGGATAACAATATTTCACATAAAAATTCTAAACTATATTTTTAGAAGGATCATATGATGTTTTGTGTAATGTTATAAAGTATTTTGATATGAAAGAGTATATTATTTTGGTAAAAATGAATTATTTTAGAAATAATAAAGATATTTTATAAGTTTGTATATTCTAAAGAGCGATTGGAGCTATTGAGCATTGGTAGACAATTAAGATTGATGGCGAGGTAGTATTGGTTACATGGTGAACGCTATATCTAATCGGTGAAGTAAGTCGCTAAAATTCATGGTGAGGCAATATCGTAAAAATTGTAAATGTTTGCGAATTTGAATGTATGATGTTTGATGGTGAGAATTCTGTGTACTGCATGTTTTATGACGTTAGATATTATGATTATGCATGTGATAAAATACATCGAGACAAAGAAATTGTATACATATGTAAGTTTTCAATTTAAAATAATTTTTGAAATGAATATGATATTCATACATTTAGAGTGAAGTATGGGTTTTGAAAAGTATTTCTTTGAGCGACAAATGTATTTTATGATAGAAATTTCAAGAAAATAATAACATAGTGAATACATTGTTGATAATTGTGATAAAAAATATACTTCCAACCTGAAATGGTTCTTAAATATACATGTCGTTTACATACATACATACATATATCTCTGTGTGTGTATCTGTATGTGTGTGTATGTATGTGTGTGTATACATACATACACACACACACCCATATACATATACATACATACATACATGCATACATACATATACATATATATATATACATACATACATACATACATACATACATACATACATACATACATATATATATATATATATATATTAAAGTAGCGGTTTTGAAGGAAAGTTATCATATGACCAATAATTATTTTGTGAAGAGAAGTTTTTAAGATACCTATAGTAAATATTTTAAGGAATGGGAAGAGCTTAAAGTAGTTTGATAAAATAAGAAAGAGTAATTTTTGTGAATTTGATATTATGTGATTGAAACGTGGATTTTATCAAAGAAAATTCTATATTACATGATTTCCATATATTAATAAAGCTTTCAAGAAAGTGATAAATAATAATGATAATGATAATATGAGTTTTCGGAGAAATAAATAATTTGAAAAGGATGTGAAGGTAAATAATACAAGTTAAGTATTGTGAAATTATAAGAATTTTTCTAAGTGGAAAGAGATTATCTTATTTATAATATGCATTGATGGAATTTTGCATTTAAGTGTTGTATAAATTTGATTTGCGAAAAAATTCAATTTTTTGAAATTAAAAGAATATTTTCCATTTAAAATATTTTATGTTGGAGTAAAATAGAAGTTAAATCATTTTCAAAAATTATTAAAAGAAAAATGGTCGCTCCTCTTCCCATTCCCTTTCATACGCTTTCAACCAGACCCCTCTTAGTTTCCCCTCCGCCTCACATCTTCTTTCCATCTTGTGTCGCCATCCCACTTTTCGTCTTCTCATGCCGAAAAAGAAGGTGTCGATGCCTCAGCAGTCGAGCCTATCTCCTTCAGATCTAGATCGACATACTTTGCTGACTCGCTCAAGCAGACCCTTCACCAATTCTAGTGTTTGAGTTTCTTCCTTTGTTGAGCCTGTTTCGTCTTCTGTTGCCACTTTTGATAGAGCGTGTGACTCTGCTTCGATTCTGTTGGCAAATCCCTTCTCCTCCTTATTGAACGACATTGATGTTGGTGCTCGATCAGTTGTTTTAGGTTGCTCTGCCCTCTCGAACCATGGTGAGACTGCTGCTGGCCTATCGAGCATTCTAAATGCCATTGAAGAACCCGGTGAGAACCTCGTTTCTTCCTTTCTTGCTTCTGCCGCTAATGAACCATCTTGGTCTGAAACAGCGGTCGGTCGTCCTTGTGAATTTGTAAATGATTGTTGTGTGAATCATGGTTCCGTTCCCTCTGTTAGTATGAACGATGTAGTTGTTGGTGGTATACAGGTTAAGCTTGCTGTCGAACGTGACCCAACTGAGTTGTGCATGCAAACTGTTTGTGAAAATGCTGCCTTGAATATATGTTTGCCTGTTAGACTTGAACATGATCAAGTGCCCATTCCTGAAGCACCCTCTGTTGTAGTTCCTTTGATAAGTCCCCTTTTGCTCCAAAATGGTCTTCGCTTTTTAAATCATTGCCGCGCAACGCGGGTGAGTCCGTTCCCCGTTATTTTGAAACTGAGGAGGTAAACGGGGTTTTAATTCCTCTTCCTGAGGTCATTCAAGCTGGCAAAGACTATTGGGCTGACTATCTTATGGGGTTCTTCCTTGACTCGAATCCGCCATATCATATTGTTTGGACTCATTGTAAGAATCGTTGGAAACTCTCGGATGGTCTCCAGGTTTAATAACGTAATTAGTTTTAATAACGACTCGTAAATTTCAACTGTTTTAATAACGTAATTAGTTGAAATTTTGTGAAATTTTAAACGATAAAATTTTGAAATATAAATTTGGTATTTGGAATGCGTCTAATTAAACATAGCAACTGGTAAATTTTCGTTCGAAAATATGAAAATTTATTTCGCGCGTAAATTTACTTCAATTTAATCAGTTAAAAAAGCGATGAAAATAAAACGTTTTCGAAACCGAAATATTTTTACATAGAAAAATTCTAAATCATCTTCTGAGCAAGATGTCAGTTTGTCGTTTTTCCAAATTCGGACATCTTTGGCTCCGTCGATCTTATTTTTCAGTGTTTTTCTTGCATTTTCCGCTATTAGAAAATTCGAATTTTTATAATTCAATCGAACCGCTAACATCTGTATACCGTTTTGATCGTCTCCTCGTGCTGATCTCTACAGTATATTTATTTTCGTGTTTTGAATTTTTGGTTCGCTGCAGAATCGATGAAACAATTTTCGTATAGGTTCCTTAACTTGCCTTTTGGTTTGTCTGAGACTATTCAATTTCCTTCGTGTAATTCGTGCAGCCACTTTCATTTAATATTTCTCGAATTTAGAAGTATGACTTTTCTACTGCCAACCGGTTACTCTTCTTTTGATGTGCACGTTGCTTTTGTTCTTTGTTTTCTGTTGCTCTTCATTTTGCCCCTCTTCTTCCTCTCTTACATTTTGTCCACTTTTCTTCTTCCCAGTAAAAAAAAAATGGGGCTCGCATGGAACTGTTCATGACTAACTAAGGATGTTGCTCTCTCATTTTTGTCATGCGCATGCATTTATCTCCCAAATCATTCCACGTCTTCTTCTCCTTGCTTTCCTCAGTCCACGCACCACTCCAGGCCCCACCTTCACAGTCTTAACCCATGCTCGGCCTTCCTTTATCAACCACTTCCGCCATTTTGCTTACACCATGGCCGAGATCACCTCGGCACCCCTCTCTCCGCCACCCACCTCACCCCACGAGCTCCCCGTACCACCGCAAATCTCCACATCTCCCCTCGGCCTCAGCCCAATCTCTACCTGTGGCCTGCTCCACCGTGCAACCCGAGCCTCATCTCCTCCGCCTTTCCGCTCTTCCCCCTCGCTGCTGAGCCTCCTACCACTTGCTCCTCCGCCCATGCAAGCCTCCGTTCGGCCATGCTCCACCCCATGTGCGCAGCAGCTCCCTATCTTTCTTGGTCCATATAAAGGTATAGATTTTATTTATATATATATATATTATTTCTTATATATAGGTTTACATTTCCTGCCCGTGTATTATCTTTAATATATAGACTTGTTTATGAGTTTTATTTAAAATTTATATAATATTTTTGATATACTAGATCACATATATACATAACTATTACCAGCCTGCAACCCCTTTTAAAAATAAATATACTATTTTATGATATATAATTTTAGATGTAAAATGAATCTCAATATACAAATATTTTATTGATATATGAAGCAATTCAGATCTAATGGTTTTCTAAAATCCTGCACTTGCAAGTTTCCAATTTCAAATTCACACTTGCAGTTTTCCAAGTTCATCGATCCTTTGTTTGTATATCTAAAATAAGTAGGGATATATATAAATTGTATAATTTGTATATATTAGATGTGCAAGTTCTGTTTATTTATATATATACACGGGTAGTAATGTGTAGTTGTGTACAACGGTTTTCAGAGTGGCGTGCTATACACATGTATTTGCGACTGTATATATATAGACGTAAGCTATAAGTTAAGTTTTGTTGTAGTTTTTTTAAAGCAAGGTAGATGTTGCGTGTGTACATATATAAAGTAGCCTTTTATATAGTAGCTGATGAAATTTATTTGACAAGTTATATATATTTATAGGTGTCCAATGTTATATAGACATGATGGACTTAAAATTTAATATGTATGTAAGCATAAGTTATGGAGATTTATAAAATTTGTATGATATAATATATATAGTGACAGATTATATAAAATATACATAAAGTTTAAAATTTTAATATTTATAGATTTGTAAAGTCCAAATGCCTTTATTTTTAGGAGTTGTAAAATATACATAAGCTATTGCATTTTCTTATGTATATATATTATATTTTAAGCTGTGGCCGGTTGCATGTATATAGCATGATGTATGCTATAGACATTTAATATATTTGCCGATATATATGTGCGTAAGTTTTTGTTAGTCATTTTGTGAAGTCTGCATTTACTAGCATGCAAATTTGTACATATAGTTGTTTGTTGTTTACATATATTTCTTATATAGGGTCTGCATACATATACTGTAAATATATATACTTTGATTTGTAACCTAATGTTGGTTTGTAATATACTTAGTCGTATGTTCTATTAGATATGTAAGTATATATACAGGTTATATTGGTGTTTTTGAAAATATGTATATATATATATGATACCTTATACTTACATTAATATTAATAGCTTGGAAAGTATATATATATGTGTATTTATTTCAAATTTATTTTAGGTAGATATGTTTGTTCTATTATGTGTGTTTATTTAAAACAATGATTTTAAATACATATATATATTTAAATTTAAATGTGTTTGAATTTAGAATATGATGTAAATAGATATATATAGTTATATATTTATATATATATGAGTACACTTATACTATTTATCTTCATCGATTCAGTTCTGATTTGATCTCGTCGATTTCTATTATTAGCTCTATCCGTCGAATCCGTGTCCATCGTGCTTTGCTTTGAAATTCGTGCTTGGATTCGTAGCTCTCTATCCTCTCTAGCCTCGAGAGGTGAGCACTCACTCACGATTAACGTTCTTTTATTTATTAAATTTGATTTCAATTGAAACGACAATTGAAATATGCTGCTGTTAGATATTTACACTGTTATTACCTGTATCAGTTAACTTATGACATCTAACACCATTATCTGTTATATATGCAATGATAATCCAGTTTGGTTATTAAATGATTGATTGTTTGATGTTTACAATTGGACGTTAAATTGTTAATGATGTAAGTGATAAATAACTTGAAATTGAAATTGACATAGGATAGTTAGATTTGATATATGTGTTAAATTTGATTAAATGACATTTGTATAATATGACCCCTTTAACTGTTAAATTTATTGACACGTAGGATTTGTTTAATTACACTTTGAACCACTGAATGTATGTTGTTAAATTGATGATGTATGAAATTGTAAATAGATGACAAGTAAAAACCGTAATGTAATAATCTTTAATCTACATGAAATGATAGTGTAGATTCTAGAAATAATTATATTAATTCGTACAAATAACAATGCGAATTAATACGATTATTTCGGGATTATTTAATTTGATTATTTGATTATTGTTATTGCTTGTTTATTTACTTTGACACCATCCCAGTTATCACACTGCAAGTTTCCTTTGATATGCTTTGATTTTGAATTGAATTGGAATCGGGTTGAAATGATAAATACCCAAATTGAACTTTGACCTTGGATATAGAGAATTAAATAAAACCCGATTGGTCAATAATTTGATTTAAAAATAAAACGAAGATTTTATTTGAATAAATAATATGGTTTTGAAATGAAGTTGAAATTTGAATTTTATTGAAAGGAAAATGTTAATATTTAATAATCTGAAACAAAATATTAACAATGTAATTGATGAAAGAATGTTGTTTAATTTGAGAAATGATTGAATTAAGTTTGAAATTATAATTAAGTTTGAAATTATTAAACTTTGAAATTATTTAATAATTAAGTTTTGAATTATTTAATAATTAAATAAGATTGAATTATTTAATGATTAAATTGCATTGAATTCTTTAATAAGTGAAATTGAATTTTTGAATAAGTGAATTTTACTTCGTAATAATTGAAATTGAGTTTCTTTATAAATTAAGTTTGGAAAATCATTTAAGCAAGTAAATAAGTGAAATTGAATTTCTTTAACAAGAAATAAAATGTGATTTATTGAAATTAATGCAAGACTTGAAATTTAAAGAATTTGATTTGATGAATTTAATTTAGTTAAATTTGTAAGTTTTGATAAAATGAAGTTGAATTTAAATAATGGATTTAATGAATTGGAAATTTAATAGAAATTGTTTTGAATGGAAAATTTACTTAATGAATAGTGAATGAAATCGATAAATGAGTTTAAATTGATTTGAATGTTGAATTAAATTAATTTAAATGATTTTGAAGTGACTTTAACAAGAAATAAAATGTGATTTATTGAAATAAATGTAAGACTAAAAAATAAAAAAAATTGATTTGATGAATTTAATTTAATCAAATTTGTAAGTTTTGATATAATGAAGTTGAATTTAAATAATGGGTTTAATGAATTGGAAATTTAATAGAAATTGTTTTGAATGGAAAATTTACTTAATGAATATTGAATGAAATCGATAAATGAATTTAAATTTGATTTGAATGTTAAATTAAGTTAATTTAAATGATTTCGGAATGAAACTGATATACGAACTTGAATCAATATTTGAAATGTTTTAAATAAAATTGAAATTGAATTATAAGATTTTGAAAATATGAATGTGGAAGTTTGAATCGTAAATTAATGGAAATTGGTTTTGAAAGACAAATGAAATGTTGATTCATGAATTCTATTTGAAATTGAAATTGATTTGGTTTTGAAATAAACAAACGACCAATCGGTGAAATAATTACGGAAGTTATTAAAGAGACCGGAATCGGTTATGGACATACTCTCTGTCGATACCGAAAACCACTTTAATAACTAACATTCGCGGAGTGTTGATCCAGAACGAAGTGTTTGGAATAATGTACGTGATGATTGAAGAAAGAGAACGATAATGGATAGCCTTGACACTTGTGTCAAATTGGAAATGACTAAAACAAGAGCCGTGCCGGGCCAATGGAGGATTACCTACCTCAAGTGGATACACTTCTTCGAACTACTCATTACTTGTTGTCGATTGGTGCACCCTTGATTTTGGGAGTGTTGTTTCACGGTGTTGCGGGCGCTGCGGCGTTGCGTTCTCACCAGTCCGGATCAGGCAAATGGTAGTATCACTACCTTGGGTATTGCCTCATGTGCCTTGTCATACTTGTATTCCCTATTCGCGACCACTACGAATTTGTTTTGTACCTTTAGTATATGGATTGCCCTCTGGTGACTTTCGGTTTTGGGGAAACTACGGTCTTGTATATGCTTTTGGGAATAAAAATGTGTTAAGGGTGGAATGGGCCATGACTTAACACTATTTTGATATCTTATTATTACTGATAGACATTATCTACTTATCGTACACTACTACATAGTAGATAGTTTAACGGATCGTTAAAGAATGGTTATTCCAAACATCCTTTGAGTTACTTGTATTTCAATTGCTATTTCACTTGAGATTGGATTTATTAATATAAGAATGTTAATCCTGACTCGAGTGTTTTGTGTTTTGCTTTACGCTCGGGTCAAACTAAGTGTACCAGTATTCGAGACTCACCTTTGGAGTTGGAGCTTTGCTTGAAGATCCAGCCATCTATTCTGCTTTCAGTATTCGATGATTCCAGTGATGTATTCTGATTTGTATCTGATGTATCGTGTTACTCTTCCGTTGTATCTGGTTTAACTCTGATGTATCGTATTACTCTTCTGTTGTAAACTCTGATGTATCTTATACATTTATATAGTAGCTTCATGAACTACTATCTCTTTTATTTCCGCTGCATTTATTACTCTGTGTCTGTGATCTGTGATTATTTTATTTACTGTATATGTTCAGTTTTGCCAAATTTAAATTAACGACGCGGTATTTTGAGCAATTCAATTCCGGCATGAGTGTCTACCTATACACTTATAATGGATGCGAATGGTCCAAAATATCGGGTCGTTACAGTTTAGTTTGATAACTCTATGTTTTTCTTTAAGTTTGCTAAAAAGGAGGAACGACAACATGTGCTTGAGGCCGAGCCAACTTTCATTGAGGGTAAACCACTAATCATTACTTCTTGGAGTAGGTCCATTGACAGTGCTAGGCATCAGGTATTATCTATTCCTGTTTGGGCGCACTTCTCTCATATTCCCTCCGTTCTTCAATCTTTGCTTGGATTAAATTGGATCGCTGGCTTAGTTGGAGATCTTAAGTGTTTTGATTCGAACACAGTGGCTAGAGGTAGGATCGTATAGGCGAAAGCTCTGATTGAAATTACCCCTTCCAGGCCTCTTCCTTCCAAGCTCAGAGTATATCCGTCTGATTGTCAGGTAGCGGAAATTGATGTTCACTATGGATGGAAACCTGATATCTGTGAGATTTGTCACTCTTTTCATCATGTGGCACTCTCATGCAAGCACCTTCCTCCTCCCGATTCTTCTGATGAGCCTCCTCTTCCTATCTCGGATAAGATCCCCCTACCTCGGCCTCCGGTCAATATGTGGGTTCCTAAGTTATGCCTCACTTTACTTAAGGACCCCGGTCCCCCTCCTGATGTCCCCGTCGAGATCCGTCAAGTCCATATTTATAACTTTGATGCTGCTCCTTCCCCTGTCATTGGTGAGTCTTCTATTGTTCCTGGTACTCCTTCTGTTGCTGCTGTCATCCCGTCTCCCGTGATTGAGTGGAACACCAGAGAGAAGACTTGGGTTCATTTTAGTTCTGAGATGCGATATAGTCTGGAGTTTGATTGTTGTTATATGTTTGTAGGTGGAAATGGAGAGATGAAGAAGTTATTTTATCATGTTGTTGGTAATGGCCTTGTTCTTACATGTGATGGTGAGGATGGTGATGACAATAAGCTTATTTTTTAGGATGGCACTTGGGATCATCATTATCTTTACTCCTTTGATTCTTCGGGGTTTGATCCAGATATTGCAGCTCATTTCTCAGGTTTTCTACATGTTATAGGGCCTAGTCCCGTTATTAATGACAGTGGTCCCCCCTCTTTGGAGGCCGTCTAGTTTATGTTTGTACTGTGGAATGGCCACGATAAACCATGATAGCTATTCTGTGCATGTGCAGAACACCTATATTTTCATTTACATACAGTGGCACGACCCACTATAAAGCCGACTAGCTTTGCTAAAAAAGAATATTTTATGGATTTTCGAAATTGAGTTTTTGAATTAAATGAAAATTCGGGGTTGTTTAGAAATTTATTTAAAATAAATATATTGGAAAGATTGATTAAAAATTGAGACTTATCTAAGATGAAGTATTTTGAATTGTATAATGTGTTTTGGAATTTGCTTTGAAAGGAGGTCAGATTTGATGAGAAGTGCCTTTTACTAATGATTGGATTTTTGTAATTAGGATTTTACAAAAAGAAGGTTTGTTGTATACCACTTTAACTCAGAGTGTCTTTTTCAAATGGGTTTTTAAGTGAAAATTTGATTTAAACGAAACTAAAAGTTTGGACAGAATTTGGAAGATTTAAATTGTAAATACTATGTTAGAAACAACTATAACTTTTGATCCTGTGTTCAGATTTTTGGTGATCATTCTTTGGTATGAAAGGTGTTTATATAAAGAACAAATTTTGTGTTAATCCCTATTAGAGATTTCTACATTTTCAAGTTTTAAAATTATTTTATGAAGCATTGATGTATTTTGATCATAATTTTTGAATTATTTATACAGTAAAAATATACTTTTGTCCAATTTTCTGGGTTGAAGCATTGATGTAATTTGATCATAATTTTTGAATTATTTATACAATAAAAATATACTTTTGTCCCGTATTTTGATCATAATTTTTGAATTATTTATTTGTTTTCGATGATTATGAGTTTTCTGGAAAGCTGTGAGAATAAAAAAAAAATTGAAGTGCTTTAAAGAAATTTGTGGTTCATTATACAAAACTATGATTTTGTGATGAGGGCCTATTGGTGAAAGTATATAAGTTTTAAATTTCAAAGTATTAGGTTTTATAATAATATTTGGTTCCTTTATATTTCATGTTTAAAAAGTAATATATAAGCTAGATGTTTTAAGATCTTGAAGGTAGTTAAGGTGTTTGGTATATATAAATGCAAAGGTATTTGTTTTGTGAATGGGTGTTATGGGTTTGTATATGATATGTTTGTAAATTATGTTTTGGGTGCTGTGGATTTTCGAAATACACTTCGCACTATATAGATTACTCTAAAGTTTTCCAAAAATTTTGACATCTGGAAAATATTTTGATTGTTTGTGTGAGAGTTGGGATCTTCCAAATGAGTTTGTTCAAACTCATAGTCCATGGTAATAGACGATGAGTGAGGAGGATAGTCCATTGTTTGTGAAATCCATTTAAGGGTCTAATAGTTTTGTAGCTTTGGACGGTTTGATAAGTTGGTTGTGTTACTCAATTTATTGCTTAACAGGTTGAAGCGGATCTCTTTACGTGTTAACCTGAGAAAGTAATAAAGAGCTTTCTTTGTGATCACTTTTGATGAGCGTGATTTGTTGATGATTGCATGTTTGTTGAAATAATGGATGTTGTAGTTATGCTACAAGCATTAGCTAGTTATATATTTTCCCAAATGAAAAATTGCAAGGATTTAATTTTCTTAAGTGGGAAGTTTGTAATAACCCAGTGTTGAGAAGCAACTAATTAAAATTAATGTTAGATTTTTAAATAATTAAAATGGGTTTTAAATATTATAATGAGAATAAGTCGGGTTTATATTATAATATTGGAAATTTAGAATGAGTTGGGAATATGGAATTTTGTTCGGAATTTAAATGATAAGGTATTTCTGTTAAGTTAGAAGTTGTAATAAAAAAATATCTTTGCTGAAATTAGAGGAGAATTGGTTATATTTACTTTTGGAGAAATTATTGGTTAAAGAGATTAATAAATGAATTATTTTAATGAAAAATATTTTTAAAGTGATAAACTATGAGTAATAGGGATTTTGATATTTATGAATTAATAATGATATTTTGCAACCTTAGATGATTTCTAAATAAATTAAAGGTAATTTAACAAATTTTATAAAATTAAATAATTAGGTATAAAAGAGTTTTGGGATTTATTACAGTAAAGAATGAATTTTTATTTAATTATTATGGTTAATAAAAGATTTTTACCTCAATGGGCCTAATATTATAATTAGAGAGAATTATTTTGAAATAGAGCGGTAAATTGAAGGAAAATATTTTTTGTAAAATTTCACAATGATGAGCAAACACTTGAGTTGTGCAAGTATGATATATTTTATTTGGGATTTGGAGCTGTTTTAATAAGGTAGAAAAATTACTTTTGTGAATGAAAAAGGAGGAAGTAAAGATGAACATGTTTTGTTTGAGGCCCATCAACGCAAAGCCCTAACCATAAATGAGAAGCTCATTCGTTTATCTCCACTTCTCTTCACTTTTCTAAACAACTATGGAAACTTCCCCAACCTCAAAAATATCATCTCATGTAACTTTTTTTCTTCGTTTTTTCCTCTCTTGTACCCTAACCCTAACCTTGCTCTTCAAAAATCCTAAACAAACCAAATAAAACCCCAAAACTTATGAAACTAAAATATGTGCTTCTCAAAACCAATCTACACCCCTAGGAGTAATCAAAGAGTTATTTTGATCAAGTCTGGAGTATGGTGGTAATTTGTAGTAAATGGAAATGATGGGCTTTAATGAGCAATGAAGTAGTGGAAGAAGGGTTGTGCTCGCTAATTTTCAGGCAAGTGTTCTTTACTCACAAGCCGGTATCTGAATGGTTTGATTATATCTTTGGTTGATGTGTTTGAACTGCTTGATCATTTCTTATTGTTGAACTTGTTTACTGTAATCACCATTTTTAAATTTGTGTGATTATTGAGTATGATTTTGGTGCTGGAGTGTTGTGCTATGAAGGTCAAGAATTTGGATTCGAATTGAAGAGTGAACGGAGATTAGAAAGTCAAGACGATGCATGGAAAAAAGTAAACGTCGCTCCAGGTTGCGACACTGGTCGACCAACCATGCAAGTTGACTCGAGAAAGCTAGTAGTTCAAGTTAATAATCATCCAGAGCTCGCCCTACATGATTGCGCACGGTGGGCTTGACTGATCGACCAAGCTAGTTAGACCGAAACACTGATCATGGAAGTTGGACCAAAGCTCCAAGCTAGTGTGTTGAGATCTATTGCATTATTTATTATTTTAAAAATAATTATTTTTATAAAATTAAATAATAATATGATTTGGAAAATAAAAAGAAAGCGTTTTCCAAATGTAAAGCTATTTTTTTAGAAATTCATTTATTTTCACCAAATATTATTTAGTTAAGGAAAAGTGATCTAAAATTAAATAGAAATTGATTTTGGACTTTAAAAATCTATTTAAAATTTCTATTTATTTTCAAAAAAATATGGAATGATTTCTATTAAATATTACTTGGTTTCAAAAGGGTTTTCTGTGATTTTTGAATATATGGATGAGATTTCTAAAATATATTTTATAGTTTAAAATAATTGGTAACTGATTTAGAGGTTTCTAATTCATTTAAAAATCATATTTAATTATAGAAAATTATGTGATTATTTTTATAAGCAATACTTGATTATAAAAGAGAATTATATGATTATAAGGATATAGAGAAGTTCTTGAAATTTGCTATAAGGTATAAAAATCCTTATTTTGGGTTTAAATAAATAGGAGAAATTATATTTTATTCACTTTTAACTAATATGAATGCTTTTGGAAGTCTAATATATTTCCTAAGAATGAAATCTCTTTTATAAATGATTGAAGTTGTAACGACCCGCCTTTTCGAAGCCCAGAAGTCAACACTAATATATCCACGGTATTCACGTGCCGAACAACTAAGTGTCGGAACAACAGATTGTTAGGGGAAAGAAAGTAGATAGAAGATACTAAACAATCACAGAATCTCACAACGCAACACAATAACATATATTAATCAACATTATACTTTACAGAGTCATTTCAAAAATGATACATCAGAGTCATACTAATACAAATTCTATCATTGGACAGTTATAACAGTCTGTCCCTATCAAACTGATACAAGATACATATAATACAGTGGAAACAAGATAATAACTAGCTATCGGTGAAGCCTCCTGCTCCAAGCTCCTCCAAAATACATTCGTGGGAAAACCTGAACTACTTGGCTACCCATAAAAATTTGAGCACCCAAGAGTTTTAGAAAAAGAAAATAAAACCCCGGGTTATTATAATAATGTCTAAGCGTTCAAAATAAATATATGAAAATAGCTGAAATTTTAATAATGTCTTAGCGTTCAAAATAAATATATGAAAATAGCTGAAATTGTTACCATTATTAAATTCCAGCATACTAGGCTCTACAATCAAAACCGTAAAGGCATGTATTGAAGATTGAATTCCATACTATGACAAGGCATCGGGGTACCACCTATCACGGTACATGTCAAGAAAATGTACCGAGGACCTCGCCGGGATCCCGTGCCAACACACGACCGGCCTACCTCTGACTGGATAGTACTGAATATGTCATCACCCCAGTTTCTTTGCAACCCTTTTTATTTGAGATCACATGCACAACCAATCCATAAATATGTAGATGAATCTAGAAAGGTGATGGCGCACCCTAAAGCGAGCGACCCACTTAGCCTTGCAGCATCTTCCCTAATTTTAGTCATTCCCAATTGATGAGGTTTGAGGCTACACTTACCTTTTGAATAGCAATCTCACTTGGAATGCTAACACTGTCCTTTAGGAAGTAATGCAATGTCAGCATTCATCCATACAAGTTGTCCAGGATAAGGACAAACCGAAGGCACTACTTCTACTACATTCATTTTGGAATCACCCTCAGGACTAGTAGTAAGCAGCCCTTGCACTTCAATACTCTGTCTTCGATTCCATATTCTTCAAGATGTCTTTAGTTCGAACGCTTAAGTTGGATCGAAGTGGTTTTCGGATAACATATCCGATCTCGGTCTCTTCGAAACAACTTTCGATAATTTCCGGTAAACTCAACCTCAGTTCTCTAGGAAATAAATAGACAAAGATAAGAACGGAGTTCACTTCCTAACCGTTAGTGGATGGATTTCCATATTATTTATCCTAGAAGAACGAAATGAGATTTATACGCACAGTAAAGCACCACCGACGGCAACTGTACCATATAATTCTCATGTTCCTCCTAGATATTTCCACAGTTACGTTTTGGTCCAGATTTGATACTCAATTATTTAACTATCATCTAAATAATCATTCAAACATTGATTTGATTCCATATAGGATCCACTATGCCTTTATTAATTAATCTTTAATTAAGTAAAACACTTTGCAAAACTTGATCGAAAGATCTTTTTAAAACACTATTCCCAAAACTCTTTACATCCCTTTTATACTTGGAAAACATTTTTAATTATCTCAGAATATAAGTATTTACCAAAAACATTTGGAAAATTCCCCTTTCTCAAATTCCATATTAAATGGCTAAGAAAATCCCTTTTTAAAACATCACTTACTATAAAACCCATTCACTTTATAAAACCCATTCACTTATCCCTTATAAAAATTCTTTTTATAAGTTCACTTCGTATTTTAAACCTCCTTACAAATCTTCTAACTAGATTTAAACTTCTTTTTAAAATCTCTAAAATGATTTATAAAATCTCTTTCCATGTATAAAACTCTTATAAAATTTCCTTTATAAAATATCTTTGACATTACAAAATATCATTTTTAAATCACTTAAAATATAACTTTTTATTTAGTAAAACCCTTTATATAAGCAAGTCATTATTTATAAATACTTTTATAAAATAATTATATAACTTGAAAATCATTTATAAACTTTCAAACCCCAAATTGATTAAAGAATTTAAATTAATTCAAAAACACACTTTACAAATTCAAGAAGAGACCTAGCAATCCCAATGGTACTGATTTTCGTTACCAATTAATTTCAATTTCACTTTCAAGTCATTCAACAATTTATTTTCGTAAGTCATATATATGTAAATACACTTCGTATCCAAATCAGGAATATAACATGTCAATATAAACTAACCAGTATAAACATGTTCAAATAACATAATAGCAGGATGGTGATTTGTCCTGCTAAACGGATGTCCAAACAATTCATTTCATATTGTAGAATGGTGATTTATTCTACTAATATATGTCCACACAATCAACAATCAATTTTTAACAGAACGGAAATTTCTTCTGTTATCATGTGTCCACAACAACTAAACAATTACGCTATAGCAGAACAGAGATTTATTCTGCTATCTAATGTCCAAATAATCAAACTATCAATTTATAGTAGAACGGGGATTTATTTTGCTAAAATTTGTCCACACAAACACAAACAATCATATCATAACTCATTCACAGTCATTTGTCTACTTAATGGTATCGACATTTGAATCCCTTCTGTCTAAACCCATCTTTGAAAAAGAAGCACCTTTAAAACAATTTGGTTCTCGGAAGAAAGGATTTAAAAATTAAAACTCCATTTTATTAATTACAAGTTAAACTATTTATTTAATAATAATTAATCTTTATTAAATTTGAACTTAATTTGGTTATAAATTAATAAATAATTAAACCTTTAATAAATAATAAACAATAATTAATTATTAAATAAATAATAAAACACTAGTTAATCCTTTATTGATTATTAAATAATCATTTAAACCTTAATTAATAATTTAATATTAATTAATCTTAATTAAATAATCTTTAATTAAGTCTTAAATAATAAATTAAACCTTTAATAAATAATTTATAAATTAAAAACCTTAATTAATTTAAATTAAATACATGGTTAATAATTAATTAATAATTAGCCCTATATTTAATTAGTAATTAATTAAAAGTAAATCATACACTTAACTTATAATTAATTAAAAATTAATCATACTTAATAATTGATTAATTAAAATTAATCTTATCTTATAAAATGTAATTAATTAGTAACTAATCTTTACTTAATTAAAGTTAATGATCCTTATTAACACTTAATTAATTAATAATTATTAAAACTTAATTAATTAATTATCAATTATTAAATCCTTAATTAACTTTTAAAACATTATTATTAGGCTTATAAAACATTTACAAAACAATTTTAAGTATGAAACTTAAATTTGAAAAATTCGGATTTTTAAAGCGAAACCGCATCCATAGCGACTATCGCTATGGAAACTATAACTTGAAAATGTTTTGACTTTCCTCCTCGAAATCTCAACACCTAAATACTTGCCAACTTATCATAAAACATAGCATAAGAGTTTGCATAAAAAAACAAGGTTGAAACTTTGAGATGATTTTCAATTTCCTTTAACTAAACACTAGTTTTTTTCAAAAAGAAATCCAATCGTCAATACCATATCGAAGTGTTCATTTCGTTAGCATGACATCACATATACATGCCTAAACATCCATAAATATATCACCATCATAACACAACCCAAAAATCACATTTTTATAATGAAACACGATGCTTTAGCTTTTCGATTCACAAGTCAATATCTAAACCGCAACTAGCAACATACACATATATTCAAACCAAATAATATTCCAACCAAACAACGAACTTATTTTACCATCCAATATTAAATACATAAAAAGGTAAAAAAAAATCAAAAGTTAAAGAATTTACTCATCAAAAATCTTTTGAAAACTTGATACATTTTGGAATTCGAAAAGCTTGAAAAATCACAGATCTACTCGAAAATAGGTCAAATTCCCCTCGACTTTTGGATATGTAATTCATGGAATTTGGAAAATTGGTCGAAAGGAAAGTTTTAGGAAATTATTTCCTATACAATTAAAAAAAATAAACACTCAATCTCAGTTATTTTGTGGAACATATGGCCAAAATAAGAAGAACCATTTTCGGACTTGGATCTCTGAGTCCAAATATACTCTAGAAAGAAATGAGTTTTTAACATAGATACGCTCATAAATGGACGAAATGATACAAACGAAAGTTGTAGTCATTTGAATTATACACGGTTTGAAAAAAATAAAATCTTGATTTGGATACTTTTAGAAGATGTTATGATCGAGTGAATTTGGGGTAAAAATGGAGAAATTTGAAACCAATTTTGAAATTAATTTAAAAAGAAAAGTTTGTGCTTCTTTTTTTCTTTCTTCTTTAAACTTTAGAAAAAGGAGAAGCCATGAAAAACTTGAGGGAGAAGATGGATTTTATAAAAATAGGAATGGAAATGATGAAAAATGAAAAGAAAATAAAAGTATTTTCTTTTATATAACGGGCATAAGTTAAATTACCAAAACGCCCTTATGTACTTTACCCTCCACAAATTTGCTCCACCTCATCACCATGTTAGCTCCCCTTCTCTTCCATGATAAACATGTTTAAACTTGTTTTAAGTACCTTTGTACTTAATGTCTCCCCCGATGTGACATTTTACACACACACACACACACACACATATATATATATATATGTATGTATGTATGTATATATATATATATGTATGTATGTATATATATATGTATGTATATATATTAACCTTACTTAAGCTAATTATACTTAACTCTAACTAAATTACCATGTTCATAACTTTTCATATATGTTGATATATATATTTTTATATATATATGCAAATGTGTACACAACATTTCAAACAACTTTTAGCCGACGATAAATCAAAAAATTGGGAAAATGGTTTCCGGTCACATTTTCGATTTTTCTTCGAACTAAATATTTTTGTAAACCAAATATGTAAACTATTTTACCATCATTATTTATTATTAAAAAGAGTTTTATTTTCATTATAATATCTATTATTTAAATATTTAAAATTAACTAAATATTCGCACATCAAAGTAGTGAAATTCCGGGTCGTTACATTCATCCCCCCTTAAAAGAATTTCGTCCTCGAAATTACACCTCAACCTAACCCTGAAAACACTTAACACTGTACATCAGTCCGTATGATGTTCATAGATCATTCATATGCAAAATCTGACTCGATCACCCCTCGAGTACATAACTTCCCTTCTAAACCAGTATCGCTCACCCGATTTTCTAGTGTGGACTCTGATCAGGCTCCTTGATTAGGAACCTTTATTCCCCTTGCATAGCCGTAACTATGATAGGAAACATTTTTCCCATATCAAAAACCCTCATCAAGTGTTCATCGTCAAAAATCGAGTAATGGATCCTTATTCGGAATGGCGCGAACCACCTCAAAGTCATGTACTCGAATCTTAGATCAAGACTATATGAAGGAGAAATGATCTACGTCTAACCTACGCACTTATTTAATTAGTTCTCACTAATGCCAATCCTATTTAACTAAAATATTTATGAAAGCATCTCATAAACTGATTTAAGTTCAACTTTTATAATACTCCACTACATCCTAAGAGTATATACCCCTATTTGATTCAACTATTCCATTTTACATTTATTTTCCTAAGAAAACTCAAGATCCAAGTATCCGGTATTATTTCAAAAACATTTTGAAATGAAACTTTTATATATAATTAATCATAGAATATATATATATATATATATAGCTCGAGTAACTCCAAAATGATACTAAGAAACTGGGTACTACCAAATAGTATCATATATATCTCATTTACCAAGAAGGGTAATACTCAAGAGAAGAGCTTACCATCCGAACACAATCCTTCCCCAATTTTAAGTTATTTTCGAGCCACTCGAACTAGTTAACTTAAAAATATCTCTCTAATTTCAAAATCCCATTTTTTTGAAATAGTACTTTACATTTTCCAACAAAACATTTATCACCAACTCGCTTTGATTTCGTTCAGGGTTTGAACTTGTTTCGATTGAACAATGATTAAGATAATAATTTATTAAGTACCCCACAGCGTTCGCCTGGGCAAACATTCAATCGTCACTTAGAAGATTATTCAGATTATCACAAAACAATCAAGACTCATTCTCCTAAACTAATCCAAAGAAAACACTTCTTACTTAACCTTTTATTCCTAAAATCTTATACTTAAACCAAAAATATTTTCAAATAATACTATTATTATATTTCCAATCCTTGAAATCCATTTTTCAAAAGTCCTGGGAATTTAGTCCTCAAGTTTCAACTTAAATTCTTTTTTATTAAAAGACCCCTTCTTATAAATTCATTTTATAAGATCAACTTTTAAAAATATTTTCCAAATATTTATTTCAAATATTCTAGCTTTTAATAACATCTTTTATTAAACCAAATTTTAATTCAATATTAACATCGAACGCCTTAAATTCAAATCGTGAAACTTAATTCACAAGGTGTTCGTTTCAATGTTTTTCCTATTCCTATTTACCTAACCCAAATCTTAAAAAGGGAAGCTACCTATACACATTAACAATAGTCAAGCTCAAACTGGATGAGCATGACTAAACAAACCTTAAATGATAAGAATAAAATATTATTATCTCCCAGCAAACAACATTTCAAAATACTATACTATACTATTTTTGAAAATCATTCTTTTTATATAAAATATATTCTTGGTAAAATTATTTCATTTACCCAATTTCAAAACAATACTATGTTGGATGGCCCTGTTCAAGTATTTAGAGATACCTATCAATAACGTTAGCTACTCGTATTAACCAGAACCCATAAGCCACTTAACAAACCAATCAACACAATATAAAATATTTTTATATCACCAACAAATATGCGCTCTTACACACACACACTCAAACTCATAATAAGACATTCCATTACCTTATCTCTTAATGAGTTGCCCCACCAAAGGCAATGTTCTCGCTTAACCTTGCGCTCTGATACCAAATGTAACGACCCGCCTTTTCGAAGCCCAGAAGTCGACACTAATAAATCCACAGTATTCACGTGCCGAACAACTAAGTGTCGGAAAGACATATTGTTAGGGGAAAGAAAGGAGATAGAAAATAGAAGAAACTAAATAATCACAGAATCTCACAACGCAACGGAATAACATATGTTAATCAACATAATACTTTACAGAGTCATTTCAAAAATGATACATCAGAGTTATACTAATACAAATTCTACCCTTGGACAGTTATAACAGCCCGTCCCTATCAGACTGATACAAGATACATATAATACAGCGGAAACAAGATAATAACTAACTATCGATGAAGCCTCATGCTCCAAGCTCCTCCAAAATGCATCCATGGGAAAACGTAAACTACTTGGTTGCCTAAAAAAATTTGAGCACCCAAGAGTTTTAGCAAAAGAAAAAAAACCCCGGGTCAGACATAGGTCTGGTGTGAGTAAACTCAAACAACTGAATTATTATGTTTAAAATCCTTTTAAAATAAAAGGTATCTCATAAGACCACGCCGCACATAAACACGGACGGGTTTTTACCTTACGATAACCAAAACATTTTTAAGTGATATTATAATAATGTCTAAGTGTTCAAAATAAATAGATGAAAATAGCCAAAATTGTTACCATTATTAAATTCCAGCATACTAGGCTCTACAATCAAAACCGAAAAGGCACGTATTGGAGATTGGATTCCATACTATGACAAGGCAGCAGGGTACCACCTATCACGGTACATGTCTAGAAAATGTACCGAGGATTTCGGACGGGATCCCTTGCCCACACAAGACCAGCCTACCCCTGACTGGATAGTACTGAACATGTCATCACCCCAGTTGCTTTGCAATCCTTTTTATTTGAGATCTCATGCACAACCAATCCATAAATATGTTGATGTATCTAGAAAGGTGATGATACACCCTAATGGGAGTGACCCACTTAGCCTTGCTGCATCTCCCCTACTTTTAGTCACTCTCGGTTGATGAGGATTGAGGCTACGCTTACCTTTTGAATAGCAATCCCACTTGGAATGCTAACACTGCCCTCCAGACGGTAATGCAGTGTCAGCATTCATCCATACAAGTTGTCTAGGATAAGGACAAACCAAAGGCACTACTTCTACTACATTCATTTTGGAATCACCCTCAGGACTAGTAGCAAGCAGCCATTGCACTTCAATGCTCCGTCTTCAATTCCATATTCTTCAAGGTGTCTTCAGTTCGAACGCTTGAGTTGGATCGAAGTGGTTTTTGGATAACATACCTGATCTCGGACTCTTCTAAACAACTTTCGATAATTTTCGGTAAACTCAACCCCGGTTCTTTAGGAAATAAACAGACAAAGATAAGAACAGAGTTTACCTCCTAATCGTTAGTGGACGGATTTCCTTATCGTTTATCCTAGAAGAATGAAATGAGATTTATACGCACAGTATATCGCCATCGATGGTAGCTGTACCATATAATTCTCATGTTTCTCATTGATATTTCCAAAGTTACGTTTTGGTCCAGATTTGATAGTCAGTTATTTAACTATCAAATAAACAATCATTCAAACATTGATTTGGTTCCATTTGGGATCCACTAAGCCTTTATTAATTAATTTTTAATTAATTAAAATACTTGGCAAAACTTGATCAAAAGATCTTTTGAAAACACTATTCCCAAAACTCTTTACATCCCTTTTATACTTGGAAAACATTTTCACTTATCTCAAAATATAAGTATTTACCAAAAACATTTGGAAAATTCCCTTTTTTCACATTCCATATTAAATAGCCAAGAAATTCCCTTTTCAAAACATTACTTGCTATAAAACCCATTCACTTATCCCTTATAAAAATTCTTTTTATAAGTTCACTTCATATTTTAAACCTCCCTACAAATCTTCAAACTAGATTTAAACTTCTTTTTAAAATCTCTAAAATGATTTATAAAATCTCTTTCCATGTATAAAACTCTTATAAAATTTCCTTTATAAAATATCTTTGACATTACAAATATCATTTACAAAATCACATTTTTAAATCACTTAAAATATAACTTTTTATTTAGTAAAACCCTTTATATAAACAAGTCATTTTTTATAAATACTTTTATAAAATAATTATATAACTTGAAAATCATTTATAAACTTTCAAACCCCAAATTGATTAAAGAATTTAAATTAATTCAAAAACACACTTTACAAATTCAAGAAGAGACGTAGTAATCCTAATGGTACTGATTTACATTACCATTTAATTTCAATTTCACTTTCAAGTCATTCAACAGTTTATTTACATAAGTCATATATATGTAAATACACTTCGTATCCAAATCAGGAATATAACATGTCAATATAAACTAACCAGTATAAACATGTCCAAATAACATAATAGCAGGATGGTGATTTGTCCTGCTAAATGGATGTCCAAACAATTCATTTCATATTGTAGAATAGTGATTTATTCTACTAACATATGTCCACACAATCAACAATCAATTTATAACAGAACGGAAATTTATTCTGTTATCCTGTGTCCACAACAACTAAACAATTACACTATAGCAGAACGGGGATTTATTCTGCTATCAAATGTCCACACAATCAAACAATCAATTTATAGCAGAACAGGGATTTATTCTGCTAAAATTTGTCCATACAAACACAAACAATCATATCATAACTCATTCACAGTCATTTGTCTACTTAATGGTATCGACATTTGAATCCCTTATGTCCAAACCCATCTTTGAAAAAGAAGCACCTTTAAAACAATTTGGTTCTCGGAACAAAGGATTTAAAAATTAAAACTCCATTTTAAAATGATTAATTACAAGTTAAACTCTTTATTTAATCATAATTAATCTTTATTAAATTGGAACTTAATTTGGTTATAAATTAATAAATAATTAAACCTTTAGTAAATAATAAACAATAATTAATTATTAAATAAATAATTAAACACTAATTAATCCTTTATTAATTATTAAATAATCATTTAAAACTTAATTAATAATTTAATAATAATTAATCTCAATTAAATAATCTTCAATTAAGTCTTAAATAATAAATTAAACTTTAATAAATATTTTATAAATTAAAAACCTTAATTAATTTAAATTAAACACATGGTTAATAATTAATTAATAATTAGCCCTATATTTAATTAGTAATTAATTAAAATTAAATCATACACTTAACTTATAATTAATTAAAAATTAATCATACTTAATAATTGATTGATTAAAATTAATCTTATCCTATAAAAGGTAATTAATTAGTAACTAATCTTTACTTAATTAAAGTTAATGAACCTTATTAACACATAATTAATTAATAATTATTAAAACTTAAATAATTAATAATCAATTATTAAATCCTTTATTGACTTTTAAAACATTATTATTAGGCTTATAAAACATTTAAAAAACAATTTTAAGTATGAAACTTAAATTTGAAAAATTCGGATTTTTAAAGCGAAATCGCATCCATAACGACTATCGCTATGGAAACTATAACTTGAAAATGTTTTTACTTTACTCCTTGAAATCTCAACACTTAAATACTTGCCAACTTATCATAAAACATAGCATAAGAGTTTGTATAAAAAAACAAGGTTGAAACTTTGAAATGATTTTCAATTTCCTTTAACTAAACACTAGTTTTTTTCAAAAAGAAATCCAATCGTCAATACCATATTGAATTGTCCATTTCCTTAGCATGACATCATATATACATGCCTAAACATCCATAAACATATCACCATCATAGCACAACTGACGCAGCCTAGGAAGCAAATTCGACGATGTAAATCGAATCCGTCCAGGATCTCACACGATTTGCGGAAATAATCGGTGAAATGATGATAAATCGGTGAATTTAAGAATACCCAAACGCCCAAATCCGTTGATCACGAAGATAACGGATTCTAGCAATCTTCGACACGTTGATCGCGCACGATGTCGTGAGAGAAGATCTACAATTCTTCGAACGTTGATCAAGCGCACTTGATTCCGTGAATTGGCTTCAACAATCGTTGATTCGAGCGCACTCGAATGCCGAAGGTGGAGATAGGAGATAACACTCAACTACCAATTTTAATGGTGGCACAAAGCACACAAACAATTTTATTCAAAAATCAACTACCAATTTTAATGGAGGCAAGAAGCACAAACCAAATTTTATTTCAAAATCAACAACTTTTTACAATGACACCACATCCCTATTTATAGGGTTTACAACACAACACAAACGGCTTACAACAACACGACATAACGACTTACAAAGACATGCGACTTAACAACATAAACGACTTAACAAAATACAACATCACACAACATACGACTTAACATAGACAGGCAGAGCGACTTAACAATCAAAGCATCAGCGACCTAAAATTATCAGCGACCTAACTTCATTCGCAACTTACTGGACTTAGGTCGTAGCTCGCTGGATTTAGGTCGTAGCTCGTTAGAGAATCTCGCGACATACGCTGCTGGAAACAATCGCGACCTATGCTGGAAACAATCGCGACCTCCTGGGGCTTCGCACGCGCGACCTAAGGGGATGAAGACTCGCGACTTAGCTGGGCTTCGCGATTTAGGGCTTCCTTTGCGATTCAGGGAAGTGATTTTAGCTCGTGCTGTCGTTCGCGACATAGGGAATCGGGGAACTGCTTCGTCTTCGCGATCTAGGAGCTCGCGACTTAGCAATGAGGTATGGGCTGCATCATCCTCCCCTGGTTGAAAAGAATTCGTCCTCGAATTTAAAAGTTCTTCCCCATTGGGTTGTTCATCTCCATAATAAGGTATAAGATGTTTAACATTAAACACGTCAGAAGTGTACACATCCTCCGGCAGCTTCAACCTATAAGCATTTTCATTGATCCGTTTCACAATCTTTACAGGACGAATCTTTCGAGCTTTAAGTTTATTGTATGTTCCCACTGGAAAACAATCCTTCGTTAGTACAGCATATACTAAATCTCCTTCATTAAATTCAGCACTTCTTCGCTTCAGATCCACAGATCGTTTATACTTCTCATTCGTCTTCTCCAATTGTTCCTAAACGATTCTATGGCATTCTGTCAACCCATCAACAAAATCAGCAGCCCGCTTAACTGTCCCCTTCGGTTGTGGCACTATCGTTAAATCCAACGGCCCCTTTGGCAAGCTTGAATATATAATCTGAAATGGACTGAAACCCGTACTACGGTTGATAGCATGATTATGAGCAAACTCTACTTGACATTACTTCACATCCCAGCTCTTCAGATTATCCTTCACAAGACACCGCAACAAATTTCCCAGGGATCTGTTCACAACTTCAGTCTGTCCATCTGTCTGTGGATGATAAGCACTACTGAATTTCAGCTTCGTTCCCACCATCTTCCACAAACTCGGCCAAAAATGACTCAGAAATCTGGTATCCCTGTCCGAAACTATAGATTCTGGTAAATCGTGCAAGTGATAGATCTCTCTAAAGAACAACTGTGCCACATGGACTACATCTGCCGTCTTTTTACAAGCAACAAAATGTACCATCTTTGAGAAACGGTCCACCACAACATATATAGAGTCATTTCCCTGTTGAGTCCTCGGCAAGCCCAACACAAAATCCATGCTTACGTCAACCCACGATTTTGTAGGAACAGGTAAAGGCCTATACAAACCCGCATTTGTAGTTGTCCCTTTCGAGACTTGACAAATCTGACATCTTCGAACAAACTTTTCAACTTCCCGCTTCATCGAGGGCCAATAATAAGACTGAGAAATCAACTGCAATGTGCGATCCCGACCAACATGTCCTTCTTCATGCAACTCTTTTACAATTTTCATTCTCAAGCTGCAATTTGGTACGCACAATCGATTCCCCTTGAATAAGAATCCATCTACCAACACAAACTCATCAGTACTCCCATCCTTGACTTTCTTAACAATCTTTGCAAAGTAAGGATCTTCCTCAAACAACTCTGGCAATAGTTCAAATCCTATCACTTTAACCTTCATTGTCGTCAACAAATGATTCCTCCTGCTCAAGGCATCAGCTACACGATTCATCGCCCCTGATTTGTGCTTTACAACAAAAGTAAACTGCTGCAGATACGCGACCCATGAAGCGTGTCTAGCTGAAATTTTGTCCTGCCCTTGCAGATGTTTCAAAGCTTCATGATCCGTAAAAAGAACAAACTCCTTCTGAAACAGGTAATGTCTCCAGTGCTTCACAGCTTGAATAATTGCGTAAAACTCCACGTCATAAGTGCTATATCTCAACTTGGCTCCAGTCAACTTCTCACTGAAATAAGCAACTGGTCTTCCATTCTGACTCAATACTCCACCAATCCCAACCTTCGAAGCATCAGTGTGTAACTCGAACAATATCTGAAAATCCGGCAGTACCAGAATGGGTGCTGTCGTCAAAAGTGTCTTGATCTTCTCAAAAGCTAACTCTGCTTCCTCTGTCCACACGAACTTCTTTCCTTTCATGCAATCAGTTACAGGTGCCATCACGCTGCTAAAATGTGGAATGAATCTTCGATAAAAAGATACCAACCCATGAAAACTCCTCACTTCAGTAATTTTCTTGGGTTGTGGCCAACTCCTGACAGCTTCCACTTTGCTTTCATCCACTTGAATACCCTCCTTCGACAGAACATATCCGAGAAACAAAACACTGTGCGTCATGAACACGCACTTCTTCGTTGCTGCATAGAATTGCTCCTGTCGTAGAATCAACAGCACTGCTCGTAAATACTGGATATGCTCTTCCATACTCCCACTATGGATCAAAATATCGTCAAAGTAAACTACTACGAACTACCTAATAAATGGTCTGAAAATCTGGTTCATCACTCTCATAAAAGTACTAGGAGCATTTGACAAGCCAAACGGCATAACCAGCCATTCGTATAGACCTTGCCTAGTTTTAAAAGAAGTCTTCCACTCATCACCCGGTTTAATACGAATCTGATGGTATCCACTCTTAGAGTCAATCTTTGAGAACACAACAGCCCCACTCAACTGATCAATCAAATCATCGAACCTCGGCATAGGAAACCTGTATCTCACAGTGATCTTGTTTAGAGCTCGATTGTCCGTACACATCCGCCAAGTCCCATCCTTCTTCGGTACCAATAAGGATGGCATTGCACAAGGACTTAAGCTCTCCTGAACACGCCCTTGTTCTAACAACTCCTCCACCTACCTTCTCAGTTCCTCATGCTCCTTAGGACTCATCCTGTAATGTGGCATGTGAGGTAATACCGCCCCTGGCACAAGATCAATCTGATGCTGAATATCTCTCAACAGTGGTAACTCCTTTGGCAACTCTTTAGGAAATACATCTCTGAATTCTTCCAACGCTGGCTTTACTTCCTCTAGAACTTCAACAGATTCAGTAGTTTCATGTCCGATCAACAAGAACACCTCTGGACTCTCCTCTACTTCTTCAAAAAACTCCTTCAAAGTCAACAAAGTCTTCAGCTCCTCAATCTCTTCTAACTTGCTCTCTCCTTGCTGTCTCTTTTTCGGAACTAAAATGACCTTAGTACCCTCAAACATAAAGCTGTAGCTATTGGTTCGACCATCATGCTGCACTTCTCGGTCATACTGCCATGGTCTTCCCAAAAGCAAGTGACAAACATCCATCTCCACCACATCACACCAGATCTCATCTTTATACTTCTTCCCAATAGAAAATGGAACATGAACTCGCCTGTCCACCTTCACCTCTCCCCCTTTCCTTAACCACGCTAACTTGTAAGGATTTGGATGCTTCTCCGTCTTCAACTTCAACTTTCTCACAGCTTCGGTAGAAATGATATTGTCATAACTTCCCGCGTCAATCACAAATTTACACACCTTCCCCAGTATAGTGCAGGTCGACTAAAAGATATTACTCCTCAACCAACTAGCCTCCTCTTCCTGCTTCGGTGTCAAACATGATCTCCTCAACATTAGATTACATCCTTCATCTCCCGACGCGATATCCTGTTCATCCTCCTCAATTGGACTAGAATAACCTTCATCAACATCCTCACCTTCCACTTCAGCAATCATAGCTCGCCTCTTCGGTTTCGGGCATTCATTACTCTTGTGACCCACTTCCTGGCAATTGTAACACTTGAAACTGTTGTTGACCTTCGCCTTCGCAACTTCATTCACAACTGGTTTACTGACAGCTTTAGAAACATTGGAACTCCCACTAGCACCCTTGCTCTGAGTATTGGAACTTGGAAACACACCACCTCCTCGTCTTCCCTGCTTCTCCAAGCCAACGCCTTCTGGTGCGCTTCAGCCACAGATCTAGGGTCAAACATATTTACCATATCCTGGATCTGGATCCTCAACCCCCCAACAAACCTAGCAGTCAATTGTTCCTCCGTCTCCATAATGTCATTTCGAGAAATCAGTTGATAAAACTCATCAGCATAATCATTAACAGTCTTCGTCCCTTGCCTCAGATTCTGCAACCTCTGATACACGAGTGATTGATAATTGTAAGGCAAGAATGTAGCCTTCATCATCTTCTTCATTTTCTCCCAAGCAACAATCTTCGACTTCCCCATCCGTTCTCGCGTAAGTTTGGTTTGCTGCCACCACGCCATAGCTCTCCCTCTCAACCTAGTAGCAACCAACTTCACTCGACGATCTTCCGGAACCTCCTTGAAATCAAAGATCTCTTCAACATTAGATAGCCAATCTAGAAATTCTTCAGCCTGCATACCACCCTTAAACTCTGGAATTTCAATTTTCATTCCGGACTCTCATTTGTGATCATACTTTGAATGATTTCTTCCTTGGTTTCGATTTCGACTATGAACACTACCACCATCAAACTCCTCATCAAAATCTGATGCATATCGATGTCGATCATGACCACCAACATCTCTACCACTACCATTCCTACCACCAACATCCCTTCGACCTACATTCCTCCGATCACGATCATCAACATTACTATCACGATCGTCAACATTTCTACAATCATGATCTTCTCTTCTCTCCCGATCTGAATGTGGTGAAACTCTATTTCCCACATGGCTCGATTTAGGTGAAACCCTTCTTCTACTTTGATTCATTTCAAGCATCATTCTCTCTAATCGACCAATTCCCTCATCAAACTTCTCATTGAATTTATCACTAATTCGTTGCTCCATTTGTTCAGCATCTTCTCTTCCATACAAAGCATCAACATTGCGATGACGTTGAGCTCGTCTCGGTGGCATGATTGAACTTCAAACAAATCTTCAAAAATTCAAACTCTTTCCGAACTTTGATCCAAAATGGTATGGATCGAAACTCCCAACTTGTTGCAACTTCACGATGAACACGATGAACACAAAACTTCTCAACAATGCAAATCTGATCTCCAAACTTCAAATTCTCGAAACTTCACACCCAACGAACTTGGAAAAGTTCGTCTCCTTGCTCTGATACCAAATGATGCAGCCTAGGAAGTGAATTCGACGATGTAAATCGAATCCGTCCAGGATCTCACATGATTAGCGGAAATAATCGGTGAAACGATGATAAATCGGTGAATTTAAGAATACCCAAATGCCCAAATCCGTTGATCACGAAGATACCGGATTCTAGCAATCTTCGACACGTTGATCGCGCACGATGCCGTGAGAGAAGATCTACAATTCTTCGAACGTTGATCAAGCGCACTTGATTCCGTGAATTGGCTTTAACAATCGTTGATTCGAGCGCACTCGAATGCCGAAGGTGGAGATAGGAGATAACACTCAACTACTAATTTTAATGGTGGCACAAAGCACACAAACAATTTTATTCAAAAATCAACTACCAATTTTAATGGAGGCAAGAAGCACAAACCAAATTTTATTTCAAAATCTACAACTTTTTACAATGACACCACATCCCTATTTATAGGGTTTACAACACAACAAAATGGCTTACAACAACACGACATAACGACTTACAAAGACATGCGACTTAACAACATAAACGAGTTAACAAAATACAACATCACATGACATACGACTTAACACAGACAGGCAGAGCGACTTAACAATCAAAGCATCAGCGACCTAGAATTATCAGCGACCTAACTTCATTCGCGACTTACTGGACTTAGGTAGTAGCTCGCTGGATTTAGGTCGTAGCTCGTTGGAGCATCTCGCGACATACGCTGCTGGAAACAATCGCGACCTATGCTGGAAACAATCGCGACCTCCTGGGGCTTCGCGCGCGCGACCTAAGGGGATGAAGACTCGCGACTTAGCCGGGCTTCGCGATTTAGGGCTTCCTTTGCGATTCAGGGAAGTGATTTTAGCTCGCGCTGTCGTTCGCGACATAGGGAATCGGGGAACTGCTTCGTCTTTGCGATCTAGGAGCTCGCGACTTAGCAATGAGGTATGGGCTGCATCAACAACCCAAAAATCACATTTTTATAATGAAACACAGCTTTTCGATTCACAAGTCAATATCTAAACCGCAACTAGCATCATACACATATATTCAAACCATATAATATACCAACCAAACAACCTACTTATTTTACCATCCAATATTAAATACATATAAAGGTAAAACCTTTCCAAAAGTTAAAGAATTTACTCACCAATATTCCTTTGAAAACTTGATACATTTTGGAATTCGGAAAGCTCGAAAAATCACAAATCTACTCGAAAATAAGTCAACTTCCCCTCGACTTTTGGATATGTAATTCATGGATTTTGGAAAATTAGTCAGAAGGATAGTTTTATGAAATTCTTTCCTCTATGATTAAAAAAAAGGAAACACTCAATCTCAGTTATTTTTGAGGAAGATATGGCCCAAATAAGAAGGACCATTTTCGGACTTGGATCTTTGAGTCAAAAAAACTCTGGAAAGAAATGAGTTTTTAACATAGGTACGCTCATAAATGGAAGAAATGATACTAACAAAAGTTGTAGCTATTGGAATTATACATGATTTGAAAAAAAGAAAATCTTGATTTGGATCATTTTAGAAGAAGTTCTGATCGGGTGAATTTGGGGTAAAAATTGAAAAACTTGAAACCAATTTTTAATGAATTTAAAAAGAAAAGTTTGTGTTTCTTTTTTTCTTTCTTCTTTAAACTTTAGAAAAAGGAGAAGCCATGAAAATCTTATGGGAGAAGACAAATTTTATAAAAATAGGAATGAAAATGATGAAAAATGAAAAGGAAATAAAGGAATTTTCTTTTATATAAAGGGCATAAGTTAAATTACCAAAACACCCTTATGTACTTTACCCTCCACAAATTTGCTCCACCTCATCACCATGTCACCTCCCCTTTTCTCCCATGATAAACATGTTTAAACATGTTTTAAGTACCTTTGTGCTTAATGTCTCCCCCGAAGTGACATTTTACATATATATATGTATGTGTATATATATATATATATATATATATATATATATATATTAACCTTACTTAATTTAATTATACTTAACTCTAACTAAATTACCATGTTTATAACTTTTCATATATGTTGATATGTGTGTGTGTGTGTGAAAATGTGTATACAACATTTCAAACAACTTTTTGCCGACGAAAAATAAAAAATTGGGAAAACGGTTTCCTGTTACATTTTCAATTTTTCTTCGAACTAAATATTTTTGTAAACCAAATTTGAAAACTATTTTACCATCATTATTTATTATTAAAAAGAGTTTTATTTTCATTATAATATCTATTATTTGAATATTTAAAATTAACTAAATATTCGCACATTAAAGGATTGGAATTCTAGGTCATTGCAGAAGTGTTTTGAGTGATTATCTCTTTTGTGCGATAAGGATATTAAATAAATGGACTTGTAATTCTGATTGGTATAGGAATTTCAATAATATTTCTTTGGTTATTCTTTGAATTTACTGCACAAATATCATTAGTTAGAGCGGGTGTAGTGTATTAATATTGAGTAAACAAGCAAGTAACACTTGGTGATATAGAACACCAAAGTTGATATTTGTTTGGTTACTCCTTGTGAGTAGATGACACTCGAATGGGAATAACAGTACTGAGGCATTGCATATGTTGTGTATATGTGGCGATGCTCATTGAGGTGAGCATGTTATGTGCCTATATATGTACATTGACGTCTATCATCTTTTGTGCTCCTATCCGTCGAGGAGTGAATCTGATTAGGCTAGTATTTATTATTCCGCCGTGATCGCAGGGTTGCACCCCGAACCTACGACACACCTTATTAGATATGTCATGGTTTAGTGTTATTACCCCGTGTCACATAGGCCAGCAATCTTTTACTATTTGGGGGCACTTGTAGGGTCATGGCCATTTCATAGTGTAGACTAGCACCCAATGGATATTGGGTCATGATGGCTGTCGATGTGAGTAAAGACCGTAAGATTAGTGTCGGGGCAAGTGGGGTAGGTTCCTGGAGTAGGCAAGACGGCTGTCAGTCGCCCATCTAGTTATGATGTGTGATAGATAGACATACGACATTTACACACATATTTGAGTTTAATGTTATATGATTGGTGTTGCATGATGAGAAGTTAATGATTATACTTGAGACCGTGAATCCAATGGTCAATCCTCATACCTAACCATTATGAGATTATCAAGGAGGATATTCCAGGCTACACTGTATGTTAGCCTATTCTTTGTTGATTTGTGTTGTTGTTATTATATGTTTAGTTGAATGTATGCTTTTTTGTTTCATTTATGTGAGTATGACAGACCTAGGTATGCCTACTTTATGATTATCAGAGAGGTAATCTTGGCATTATTGTGTGCCAGCTATACAGTATTTAATGCCTTCTTGTATATTGCTGGTGGTTGAATGTTTAAACGTTTCACCTATTTTATATATTAGACTATTTGATGTGTTTTCTGACTTTCCTTTGATAAAGGTGATTATATGTGTATGGTTAGAGATATTTGTTATATATGAGATGTTCACATGCCATTTTGAGATACACATAAGTACACCATGCCTGTAGTTATCATATATTGACATCACAATCTATACTTAGTCCGACCTATGTTTTTTCATATATAATAATCGGGTCGGTCCGAGACATTTTAAGTTCAGGGATGAAGAGACCATCTTGTGGTTGTTGGGCATATTTGAAAGCTAATTATTTAGTTGATCTAGGTATTGTATATGTTATTGCGTAACCACATGTATGTATATTTTGATGTTAAGATGTGTGATATATATTGGACACGTGTTGTATGTTTGAAGGATAAGGGGTTTGACTCTTTACTAAACCCACAAGACTTTTTATAGTTTCTATTAAATATTATTGCTATGTTATTGACTTTATGCTCTCTATTTTATGCTTTATATATTGTGTTTTGGTCTATCCTAGAAATGCACGTGTTTATTGCTTTGTATTAATACTGTGCACGTATAGTGAGTGGATTTTTATTTTTGAAATAGTGCCGGTGTTATCCTAAGGGAATATTTATGTATGTTAGCTCAGTATCACCAAGTTCTCCTTATTATGAGATAATATTTTTTTTGTAAAGCTAGCGGGGTTTTACTGGTCCCCTACCAGATTTATTCAAAAAAATAAAAAAGAAGAAGAGTATGAACATGCTCATACCCTCCATGAAACATCACAGGGAAGAACTTGGAAAAAACAACAAAGTGAAAAAATAAAAAAGATAAAAAATGTAAGAAACAGAAGATAACATTCGACATCATAATAAAACTACAGCCAGCATTCACTGTGTAGCTCACTGAAAGAATGCCAACTAATTTTCATTCCATGCAAAATATTGTTCTTGAAGCTTGTCCATAAAACATTGAAGCTTCTAACTTTGTTTTCAAAACACCACATATTTCTTTCCTGCCAGACAAACCCTAAATACCTTTTTAAAATGAAAGTCAAAACATAACTCTCCATAGTTTTCCATCTCGTTGCCTTCCATATTATATTCCACTCAATTACAGAATTACCAGATTGATGAAACAAACCCAATATGCATAACACATTTCTCCATAAAATGTGCAGCTCGGTACATTCAAAGAACAAATGCTTGATACTCTCATTCTGTGCATGCCAAACAAACATAGCGGATTAGAATTCATACCATAACTAAGCTATTTCTCCTTTGTCATGAGAGCATTATTTAAAACTTTCCACAAGATAATGTTGTCCCTTGCAGTGGAGATAGGACTCCCCAGAGCTTTGTGCCATCTAAATTTGGGAAGGCTACTGATATTTATGAGAAGGCTGTAAACCAGGGAGATGGAGTGAGGTTTATCATTCCAAAGGAGAGTGTCAGAGTCGGATATGGGGAAATTATAGCCAAGGTACTTATTCCAAAGAGCTCTGATCTGCTGGTTACTGCAGTAGGGCAAAACAATTTTACCTTCATTAATGTGAGCAACAACCAAAGCATTTCTACACACCCCAGTCTGGTCTATTTGGTGAGGAGCAAGTACAGATGAAAGTATAAGACCTTTATCAAGCCATGGGTCATTCCAGAAGATCTTTCTACTGTGAAGTGAAAGAGAAAATTTTAAGAAAGGAAGGAAGGTGGTTCTAAGACCAAGAAGCTTCCTCCACACCCAGCTGTTATTTTGTGGCACAGTCATAGTCCAGAATTGCTTGTTCCCAACATTATGCTGCTTTGTCCATTGAACCCAGAGACTAGTTTGGTCATAGAGCAAAGCATTAAAGTGACTGAATACAGACTTATTCATATCTCAAGATCAAAAATTCCAAGGCCTCCTTTGTTTTTAGGCAATTCAAATTTGGAAAAGGAGCAGGGGACTGGTTTTTTCGAGTTCATAAACCCAGTCCAAAAAAATCGAAGCATAGCACTTCTTATCATTTTTAGTAGCTTTATGGGTAGAATGAAAGCCCTGGCCAAATAAACAATCGTAGAGGTTATAACAGATTTAATCAATACTAGTCTGCCAGCCTGTGATAGGAATCTATTAGCCCAATTACTCAACAGAGAGGATATTGTTCCATAAAGTGGTAAGCAGTGTGCAGTGATCACTCTTGAAGAGCAAAGAGGAAGACCAAGATAAGTCATGTCAGTCTGCATAGGTTGCAAACTAGAAAGTGAAATTAGTGCAATAGCTGCATCTGATGATATCCTAGAAGATAGAATGTAGGACTTGGCATAATTCAGCTTCAACCCAGTCAGTTGGTGGAAGACTTCAAGTGTTTTAATGATGCATGATATAGCGGCATTATCTGGCCTGGGAAAAATCATTATATCATTAGCAAAAAGTAGTGAAGATATGTGAGGAGATTTACACTTGGGATGGTACAATATTTCTTTGCTATTGTACTTGGAATTAAGCATGGTTGTGAGCACCTCCATAACAAGCAGAAATATATAGGAAGATAAGGGGTCTCCCTGATGTATTCCTTGTCTACTTTTAAAATAACCAAAAGTAAAGCCATTATACTTTAGTGAAAATGTTGGGGTTGACATACATTCATAAATTCATGCAACATAAACTTTTGGAAATCTCACGAGAGACATAATTTGAACAATCGAAGGCCGATGAATGCTATCATAAGCTTTTTTCAAGTCCAACTTTAGCATTGCACTCGGGGTTGATTGGTATCTGCCATAGCCTCTTAGCAATTCATGAGCAAGCATGACATTATCAAGAATACTTCTAGAAGGAAGGAAAACTGACTGATTATAAGATATTAATCTGTTAAGAACTAAAGTAAGTTTGGCTGCCAAATTTTTTTATATACACTTGTACATTACATTACAACAGGAAATGGGCCAGAATGATGTTACTGAAATAGAAGTTTTAGATTTTGGGATGAGAACTAGATTTGTGGCATTGACTTCTCGTAGTAGTTTGAACTTATTAAAGAAATTATGAATAGCTTGGAGAAATGAAGGAGCAATGATGTTCCAACTATGGATGAAGAATATAACATTGAAACCATCAGGGCCTCCACTAGACTTCTTATTCATTGAGAATAGCATATCCTTTATTTCATCATTAGTTACTGAGGTAATAAGCCGGTTTATCTCATCAAGAAAGAGTTTAGGCAACTGGATAAGAAATAGCTCACCAAGATTAGGTTGGAAGTTGGAAGAATTACCAAATAAGTTAATATAGAAGTTTAGTAGTGTAGAGTCCACATCCTCAGGGGTTGTATGCAGTACACCATTTTCATCATGAATATTTTGAATATGCTCATTAGATTGCTTGATCTTGAGTGAAGCATGAAAGTAGGAGGTGTTGCTATCCCCTTCCCTGATCCATTTCTGACATAACTGTTGCTTCCTCATGTTGCCCTCAATATTCAATGCTGGGTTCTCAGAGTAGATGATAATAAAGAGCTAGTTCCAAACTTATTTTTAGCCCACACTCTCAGAGCAGATTTTGTTGCCTTGAGCTTCCTGCAAAAAACATACATGGGGTTGCCAAAAAAGTGTTGGACTAAGCAGTTTGTATTATATTAGTATACTCGGGGTCATGGACCCAAGCATTATAAATTTTGAAGCATTTTTCTGTTTTAAAGGTCCCTGCCCAATCGAGAAGATGATGGGGGAGTGGTCAGATAGAACAGGTTGGGTGAGGAAAGAAGAAAGGTATTGCCATGTGGACAGAGCTTTAAAGTTAGAGAATAAATGGTCAATGGTAGTGAAAATTCTAGAACCAGTTTTACTTTGGTTATTCCAAGAGAAACGAGAACCATGATGCTTGATTGAGATGAGACAAGAGTCAGAGATGTCTGCATTCAAAGGTAGGATGTCTCCGGGTAGGAGTGGATTTCCACCATGTTTTTCATGAAGATTCAAGCAACGGTTGAAATCTCCAAGGACTAACCAAGGGTGAGAGTTCTGCCTGTAGGCAGGGAGAAGATTGAGGAGAGATTGCCTCATAGATAGAGTGTTGTGGGCATAGACTATGGTGAGATAAAAGGTGGTATTGCTATGAGTTATATGAGCATGAAAATGAATGAGCTGTGTTGTGGATAGCATTGGAGAGAGAGTATATACAGTAGGGTCATGGATGACCATGATTCTTCCATAAGGAGATTCATTCAAGTTGTGATATAGAGACCAGGTAGGATTTATTGTATTGGCAGCTTTGATAGTGAGAGGCTTGTTTAGCTTGGTTTCAAAAATTGTAAAGAGGGAGAGATGATGTTGAAAGATGAGGTGTTTGACTTGATCTAGTTTTGATGGGCAGTGAGCACCCCTAATGTTCCAAGCTGCAAGTTGGTGTGTCATTTGGTATACTTGAGAGCTTGATGAACCACATTTTTCTTGCTCCTTGTTGAAGGAGACACCGAGGTAGCATCTATTTTAAGCAGAGAGGTAGAAAATTTCTATGATGCATTCTTTTTTTTCTTTTGAATAGAGCTGCATGGGACAGAAGTAGGGGCTTCGGGGGGGAGGTGGTGTAATCCATCTAGGACTGGAACCAAGGTAGGTATATTGAGGTTGGAAGTGTGGTGAGGAAGGATCAGAGTTGGAGGGGTTAGTTTCATGCATATTCAATATCAAATTCAAAAATTGTTTCTCAAGTTGTTTACAAATGTCAGATTTAGAAAGGTAATTGCTTAGGGAAAGGCTTCGGGGATTTTGCATCAAAACTTGGGTGCTGCTCGGAGAAAATGGTCCTTCAGGTTGAAAATTGTCACTGACATGCACCACCGTAGGCTTGTGAGTTAAAGGAACAATAACAGTTTCAACATTAACAGAGGCAGAGAGAGTACTTTGAGAGGGAGCTCAAGTGCATGAGAGTCGCTTGGAGTTGCTGGAATGCTTGTTGCACTACTTCTACTTCATGCACAATAGATACATTATGCACTAAAGCACTGGCTACAGTTATATCATTTTCAGAATCATGATTTTCATTGGAATTAGCTAAGCATCCTGATACATTTTCATCTTATCATACATGATATTTGTTGGCTGAGCATGGTATAGCTGGTCCAGTTACTTTTTCACTTATGCTACATTGTTGTGCAGATTCATGGATGTCAACTGTAGTATTAACCATGTTGTTGTCAGAAGATGGACCCAGACTCATGCCATCATTTTGTCTATGCTCATCATGTTGAACCATACTTACATCTTGTCTTACTGTACCTTTTTTATAGTGTACTTTTTTCCAAATTTGCTTCTTTTTTACAACTTTTGCCACTACTTCATTTTGATTATTACTGACTAATTGATTACTTACTTTTTCATCATCAACATGACCATATTCATCCAAATTCTTGCTTGCTTTCATACAATCACTGGTTGAGTGCCCAAAAACATTGCAAGCAATGCATATTTCAGGTTTCCAAAGGTATTTTATTTGAATATATTGCTCAGAACCATCCATTAATTTACCAGGAAACTCATCTAATAATTCATCATTTGGTGTAACTTCAACTAAACATTTCGCATAACCTATTCTCTCCATCTTCTCAATTGAGGCATCCATACATAGTAATCTTCCAATTCGTGTTGCGAGCCAGTTAATACCCAGATGAGATCATGAGTATAATTGGATGTTCGTAAGCTTCAACCACACGGGGATAGATTTAATAGTATTGCAACTATTGCCTATAGCAGGATCATATGGCTTGACAATGAATAATTTGTTCCTCATTATAATTGGATCACTTTCGATTATATTCCTTCTATCTTCATTATTAGATAGATTGAATAGGAACAAGAACCCATTAGATTTAACTTTTATTGACCCTTTTAATTTCCACAAACGCTTCAGATGATTAATAACAGTCAAATAAGGAAGGGGTTTGTCGAAAATGAATCCTACCAGGTAGTCACCCCACACTTCATTACCAGCATTAATGACACTGTCTGGAGGAAGAAGGGCCTGACCATCAAAGACTAACGGCAGATCAACTGGAGAGCAACGGCCAGTATTCCGTGGTTTAGACTTGAAAAGAGCATTCCATGGTTGAGTGGGAGTAGAAAAAGAAGGAGTAGAAGCAGAGGGGGGATGGAGTTGGAGGAGGGCAAGACTAAAGAAGAGGCAGATGGAGAGAGAAGGGGATCAGGAGCTGGTGGAACAACGAAAGGAGGTGATGGGAAGAAGGAGAGGAGGTTAGGCGGGACATCTGAAAGAAAGGTGGGGGGAGGAGGAAAAGAAAACCATTAAACAAAAAAAAATTTTAAGGGAAAATTTATTTAGCAATACTCTTTGGTAGTACGAGTATAGAGGTGCAATGTTGCATTTTGGTGATTAAAGGGTACCAATTATTATGTTGGAGTTTGGTGGGTCTAAGGGTGATGCCAAGGTAGTTGATAGAGAAGAGCTTAGATTTCAATTCAACGAGTGAGAAACAGCTTTACCAAAATCATTTTTTTCTCCCCAAATGAGCAAGGAGCTTTTGTAAGTTGATAGTTAATATAGATATTAGCTAGTAGTTGTAAAGGAGTTTTAAGGTTGTGAATATGTTTAAGTGAGGGGGCCCAAATATGATGGTGTCATCGACATACTATATAGTTAATTTCCTTGGTCAAGAAGATCATTTCCAATCTCAATCAACAAATTCTCTGAGACCACACGATTGGTCATCTGGAGAAGTCATCAACAATGAGAATGAGGAGAAAGAGGAAGAGGGAGTCTCTTTGTCTGAGGCTATGTTTGGATTTTTTTTCCAGTCCTCTACAACTCCATTAACAAATACTGAAGACATGTTGGAACAGAGAATACTTCCAATCCAGTTGATCTATATGGCGGAGAAGCCTTTATGAGGGAGGGTGGTGAGCATGAAGTCCCAGCTAACACTATCAAATGCCTTGGAGAAGTCAAGCTTGATCAAAACATAGGAGGCATTTGAGTAGTGACAATATGAGATGTCTTCCTGAGTAGCAGCAATACAATTAAGTATAGTTCTATCAGGGATGAAAGTAGACTGCTCTAACTCAATAAGCGAGTTAAGAGCAGGCTTCAGTTTGTTTTCAAGGACTGTGGTAATCAGCTTGAAGGAGGTGTTGAGTAAGCTAATTGGTTTAAAATTAGATACAGAGTGAGCTCTAGGTTTATTAGAAATGAGGATAATGTTTATTCAGTTGGTTCTAGCTAAGAGGTGTGTATTGGAATAAAACTCCTTGAACATATCCAGGACATCTAGTTTAATGAGATGACAGCTCCTTTTGTAGAAGTACCGACTGAAGATATAATTATAAATTTAATTTCAAATAAATTTTATTTCTGTAATGGCCAAAAATATATTTAGGGGTTAATAGAAAAAAATTCAATTTTGAATTAAATATTTACCATTAGAACTTGTATGTTGTTGACATGTCGTATTGTTGTCTTTTCCTTCTTATAGTGTGGCTCCTTCTTCCTCCTAGATGGTTTTCAAATCCCAATTATAGGCTTCAATTTGCAAGTTATAGAGTTTAGGTTTAGAGTTATAATTGTGTGTAAAAAATGATAGGAAGTGATGTGGTATTTATATGAAAAAGATATGCATATCTCCTCATTTTTCTCCCATCTTTATCAAGATCTCCTCTTTAAAAGAAATGTTCAAACTCCTCTTATCCATCATGGTATGGTCAGCTCCCCCTTGTATTTAATATTAAATCTTGGGACTAATTAATATCTCATATTAACTATTTAAATATTTATTTTGGGTTCATTAACTTAATTGAATTAATATATAACATATATGCACTATGTTAATTAATTCCAAGGCCTCAAAGAAAAAAATTCATATAAAATTAACACAGTATTTATATTAATTTTCTCTTTTAGTCTTTAACATTAATAAATTTATTTAACGAAGTTGAACTTGGGGAAATGGTAATAAATACTATTGTGTTGACTCATTACTGTAAACTTGGTCTTTGATAATATTTAAATAATCAAACTATTAAAGTCTGTATGGACTTTGTTGAAGTACAACTTCAGGAACAACTTATGTTAATAACAAAGCATTTATGTGAAATAAAATTTCTAGTCTTTATTAAGCATCCACTTTAAGTAATGATATTTTGTGCACATTTTCATTTTGTCATCGATGTATCACTAAGATATCTAGAGTTTGGTCAATGATATAAAACTCCAACAATATTCATAGTTAATTACATAGTGCCACTTTAAACCCTTGTTTCAATCTGAAAATATTTATTGATTAATTGACTATTCTAGCCATAGATTTTGACATTAAGTAGACTTCCAATTATGGTGATACTAACCTTCTACAATGTAGAAGACAAATCCTCTCTTAAGCGGCATTTCACTTGAAGTTATTTGATGTATACCTTACTGGATTAGATGCATTGGCAACATGGTTAAAGTGAGGATTTCATTAAAAATTCATTTTATTAATTTGCGAAAAATCATATTTTATATTTAACTGAATAATGAATTTGTACCAAATCATATTTAATATTAATTAATAAAAGTGTTTTGGGGTATAGTTAAGATTTAGTTGATTTGTATATTAACACTTCATGTTTCTTTTCATGTTTTAATAATAATATATTATTATTAATTTAATTATGATTTAATTTTATATCTTGTTATTAGAATATGTTTGTATTCATAGTACAAACATTATACTACATATTAGATATATGGTGATCTAACCTAGGGTTAAAATGATGAAAATATATACATAATTAACCGTTGTGATTTATGGTTTATGAACTAATTTAAGTTCATAAGTCAATCTTGATTTCATATACATATACAAAAATAAATATCTAGATATATATTTACACTAATGTGAAGTAATAATATAATTTTAAAATGTTTTTACTTGTTTTGGCATATAAGCAAAATATATATATTGAAGCTGTATTATTTAAATTTAGTAATCCACACACACGCGCGCATGCTCTGATGGACCTGCGCATAGAAATATGAATTCAATGTTGGAAAAAGTGTATAATTGGACCAACGCTACCTTATCGCTGATATGTTGTTTCAATGGTGAAGCGTTTCAGTAAAGATATACAAATTATTTGTGTCAAGTGACTAATCACAGTATGCTACATTTGATTCAGACGTAAAAATTTATATGGTTTAATAGCAAAGCAAAATATAAATTCACCACATCTACATGTAAGTTAAACGCATGCAAAAAGAACACCAAGTAACTCGGTTTGAGTTTGGTTGCACTTTTCATTAGTTTAATTATTATTGAAAGAGAAAAAGCTTTATCCATACAAATTCAAAAAAACATTATGATAATTCAACCTTTATCTAATCTAACAACTGTAACTATTAGTATAAAAACATAATATACTAATATTTACATTAACATGATAGGAAATGAATAAGAATTTAAAAGACTCCTAGAAACATGTACCAATTGAAATATCTTTCCTGAGCATATCATGAGATAATCACACTCTTGTTGGCTACTGCACTGGTGCACCAGCAGGGCAGTGCATTCAAATCTTTCTAGGGTAACATGTTATCCACACACATAAGCGGTACATTTGGGTGAATTTAGGAACTTGTAAACCATCCAATGCCTTTCTTCTAGTAGTCAACTGCACCTTATAAAATAAATCACAGTTCAAAATGAAAATTTAATCTATACCATATAAATCATTATTATACATACAAATATAAAACAAATAGCTTATGAAATTCCATTGGCACTCATTAATTAGCTTATATGAAACATCACAACAGGGACTCCATACCAAGATGCTCTTAAATGTTCTATATTTGCAGCATGAACCCCATTTCTTTTTTTGATTGCAACATTCCTTGGCAACTCTTGTTGACTCTTCAGTCGCCCATAAAATTCTTGGACTCTTCAATTCTTGATTTCTACGTAATTGTGGACATTGGTACAAAGAATATTGATGTTGTAGCAGATTAATATATTGTCATGTTGCTAGTTGCCTTGTCTTAGCGTACCTTCTTCTCTAAAGAAACATATAATATTGATGATGACGATGAATGTTGCTAGTTGCCATGCCCTATTGTACCTTCTGCTGCAAAGAAACAAAATCATACCGATGATGTGGATGTCAATGAAGAAGACAACGACGATGACAACAACACAACAATAAGGCTACTTAGGTTAAAAAATACATACCAATATCATATTCAAATTCCAGTGACTTGTTTAAATAGTGAACTAATTTTATAAACTACAATATACCACAAAGATTTACTATTAATCAAGGAGCAAAATCTACCACGGTTATATTAAAAGAAAATATTTAACTCCACTATCACCACCATGCATTAAAATGTGTTTTTATGCATTTATAGTGTGTATGATTGTGATGTATATCAGTCAAGTTTTGAGCACAATGAAGTACATATATAATGCATGATATCAGTGAAAAAAATATGTATCATAATGACATTACTAGTCAGATACAACATAGTTAATAAAGAAGTCACACAAAACAATAGAAGAAAATCTTATGTAAGGGGAAAAATACATAATCCAAAAGTAGTGTAGAATCTTCATTTAGTTCACCCTAGTGTTCTCCAAATAACAAAAATAGATGAGTATTCCATATGAATAGCTCCCTTATAAATGTATATATGTTTCATATTAAAACTTGATATAGGTTTGAAAGAAGGAAATGCTATGTAGTACAACATTTCAGAGTAAAGTACAAAAAAACCCAACCAATATGCATTGAAGTTAACCTATCGTGCCTAAGGTAAGTAGGTTCATAGTAGGTTTAAATAAAAACCATATCATGAATGAGTATTTGTTGTTCATAATAGCCTATAACAATTTCCAGCATGGATTATTTAGGAGTAATCCATAATCATCAAAAGTTATAAGTCAAACCTGATATAAAAGCGAAATAATACAGGATATGAATCTCTAGGGTAAGGGAAAATATCCATCTCAAACATAATTTAAACATGAGCATATGCATCAAGTTGAACAACTTAAAGGAAATATTATCTATGTATAATTGCATACCGTATGTTTATGAAGTGTCTATGACAAAATGAAATGTTTAAAATAATAATATATGGTGATACTTGGATACATAAATAGCTTTTGAGGAAAAAGTTCATGTGCTTTCTAGTATATAATTCCATGACGCTTCTGCAAAAAAGAATTAGTAGATGTGAGTAGGAAGGTTATTCAAGTGCTAAACAGTCCTAAGAATGATTTTGCTAGCACATGGTCACTTTTGAAGCCCCTACCATACATATGTACAAATCCAAATTTCTACTATATATACTGTTAGTGATTTTAAATTCAAACGCCAAAACATACAAATACAAATTTTAGTCACTAACAATCCAACATACGACTTTGTTCTTATGTCCAAAACCATAAAGGGTTAGCACCCACATGAAATAGAATTAAACGAAAGGGAACAGTACAAGCCGGAGTAAGCGATGAGGGCTGACTTTTTTTCTGCTCTTTTTTTAATGGTAACTTGATATTGACTTGTTGAAATGTGTAAGTGATTTATTCAAATACCTTACAAATAGTTTCTAGGTGGAAAATCAATTCAGCATTAACAAAAGATAACAGCTAATATAGAAATTGCAAAATTGGTGCTTAACGTTGATTTATGCATTGCCTCTAAATGTGGGGAAATCATCCGCATATTGATTTGATGAAGTTGTGTTGGTTAAGTTGCTGTCATAAGATTCTTTTGTTAAAGTTTTTTATTTGGTTATATGTTTAATACATGATTGAAGTAATAAAAAAGCTTTCAGATATCTATATCAACCATGCACACAACGACTCGCACAAAAAATTTGGTTTTAACGTACCATCTTTGGAAAACATTTTCTTTAAATTTTAAAATATTATTTTTGAGTATGGTGATTAGGAGGATTTTTAATGTTCATGAATAATGTGCCAAACTTGATTAATCCTTACATTAGTAAAGTTTGGCACTAGGATAATGTAACAAACTTATTAACATATTCAATAGTGAATTAACTCATTGTTATTTTGTAACTGTAAAGTTTCATTTTGTTTAATTTCCACGCCATATTCAATAGAACTCATAAAAAGTTGTAACTGTAACCTTGATTAATCCTCTTATCCACTGAACCTGATATTTTTTGGAAAAGTGAACAAACTTAATTAGGATTGAATATACTTCTATTTTGTTCCATAGAAATATAAGGTGGATTTTCAATAATAGAAGAAATTTCGTTAAAAGAAGGAAATCTAGGCCAGAAACAACCTTTTGAATGTAATAAATCACCATAAAATCGTGCAAAAAAAACATATGAAAATGTACCTATCTTATAAAGATGATACCTGGCTCCAAATATCGCCACTTTAGTAATTCCCCCTTCTCCTTTCTACTAATTTCTCTCAAATCCTCAACTGACCTTTCACTGATGCCAATATTTAAACTAATGGAAATTCAAAATGTAAGACTTAGAATTGGTCTATTATTTGAACTAATCTTCGCCCTTATCTCCTTCGGTACATCGTTTGCTAGATCTTAATCATGACAGTAACCCTGACTGATTCTATAAAAGCAAACAAAGTTAAATTTTGTGGTTGAAGTCGACAAAGGAAAAACTGATACCATCAAATTGAGCAATTTTGTGTCTGGAATGGAAAAGTAAAATATCCTCTATCTACTTTTATTAGTCAATTATATGTATGAGCGGTTTAAGAAATTTGAAAAAGACTTCAGTTTGACTCTTTTTGACTAAAGTATTTGCTTTTTTATTTTTTTTCCTATAAATATAATATGCTTGCATTAATATATATAATCTGAAATAAAATTTTACAATTTTTTCAAACTGAAAACAACACGTGTGTATGTATGTATATATATATATAACTATTATTATTTTAAATTTAAAAACTATATAAAATAATTTTTATATAATTTATAATTTAAAATATTATATATATACACACACATGTGTGTGTGTATGTATGTATGTATACAAATCTATATATCAATTTATTTATTTTATAGCCCTATAGAATTTTAGATATTTTTATAACATATTTTAATGTTTTGATTATCTAATAATTAAAAATTAGTTTTTTATTTTGACCGAATTTAATTTATGGAATATGCATGAACATACATTTATATGAATTAGTTTAAAATAGGATTTTATCTTGTCGACATCCCACCGTTCGTCAAACAACTTGGTTGTTAATTATTTCCTTCTTTGAACTTCAATTCCTGTCCTTAACCATGGGATACAACTCTGCCTACAAGGCTTCACCGATATCCAATGACAAAGGCTAAGGTTCGGGTTTGTTTCAATGTCAAGAGAGAATTAATGACTTGGCAAGTATAGCCAATTAGATCATAAACATCTAGCCTAATTCTCTCTAGCCTTGAAGACCAAGTTTCCACTCTTCCTGTTATTTCTTTGACCGACCCCCCTTTAGGTTGGCTTTTAACCTTCAAGCCAAATTGAATTAAACCAAATTGAATTATCATTTTTGTTGATAAAAATGAGTTATATACCGATTTATTAATTTTTAGGATTCATTATTTATCAATCAAATGAATGAAAATAAGTATTCTTAATAAATTTTGAAATTAATATTTTTTTTAAAATTTCATAAATAAATATTCTTGTACATATATTCTGAAATTTACATTTAGGTTTTTATACATTTGACTAAAAGATAAATGATGTATACATTAAATTTCAAATATTACTTGAGAGAATGATGACAAATACCTAAAAATAAAAGTGTAATGTCAAAGACTCAATATATTCGTATGCATTTATAGTTCTTGCAGCACATATTTATCAAAATAATTATATGATATTATCAGGGTGATAAAAAATATTTATTTATAACTACTAAAAGAAATATTAAGTGAAAATAAGACTTGAAACGTTACAAATCACATTGTCATAGTAATTATATAAAAAATGATTTTTAATTCATTGTTTCATACCTTACTATCTTTATTTTATAAAAAAACTTTTCAAAAAATACTTAACATTTATGTAAAAAAGATATAAAATATGAAAGAAAATTATTTCTAATCAAAATATGGTATAATTTTTGTCCATTGATTAACTCAGATTAAGAATATACATAATAAAAATGTAATTTTTTGTACAAAAATGACTAATTGAAATTTTATTTTTCAATATTAAAGAACACAAGCATTCATTACTTATCAATAATTGTAATGTTATTCTTCACAAAATATAATTTAATAATGATAAAAAGTCCATTTGATGTACCAATTTTACGAAGGAAAAGCGTTATATATATGTTTGTAATGATAATTTTGAAAACAAATTTTTTGTATATATTTGTTTGTAATGAAATACAAACTTTAGAAAGAAAAAATTATGTATATATAGTTCTTTGTATTAAAGAACCAATTTTAGAAAGAAAGAAATTTTATGAACTTAATTGTAGAAAAATGTAAAAGTACCAAAGATGATTTTGTATATGATTGTGAAAATATTAAATTATACGGACCTAAAAGAAAATATAATTTTACCATTTATGTCAAATACACATCGAATTTTCATTTTTTATGATTTATTATATTAATAAATAAGTATTTGTTAATTGGATTTAGTTAAAAAAATTAAGTTCAAGATCAATTAATAAATTCAAATATATAGACTTGAATGTAAAATAATATAAGAAAACTTAGGAGAAATTCGTAAATAATTGTACAAATTATTGAATGTTGGCATTTAAATGCAAAATGTTTGGAGAGAATATTAGTAGAATTGTAATAGTTTGTATATAATTGCGGAAATTTAAATTTATCTGGACTTGAATGAAAGATTAGTCATTTTAGAGAGAATTAAGGATAGAGGAGGAAATTCCTAGAATTAAGGAGAGAGTTTTAAACTTTTCCGCTTTACTATTATTTAATAGATTTTGCCTTGGAACTTGTTAAGCATTTTTGCCTTTTTCAATTGTTCATTTCTTCTTCCTGAAGCAGTGAAGCATAAATGGCAACTCTCATAGTTATTCTCTTTTGGATTTTCTTGCTGGTTGCGTTTGAAACAATCTAAGACCGAGTCATTTCAGGGTAATCTCTATCTCTGATTCAGTTGCAGCTTCAGCTTTTGGGATTTCGCATCATCTTTTGTCTAGACTTCGAGGAGTTCTTTTGGCTTATTAGCCCTCATCTTATCCTATGGCTGGAAGAGGTAGAAGGAAGCGTTCTTCTGCAGGCCCGTCTAGTGGTTCTCATCCGGACAGAGTCTATATGTCAACTGATCAGTTTATGGAGCTATTTCGGGGTACTCAGCCTTCTGTTGCTACTCCCGCAGCTCCTAATCACAAGTCTGCCTTCGCCCGCATGTGTAGTGACTATTCCCACCTTGGAGGTCAGCCTTTCAAGGGATCGGAAAGTGTTATGGAAGTTCAGACTTGGTTGCGCACTTGTGAGCGCATATTTTCTCGGATGGATCTTTCAGATCATCATCGCGTTCTCGTGGCATCTAGCATGTTGCAAGAGCGTGCTCTTGACTGGTATGAGCTCTTTATTTCGGAAGTTGATGAGTCCTCTCTCTCTTGGGTTCAGTTTAAGGAACGATTCGAACTTAAGTTCGTTCCTGAATCGGAAAAGGCTAATCTTGCTCGTTGTTTCCTTGAGTTGAAGCAAGGAGAATCCTCTATTTCTGATTATGTTGCATCTTTCGAGGCCTTGTCCAAATACGGAGTTGAGTTCATTAACACTCCGCATAAGAAGAATCTTCGTTTTGTTGACGGTTTGAAGAAGTATTTGAAGAAGGTTCTTTTGCTTCAGCTTAAGCTCTCTTTTGAGGAGCTGGTTGATTCGGCTCTTTGTCTTGAAGCTGTTGAAAAGGAATGTGATAGTTGTGATGATGTTGAGGTTTCTAAGAACCCCAACAAGAAGAGGTTTCCTTTTCATAAGCCTAATTCTTCTAATCAGAAGAAGAAGAAGCAAGCTACCTCTAGTTCTCAGCCTAGTAGTGCACCTTCTGTTCAGAGGGCGTGCTATAATTGTGGTTCTCTGGATCATCTTCACCGTAATTGTCCTAAGCCTCGCATTTGCCGCTATTGCAAGAAAGAGGGTCATTGGATTTCTGATTGCCCTACTGCTTCTAGGGGTCTCAAATCAAGGAAGCTTAATGTTGCTAAAGCTTCTGGTGTTTCTTCTCAGCCCAAAGACCGAGTCATTTCAGGGTAATCTCTATCTTTGATTCAGTTGCAGCTTCAGCTTTTGGGATTTCGCATCATCTTTTGTCTAGACTTCGAGGAGTTCTTTTGGCTTATTAACCCTCATCTTATGTATGTATTGATGGATATGTATATGTATCGGTTCATGTGAACTATCGATTGTTGTAGCATGTATTCCAGACTAGTCTTCCGTTATATATATCTGATATTTCTGTTCCAAAAAAAAAAAACAATCTTAGGTCCGCGTGCACTATTATGGAATCTCACTTACTGATATGAACCTGCTTAACTTTAGAAGCTTAGAAAAGTTTGTTATTGCAGATTTGTTCTCTACTTTCATACATTGTTATAAATTTTTCCAAACACGTACTGCCTAATCATCCCTAAAAACAAAATCATTTTTGAAGGATTTTAGTTCTTGCTGTAAGAAATTTTCAATTTTGTATCTTGGATGCAAAATTTGCGTATGAACTTTCTAGATAAGTTCTCATTGCCCAAAAAAACATTATGCACGTCCATCACTTATGAGACTATACCTCTTATCCACTTTATTACGTATAGAAAGTGAACGTTACACAAAATAAACGGTTATAAATATCTGGATTTACTTAAATCATTGTAATATTTGTTTACATTTTCCTAAGGAGGATTTTACAGAAGGTTTCTCCAATAGGTCATCGTTATAAATGAAAATAAATAATACATGAGTTACGTACATGTCTAGGTTAATGAATCTAATTCTGAATTTTAACATGTTCAGGAACAAAATTATATGATACATACAAGATTAATTAACTTGCCAAATACAGATTTTGGTTCTTTGAAATCACACAACATCTCTCACTCAAAATCATCAAACTTCAGAAAATTTAAAGTTCAAATAATATTCAGAAAAATAATGGAGCATGCAGAAGAGACTGTTTTCACAAGTGAAAATCCAAGAATCCCACACTGCAAGAGTATGTATAGGAACCGAAGAGCACTCATGTTTCAAGGTGATTAATTTTATCTTTTTACATGTACTGAGATTGTATACTAAATTCCTACGTTGGATAACCTCAAACATACTGCATACAGATTACATTTAAAGAAGTACAAGCATAACTAAAATTTGCTAGGCTCGATCAAATAAATTATGTCAATGAAAATACAAATATGTTGATTGAACAAACTAACTACACTTAATTTCTACAGCTAATGAGATTAAATGAATGATTTGAATGAGAAACATAAATTACTTTAAATAGGAAGAAATTTGAAGAAGGAGAAAGGGATGAGTTGGTTAGCTAGCAAAATGACCTTTGGTCTTATAAGTGAGCTTGTATTTTTTTTTTTTTTTGAACTGGCTTATACGTGAGTTTTTTCTACTTCTTTATTTCTAGAAGATTTACTTCTTAATTTGCTAGAAACAAATTCCCATTGCTGGAAACAAGTAGATATTCTGATTGTAAAAGATCTTTCGTAATATCCTACTATTGTCCTTTTAGTATTTTCTAGTTATTTTTCTCTATAATTTGGATACAATGGAAAAGGGACATGCATGAATAATTCAATTATTACGAATAGTAAACAGACATAGAATTCAAAGCCAGTTCGAGGCTGACTTCAAAATATTGTCCATTCCAACATCTTAGATTCTCTTAATGAACATAAGCTAGAGGAAAAAATTGTTCAAACTCAAAGATGACCGGTTTATTTGATCATCTTTGTATTGTTCGTACGTAGATTGTCCAACTATATATTAACTTCGAAATTAAAACCTGTTTGAATTGAGTCTACCTAATTTGCGTAACAAACAAAATATGGTTTGTGAAGGAATATGATTTGTTATCTTGTTGAGAGTGAAGATTGTTAAAGATATTAAAGAATAGTGAGGTTTCACAATTTATTACTTACCTATTGTATTTTGTAATTTTCTCAAGTTGCAATATTTCCAACTGCATAATTAGTTGGGTTCCAAGTAAACTAGATATAAGTATGAATATGTATTATTGAATTATTAAATCAAGTCATCAATAAATTTGTAGTCTTTTAATAGTTATTACTTTCTTCCTCTCTTTCCCCTTCTTCTTTTCTAATTTATTTTGTTTTCTTCAATAATTTCAACATGGTATTAGAGCGTGTTTCGATTCTAATGAAATAATTTTGCGATTCAATTTCAATTTCGAATCTACGGTTTCATTCATAAACTGCAATCAAAATTCATCAATGCTTGTCCATAGATTGCATCCTAACATCATTCTGATTTGAAGTTTGAAGATTTGAAACTTAATTGTCGAATGTAATACTCAAACCGTGCTTCCGCTACAAGCGAAATAATTTAAGATTGTTGTATCAATTTTTAGATTTTAGATTTCTTTTCCCGATTGACGTCAGGCTTCTGGTAACGACTATAATAAATCTCGATTGGAATTCCACTTTCAATCTCATGGGAATCTCCTTATTTTCAAATTTCGACTTCGGATTTCTAATTGGAATTACTCTTCCAATCCTGATTGGAATTCCACTTTCAATTCCGTAGGAATTCTCTTCCTAAGTTTCAACTTTAGAATTTTTTTTTTTGATTTATTATTGTCGTCTTTTGAGAAAGTTTTCTACCAATCAGGTATAAGCTGAAATTTGAAGATAGTCTCTCTAGCAACATTTGAAACAATTGTTTCATAGCAATGGATGGTTTTGGTGATGGCGTCGATTTCAGATTTCATTTTTGATCGTGTTTATTTTGACAAATTCCAATTGCTACGTTGTTTGAGTTGGAAAGTATGTTAAAGATGTTAAAGAATATTGTAAGAGATTTCACAATTTATTACTTACCTATTTTATTTTGTAGTTTCCCTAAGTTGTAATATTTTCAACTACATAATTACTTGGGTTCTAAGTAGTCTATATATAAATATGAGTCATGCATTATTGAAATATTAAATCAAGTATCAATAAAGTTGTAGTTTTTTAATGGTTATTACTTTCTTCCTCCCCCTCTTCTTTTCTAATTTATTTTTGTTTTCTACAATAATTTCAATAAAGATATCATTATCGCTCATTTGATACAATTTATCAAAAAATTAATAATTATTTTTCTAATGAATTAATCTAAAACGAAAGCAATTTCTTTTTTTTCAGTGTGTTGCTAGGAATCGAACCCTTTCCCTTTATGAGGAACTCGGATGCTCCTGTCAACTGCACTAAGCCTGTGGACTCACTTCATTTATTGAAAATTCAATATGTTAAAAAATTTGAATGCATGTATGATCATTCAATTATAGGGGTGGGCATTTGGTCGGTTTCAGGATAAAAGATATCAGCATGCATTGAAACCAAAAAAAATGAAAATCGTAGGTTAATTTAGTCGATAATAAGTTAAACCAAACTAAAAAATATAAAGAAAAATATCACTGTATGTTTCGAGGAGCTCGTTCGCTTATGTTGAGCACCAGAGAGAAGTGGTTGATGGGATGTTTATAGCTTATTGTCTCTCTTGAGCGGTCATCTTGTGCACGTAAGGGGCGATTGGTTGCATCCCGCTACTTCCTGTGTACATCAACTATTGATGGACCAGGCTCCCACTAGTTGATTGGTGGTTGTTAAAATTATTTATTTTACTTTCTCTAATTTTGATCTTCTTGACTTATTCCTCCTTTACACAAATTGAACTATATATATAATTGAAAATGAATATATCTAAGCTATACATGTAGGAAATTTTAAAAGGCATTGTTAATGACACTTCAAATATGATTAAAGAGGGGACTAACTTAAGGGGACTCTGATCTACTATGTGATTGTTAAGGGGGACTAAAATAGAATAATATGTAAAATTATCTGTACAATTATACCCTTCAAATTCAATCACGTGAAAACCACACCCCTTCAACTTTCGACAGATACAGGCCGACTTTCTAGGGTTTTGCATATTCTTCGTCTTCATGTAAAAAAAAGTCGAACCTTTATTCAACAATGGTGCAAACGTAGACGACGAAATTCTGCAATAAATTCGGTGAGTAAGTGCCGAAATACTGCAATGAATTCGGTCGGTAATAACCAAAATTTTGCAATGAATATGGCACCGATCCTCCGAATTTGCAATACGCGCTTTTATTACCCAGCAATGTTAAACCCTAGCTATGAAAAACACGGCGGGAAATAGTCAAAATTCGGCAATAAGTTCGGCTAGTAGATACCAAAATGCTAAATTGAATTCGGTCAATTGTTGTCGAAATTTTGAATGAATACGGCATTGATCGTCCGAATTTTCAATACGCGATTTTATTATCCCAGCAATCGTTAAACCCTTGCCTAACAAAAGGGTATATTGGTCATAGTTTAATTTAATGTAGGCTATTTTCATTAGTACCTTCTTAGTAAAATTTCTTTTTAAAAAAAAATGACCCCCCATAACCATATTTAGAGTGTTATTAACAATGTCCAATTTTAATACCATCGAGTGCACAATGATTTTTAATAGGACAAAATTTTAAATTAGGCCCTTAAAAAAAGCTTTGTTTCAACATTATGGCTCATTTCAAACTTATTACAAAAATAGGCCTCGTTTTATTTTCTTCAGCGTTTTATACTTGCGTAATTCAAATATGCACAAGTGTAAAAAAAAAATTCAAAAATTATACTTGTGCATTCCATAAATGCTCAAGCACAAATTTTTTATTTTTAAAAAAATAATACTTGCGCATTCCAAATTTGCGCATGTATAATTTTTTTGAGCAAAAATACACTTGCGCATATTTGCGCAAAATGAGATCTATTTTTGTAATAAGTTTCGATTCAGGTCTAAAAGTGAAATGTGCTTTTTGTTCGGGCTTGATTTGGAAAATTGTCCTTTTTAATATACCATGAAGTGGACAATGCTTATCCACATACATACATACCGCATGAATATATACGTACATATATTTATATATGTCATTGTTTTTTTTAAAAAAAAAACATGTCTCGATACTCGTCTCAAGAAGTGCCTTGAGGAAATGAAAAATAGAACGCCTTGAGGCTTTGCTCCATGTGCTTTTTATCTTCAAGGTTTATGCCTCAACACAACTTGAGACATATGAAACGTACAAAGTGTACGATTCGTATGCCTCAAAATTTTGAGATATGCGACCCAAGAATTTTTACCTTCAGTTGTAAATATTGACACTTAAAGAAGCTTTTAAACTTAAATTATTTAATAGAAAACAAAAAAGAACAAATTTTAAAAAAATGGACGTTAGTGTTTTTTTTTTTATCTTTTCAATTTTAAAATTAACATGATTAAATAAGATTGTTCTTGGTCAATGACCACTGGCTCAACTGGTTAGCAGTATGACCTCTAACCTTAGATGTTGAAGGTCATGAATTCGAACCCTAGATATATGAAAATGAGTGTTCTTTTGAATGAAGTATCATTTTTACTATTTAAAAAAAAAGCAAGATCGCTCTTGAAAAAACAATCGAGAGCTACATAATAGATTTTCTCATAGCTGTTTAAAGAAAATTTATGAATTGACATCAATGAATCTTCGAATAACTTTCTTGGATTGATTTGGATTGATAAGAAAAAATAAATAAAATAACAACTTGTGTTATTCCTTCTACTTGTAATTGAGATAGATTCCAGTAGAATCGATCAAAGATTATTTTCAAAATCTAAATTTTTTTTAAAGACAAATGGAAGATGATGAAAAAAAATACATGTCATTGGGGAGCGGAAAAAGGAAGAATGAATTCTTCTTTTCTGGCCATGGTCATTTGGTTGAAACATATCACTTTTCATCATTTTTTGTAAAGTCGTTTTCTGCTTGATGCATTTACGCTGAAGTTGTAATTGGAGTAGTTTCCAATATTGATCCAGAACCAGTACTTGAGTCTACTCAACAGTGGGAAAGGAAGTATTACACCTCAGCGTGCAAAATCTCATGGAGAAAGGTGTACGAAGCCCAAAAGAAGAAAATTTTGCACCCGAAAATCACCAAATGGGACGACCTGGCAGCTAAAGAAGCGCTGCAGAATGCAAAAGCTCGATACTGGGCCAAACGGAACAATCTTCCTTGTGATGTCCCTTGGCCCAGTCCAGACCAGCATATCGATGTCAATATCGACCATGATGCCAAAGTCGATCCTCACTTGGCTCAATTGTTCGAATTTGAAGAGCTGATATCAAACGGTGAAAATAAAGGAACAAGTACCCACAAGGACTCATTTTGTTGTTTTACGAGTACTTCTCGAGGATGTTGAATGTAGCAATTATGATGTGAATTTTGATTATTATGTCTTTGTTGTATGAACTTTTGATGTGATGTTATTTTTCACTTTGGATGTTTTCACATTTATAAGTTGCACACAGCGTTCACTTTTTTATGCTTTGCCATGCTATTTTTTATTTGACTTATTAATATGTATGGTAAATGATATTTTTATACGTGTGCAATGATATTATTTTTATCTTACGAGATAAAGAGAGGAAATACCAAGAATAATGGGAATAAATAAACGGGTCATGTGTCCCGTTTTCCTCTTTCTATTTGTGAATATCCTATCGTTTTCAATTTTGATTTAAATAATGTGAATAATGGGAATACATTCGGTTTGTAGATGGAGACCAGCTGGATGTGGTTCAAAATGTGTGAACGAATTAAAAAAATCAAATGAAAATGGTTGAATTAATTTTGATTCATTTTTGGTTTACCATTTGTATTTAATTTGCTCTGTGGTTCTAGTGAAAGTGAAGAAAAATCTTCAAACTATACATTGAAGATATAATGAAAAGTGGCGAAATGGTTAAAAGCTATATTGAGACAAATCCATTTATAGTAATTAATTTACTGCTAGTTCCTCATCATCAGTTGGAAATGAAAACATTGTTTAATCTAACATAACAAGGCTCAAGGATGTCTTAACAAAGATTAGACTTTGAATTAAAAATAGGGATTTAACTCACATTGCGTGGTTGATCCTTGAATTTGAGCTTTATAAGAAATATGGACAAAAAATATTCTTATTTACAAATAGCTAAAGTATGTGCCAAAAAAATATATTCCAATTTAGCATGTAAATATCGAGGTGTTAAGCGAATCCGCTATTTAAAATCGCTAAGTGGTAAAAGCATAGCAACCGAAGAACGGTAAGCACTTTAGCATTGCTTGATCGGGTTTAAACTGCATAACGTTAATATGCATGTCAAACTGAATTAGAGATCGCGAGATTCACAACAGTGAAACAAATCGTCGGATGATAGTTTGGAAGATATAGGAGAAACAATATTCAGGGTGGGGTTGAACTTGATAAACACCCGCACCCAAACCTCTAATGGTCAAGCTGGGCATCAATCAAAACTCATTTATGCAGTTAAAACTTAAATTACATTCCTAAAGTGCAGTTTAACTTTTTTAATTACATTTCTAGAATGCAATTAAGACTTCATTCTAAATATATGATTTTCAAAAGTTGGTTTCATGTATCAACGACGTCTATCGTTAGAAAGCTTACAAAAGTTGCAATCTAACAATGAAACTAATCTAAAATCTAACATTCATATAAAATGTTCACGTATTTTAGATAATAAAAATAAATGGGAGTTGCAAAGGTAAAGCACGATATCATAATGTAGCAACTGTTGGATTTCTGTAATACAATATTTCCAGGTTAAAGTAGATTTTGAAGGTATTTTGAGTTAAGGTGGAATTGTGGCTTAAATATATTGTTTTTTTATATAGATTTTGTAGATTCCGGAGAGTGATTAAAAAAATATTGACTGCCTCTTTTATTGTGTTAAAGAAAATGCAAGCAATCATCTGCATGAAAATAAATTATTTTGGGAGATAGAAATAACCAAACAATTCCTTAATCAACCGATCAAAGAAGGCATTTCACTAAGGCTATTGTAAATAGGCTTGTATAGGGTCCATTGCGATTAGAGAAGAAGTGTCATTGTATTAAGGTTTTAGAGACTGAGATTTCTTCTCAATTTTAAACTTTCTCTTATAATCTTTTGAAAGAATTAATAAATTTTGTTTGAAAGGAATTATCTTTGTATTGTTTTTTCTTTACTTCTTATCTCTTCTCAAATCTAATTGTATAGAGATTCTTGGGATAACCATAACAGTTAGTATCAGAGCCGACTACACAAATTTTTCTGAAGAAAGTTTGATTATGGAGAAGATGAGTGTTGAAATACTTAATGTGATAAATTGGTGATTATGGAATCTGGAAGGCGAAGATGAAGGATTTTCTATACCTCGGTGATCTTCACCAACTATTGGAGAACAAAGGAGAGAAACCTGTTGATGTAACTGAAGCAAAGTGGAAAATATTAGATAAGAAGGCTGCGATGGCTATTTGGTGTTTTTTGGAGAATACAGTGTTTCATATTATTGCTAATGAAATATCCGCTTATGTAATTTGGAAGAAATTGGAAGGAATCTATAAAAACTCCCGGAGAATATCTTAATGACTTTCAAGCAATTGTGAATCAATTGGAGGCCATGAATTACAAGTTTGATGATGAGACATAAGCCTTGATTTTGATAAGTTCGTTACCTGAAAGTTGGGAACACTTGTGATTACATTAAACAACTCAAATTATGATGGAGTTGTTTCAATGGGATCAATGATTAATAACCTTCTTACCTTCTTAACGAGGAGATGCTGATGATGAACCTAATGGAAGAAAATATTAATCAAGAAAATGAAAAAGTAAATCCAATTGAAGAGGTGCATCTAGCAAGGAGGGGTAACCGTCCAAACATGGAAATACAATCAAATAGTTAAAACAGGGAAAGAGATTTCATGTGCTATTACTATTAAAACCAGACCATCATATGAGATTTTGCAACAAGCTAAAAAATGATAAAGAGAAGATGAAAGCATTGGAGGATGACAACGACAAGCTTGAGGAAGGCAGCGATGATGTTGTGAATTTTGGTATTAGCAATGATGTGCTTTGTGTTGACGGAAGAAAAGAAAATTAGTAGGTTCTTGAGTTGGGTGCTTGTTTCCATATATGCAATCCAAAGGAAGTATTCATTGATTATAAGGAGAAAGAAAATAAGGTAAAATCTGCTAATGGTGGAGACTTGCACGTTAAAGGCATAGGTTCAGGTAGGCTGAAAATATATAATGGAATGGAGTTGAAGCTTACGGGAGTTAGGCATGCCCCGGAAATTAAGAAGAATTTTATTTCAATGGGACAGTTGAAAGGAAAAGGCTGTAACTTTTTAACTCGAGATGACTTCATAACGGTCTGGAAGTGTAATAGGAAGATGATGCGCACAAAACGAGGAAGCAAAAACATATACATATTGCTAGGAAAAACGATGGAGAATGAATGGAGTTATCACAGTGTTGTTGGAGAGGCAAATTTTTCTAAATCAAGATGGAGCCAGTAACAGAAAGCCGCAAAGTCTGCATGGAGGCCTTTATGGTATTAAGCATTTCTAATTTATTGATAACAAGCATATTTGATTGGTGGTCATGCATAATTAGGGGGTTTTGAGGTTGGTTAAGTTTTTTGGGATGAAGACATTTGTTTCCATGGTGATATTGGAAATTGTTTGGAGCATGAGGATGTAGATGGAGTGACAAGCTTGTATGAAGATATAGTATTAAGGTGGAGATTGTTAGATTTTGGTCATATAATATTTCCAAATTGAAGTATATTTTGGAGATATTTTTGTTGAGTTACGACACTCCGGTGCGTCCTATGTACGTGCGCTTATGGCGCCATCTAATGAAGCTTCCAATATGCCCGCGTCCCGATTGTACATCCCTTTATTACCTCCCAACGAGCATGTACTTGGTCTTGGCAACACTTGTAACAAAAGGAATTCTCAATATCACGTGCCACCAATCTCATATATACACTACGTTATAAGCCATATTTCTTGCAACGCGGGACTTGTCTGTTTAACCCACACATCCACAATGCGAGCCATGGTTAACAATCTCCACATTGGCTAGCATTTTCTCAAACCTTCTTTGGAGCATACCGAAGAAGATCTACAATTGGACCAGGCTGCTTCCACTTCTTTCTGCAGTTAATCTGCACCTTAAGGCGAGTACTTCGACTCAAGTCATCTTGGAGATCTTGAGTCCTCAACGCAGTGGAGGAGGGCTGCATATCCATGAGTCCTCTTCTAGCAGTAGGATCAGGCTATTTAACCATGTCTCCACCTTTACGAGTCATTCTTTTTTTCTCAAGCCTCAAGCATTCATGCTTTGGTCACTCTCGCATCATCTAAAGTCCCTTGAATCATCGACTCTGATTGCATGTTGAGATTCGGCACTCCAACGCGTCCCATATATGCACGCTTCATTGTGTGTGATGACATCACTTAACAAAGCTTCTAATGTTCTGACGTCCCGATTGAACACCGCTTCATCGCTTTCCAACAAGCATATACTCGATCTTGGCAATACTTACTTGTAACAAAAGAAATTTCCAATGTTACGTGTCGTCAATCCCATATATACTACGTTATATGTCATATTTTTTATGATGTGAGACTTATCCGTCCAACCAATGCACCCATAATGCAAGCCACACCTAACAATTTTGAGTCAAGGTGGAATCGTGACTCATATATTGCATATTTATAGATTTTGTAGAATCTATTCAAGGACCTCTGGCTCAAGTGGTTAAAGGTATGGTGCTTTAGACAGAGGTTCTAGAGGTTATGGGTTTGAGCCCTGAGACATCATATTGAGTGCTCTGCTTGAGTAAAGTATCACCCTTATTATAAAAAAAAAATAGATTTTGTACATTTTGGAGAGTGATTAAAGAATATTATTACCTCTTTTATTGCATTAAAGAAAATGCGAGGAATTATCTATATGGAAATGAATTATTTTGAGACATGGATGTAATCAATTAGTTCCTTAATCTGCCGATTGAAGGAGGCATTTTATCAAAGGTGATATATATAGACTTGTATAGAGTTCGTTGTGATTAGAGAGAAGGAGAGTCGTTATATCAAGGTTTTTAGGATTGAGATTTCTTTTCATATTTTATGGATTTCTCTTGTAATCTTTTGAAAAAAGTTTGTTTGGAGGAAATTATACGTGTATTGTTCTTTCTTAACTTCTTATCTCTTCTATAATCTAATGGTGTAGGAATCCTTAGGATAACCTTAACAACAGTGACCTAATTTACATACATTTTTAGGTAGGGATTCGATTTACAATTTAATTATCACCTAGGGAACCAATGACCCAAACATTCTTCTCGTTCGTACTTTGGATACTAGTACAACCATCAAAGATTATTGAAGTGACTAATTCCTGCAAATAGTAAGCTTGAGGACAAAGAAATCCTGGGAGTTACCATTCAATCAAACAAAATTTGTATGTTGGGTTCCATTGTATTTTTAAAAAGATATGATTCTTATTCTCCATTTTCTTACCTTTTTCACATATTTAAGAAATTTGAAAAAAAATATGAATTGTTGCTTAAAAGTTTGTCTAAATAGCTCTATTTAGAGTCATTTTTTAGTATTTTTCCCATTAATTAACTGTATGAAAAACTATAACAATATTACTATTTCATATTGTAACACAAGGGCAGTTAATTTGAATAAGATGATGTATCACATAAAATTATGCTATAAATTTACTATAAATCAATTTGAGTATAAAAAAATCAAACTGAATAAACTCGTTTGGTAAATGTTAGCACCAAAATTGGTCACTAACCTCGTAGAAGAAGATTGTGAAGAGATATAAGTGATGAAATCAAATTAAACAGAGAAGACAGTGCTAATCTAAATACAGAAAGTAAGAACACCAAATTTATAGTGGTTCAGCGTAATTGCCTACGTCCACTTTGAGGTTAAACTTTATTGATCTTCTTTATAGTTGATTACAAATACAATCCGTGAATCAAATGCTTGAATGAAGTTGTTAAGTAGAGAAGATGAGTCTTGAAAATGGCAGAGTCTCCCCGGTGTTTTCTCTCCAAAAAAGGATCCCTTTCACTGTGACCCTGCCCCTCTATTTATAGGCAAATATGGGCTGGACTTCCCAAATGGGCTGGACGGCCGACCACTCTAGCCCCAGTACAGTGGTCGCTGCATGCCGATCCTGGTATGCCGAACGCTCTGATGCCGAGCAGCCCTTCCCATGCCGGACGATGCTTTCCATGCCGAACGGTCCTTATGAAGTTGTGCATACTGAATGCCTTCTGAATGCCGAGCGCTCTCGTTGCCGAGTTATCCTATCGCCGAGTTCTACTGACGCCGAGTACCTTGGGATGCCGAGTAATCCTGTTGCCGAGTACTACGCCAAGTACCTTTGGATGCCGAGTGCCATGGGATGCCGAACGCTCTTGTAGCAGAGTTCCAGTTGATGCCAAACACTACTTGACGCCGAGTACCTTGGGATGCCGAGTGCCATGGGATGTCGAACGCTCTTGTAGCCGAGTGCCAGTTGATGCCGAACACTACTTGACGCCGAGTACCTTGGGATGCCGAGTACTCCTGTAGCCGAGTGCTAGTCGATGCCGAACACTACTTGACGCCAAATGCTTCGCCGAACACTCCTGGATGCTAAATGCTTCGCCGAACACTCCTGGATGCCGGACACTCTCTGATGCCGAGTGCTACCTGATGCCGAGCAGTCTCGATGCCGAGCACCTTTGTATGCCGAACGCTAGCGCCGAGCATTGCTTGTCGCCGAACACTAAATGACGCCGAGTCTCCTGATCGCCGAGCACTACGGATGCCGAACGCTATGGATGCCGAGTCCCACTGGATGCCGAACAGTCCTTCATGCCGAGTAGTGGCCAATGCCGAGCACTCAGTTGCCTGGTCAAATCTCCAGGAAACACTTGCCCCCCAAAGTGTATCGCGTGGCCGAACGTGATGTGCTTTGAATCTGGTACGATTTACCTCGGAGGTACCTCGTGTGCCGAACGTCACTCTGCTACGATGCCGAACCCTTCGGTGTTGACCGGTTCTACCGGGTATAGCCTCTTCAACTTCTACCTCCCTCTATATAACCAGGTCCTTCCCGTCTCTTTTCCTTTTACGCCTTCTTTTCTGTCATTCCTTAGAGACTTGCAATTCTTGCCATCCTACCAGATTTGAGACCTAATTGATCCTTCCTCAACTTCGACTTTCGAACTAGGTATCTATCCTTCTGTGATTAGATTACTTCAACACAAGACTTAGGTTGTTTTCGTGGGAAACGTGACATCTCTATGATCGTATAATATGCGTCGAGCACAAATGGCTCGCCTGTTTGGAGTTGTCTAGTTAGGGCTAGCTCCTTCGTGCCGAACGAGACTGGAGGGAAAAGAAAGATGGGATGCTGAACGGCGTAGTCTTCGCCGGGCGATCTGTCCCTGTCGTTCGGCGCAGATGGAGAAGGTGTAGGGTGGAGTTGAAATCGTGGTGGAGCGCTACTTTTAGCCGAACGATAACCCAAACCGAACAGTCTTGAATGCCGAACGGTATCAATGCTGAACAATTACTAAAATGTAGAGCAATAACTTAGCCGAACAATAACCCAAGCCGAACAATTGACATGTCGATCATTGAATTCAGCCGAACAATACAATTGCCGAACACTCTTTAGTCCGAGCAAAACACAGCCGAACACTATACTTAGGACGAACAATCTTAAATGCCGAACAGAACTCTTAACAGGACAATGTCCTAACCGAATGAGACCTTTAGCCGAACGCTCGACATGCCGAGCAAACATACATGCTGACCTATACTTAGGACGAACAATACAATTGCCGATCATTACTTAAATGCCGAACAGTATAAATGTCAGACTACACTTAGGCCGGTCACTTTATAGAACATATGCTTTCTGAATCTGGAACTGTAATCGCCTCAAGGCAAGCTTTTTGAGACGGTCAGCGATGACGGTCTTCGAAGGCGATGATTCGAAGCTGATTATTATATCTTTAAAAAACCTTTAGATTCTTATCGCTTGTACACAATTGCCTGCACTAGTTTACACACCACGTGGGGGGAAAACTCGTGTTGCTAATTCTAACGTTCAACGTTTTTTAAGTATAGTTCTCTCAAGCACTTAGTTATTTATTTGGGATGTCGAGAAAATCTAGCTCCGCTACCATATCCGACAGGCCTGGGCCGTCATCGAGGCAGGGAGCCGCAGATACTTCTAACCCGTCAACCTCTCCCGCTCATAACTTGGCGCCTGATGCTCTGGAGTCAACCATCTTACTAGACAATCCGATCGATTCTCAAGCCTCGAAGATCAACGAAGCTGCTCTGCGACGGATATGCTCCATTCACGGGATTCCTTTTGCCGAAGTGTTAGTTCCTTCGAGACATGACCGCCCTCATTTGCCCCCAGTCGGGTACACCGCCTGCAACAAGTTCATGTGTTGGATGGGCAGCGTGCCTCCATTCAATTTATTTCTCCGGGATGTGCTGCAGTATATAGACATAGCTCCGTCGCAGCTCCACCCGAATGGCCATGCATTCCTATATGAGACTTATTTACTTTTCATGGCTGTCTTCTCCAGACCTCCAACCCCCGGTGATATCAGATACATTTATATGTTCAAGAGACGGAAAGACAGTCCTTCTATTATGTTCCTCGAGCCATACCACAAATGCCAGATCCTGACAGGGGCATGTAGCAAATTCGCCCTGTACAAACAGGAATGGTTCTATGTGCGCTGCCCGTCTGGTTTTGCTAGGAGATGGGTTGAGGGCAGTAAGTCTCTCTGCCGAGTTATTATTCGTATTTAACCGGAGTCATGCCTTTCCTAACTCTTCATTTCATCTTTTCAGGTATCAACCCGCGTCCGGAAGGCCGAGGATATTCTGAGGCTGTTGAAGCCATTAGGGCCCTTCCTGCCGAGGATCGAGACATCCGAGTTATCATTTCAAATGAATCGCTGTCGGGGTTCGGCTTGCTGGCTCCTGGTCGTTGGATCAGCCTTCCGGAAGGTGTTACCATTCCCAAACCTCCGTCCGGTAAAGGGAAAAAACTTGCCGGATCGTCGTCGCGCCGCGCTCCCGATACGCACGAAGAAAGCGAGCGCAAAGAGGATGATGCTCCTGAAACTCAGGGTGAGAATGCGGGTCCTGCTCAGAATCCAGCAGTTGAAGTCCACGACATCGAGACGTCGTCCTCCCCTTCGAAGGGAAAGAAGAAGTTAAAGTATAAAGTTCAGAAGGAGAAAGTTGGTGGTACTTCAAAAGTCACGCTTATACCGCCTGAGAAAGAGGCTTCTTCACAGCATCTTGAAAGTTCCTTGAAGGGTCTGTCAAACCTGTCAATTCTCGATGATTTGATTAATTACGGGTTCGATGATCCTGAAACCCTCAAATTCTCTTCGCCCGCGAGGGGCAACGCAGGAGTTCAACTTCCAGCTCAAGGAGACAATACTCCGATTAGCAAAGATAAACGAACGGGTCCGTCGGGGGGAACACTAGGACACACACGCACATGCGCATTCCATAATATACTTCAAGTCTTTTTAATTTGTGAATTCTCCTTAACTCGTTGTTATCTCCATTCTTTGCAGGTGATATGGGCCGCTCTCACGGACTTGATCGCCTTCAGGGGTCTTCTATATTCCATCACTCCGGACGGGATTCCGGTTCAGGCAGACGCAGGGACCGAGGTGATTATGAAGATAGGGACAATCGTCCTCGCGAGTCGTCTCACCGCAAGAAAGCACACTCTCAATCTTCCCAGTCCCGCGATCTTCCTCCTCCAACTGAGCCGGATAAAGAGAAGTCTTTGCAGAAGGGTTATCAGTCTGATGCTGCTCGAGAACAACATTCCAGTTCATCGAGTACGAGGCAAGTTCGAGAGCAACGTAAAAGAACGGAATTCTCAAGGCCTCCTCCTCCTACTCCTGCCGTGGACCCAACTATTGCGGAAAAGATGGTCGACCTTAAGGCCAAGTTTCCGAAAATCTGTTTTGACGGCTTGAAATTCCTCCCAGCCATCCATCACATTCCTGGGCACGTGAAGCAAAGTGCCATTGCCTGCAACAATGACGTCTATGTTCAACATGATGCATTCGTGCACTTGGTGGAGAAGATCTCGAAAGTATCTGTCGAGCGTCAACACGAGATTGACCGTCTGAATATGGAGGCTGACAGCGATAAGAAAATCATCAAACTCCAAGACGAAGAGCTCGCTTCGTATAAGTCAAAGCTAGAAGCCGCTGAACAAGGTGCAAAAGATACTGCTGAGGCAGTTACTCGCTTAGAGGTGGCTCACAAAAAGGAGCTTGACGAAGCAGTCCAGCGCAGCGGCGCCCTTGCCCTAGAAAAAGACTCTGTCCAAAAAGAAAGGGACGCGCTCGCTACTCAAGTCAAAGAGCTGAAAGAACTACTCTCCAAGGAGAAAGAAGACAAAATAGCTGCTCAGGAAGAATCACAGCGATATTGTGATGAGATTGTTGCTACCCGACTCCTGAAGACAAAGCTCGACGATGAACTTGCCGGGGTCGAGAAAATGAAGGATGAGGCCCGTGAGGAGGGCAAAAGAATGGCTGTGGAGGAGCTTGATTCTCGCCTTGAGGCGGCCGCAGAGGCCGGCAGGGAAGAGGTCAAAAGTATGTTTGACCCGTTGATCGCCGAGTACGGAGCCCGCGTCCTTATGCACCGTGACTTAACATTCTTGGGCGACAGCTACCTCGAATCCCTGGCTGAGGCATGGGAAACTCTGATAAAGATCAGGAAAGTCGAGTCAGGCTCCGAAGAGGTCGACGAGGATGCATTGGTGAAGGAGTTCCTGAGGGGGAATGAGCCATTGGATTTATCCGTAGCATTGGCTCTTTATGGCAAAGGCTCTTCCCCTTCGAAAGAGAAGAACGACGAAGCCGGCCCGTCAGAGGACGACACTACTACTCCTCACATCGCCGCTCCTTATGCTGCTCAATCGGCCGGTCGGTCGACGCTTGATCCATTCGAGCAGCATGCCAGTTATGATCCCGAAGATCCCGGGCTTGGCGTTCATGTGCTGTCACCTATCCTGGAGGGTGAAACCCCGCGCGCCACCGATAGCCAACCGGATCCTGGTAGGAAATTCTTCTTTCTCTAGAAGTCGAAGAGATCCCGTCATTTTTCAGCAATGGTTATTCGTTCTAATGCCCATTTCTTATATTTTCATGTAGGTCGTTCTGACACCGAGCCAACTCCGAGGAGCAATGACGCCAAGGAGGAAGCAGAGAAAACAAGCGACGTTGCTCACGTAGGAGTAACTCCCGGTCCAGACGCTCAAGTGATCGGGGCGCTTGATGATGACAAACTTGATACTTCGTCTCCTGCCGAAGGAAGCGATGAAATTAAAATCACTGGCGCCTCTGAGCATACTTCAGAGATGAGCATGAAGGACCGTCTCGCCGACGAGGAGAAGAAAAAGGTCAAAGTCAAAGTTGAATCTGAAATACTGGAACTCACTGACCCGCGTAACAGACCTTTGAAAATCATTCTCCCGGGCAGGTCCAGACCACTAGATGTTCCGTCCCCTACTCCTAACTCCGTTTCTCTAGCAAGCAAAAAGTCCAAGAGAAAGCGTGAGGGAGAGGAGTCGTCGGAAACACCAAAGGAAGACAAGAAGAAGAAGTCGAAGAAATAATCGATGCACTTGCTCAACAAGTTTCCTGCTTAGGTTTTGTAATTGTTTTTATCTTCCGCAACTCGTAGTTTGTATAGGCCTGAATTTTGTAGGAGTGATCGTGTATCCCCATTTTGGACTTATCGAATAAAATTTTAGTTTCTTTTTGTTTGAATGATTCTCTTGTCTTTATTTGGTTTGCTGACACTGTGCTCCGGGGACTTGGAGACTTGAGACTGTTCATACTCTAGTCCGCGCTCTGGGGACTTAGAGTTCTCCGTTCCGCACTCTGGGGATTCGGAGATTGGAAATCGTTTATACTCTAGTCCGCGCTTTGGGGACTTAGAGTACTCCGCTCCGCACTCTGGGGATTCGGAGATTTGAAATCGTTTATACTCTAGTCCGCGCTCTAGGGACTTAGAGTACTCCGCTCCGCACTCTGGGGATTCGGAGATTGGAAATCGTTTATACTCTAGTCCGCGCTCTGGGGACTTAGAGTACTCCGCTCCGCACTCTGGGGATTCGGAGATTGGAAATCGTTTATACTCTAGTCCGCGCTCTGGGGACTTAGAGTACTCCGCTCCGCACTTTGGGGATTCGGAGATTGGAAATCGTTTATACTCTAGTCCGCGCTCTGGGGACTTAGAGTACTCCGCTCCGCACTCTGGGGATTCGGAGATTTGAAATCGTTTATACTCTAGTCCGCGCTCTGGGGACTTAGAGTACTCCGCTCCGCACTCTGGGGATTCGGAGATTTGAAATCGTTTATACTCTAGTCCGCGCTCTGGGGACTTAGAGTACTCCGCTCCGCACTCTGGGGATTCGGAGATTGGAAATCGTTTATACTCTAGTCCGCGCTCTAGGGACTTAGAGTACTCCGCTCCGCACTCTGGGGATTCGGAGATTTGAAATCGTTTATACTCTAGTCTGCGCTCTAGGGACTTAGAGTACTCCGCTCCGCACTCTGGGGATTCAGAGATTTGAAATCGTTCGTACGAGTCTGCATGTCGTGAATGATAATGTAATTTATCATCCAATTAAGAGATATAGAAACTTCATAGAAAATATGGCTTCAAGCCTTTATTAACGAAAATCAACTAAATTGCTTGATTACAACTTTCACAAGGAAACTAAGTCATTATTGAATGGAAACATGCAAGAAATAACAGTGCCTACAACAAGAAAGGAAAACATGCTAAATGTAATAGTGCCGCAAATGTTCACTGTTCCATGCTCGGGGGAGTGTCGCGCCATCAACGGTCGCTAGCTTGAATGTTCCTTCTCCAAGCTTCCGTTCAATGGCGTATGGACCTTCCCAGCTGGGATTCATGCGTGATGGTACCGGGAAGACTCGTTTCAGAACGAGATCACCCACATCAAAGATTCTTGGGCGGACTCTGCCGTCGTAGTAATGCTTGACTCGATGTCTGTGCGCCGCCGCCCTTAACTCAGCTTCTTCACGCTTTTCGTCGATGCAGTCCAATGATTCCAGCAAGAGGTTTTGGTTCGTCTTGGGATCATAGTATGTCACTCGGTGCGATGGAACTTCAAGTTCCACAGGTATAACGGCTTCAGAGCCGTATGCCAAGGCGAACGGAGTGTGGCCGGTCGCGGACTTGTGGGTAGTTCTATACGCCCATAATGCTGTCGGGAGTTCATCTACCCACTTGCCTCCAACCTTCTCCAGACGCTTCTTTAGTATGGACTTGATTATTTTGTTAACGGCCTCGACTTGTCCGTTAGCTTTTGGGTGTGCAACGACGGCGAACTTTTTCTCGATGCCGTACTTTAAACAGAACTCTTTGAACTCTCTACTTTCGAATTGCGTTCCGTTGTCTGTAATGATGGTGCGTGGAAGGCCAAAGCGGCATATAATGTTTCGTACAACGAAGTTAATGACCTTCTTAGAGGTGATAGTGGCCAAAGGTTCTGCCTCAGCCCATTTCGTGAAATAGTCGACTGCAACTATTGCATATTTCGCACCACCTTTAGATAAAGGCAAAGAGCCGATTATGTCGATTCCCCAGATCGCAAATGGCCAGGGACTGATCATTTGTGTGAGTTCCGTTGATGGAGCCCTCGGGATTTTTGTATATCTTTGACACTTGTCGCATTTTCTTGCGTAGTCTGCGGCATCCCGGTTTACGGTGGGCCGGTAATATCCATAGCGGAGGATCTTCTTTGCTAGCGTTTGCCCCCCAGTATGGTCGCCGCATTCCCCTTCGTGAACTTCTCTCAAGACTCGCTTTGTTTCATCATGAGCGATGCACCGCAATAATGGGACCGAGAATCCTTTTCGATACATGGACCCATCCTGCATTACGTATCGCACGGCCTTTCGAAGGACCTACCGTCTTTCGCTTCTTTTTCCTGGTAAAGCCCCGGTCGTCAGGTACAGTTTGAATGGGGTTATCCACGATTCCTTCTCGATTTCTGTTCCCAACACGCGATCGACTTTTATTTCGTCTATGCTCAGGGCATGCAAGACTTCGATGGGATACAATCCCATTTGTTGCGTATCGTCGGTACTCGCGAACTTAGCCAATAAGTCGGCTTCTTTGTTCTGTTCGCGCGGGATATGTGAGATGTCATAACGCTCAAGATTTGATAGTAGTTCTTGGACCTGAATGAGGTACGGAGCAAGCTTTCGTCCCTTTGCTTGGTAGTCTCCCCGTACTTGGTAAACCACCAACTGCGAGTCACAAAAGATTTCGACTGATTCGATCCCGAGTTCCCTGATGAGCTTTAAGCCAGCGATCAGTGCTTCATATTCGGCTTCGTTATTTGTAGCCGGGAAATCGAGCTTCAGGGCATAACAGATCGATCGGTTTTCCGGAGTTACAAGAACTACGCCCGCGCCGGAGCAACGGTCGTTTGATGCGCCGTCAGTGTATAATTTCCATCGAAGGGGGGGAATGATGTCGTGATCGTCCGGTTTGATGGGTATGGTAAATTCAGCGATGAAGTCTGCTAACGCTTGCCCTCGGATGGCTCTCCGTGGTAAGTACGCGATATCGAATTGGCTCAACTCGATGTTCCATTTTAGCAATCTTCCAGAAGTTTCCGGTCGTTGGAGTACCTGCCTCAGGGGTTGATCGGTATAAACACCGATTGAATGTGCTTGAAAGTATGGGCGCAGCTTGCGTGATGCAATCACCAAGCAATAAGCCAATTTCTCGATTTTAGGGTAATTCCTCTCTGCCCCCGTTAAACGCTTGCTAACATAATACACCGGCTTCTGGACTCGATCCTCCTCACGAACCAAAGCTGCGCTTATCGCATGAGGGGATATAGCCAAGTAAACGTACAGCATCTCATGGTCAACTGGTTTAGATAGCATTGGTGGGCTCTCCAGATGCCTTACCAGATTCCGGAATGCTTCCTCACAGCTAGACGTCCATTCAAAATTTCTCTTTCCTTTCTTTATTATGTCAAAGAACGGGATGCACTTGTCAGTTGCCTTGGATATAAATCGACTCAGCGCAGCTACTTTTCTGTTCAAGCTCTGTACCTGCTTTATAGTCCTGGGCGCTTGTACATCTCGAATAGCTTGGATCTTTTCTGGGTTGGCTTCGATTCCCCTAGCGTTGACGATGAATCCCAAAAACTTCCCTGATGCAACGCCGAAAGAACACTTCAACGGGTTGATCTTCATGCCGTAAAACCTGAGTATGTCGAACATTTCAGCCAAGTCTTGAATGTGGTCGTTTGACCGTCGTGACTTCACGAGCATGTCATCCACATAGACTTCCATGGTTCTACCCAGCTGGTCCTTGAACATTCGATTCACCAGACGTTGGTAAGTTGCTCCAGCATTCTTCAATCCAAAGGGCATCACTACATAGCAATACAGCCCGACATTTGTAACGAAGCTGGTGTGTTCTTGGTCCGGAATATTCATTGGGATTTGGTTGTATCCTGAGTACGCATCCATGAATGACAGTAACTCGTGTCCTGCGGTGGAATCGACCAACTGATCGATCCTAGGCAACGGGAAACTGTCCTTAGGGCATGCTTTGTTCAAGTCGGAATAATCTACGCAAGTCCTCCATTTCCCATTCGCCTTCTTTACTAGCACGGGGTTGGAGACCCATTCCGGGTAGAGGGCGTCGCGGACGAACCCATTTGCTTTGAGTTTGTCCACCTCCTCTCCAAGAGCGGCGGATCTCTCCGGATCCATTCCTCTCCTTTTTTGCTTGACTGGAACGTATTTCGGGTCTATGTTCAACATATGACTCGTGATGGCGGGAGAAATCCCACACATATCAGAATGCGTCCAGGCGAAAACATCAAGGTTTGCCCGGAGGAAGTCGCTAAGGTCTTCAGTCATTGCGGGGCCTAGCTGTGATCCGATCTTCAGTATTCGCGAAGGGTCGTCACGGCTAACTGAAATGTCAACTGTTAATTCAGTCGGTGCCGCCTTCTCTTCCCTGGGTTTCTCATCGTCGTCTCTCGGATCTATATCTCCGTAGATCCGAGAACTATGCCCGAGCCAAGGCTCGGGCACTACTTGTCAATTATCCGCATTGAGGATGCGGATGGGATTGTCCGCAACCTTTCCTTTCTCCCTCCGGTGGGCCTCTCGAAGCTCGGCCACATAACAGGAACGACCAGCTGCTTGATCGCCGTGAACAACGCCTACTCCTTTGTCAGTCGGGAACTTCAAAGTTAAACACCACGGGGCTAACGCTGCCCTAAACTCCGCCAGGGCTGGCCGGCCCAAGAAAACGTTATACGGAGAGTCCACATCCAAAACTACAAAGGGTAGAATTTGCACTCTCCGACGCTCGCCTTGTCCCAGTTCAACTGGTAACTCGACATATCCCACTGCATCAGTTGAAGCGCCGTTAAAGCCGTGGATACGAGCTTTGGATGGTTTCAAGTCTTTTGTTTCTAGCTTCATTTGATCGTAGGCCTTCTTGAAGATGATGTTGACTGAACTCCCAGAATCAATCAGAATTCTTTTTACGTATGCTGGTCCGATCGTTGCAGATATGACCATGGGGTCGATGGTCGGAGCCTCTACCTGATCAGCGTCTCTGCTTCTGAACACAATATCGTCTGTCATTACGCGCTGCTGCTTAGCAGGGGCTCCGTCCTCCATGTTCGAACAACACTCAAAATCTGCATGCTTCAAGGAACTTGCATATCGCTCCATCTCCTGCCAATTCTTATCCGCGGGGTGAGGCCCGCCGATAATTGTATTTATGACCAGTCTACCAACGGTCCGGGCAGGCTCCTCGGGATGACGTGGAGCTGGTGCACGACCTGGGTTGGACGTTCCCTGTCCTCCTTCTTGTGGATCCTTCACAAATTCCTGCAATTTCTTCTGCCTGATCAACTTCTCGATAGCGTCGTGCAAGTGTCTACATTCTTCCGTATTGTGTCCATAAGTCTCATGGAAGCGACAATATTTCCCGGTCCGCTTCTGTTCTTCAGTTGATTCTTTTGGACGTGGTTTTCTGTACTGAAAAGTATTGCAGGTGGATAGGTAAATGTTTTCAAGTGGGGCGTTTAGCGGAGTGTACTCGCTGTAGCTTGGAATTCTCGACTTCCACTTTCCTGCTTCTTTTCTTTTCCCTTGACTCCTTCCTCCGGACTCCTTGGGTTGCCCAGGTTTGTTCTGGACGTTGACTTGGACCTTTCCCGAGCTGTCTCCCGATTGCTTCACAGCGATGTTGCTCTTTATTGACTCTTGGACAGGCCCTGGCGCCTTATCTCGTCGTACCCACCTAGCTTCCTCTCTTCTTATGAACTGGTGTGCCTTAGAGTAGAAATGCTCTAGCGTAGCTGGAGGTTTTCCTGCCAGCCAGTCTCCAAACTCAGAGTCTGGATCCACACCTCTCATTACAGCCATCAGAATTGCATGGTCATTGGGATTACTGACTTCAGTTGCTGCCACGTGGAATCTTTGCAAATATTCCTTCAACGATTCGCCAGGATTTTGGATTACACTTGACAGAGACATCACGTCCTTTGGGCGCGTAGTGTGTATCCTGAACTGCTCAATAAACTTCTTCGCCAACTCCTCGAAATTTGATATGGATCGCGGAGGAAGTCGGGTGAACCACATAGTGGCGATCCCAGATAGAGTAATCGAAAAACACCTACACTTGGTGGCATCATTCGCTCTGGCTGAATCCATCATCCACTCGTACCTCATGACATGTTGTCTAGGGTCAGTCTTTCCTTCATATGCAGGAATAGTAGGCATACTAAACTTCCTGGGGTACGCCGCTTGCAACACAACATCCGTGAACGGAGTATGACTTCTTGACACTCCCCAATCATCATTCGATAACCCCTGATTTTCCTTCATCAACTGCCTGATCATGGCTGTCAGATCTGGTTTCCGTATGGAAGGTGGAAGGTTGGAGTCTGTTCTACGCGCCTATCCATGCTGATGCCTCCTCTCTTGGCGATCTGCC